>OY728150.1:1235711135-1236961135 GCA_963277665.1 Viscum album
CAATTATAAAATATAACATTTTTGGGAAAGGAAAATATCGAAATATAGGGGAAACCATCATTAAATAAAATGTGAATTCCACTTAACATGGATATAATTTTTAGTGAAGAGATTTATCAAGGTAAAATGATTGGGATAAAAATTAATTATCCTCAAATAGGAAGAGAATGTTAGATGAAAGAAATATTATGAATATAGAAATCAATATTGGAAGAAGAAATTTTAATAAGAATAACTATAACTCAATGGTTGTGAGTCAATATAAACCTTACAAAATTTATATATTTTACAATGAAGTCTATATAAAGAGAAAAAATGATATGTAACTTCAAAAAACATAAATTTAATATACATGGTAAAAGATATTAATTATGTATTAATCACACTATAGTAAATATATCATGGTGCAAAATAAGAAATATGTCTCAAGAAATTAAATCTGAGACAAATAACCCATTAACTTAATTACCAAATTCCACTTCAACACGTTAATATCATATATAATAAAAATATAAAACATCATAAAATATTTTAAAACATCTTCATGTCTATACGTATTTTTAAAATTTGTCTATAATTATTCTTCACATGTATATTACCAATATATTTTCTATTTTCAATATCGAGTGTATGCAATCTTGATTGATTTGAACTAGTTTTCTAAATTTTTTTTTTCATTATTCTCATAAATTTCAACATTAACATATCATAAATGGTACCAAAATTGATGTTATATAATTATTTAATACTTTATAAATTCATTTCATAAGTAATATTATTATTATTCATGATGACGTAATCAAGCATGATCTTATTTTTTATAATTTTTAATAAATAAATATTATTTCCATAATTAATTATTTAAATGTTTATAATACCATTCCAAAATTAAGAAGACATTATTTAATTATTAATATCCATTATTTAATTTATAAATCCATCCTTGATATAAATTTATAGAACTGTTTATGTAGGTGGATAATCCCACCCCACATGAACATTCCACAATTTATGTGTGTGTATGGATATGGAAGAGGTTATTTTGTTATAATACCATTGTCACAAAAGTATAATGAAATTATTTACATTTTACTTAGGAGGTAAATAATTTTCTTCAACATTTATATGGAGATTTAAAATTAAATAGATGTTATTACTTATAGATAAATCACTTTTCCACTTGGTACGTTAATTTTTGGAGGTTACTTTTAAAATTATCACTTATTGGTAATATTAATTATAGAAATACTATTTTAAATTTAATTAATATAAATAATTAAATAAATAATAAATAAATCTAGTAACCCCATTTCTATAACTATAATTGATTCGTGGTTATGGAAAACAAAATGTGTCCTTCATGGAGGGGTAGTCGGGACACACACATGACCAACATTTTCTTAAATTTAAAATTAATGAGAGGGGAATATATAATGTATATAACATAAATGTATAAATATTTTAGTACATTATTTATAAAGATTTAATTATATCTATAATTTTAGACTTTGTTAACAGAAATGTTGATGAGAAGGAAAAATAATGTAAGTTAAAGGGAAAATATTACTTATGTTGATAATTTGGATGTCCAATTAATGTTTCCTTTGGAAATGAAATATATAGGGAACTATTTTGAGGATATAGGATTCTATATTTTTATAGGGTCTTTAAGAGATGTAAAATGGGCACTGTTGAACTAGAATTTTTAGCTATACTTGTTCCCTAAAATTAGTGTAAGTGAGATCCTTTTATAGGTGTAAAAGAGGGAAAAGTACTTAAAAAGGAATGTTAGTTAAGGGTTAAGAATAAAATTTCATGATATTTAAGTGAGTAAGGTGAGTAAGTATTTGATATACATAATTTATTTAATTTATAAATTTAAAATGTTCTTATGTAAGGTCTAAGTGTTAAATTGATTTAGTAAAATTTGAGCCAAATTTGATTACCCATATTACCAATTATTAGACATGATTAAAATTTAACCACGGTAATTATTTTATTAATAAAATTTTTATATTTCTCTTATTAAATAATTTTTTCATGATGAATATTAATTTTTACTCCATTTTACATAATTCAATTTATAAATATGATAAAATTCATGTTTAAATTAAAACATCTAATACATTTTTTTTATAAAAATGAAGTTTTAATTAATAAGTGTTCTTATTAATATTTGACATTGATTTCCAATTAAATGAGTGTTAATATTTATATATATTTGTTTTTTAAAATATTAGAGTCTTAAATTTAAAATATATCCCTTGAATTTAAAATCAAAAAATAAGAAAAAGTATCATTCCATAAAAAATAACTTCTTACCATGTCAACTTATATTTTTCTTGGTAACTTAATTGTATTCCAAAAAATGAAAATGAACTCATTACCTAATTTGAACATTATTATTAAAAATATCAACACAATTTTATATCATTAAAATTCTAATTATGAATAAAAATCAATTTTCATATAAGTGTGCATATTGTAATTTGTTAGAATATTGTATCTTCTAAGGAAAGAATAAAATTATTACTTGCCTAATAAAAACTATTGTTTGAATGTTAACATGTATAATTATATAAATAATAAACAATTTAAATGTAAACCATTATTTAACCAGAATTTAATAAACATCACCTAACCTGAAAATAAAACTGTTTAGAAAAATATTTTTATACATAAAATGACATTACTTTATATTGTTTTATTAATAATTGAAAATTTTCAATGTATTTGTGTTTTCAAAAAATAAATTATGTTTATTTTTTATTATATTTTATATTTTCTAACCTTTATATTTAATCAAAAATTGAATGATTACATTTCAATAGTTATATAAAGTTCCAGAATTTATTTTATTTAGGTGTGTTGTATAAAGAAAGGTGTTAAACATATTAGGTTTTAATTGAAAATAAATAATTTAAAATCTCAAGTTATTATATTTTCCCCATGTAAATAAATTTCATCCCAAAAATTTTAATTTTATCTCAATAATATAATAAATTATGGGTATCTAAATGATAGGGATGACTCAAGATATATTTTTAAATGGGGTATCTTTATTAATATATTTTGTACGAATAGGAAAAAATCATTTCCCTTCTTAGTGTTAACCAATTTATTTATTTATACTTAGAAATATATTCCTATACTTCCTCATTTTCATCCCATAAAACATATCCCAATTCCTTTAAATAATTCTCTTTGGTTCCTCTTTGCACATTCTTAAAATATAAAAAATTTAAATTCCTTTATTTCATCACATTTTTCACCTCAAGTTTCATGAGATTACATTCTTCTCTTCTTTGGTTTGTTTAGGAATTTCAATATGTTCAAATTTTTTTTCAGAATTCTTCATAGCTTGTTAATAATAATTATAGTATTTATCACTTATTTTTTATCTTGTTAGGTTAACAATTAGAATAATCTATGCATTTTTTACTACACATCGTTAACATGATTCCTTCGGTATTTAGTGTTTACTAAGTCCAAAATGAGTTAATATGAGTGATGAACAATAAACCACATGATAATAATTATAATATGATAAATTTAACCACAAAATTTCTGAATCTTAGAAATTATTACATTAGATATCATTTCAACTTAAATCACTATCTATTTAATAATGGTTTATTTATGTTGGAGTTTCTCATATTCCTTATTAACATAATTAACACATTATAATTTCCTATAAATAGACTTTTATTAACCAAAGAATATCACTTGTAAGTGTCTATCCAAGTGTTCATTCCTTGTTCCACTCATTATAAACAAGATTGGAGATTGAGTTAGTTTCAAACTAGCCATTTTTTGTGTAATTACCCATTTGTTCATCTTTTCCATGACCACATCCACTATCTATATCAACATGGGGATAAAATTTCTAGGAGAACAAAAAATATCTAATTTAACAATTTTTTTGATATTAAATTATTCTTAGTCTTATTCCAAAGAACTATCCCAAGATTTCTAATGAATTTTCATTTATCATAATACTTAAAATATTCAATATTACTTCAGCTAACCAAAAGGGTTATCAATATATTTGAAATTATTATGAACCTTATCATATCAACCATTAAATTATCCTCAACTAACATCTTAAACATTAATTTTATCTAAACCCAAATTTTATACAAACTATGACACCCTATGGATGTGACTATTTAAATTATATGACTTATGTAAATATTTAATTACATATATTACCAATACATTTTATATCTATAGTTTTAGACGAATAGGAACAAAAATTAACTAAAAAACGAATGTATTTATTTAATAATAGAAAATTTTCCACTATATAAGTTACTTCTTAATCCATAAGAAGTTTTTACACCTATTAAAAATTATTCACACAAGATAATCTTCTAGAAAAAACAAATGTATTACTTTTCATCATAACCAAACAAATAGAAACAAAATAAAGGGGTGTTATCATATCCTCATTAATGGATAAAAAATTAAATATAAACTTATCATGGGTAATACTTGGGGAATAATATAAAAACACAAATAGAAGAACTGGAGTCATAACATGAAAAAAATTACATTAATCATAATTTTTAATTGTAACTACAACAAAAACATATGTTATTCCTAATAATATTGCCAAAGATTTCACTAAGGTGTCATAAAATCACATTATCAAGAATGATCACCAAGGTATCATAAAACATTGTCTAGTAGTGCTATGAAGTTATCACGAACATGTTATCTCTAGAGATTAATTATTTACCCAATACATTAGAGGGATTTCAGGATATAAACTTCATATGTCTATCATTATTTTTTCTATATAAATAATTAATATATAACACCATCAAATCATATTAAACCAAAGAAACAAATAGATTATATGATTATACATAACAAAATCCCAGTTGATTAAGAGAGAGAATGTGGATGGAATAAAAATATAATATCATATGAATGAATATAGGGTATTGAGATAGATTTAAAATAAAACTTTAAGGAGAATTGTGGAAATTAATTTTTATATAAGGAATATCCTTGAACAATAAAAAATCTTCACTATAATACTAGCAGAGTAAAAATTTCTTTACAAAACCACAAATTTTTAGAGAATAAGCTTCATAGAAAAAAATGGGGAAATATGTTTTAACATGGAATAAAAAATGAAAAAGATTTTCTAGAAAATATTTGCAACATTATCATAAAAAGAAGAAGTTATGGGTCAATTTAAAAATTTATTTTCAAAAAGATATATTGATTTTTTTGAAAACATTTACTTTTAATAAAAAAACCTATAATATGGGATCCTAAAAAAGACTTAAAATGTTTCCCAAGGAAATTTGGAGTGAAAGATAAATCAAACAATAATGAAAGGAAATCCATTTTATTATTTTCAAAAATATTTTTTAATACCAATAACATAAAAAGAGAAATAAAAATAACTTTTTTAAAATAGGAGAAGGGAAATGTGAAGGTCACATAATATAACTGCAAATTATATTTTCAATTATAATAGAGATAATTTGTGAGAAAGGAAAATATAGATAAAGACATGAACATGACATTAATGAGAATGAGATTTATTCTTAAGAATGATATAAATTTCAAGGAAGTGATTCATCAAGGTAAAAACTGTGGAATATAAATTAATTATCACAGTAGAGGAAGAGAATGTTACATGAAAAAACCATAAGGTGTGATAAAACAATCATGGAATAATAAGTTTTGAGAAGAGTATTTATAACCCAACAAAGCGAGTTTAGCTAACAAAAACCCTTACGACATTGGTATCTTTTTAGAAAATATAATCTTAATAGAGATCATATTATGGATCTTGAAACCCCATGAATTAAATTAATTTGGTACAAGAAATTCATTTGGAAGTTATGAAACTATAGTAATGGTATCATGGTACATAATAAGAAATATGTCTCCACAAATTAAATTAGAGAAAAAAACCCATAGCAAAATTCCAGAATTATACTTAAGTGATTGAATCTTCTATATAAAAAAATATATTAGTAAAATATTTATGAACCCTTTTAATATTTATAAACATTTATGAAACTCATTTATTATCATTATATATATGTACATTAAATATTTATTACTTATTTTTAATATCTGGTGTGAGTAATCATGATCATTTTGATTGTGTTTTTAAATAGAGGAGTTTTTATGCATTATTACTATATATTTCATCATTCCTTGTTCATAAAAGGTATTATAAATTTTTTATTAATAAATTTTTAGTTTAAATTCAAAATTATTTAAGTAATAATTCTTGAAAGTGAAATGAATGATGATATTATTTTGGTAATTTATAAATAATGAATAATGTTGTCTAAATTAATGAGATTAATTTTTATAAAAATTCAAGAAAAGAACCCATTATTTATATATTAATATGCAATATTTTTTTATTCCGAATTTATCATTTATAGAAATTTATATTAGTGTCCATGTATGTGGTTAAACCAAACCAACATGAACAATATAAAATTTATGTATGGATATGAAAGATTGGTTTTATAATATCATAATTTAAAAAGTATAATGAAATTATTTTCATGTTTTTAAATTGATAAAAATTTGGTTGATTTATTAGAATAATGTAATTGAAAAATATGTTGTCTCTTATAAGTACATTTTTTTCTCTAGGTTCGTTAGTTTTAGGTGGTTAATTCTATAATGACTGATTTTTCTCACATTAAATATTGAATGAATAATTTAAATTTTTAGAATAAAAAACATGGAAATAATAACATATTTATTAAATAAACATATTTTTTGGACCATCATTTAACAATGGTGATGAATAAAACCTGTCATTCATGGAGGCAGTAGTCCGCACACACGCATGAGCTACATTTTCATTTTTTTTGATTGAATTAGAGGGGAGTAGATAATGGTAATATCATCAATATAAGAACATTTCTGAAAACAATTTACATATATTTAATTATTTTCATACGGTTATATGGGTTTGGATGATATGGATTATGAAAGGAAGTTAAAGGTTAAGTAATAATTTTGTTGATAATTTGGATATTATCTTTATGTATCCTTTATAAATGAAGTAAACAAGGAACATTATTGAGGGTAGAGGCTTACAAATGTGTATATGGGATCTATATAAATTAATATTTTTATAGTTTCAATGGAATCTATAATTATATGCGTGTATTGAAATGTTTGAATGTGAGATCCCTTTATATTTGAAAAGAAGAACAAATCTTTGAGAATGAATGTGAGGTATCTGGTAAGAATGCAATTTCATGAAAAATGGGTGTGATTGGAGAAGGTTCTATTAGTGGGACAAGTGGAATTGACATTATAATCTCATATATATCTTTTATAAGGTTTATGTGTCAAATTGGTTTAGTAAAATTTAAGCCACATTACATTAGTGAACATATGACTAATTAATCCCCATTAAAATTTAACTATGGTAATTATTATTTTTCTAAAAATATAATATCATAATTATTACCAAATTTTTGTATAATGAATTCAAATATTGAATCAATTTAATTGTATTTATGATCTATATTTAATAAAATTAGATTTAAAATTAAAATATGCATTGTTTTAAAAAACTATTTTAATAAAAAATTTCATTTTAATCATTAAGTGTTCTAAATATTTTTTAAAATTGATTAAAATTTAAATTATAATTAATTTATTTGCAGATAATTTTAAACATCATATTAAAATATTAAATTTTAAATGGATTAATTTATTGTAAAATTGAAAAAATTATAAATGTATCATTCTTTGAATAATAACTATTTCAATATGGAAACTAATATTAAACTTGGTAATACATTTTTTTTCGCTAAAAATTGAGATTCACCACATTAAATAATTTTAAAATTATAACTATAAATATTAAAATCATTTTATATGATTAAATTTTAATAGTGATAAAAATAAATTTTCTATATAAGCTAGCATAACTCCTAATTTTTTTAGGAACTATTTATATTCAATGAATAAAATAAATTCTTTATTTACCTATTAGTTATTATTGCATGTATGTTAACTTTATATTGTATATATTATAAACACATTCCATTTAAACTATTATTTAACTACAATATACTAAACATAATAGCTCATAAAACAAAATTTTTTAAAATATATATTTTACACATAAAATGAATTTATTTATTTATTTATCTATAATAATTTAATTTTATCAATTAATTAGTGTTAAAAATTTATTTTTAATTTACATTTATATTTCATAGTTTAGTAACCTTTATATTTACATGTCATTTCATCTATGACATTTTAATGGTTATATAATATTATTATTTTTTCATATTTTTTCATATTTATGGGTATATAAATAAATTAAACACATTATATTTTAAAGAATAATATATAATATAAAATATTTCTTGTGTTTCACAGATCCCTATATTCCAAGAACCATGTATGATTTATGATTATAAAATTAATTAAGATATAAATTGATATTATTTTGATTCCTTTGATGTAACACCCCAACATTATAAAAGAATAAAATTTATTTCATAATGTATTTGAAATGAAACACCAGGACTAGAAAACCCATAAAATATATTTCTTTAAATTGAAACTCTTCGGTTGCTTACCACACACACAACCATGAGTCTAAATGAATCGCAAAATAGAATATTATTATAAACTGACTATTAAATTTTAAGGAATGAATAAAACTAAATAAATTATGAAAATTATTTGTTTGAACCATGTATAAAATAAATTAAATGTATAAAAATTTAATAGATATAAAATAAGAATCGGTTGAAAGAAAAATAATTTTTTTCTTGGAAACTGTATTTCTCGAAGAAAACAATTTCATTAAATTTTAAGAACTGATGGTAAAAATAAATTTAACACTTTAATAAAATTTATTTTAAGAAATTAATATAATTTTTTAAATAATAATATCATACCTATTTTAGGTTTATTTTTTGGTACTTTTTGGAAAAGTTTCACTTTTCGATAAATAGTGAAAAATACCAATTTTTATTGAAAACCATATTTTCTTTTAAATAAATTAAAATTTGAAAATATATATTAAATTGGTTTAAATGTAAAATTAGTTAAATTATATTATAATTTAAATAATATAGGTCATCAGATTCATTTTCATATTGATTTTTAATATTAAAATCATCTACACTTATTAAATGTTTCTCTTTAAAAACTCACTTTTTCATTGCATTTGTGGGTATAACTTATAATTCGATTTTACCACATTTTTGAATTCAATTTCAAAAATTAATTACAAATTTTGAATCAGTATAATTTATATTATCAATTATATTCAAAATAATTTTTTACCATAATGAATAGTGAAAACAAATAAAAAGTTATTACTGCTCTTAAAGAAAAAACATGTTTACGAGAAACTAAACTAAGAATATAAGAGATAAAAATGACCTAAAACTTTTGTAAAATATATGTTATGGATATATTTATAAATTATCCACTCTATGGGTTTTTAATGACCTATTATTTTGGCTTTTGGCATGATAAAAATGGGGGTGTAATTAATTCTTTTAAAAAATTCCATGCGTGTCTTCTCACCCACTTAAAAAAGGACACCCCTCTCCTCCCCTATTCACACTTCCAAATATTTTTTTTGTGAAAGTAACTTCCCATATAACTTCCTTAAAAACATTAAAATATCCTAGATCCATTTTTATGATCATAAATCTAGCATAGAAAGGATTTTGGTGCCAACCTAAAGAAGTTGTTCGAATAAGAGGTAACATTCTTAAAAAAGTACTTTTATTTTGTTTTTTCCTCCACCAATTCAAATATTATTAAAAAATTATTATACAATAACATCAATATATTATATATACTAAGATTTTATTATTTTAATTTTATAACCTATACCCATCCCCTCTTCCATTAAATGGGAAACAAAACCGTCAATCATTTGTATGGTAGACTACAAACCCATGAACCAATCAAATTCAATTTTGAACACCAAATCGAAAGGCTATATATAATTATGGACTTATCAAATTTATATTATATTTACCATATAATTATAATTATGTAATTTTAATATCACACATACCTTTTTTATGTTCCATTTCATTTATAATATGATAATGTTACCCGTGTGTACAACAGACTATCACCTCACGAAGTAATGTGATTCGTTTTTCACTTTTTATTTACATGGAAGGTAATAAGAATAAATTTATGGAATATATGTGATATATATAACATAATATAGTCTATATATAAATAAAATAAAACCCAATTCCTAACCTTTCACCAATTTAGGAATTAATAATTTCACTTGAGTGTACGCATGACCTACTGTCTCCATGAAGCGATGTGATCCATTTTCCAAGATAGAATTTCAATAATTATTATAAAAATTTATATATTGAAAAATTATATTAATAAAATTAATATAATTATTTATATGGTGTATCTATATCTTATACCCAAGAATGATACCTTTCATTTCAAAACATGTATTATGAAATAATGCAATTAACACCAGAAAACAAGGAAAATACAAAAATATTATTAACAAAAGGTTGTTGGTAAGGGATAATTTTGTGGATATGTTCCTTTTTTATACTAGGGAATCATGTGAAAGGATAGATCTCATTATCTTAGGGAATAATAACTACCCACAATCTGTAATCCTCCATTTGAGTTAAAAAATTGATTTCTCTTTCATATAAATCCTTGGTTTATGGATTATTTTCACCCAGAATTGGAGAGATCTTTCAATTGAGAAATTCGCAATCTAGAAGCTTCCAAAAAGCATCTAAGATAAAACGTAAATATGAAGGTTTATTTTTCCACAATGAATAGTAGATAAATCTCTTTTGTAGAAGATCTTCATGGATCTAATGTTGATTCTTGTGAACTTACTAAGACTTCTACTTTTATGAAGGCATATGGTGGTTTTCTTATGGTTGTGGTTGATCTTGAAGTACATTAAAATAGGATTAATTTATAAAAATTATATATTCTTGTATGTATCATTTATTCTAAAAGGGATAATACATGGTCCTATGATTACCTTAAATCATGGATTCAATATTTCTTGTGGGAAAAGACTGGGAGGCGATTCTGATTGGTAGAGGTTTATTCAATATCTTATTGAAAAGAAAAGATGATCTTAAAGAAATATATTAGTTTAGTAATGTTATCATTAAACTTGGTAATCTTATAATTTATGAACGAAATATTAATTAAAATCCCTTTACTTAATATAATTCAATAGAACAAATTTGGGTTAGATTTTATGTGTTAGATTGGGGTTTCTCTCATCCCAAAATTCTAAATAATCTTCCTACCTATGCTGGAATTAATTTAAAAATTGATTATAAAATAATGAACGGTGAAATATGGATGTAATCTAGGATCTTTTTCAGAGGTGATCTGGATATTAAACCTACATTTGTGATATTATATATCAAAAATGACCTTAAGACTGAGGTTAAAATTGAATATGCGTTTGTTCCTACTTTCTTTGATTTCTATTGGATTTTAATTTATAACATTTCTAACTATAGGAATATTTATAGAAAATTTAGGTCTGTTTCTAATGAAAATTAATTGAAATATGTTAATAGGATAAATAAAGGTAATAATATTTTTTTGTATGTAAACAAGTCTCTAAAGAAAACTGAAATAGGAAAATGGGATAAAAGAAAAATAGATGTTTTTGAAGAGGAAAATGAAAAAGTGAGAAATTGGGCCTCTATTATAGATGAGGATGAAAAGGATGATAGTTATGATACTTTTAGAAATAGTATAAATCCTGATATCTCCCCAAATGAGGATTACAAAATGGATATCTCTATGAATGTTAAAAAGTTAGTGAAAGTTGATCCTTCAAATTCTCTTTCTATTAAAATCGATGTCTCTTCCTCTCACCCTTATAAAAAGAACATATCAGTTGGACCTCATGATTCTAAGGTAGGGGAAGAAATTTATTTAATATCAAACAATTTTCATCCTACAAATTTATCTGATACCTTTCATGTAGCCTAGGTCTACATTCCTTACCTAATTCTGACAGATCCAGAACTCCCTCAATGTAACATGATCCCAAAAATCCTGATAAAAGAGTCATGGATGCTATGGATTCATCATTTTTTTCCAATTAGTAATCTAGTCCAAATAATAAGATGATGTGCTCTAATTCTAAACTAGTAGCAATTAAAATACATGTTGATAAATCTTTTAATAATGTCTTTGATTAAGATTGTTTAAAGTGAGAATATACTCTACATAAAATGATAGATAATGTTACAAAGGATGATAATAAATCCATTATTATAAGGAAATAGACTAGAAAAAATATCATAGTGGTAATGAAAAAGGATGTCCTTCCTCCAAACCTGCCTTAAAATGAAGATTTTTTTTAAAATTATGAGGAAATATGTAGTCCTAAAACTACTAGAGATCTTCAAATTTTTATTAATAATCATAAACCTGATATTTTAGGTATATATGGGTGAAATAAGTTTTTTTTAATAAAAGGTTTATTCTCTTGATAAATTAGGCAATCATTTTATTGGAACAAATCTTTCTAATAATAAAATTAAGAGGCTTTGGGGTTTTTCTCTTTATGGGTTGGAGGGAATATCTTCCATTATCTCTTATGATTATATTGTTACTTTGAATTATCACTATAAATGAATTATTAAATTAAATTCCATCATTTATGCATTCAATGGATATCAAGATAAAGGATACCTTTGGAAGGCCATTTTGGAAAATAGTACCATTATAAACTGGTAATGGACTATTATGGGAGATTTTTATGCTATAGAAAATCCTGATGAGAGGCTTGGAATATGAATTTATTCCTCTTCAACTAGATAATCAATAACCTGTATTAAGGATAATAATCTCTATGAAATTACCCTTATTGTTTCAAAATATACTTGGAATGGAATAAACCTTAATTCAGTTATTCCCAAAAAATTGGATAGATATTTTATCAATGATGAATCTATCAATTATTGGTCCTCCATTTTATGATCCACCCTTGATAAATTCAACTTTGATAACCAACCCATTTTGCAAATTTTTTTTTATAAAATATAAATGCCTCCTTCTCCTTTTATAAATAATAATTCCTAGAATACTTACCTAGAATGTAGAACCATGGTTTAGGATACTTAGAATTTCTTAAAAATCATAGATGAAGCTCTTGATTGTGTTTTAAAGTTTAAAATCCTTATGAAAAAAATAAAATTATGGTGAAAGAATTGTTTTAATCACGTGGATTAAAAATATCATATCATGACTCCTTACTTCTTTCTATTCAAGAGCGGTACACTAGAAATGATTTTTTAGCAGTTCTTGAAGATGAAAATAAAGTCATACAAGATTTGAACGACTTACTTAATATTAATGAAAACACACAAAGGGAATATTTCAATGTTAAATGGATAAAGGGTGGATAAGGATATACTAAATTCATTACCTCTCTATTAAGGGTAATAAAAACTAATATTCCTTTATCCATTCTTTATGATAATCACAATTTCTTAGAAAAGTGGGACGAACATTCATCTCACGATGTATCTTATTTTATGAGGATTTTTGGTGCCTCTGATACTTACCATTAATCTTGTTAAGAAATTAATCCCAAAATTTTCACTCAAGAGTATAACTCTAATCTATCATCCATTACTCTTACTTTTGAGATTAAAGAGGCTATTTTTAGTGTGAGTTTAGGAAGCTCACCTAGGAATAATGGTTTTACGAATTATTTCTTCTAGTATTTTTGGGATATTATAAATATTTATGTTTGTAGACCGATTAGTTATTGTTTCCAAGGTGGTCAGATTACTAAAGTAATTGTTTCTAAATTCCCATCAATTATCCCTAAATTTAAGAATGATAATGAGATAAAACTCTTTCGGATGGTTTCTCTTGTTATCACAATTTAGAAAAATACTAGAAATATTCTAGCTAAAATTCTTGGAAGAATCACCAACATGATTGTGTCTTCAAATCAATTTATATATATCAAAGGTAGAACCATATAATAATGTCTTTCCATAGCCTCTTAATGTTTTAACTTACTTAATAAACTCACTAGAGGAGGTAACGTGGATATCAAATTAGAAGTCAAAAAAGCCTTTAACGCTCTTGATTGGGGGTTTATCTATGATGTTTTGACTAGGTTTGGTTTTAATGAAAACATTTTTAATTGGGTTAAAGTATTATCGATCTCTGAACACATTTTGATTTTCATAAATAGATCCACTGAAGGATATTTTTCTTATTCAAGAGGCATAATAAAATGGGATCCCCATTCATCCATTCTCTTCTGTATTGTGAAATATTACTTAAGAATACTTTTTATTACAATGGTATCTAAAAATTAAATCACTCCCATCAGAGCTGATAGAAGTATAGTTTCTTCTTATCAAATTTTTTATGATGATGAAATATATTTTTCATTCAAGGAGAAAAAACAAACATCAATATCATAAAAAATACTCTCCTTTACTATGAGAATGTTTCAGGGTAGAAAATTAGTTGAAATAAATCTTTCACTACTTTGGTAAGAAAATATCTGCAACCATAAGGGTTATAATATCACTGAGCTGTGTATTATAAAATTAAATTTACCCTTTATTTATTATAATGTTCCTATTTTTTGGTTAAATACTTGATCTTGTTATTTTTTCTGATTGTAAGTCAAATCTGAAACAAACTATCCTTAAATAAAGGTAATTTGTCTTTGATGGAAGGTCGCATTAGCTTTGTTAAAGATGGCAGTATCTCGAAATTTATTTATTATTTTATGATTTATAAATGGTAAGTTTCTTTATCAATACCTAAATTAATAAATTTTTTAGTGGAAGTATTATAAAAAGAAAAAATTCTACTATCACATGGATTAAATGTTTTCAAACGATTGATTGTAGATTGTTGAGAATTAAGAATCTCACTAAATTAAATCATTATTTACAAGACATCTTTTTTTGTGTATACTTATCAATAGGATATATGAAGGTATTTATTTTTTAAGAGAAAAATATCTTAAAAAACATAAATCAAGAAATTTCAATTATATGTAATCCCTTATTGGGCCTTCTTTTATGTCTTCCTTTTCCTCAATCAGGATTGAATCACTCTGGTTTTTAGATCTCATTCCTCTCTTAATTTTTGGATGGATAATTGGATTTTAAGCTATATCATTAGCAGAATTTACTCCCATGACATGTCTTTGAATATTATCTCTTTAATAAAATATCAGTTTGAAATACCTCTTGATAAAATTAAAACTGAGATTAAATAAACTATCTTGAACTATAACTTCATTGGTGGGGGTGGCATTCTTATATTGGAACACACTATTAATGAAATGTTATCCTCAAAAAATTTATTTTGAAATACTATTATGGAACATAATAATAGCTGGATAATGAATCTTAACAAACCAATGATTCTGTAATCCCATTTTACTCTTGTATAATGAGTGTTTCACTCAAAGTTACCTATAGATAATTTCCTAAAATCTATTGTAATCATAATTTATTCAAATTATGCTTTGTGTAATCAAATATGAGATGAAATTGATCATATTTTTTTTGAGATGTTTCATAGATTTTACATTTTATTTTATCATGGATTACCTTTTATAGGTTTGGTTTCTTCAATGTCATCTTATATATGATCACACAGTAGCCTATTTTCATTTGTAGATCTGATAACTTAAGAATTTGCTGCATGGGTATTGCCTAGAAAAAATTTATATCATTAAAATATCCGATGAAAGTACATCAATAAAGTATTGTAGTTTTTACTACAATATACTCTTGGAGAGATTATTATTGAAGTTTAAGTTTCAAATTCCTCTTTGTATGGGTTTTATGAAATTTATTTAAATGATTTTTTTATTCATAAACACCTCGGTACTATAGGTAATTATTATACTCCCTATAGTAAATTAGATGTTTTATGGGTCTCTACTTTTATTGGATAGATTAAGTTAAACACAGATGGTTCTTTGAGAGGTAATCCAGGTCCTTTGAGGTATAATACTGTCTTCAAATATCCCAAAGGAAATGAATTGGGTTGTCTTTATAGAACTTTTGGTACCACAACTTATCATGATGTGGAAATGGATGTAATAATTAATAAAATTGAGGTGGATCATATGCATAGGTGGTTAAATCTTAATCTAGAATGTGACTTGACCACTGTAGTGCAGGCAACCCAAGATGTCATAATTCATTAATCCTAGATAATTAATTCAAGGTGGATGATTTTATTTGAATCTATTTTATCTATGAATTACATAATTACACATGCATTTCATGAGGAAAATTTTGTAGCTTATGGAATAAAAAGTAAGGGGTTTATAGCCAGTGAGATGAATTGGCTTAATGATGTTATTTCTAATATATTTTCTTTCTAAAATAATGATTATTGTAAAAAGTCACAAATTAGAATCTTGTAATTAATTTTTATTTTAATTAAAGTGAATTTTCTTTTTTGAAAAGTCCTCATTCTACCAAAAAAATTAACAACCCATTAATTGGTACTCTCATGAGGAAGATCAATTGGATAATATTAGTTAAATGGGTTTCTTGTTTTTACCAACCCATTAATTTTAAAATGTGTTGTGAATGGTCTGGACAATATAGGTATCATGATTCCTAAGATCATGATGTCTAATAATTAAGAATTTTATTCATTAAGAATATAGTAATTATTATCCATCATATTTTTCTAATGATATTTTCTCTGGATGCATTTTATTATAAAATTATTCATTAAAGGGATTTTGTTTCCTGTTATTTACCTTTCCATATTGATCATGTCTTAAATTATTATCCTTGATATTTTCACAATGGTATTATCTCTGGATGCATTTAATTCTCAGTTTAATAATTAACTGGAATATTTTTTTAGTTATTTACCATTCCATACTGATTAATCTTTATCTAATCATTATAGTCATTTTATTAAAATTGTATTTCAATTCAGTTATTTTAATTTTCATGTTGATTAATCTTATTAATTCATGATAAATTTTGATGTAATTAACCATTACTGAGCATTTATGCTCATCATTATTTTCTTTCCTTTCCCAAGAATCTAAGAAGTGTACTATGAATGATATACAAGGATATAATAGAAAGAATAATTATATTCTCAAAAAATATTATTGTGTTTGTTTTCATGTATAATGTGGGAATAATATATGCATATAGTTTACAAAGACTACTAAACTATTTCGTCCTTTGTGATGTGATTACCTGTATCTTATTCCAATATAATAATGTAGACCTAGGCTCAAGACTATTAGGGTTGGAGTCATTACAGTTGGTGTTAGAGAAATTTTAATATAAACCTTGTGAATTAGATTTTTGAAAACATAGATTTGGAACCTAAAACTATGATAGAATTTTAGGATAAATATAGAAAAACATCCTAAAGTTTTTGTTATGTAGAGATTATTTGTTTTTTCCTAGAAATAAATCCCTATTTGGATTTTACAAGTGGTTGTGGTATTATAATAGATGCACTGAGGGATAATAAATATGAAAAAGGTACATCAATCCTGACTCGAGAACTCCATAGTATACAAAAAATGGGCCTCAATCTATACTTGGTTTGACACCATTAGGGGATATTCTTCGGATAATTCACATTTTCATTGACTTTTTTGAAGTATTTTAATAGATGTTGAAAATGAATGACATAGGTTAAACCTAAGGTGTATAATGTTGAAAATAATGTTCCAAAATTTAGATATCCTATAAATCAATATATATATTTAACACTATGATTATTTTTTCCCACACTATGATTTTTTAGTCAGTGGATGGAACCCGAAGGGATTGTGTTAACATAGAATATGAGGGAATATGTTGTAACTATAAACAATGTAATTGTATGATGATTGAAGTGAATAATATCATGATTATGCCTGACTAGTTATGTTTAAATTTTTATACAAAATCTTATACCTTAACCAACTATCAGTCTCACCAAAGATTGGAATAATGGAGTTTTCTAAGAGCTTGAGTGTTGGATACAATAAGGGAAATAAGGATCAATTTCATTCATGTCATAAATTTGTAAAGATAGACCAATTAAAGTGTAAAAATTTAATTTTAAAATGTTTTATTTGTGAGAAAAATGAATTAAAAAAAGAATTATCAAAGAAAAATGAAGATTATGATAGAAAGAAATAAATTTCTCCTAGGGATCCATTAAATTTATTTTTCTTAAATGTGGGGGAACTTGGAAATTATCCAAGACAATTTCCTATTTTAAAGGTTACCTTGTACACCAAGGAATGACATATATTAAAATAAAATAGATCATGTATTTATTGGGGATCTATAATTATAATTTCGAATTATTTTTTCCAATTATATTTTGATTATAAGAATCATGAAACATCTAAGGATTATATTAATTTTGGAAGAATATATGTATTCATCAACTTTATAGTTATGGATACCATCATGGGATTATGAGTTTATGTTTTATTATTAGTCTATTGACTTCAAAATCCATTTTTTATGTTTTATGTGACAAGAGTCTACCAAGATTAAGGATATTTTGGGAAAATTTTGTGGCAATATATCCCATTTGTTTAGTATATGTTTTAGTAAAAAAGTTTTTTAAAGAAGAATAAAATTACATTTTGTTGTTGTAAGTTTATAGGTACTGGTAACCATTATGGATTATCTTATCCTGATGTTGTGGAAATTTTAGGTTATTCCACTTTGGAAAAATTATAGGAATTATATTAATATAGTTTTAGAGAAATGACAATCTACATTCTGGTTGAAATCTTATTGCATCCAACAAGGCCATTGAGCTTAAACCCACAAATGAAGGGTAATAATGTTTTTTTCACCTACCACTGGACTATGTGATGTTATGGTCAATATTTAATTTTATTACTTAAACTATTTTATGGATATATATTAAGGTTAAACCAGTGGTGTCACTATAGAGTTTTAGATTATAATGTGTTATATTGGATAACTTGTGCAAGAAATATTAGTTTTGGAAAATATTTAGAGATATAAAAAATGATTTGTCACACTTTTATAGATCTTACAATCCATTAAAATTGAATTTTAGTGCATCAAGAATAAATAAACCATTTTTTATATTCATTTAATGGAGTGAAAAATGAATTCAAAATTTATCAAGGCACAACCAAAGGTTGAAATTGTGCTTATGAAATAGAAAGATATCAAGTAAGTATATTTCCTTATATTCATAAATAGTAAAATAATTTCTCAATATTCAAGAAATGATATTGAGCATTTTTTTTATCTTATTAGATTTATATACAATTAATCAAAGTTTCTTTCTATTCATCACAAATTTATGTTTTTGAGTTCCTTAACATTCCATTGATAATTTAATTTCTGGAGACGAATGACCTATATCACTCTCTATAATTATTTTTCTTCTTCCATGTTTATATCTTCAAATTCCACCTATGTTATCCAACATATAAACCTAGTTATGTGTTCTTACATATGATTTTTGTACTTATATTTTTCTTTTGAGGATGTTTTATTAACCCATTTTATGATTTTTTTTTTCATGAAAATAATTTTGAAATATCAAACCTCTTATTTCTGAGTGATGATAAATTTTTGAGGATTTATTTTATTTATGGTGGGGAAAATTTAACACCAAATAAATTCTCAATGAAGAAAATTTTATTCAATAGCGTATTCAATACACAACTAGGATCTTAAATAACACATAAAATAAATTTATTTAAATTTAATTAATTCGATAACTTCTGATACACGCAACCTCAAGCCTAAAAGAACCATAAAATTCAATATCATTATAGTCTAGATGTCAAATTGATGGATATGAAAAAAAAGTTACTAAATTATGAATATTATTTAGTTTAGAGATGTATAAAATAAGTTAAATTTATATATATTGATGATAAATACAATAATAATTAGTTGAAAGAAAAAAATGTTTTCTAAAAAACTGTATTTTTCAAAGAAAATAATTTTATATAATTTTGTGAAATTATGGTATAATTAATATTAAACACATTTTTAAAATATATTTTAAAAAATTATTTTTTAAATTAGAACATCAAAATTATCTTAGGGTGAATTTTTGGTATTTTTCTAACATGTTTTACTTTTTGATGAATAATGAAGAATACTGTTTTTATTGAAAAATGAATTTTTATTTAAATAATTTACATGGATTAATTATATATTAATTTTTTTTGAACTATTTTTTTCATTAATATTAAAATGTAACTAATTTTAGTCACTTTAACCAATTTTATAATGATTTTTTAAATTTAAACCATCTATACTTATGATAATTTTCTCTTTGGAACCCTTATTTTTCATCGCATATGTAGGTATTATTTTATATTGTATTCATCCATTTGTGTGAATTGAATTTATAGTAATGTATTCCATATATGTAATAATCATAATGTATATTATCTATTAATTTAAAACTATTTTTTTACTATAGTGGAAATAGTAAAATTTAATTATAATGGTTATGGTAAAATCATATTTAACAGAGGTGAAAATAAAAAAAATATGGTTTAAAAATTATTAAAAAAATTTAAAAAACCATGTTATGGACATATTTAGAACTTATAAACTCTATGGTTTGGAAATTAACCATTTATTATTCATGTAGCATGATAAAAACATTGTTGTAATGGATTTTATTAAAAAACTATATGTGTGTCCTCTTCCACACTAATAAAAGGCCATCTATATCCTCAACTATTTGCAATTAAAATGAAACTTGATTTATAAAAAAAATATCCAAATAAAATCTTAAATCACCTACAAACATCCTAGAGACTTTTTTATTATAAATTCATCCTATTAATGTTTTTGGTGCAAACTTAAAGAAGTTTTCAAAAAAGGGGTAACATTCATAAATGATAGATTTTATATTATTTATTATTCCTCCTCATTGAAAAATTATTAAACCAATATTATATAATAATTTAAGTATCATAAAAATAATAATATATTATATTGTTATTGCCATTAATTATATATATATCTTCTTCCATCAAATGTGAAACGGAACCATCGATCATGTGTACGGAGGACTACCGCCTCCCGAATCGATATAATTTTTTTCCATCAAAAATATTCAAGGATGGATATAATGATATATTTAACACATTTATATTTTATTGATGATATTATTATACTTCTATAACTTTAATTTCACATATACTTTATTTCATTCCATGCCATTTAAAATAAGATAACGTCGCTCGTGTGTACGGGGACTACCTTCTCGTGAGGTGATGTGATTCATTTTTGAAATAATATTTAGATGGAATATAATAAGAATACATTTAGGGAATATATATGATGTATATAAAATTATATTTGTTTTTTACAATTAATATGTCACCAAATTCCTTACCCTTCCTCCCATTAATGAAATGATAATGTCGCTCGTGTATAAGAATGACCTACCATCTCCATGAAGCAATACGATCGATTATCCATTTTAAAATTAAAATAATGATTATAAAAATAAATATGATGAAAAAAATAAAATCAATAACATTAATATCTTTATAGTGGTGATGCATCTATAACCTGTACACAAAAACCAAAACATTCATAACAAAACTTGCATGATAAAATAAGGCAATTAACTCATGAAATAATGAAAATAATAAAATACTAATAATAAAAAGGTTGTAAAATTTGATAAGAGGATCGTTCAGGACATTATAAATATTAATATTATTCTATCATAAATTATTAAAATTATTAAACAAATTTTATAGGATTTTAATGAATTTTCATCCAAAAGGAAGGCTAAGGTTAGGGAATTCATCTCAATTATCCTTTATTAAGGAATATTTTAATGTCATGAACCTAATTTCATTTATATGATTTATATTCTCACAAACCATCCCACTAGGGCCTGCCTCAATAATGTAAGGATGATATGAAACTACCTGAATCATGACCATATAGGAAATGGGTTGGAAATAAGCATCAAAAGGCATAACTAAAATGGGAGACCTTTTCCTATGGTACTTGTATACACGCACCCAACCATATTCATATAGAAGTGTAGAGGAATAATAAAAATGACTGTAACATCTAAAGTATAATCCATGCATGAAATAACCTCTAGGTAATATAAAATAGTGAGAAATTACATTCAAAAAAGTAAAAGGAAGAAATACACACCCAACCAATAATGATTTCCCAACCTAAAAACAATTGGAAAATAAATTCTAAGAGAGGCTGGATCTAGAACTCTGAGAAGTGACTACTCAACACTGTCAAATAAACCAAGGTGTCCCATTGTTCCTCTGAAATCCCCACCAATCTATCTATCCTATTCATAGGACACGATAAGCACCAGAAAATCCCATATAGGGGGTGAGTATATATATTTACTCAGCAGGTCACCTCAAAAAACTGAAGATGGAGCAATAGATGACACGATATAAGTAGTCATCTCAGACCATGATATATAGAAATGAATTCCAAAAAAAATGATATTCACTATAATGAAACCTATATGAGATGGAAAGGGGGTATCAATCCCACAACCCATCCCATGATGATAATTCAACTAATAGTTTTAATAGTTTTATCATTGATTCCCAATATCTTTATTTTTTGTTCAAAGAAGTAACCATTTAGAGTACCCACAACGCGAAACTATACCAAATAATTAAGGGGGGGTAATCTCTATATAGATGATCCATTCCCTGGTATAGTAGGAGGGTGTCACTTAGTATATATATAGAGGACCCATGCCCCAGTAAAATATATGGGTCTCATTGAGAAGGTAGAGGACATATGCCCTGTTAAAATAGAAGGGTATCACTCAGTAGGTAGAGGAACCATGCATTGATACAATAAGAGGATTCTATATAGTAGGTGTAGGACCCATGTAGATGTAGGACCCATTCCATGAAACAATAGGAGGTTTCCACTTAGTTGATAGAGTCCCATACCATGATACAACAAGAGGGTTCCACTCAATAGGTAGATGTCCCGTGCAATGATAAAACGTGATGGTTCCACTAAGTAAGTAGAGGACCTTTACCATGATACAATGGTATGGTTCGACTCAGTAGGTAGAGGAACCATGACATGATACAATAATATGGTTAAACTTATTAGGTATAGGACCCATTATATGATACAACATAAGGGTTCCACTCAAATATATATATGGATTATGGGGGATTTAAAATGTTGGACTCCCTCTAATGATCATTCTCAATCACCATCATCATCAAGCACCACCGAAAGAATCATCACACTCAGAAAATATATTATCATATATCAAAAACTACTATGAAGGAAACAATTATATTCTATGTGAAATACCACTTAGGATAGGCTACTCATGGTCCAACAATTGAATTAAAACTAAGGAGATTTTAGAGGTAGAAGTTTCCATAAAAAATAAGTACATAACATGTAATAGGTGAAAATGACATGTGGCCCCACTTTTATGCTTTCATTTTCCCTCATCGGTACATGGATCACTATACATGAAGTACTATATGGAAATTAAGGGTACAACATAGCCTGTCTTGGCCACTCGGGGCCTACCCATATGATTCTAGCCAGGCTCATGTACATTGGAATGTGCCAGTACATGGTATGTGTCTAGAAGTGTTTGTGTCTGTGTACTCATGGAGTACACACCAGACCACCTACACCAAGTTACATGGTGTGTGGGGGTCCCACACGGGGCATGATATTTAACTCACTTAAAAACCCTATCCTCAATGGCCTTGTGAATACACACTTTTTGTTCCTCAAACTATATGAAATATAGTCATGTTTTTCATATAATATACACAATACCTTATGTGATTTCTAGATTCATCATACCTCTCTGATTACAGTCATTTTGACCACGATAAATTGGTGGAAAACACCTCCAGAAATCCAGTGACAGAAAATAAAAATCTGATACTCCACTCAAATCCCCCACATGGCTGCTCACCTCTCAGGTTGTTACCTTCTCTAATTTAGATACTAGATCCAAGAATAAAATAATTCTACCAAAAATAATTTATAATTCACTCTCAAAACTCCAATCCATTCATTGTGTACACATCCACCATGAATTTAGAGGTCTGATCACACATAGGCCTACCGGAAAATTGTTCAATCATGACCCTGTGTTCAAATGATTAAGAACGTGAAGAAAATTGTGTGGTAAATCCACAAGGGTAAAAGGAATTATTGGATATGTTTTCTTCTACAGAAATCATATAATTAGTGATTTTTAAGGGTTATTTCATGGAATAAACAAGAATAAATTGGAAAAGTAATTTATTTTGATACACTAGCTGATTTGAAGTATTAAATTAGATGAAAATCAGGGAATAATGAATTATATTATTATAAATAATTTAATCAAGGGTTGAAACCACAATTTAATATCCCAAATTCAATATTGGATCATTTATTGGTGAAAAACATGTTTACCAATGATGGGGAAGATCCATTTCGTTCTTTTTCAATCAAAACAGCTTGATCAAATCATCGATCACCATTTGCTTTTGATCCATCAATGAAGAATAGTGGGGCTCTTCTCAATGTTCCCATGGTTATGTGGATAACCCTAAAGATCCTCCACAGTATGATACTTATTGATGGAATTATGTTGTTAAGAATTAAATGAATTAATTTAGTAATTTAAGGAATTATTTCTCTTAACGTACACACTAACCGTTTTTTTATCTGAATGTTGGGTGCTGACCAAATTTAGGTTGTGCTGAGAGTAAATGTCCTGCTCTCAATCCAACTATGGTATCATACTTTTAATATTATACTCCATTTATGAAATATTATATTTTATTTTAAAAACTATCTGGGTGTGATATAAAATATATAAAATATTTTTATAAAAATAATTCTGGACTCACTGAGCCTTATAATCAAATTATGTCTTTGTTTCTAACTTAGAAAATATTTCTTTGTATATTTCAAAGTCTTACTATAAAAAAAGTCTGTACATTATTACCTCCTTCAATATTTCCATCCCCAAAATGAAAAAAACTAATAAAAAATGTGGGGATACTAAGACCGCATCTGGCTCTTCATGTAACACCCCGAAATTTTATGAAAAATATTATTTTTAATTTCACTAATGTCTTGTGTTGTACGCTACACCAAAAGGAGCTTTCACAACACACATCCTTGACTTGCCTTGTATTACATGCAATCGCGACCTTCCACGATAGCGTGTGTTGTACGCAATACCGAGTTTTACTAAACAACGATATGCTATTAAAATATTATTAAAACTAGCCGTTATGAATAGTAATAACCACTTTTTGAAATTTTGTAAATTCTATTTTTCAAAATGGACTTCATTTTTGGATTCGGAATATCAAAATTAGCTTAGGGTGAAATTTTGGTACTTTTCGGATAACTTTCATATTCTGATGAATAGTGAAAATTACTAAATTTTAATTAAAAACAAATTTTTTAATAGAAATAATTAATAGTGATAAATTATTAATTTGAGTGGTTTTAAAGTATATTTAGAATATATTTTTACAATTTAATACAATGTTGGTCATTGGATGTAATTTCACATTTAAACCAGTTATAAACTAGTGTCAATCTTTTGATAGTTATTATCTCTTAAAAACACGCTATTTGTTTTGACGACGAGAATTAATTTTTAAATTAGTTAATGCAACTGATATGTTTTGAATTTGGTAAAATAGACATCATTTTTGAGTTCATAATATCAAATATAGCTTAGGCCTAATTTTTGGTATTTTTCTGAAAACTTTCAATTTTCGATGAATAGTGAAACCACTAAGTGGTAGTTAAAAAAACTGAATTGTTCATAGAACTTAATTTTACCACTTCTATGAGTGGAATTTCGAAAATCCGAGAGACACGGTTAATATCAAGGACTAAAATGTGGTTCAATGAGATGAAAATATTTTTTGGTGAATAGTAACTTTTTACTTTTATTTACCACGGTTAAAAGTAAATAGGGTAATTAAGGGTAAAAATGATATTATTATTACCATAACACATGTCCAAATTCTATTGTATAAGTGTAATTCGACCAAAAACAAGCTTAGGAATAAAATATGACCATTTAGGCCCACTTGGATTAGATTAGGACATTTATTATTATTTAATTCAAAGAAGAGTTAAAAGAGTTAAAATCAAAGTTTATTTACTAAAACATTTTTAATATGGGGTTATACATAAGATAAATTAGACTATAAATATTAATTAGAAAGATAAAAAGATTTCCTACATAATGGTATTTTATTTGTAATTTTTAGACATTAAATAATTTAATTTATTTATGAAACAATGATGATGCAGTAATTATCTTATTAATGAAATATTGACATAATTGATGTTATAAACTCCAAAATAAATGTAATTTGAGCCTTTTTATGAATTACACTAATTTTATAGGTTACTATAATATATTAGTGTTGATTTAATAAACTTGTTTCGAACATATAATTCTGTTATGACTTTCACAAAAATCATATATCAAATAGTGTCAAA
Source organism: Viscum album (assembly GCA_963277665.1). NCBI lineage: Eukaryota > Viridiplantae > Streptophyta > Magnoliopsida > Santalales > Viscaceae > Viscum > Viscum album. The sequence continues at coordinate 1,235,737,673 of OY728150.1, forward strand.
ATTGACACAAAATAGTTTTTAAATCAAATATTATATTATTAATTGTTATTTTATTCTTAAAAATCTAAGGTTCGGCCAAATGACTTAGATAAGGATATATATATTAATAATAAACAATTTGGGGTTCTTTTGGCATGTTATAGTAAGTGTATTAACCATATAGTGTAAGAAAACAAAACGACACGGTAAAAGTTAAATTATTTAACTTAGAGTTAAATCTAATTGATAAGGTTAAAATAATAACCTAAACTTTTCTAAATCCTATTGGTTGATAGGATTTTGACCCATCCCCACTTTAGATTCGAAATAAGACCCTTTGGAACCATTATAAACCGATTTTGACTTTAATATAAAATAATATATTGAGATATTCCTAAGGTGCCCCTCTCCTCCCTTATAAAAGGACACCTTCTCCCCCTCCTCCTCACACCAATTTGAGAACTAAAGCTCAGCCAACCCCTGCCAAAATCCCTTATCCACTTCCCTAGAATAATCCTAGAGGTCCTGGTCTTCTTCAAAGACCAATCTTAGTTCCCTAAGTGGAGGATTCAAAGAGGCGTTTCAAAGAAGAGGTAATATCCATTGGTGGTTGGAGCACATGACTATGTTTGAAGAGGGGTCCTGAGAGGACCCCGAGCTAACCCTAAGGCGATGCCGCCCGACGCGGCCCCTCCTCTCATGGGAGGGGAGGGGTCCCAGCCTTCTGCTCTCGCTCCTGATGTTATGATTTTGGGAGATTCTGATTCCTTGCGTTACTCGTCGGATGTGGGGTTTTTTGTTCCTGAAATCCAGGTTACTCCGAAAGTTCCTGGCTGTATCTTAGGTCAGCCGATAGTTCCGGTTTCGGTTAGAGAATTCATTGATGCATCGAAACTACTTTCCTCGGCTCTGATTGTGCGTTTTGCACGGCGACGACCTCTGGTGGAACACTTTGCCAAGGTCGTCAATGAGGATTGGGGCTTGGAACATCGCGCGCAGGTAGGTATTATGGGTCCTCGTCAATTTCTTATTTTGTTTGCTGATGAAGACGACTTGGGAAGGGCTTGGTCGAGAAAGAGGGAAACTTTCTCCGGCCTTCCTTTCCACTTGCTCCACTGGTCATTTGATGTCCACATGAACCGCGACTCTCCCCTTACGGCGATTTGGATTCAGTTGCATGGTCTTCCTCTCCCGTTTCAGAATCTTGGGCTGCTGAGATCAATAGGTAATTCCATAGGCCGATTTGTGTGTAGTGATCGTAGAACTGCATCCCTGTCGCATCCCATGTCGGCAAGGATTTGTGTTGAAATGGATATTTCAAGAGTTCCACCGGAACTAGTATGGATTGTTGTTGAGGAGGAGTATAGGTATGCACAACCGATTGTGTATGAGTCCTGGACTGACTTCTGCTCTTATTGCCGCAGACAAGGACATGGTGAACATGGTTGTAGAAGAAAGCCTGTAGGTGGTCGACCCTCTATGATCACAGATGTGCCCACTGATGTATCCCCGATGGGTGGTGCAATCTCCACGGATGCTGGACATGGTGGTGCCCAGGCCACCCTTGCAGGCCGACCTCGCTCCGATTCGGACCTCCCTAAGTCAAGTGAGGTCGGTGTCTCAACAGGGCTGAGGGTGTCTTAGGAGGAGGCTGGTGTGGATAAGGGTAAAGAGAAGGTTCCTGTTTCTGAGGATGATGTAACTGTTTCTTCTTTTGTTTCTGAGAGGTGCAAGAAGGATACTGGACACTCCAAAGTATTGAACCATGATGCTGCGTTCCAGTTTATGGGTAGGGGTCTTGAGATGCCACACAATCATGTTGCCAGTTGCTCCATGGAGGCTGGTGCAGGGGAAAAACGGTGGGAGAATGGTCTGGTTGTTGCTAGCAGTGCAGAACAGGCTTTGTAGAAGGGGATAGGGGATGACGAAACTGGTGTTATTCAAGATGAAACCTTGGAAATTCCTGTCCTTACCATTGTTGGGGAACTTGGGGACTTGAGTCAGGCCATACAGGTTGGGGGAGCAGCTTCTTCAACTCGAACCCCGGTAGACTTGAGCAACAGATTTTCCAGCCTTGCTGAGATAGAGGAGGAAGTGGAGCCTTACGAAGATTCTTTGGAGCTCAGTAAAGGATACTCTGAAGGAGAACAAATTAGGGATAGCAATAGGCGTGTCAGGAGGAGGAGGGGTAAGAGAGACTACTCCTCTCTTCCACCTCCTATGAGGACTCGGTCAGCAAAAAGGGCAGTGGCTGGGGAGCTGGACAGTGGTGTCAGCTGCCAACTAATTCCATCTGGCATGTCTGACACATCCTTGGACTTGATACTGTCCTCGGATGAGGAGGTGAAAGAGCAGGTTCTATTTCTCAATGCTTCGGAGGAGGATGCAGCCAGGTTGATGGGGCGGACCCTTGACGTGAATCTCAATGACGAGCAATATAAATGGGTTGACAAACAAGATATGATTCTGGTTAGCGGCTTCAACAAGGGGGTGATCAAACTGGAGGAGTATATCCAGGTATGGAACAAGATGACTTCCTCACTTGAAGATCTATTAAGGGAGGATCCACATTACCAGGTATCCACTTTATCTTGGAAGTTATTTAGGGGTATGGGTTCTGGAAGAATTAAACTGTTTGTCAATGAATCTGCCATTTCTGTGGATGTGGGTGGGAATGTCGGAGGGCCAGATCGGTTCTGATGGGCTGGAGTACACCCCTTTCCTCTTTGCAGGCCATTTGGGACTTGGTTGTATTAGAGGTAGGGCTTTGCCCTCGGGAGGGACCATGCTTGCATGGGATCGCCGAGTGGTGCTGCATTGGGGTTGGCGGTTGTTTTCTTTGCTTGGTTATTCTATTCTGGTTTGTCTGCTTTGTTTTATTTTTGGTGTATGTTGAACTTTACGGTTTCACACTTTTTCCATAAAAGTGTTTATCTTAATAAAAAAAATAATTTTCAGGTAATATCCATTACCGATCTTTTCAATTTCTTTCTTCTTCAAATTCTTATTCTTTAGTTGTTTCATGACAAAGTAATAACATCAGTATTACTTACATACTGATATGTTATTATAAATATGAAACAACCCTAATTCACCTTCTATCCATCCTACGGAAAAATGAAATCACCGCGCGTGCGTACGTACGGAATACCGTCTCCACGCCGTGGTGTAATCTATTTTCCACCACCACCTTAATAGGATGGGTATAATGGTGTAATGAGTAACTATATATGATTATTATAAAGTGATATTGATACTGAAATAGTCTACATACACTTCAACACAATTCCACGACCATGGGAACGATATCATCGCTCGTGCGTACGTACGGACTACCGTCTCCACGACGCGATGAGATTCATTCTCAATGATTAACCATTCATGAATGATTATAAAGTATATATAATAAGTACTAATGAAATATATGACATAATAATGATACTGAATTTATGTAAATTTATATTTATGTCATCTAATTAATTCCATTCACTTCAATAAGGAAACGAAAACAACGTTCATGCGTACGTACGGACTACCGTCTCCATGAACGGTGTATTTCATTCCATTTATCGATATATTATATATATATATATATATATTCTGAATATATATTATATATAAATAATGTTTTACATTCTGGATATAATTAATCATGATCCAAGTAATCATATTAATAATTACAAGTTAAAAACACGAACGACAAATGAGACGATTTTACCCAAAACGCTACTTTAACATGAATTTACAAAAGAACGGGTAATATAGAGTCATAAGTGGAACATATATGATATAATAACAATGAATATGATTCTGTAATAAGTCAATAACATGATTTAAATCATTATACAGGAGGTTCGGACACTTACAAAGCAAGTCGGACCTAAGGTAAGGGAAATATCACAATCTCATTTTTATCCGAGATTGTTTATACATTGGTATTTACTGGGGCGTATTTTATCATCCATGTCCACATTTTCCTCAATATGTAATATTATTTCCATCCAACTACAATTTTTTAAATCCAATTTTACCCTTCGGTGAGTTTTTAGTAAAAGATATGAAAGGAATCTTTTGCCATTTTTCATACGAGGTACTTTTTGACTTTTTCGACAAAAGTACGAGAAGAATGTTTTTTTAACTTATACGACATGAATGGATTTTTAAAACATTATTTCCAAGAAGCATCCTTTACAAGTTTTCAAGTTTATTTTTAATCAACTTCTTTTAGTTTAAAGTTGTATGACATGTTAAGAAAGGAAAAATGTTTTTGAAGAAGAAAGGATATTTTCCTCAAGAATGGAGTTCAAGTGTTTTATCAAAATTATTTTCCATATAAGATAATAAAGGGTTCTGTTTTTATCCCTATTATTACATTGATTTGATTATGTTGTGATGGAATTATTTTTATGAATTCCTTTATGAATTGTTTTATGATGTCATGATGTTTAAGATTCCCATTTGTATTACATGGGTTATGCAATGATGTATGATTTATGATTTTGTGGAACACATAAGAATGGTATCATTATGAGATGGGTGGGACCTATATCTCCCTCCAATTCATTGGGTAAAGATTTTATATCTCATGAGATAGACAGGGCTGGAACGGTAGGTTATACCGGTTTAGTGAAACAGGACTGAAACGAGGGTGACTCGGTTCAGAAAGGGACTTTGTCCACTAAGATAGTCTTGGCAATGAGTCTTGACTAACAAGAAATGATTCTCTATGATTATGTGTGTATGCCACAAAGTTTCATGTTTTAAGTTATGATTATTGTGATTACATTTCACTTCCATGATTTATCCCATGTTAGGAAATTATGTTCTCTTTTGGAGGTTATGATTTCCAAAATGTTATGTTCTTATGAATATGATGTGATTGATATTTCTTTTGTATACCCTTACTGAGCATTTGAGCTCACCCTTTTATGTTTTCTTTTCCCCAGGATATAAAGAAAGGTTTTAGGTAAAAAAAAGGAAGATCTTTATGGGAGATATTGAAGATATTTCACCACGATTAGAAGATTATATTACGAGTTTCCAAAGACACTAAACTATTACGATCCTTGTGTGTGTGTTTTTGTTATGTACTAAGTATTCCGCAAATGTAATGTAATGTCCATGTACGTCAGGCTCCGGGTCTCTACAGTTGGTATTAGAGGAAAGGTTTAGTCAACCTTTGGAAACTAGGATGCGAGAACTTTAGTGAGATTCCTAGAGATATTTCTAAGGTATGTCTAGGGATGTCTCTAAGGTTAAGTATACGTATAGGTTATAGTCCTAGAATTGCGCTAACGATCTTATAATTTAACCTAAGATGTTAGATATTAAGGGTACTCCCCCTTTTATAATGTTGTTTTCCCTAGCATGATTTTTGCCTCCCACAATATTCTTTTTGGGTTTTAGACGATGGCTGGAACCCGAAGGAACCGTGTTGATCAATGCAATGGACAATGCAATGATTTCCCTCCTGAACAAACAAATGTTATGGGAGATGGAGTGAAAAATCTTATTGCTATACTTACACAAGCTATGAATCATTCTGGACTTCCAAATGAGCAGAGAAGGGAACAATATTCTATTGAGTCCTTCATGAGGCAACGTCCACCTTCTTTCAGTGGGTCTTCCGATCCACTTGTTGCTGAACAATGGATCAGTACCACTGAAAAGATATTTTCAGTTCTTCAATGTTCTGAACATGATAAAGTCATATTAGCAGTATATCGTTTGGAAGGTGAAGCTGATCAATGGTGGAATCTTATCAAGAATACGAGGCCAAGAGATGAAATTGAGTCCATGGAATGGGATGAGTTCAAGAACTTGTTTTTCAGTAAGTACTTCCCTCGTATTCTTCGAACAAAGATGGAAAAGGAGTTTCTTGAGCTGAAGCAGAAGGATGATGAATCTGTTGGTATATACGAAGCGAATTTTACAAGACTTGCAAGGTATGCATCTGGCATTATCATCCAACCTGAAAGTAAAGTTGATCGATTTTTCAGTGGCTTAAATCCAAGTCTTCGAAGGGAATCAGCTATAAGAGACTTCAGTAGCTATGAAGAAATTGTGCGTTGTGATATCAAGGTATAAATGGAAGTTGGTGTTACATATCCATCTCATGGTTTTGACAAGAAACGAAAGATGGAGTTCAAGGATAAATCTCAGAATAATGGTGAAAAGAAGATGAATGTTTCCTTATGCAAAAAGTGTGGAAAGCAGCATGGTGGAGATTGTCTTAAAGGGACTAGAAAATGTTTTAAGTGTGGAAAAGAAAGTCATCGAGCAGTTGAGTGTCGAAGTAATGGAAAAAGGGTTTCTAATGATGTGAATAAAGCAAACACTGCAGAGAATGCACCACCAACACTTCAATGCTTCAAGTGAAAGGAAATGGGGCATTATGCTAATAAATGCCCTAATCCAAGGGCTAGTGATGATCGACATGAGAAACCGCTTAAGGCAAAGGATAAAGGGAAGTCACATGCGATCACTATTGGCGATGTTGAATACGAAAACGATGTGGTGGAATGATTAAGTGTTTATGTAATGGGATTCCAAAATAATGTTGTATCATGGAGTATTGGAATATTTATGTATTGGTCTAATGTGGTATTCAAAGTGATTGATATATTTTTGGAAATAAGACGATATGCGCATAATGAAGGGAAAATGAGAAAATGAAATGTTTAACAGTATTCATGAGCTCATGATTGATATAAGGACTAAGTGATGTCATGGTTTGAGTATATAGAATTTTGAGGATTTTGGTATGTGGAAAGTGTTAACTTTTAACTGCATTCAAGTTTTCACTATGGTTCAGTGGGTATTCAAGAGAATACATTATTAAGGCCTTTGAATGTTTGGAATTTGACCAACAAGACATATCTTATGATGTATAGGGATCAAAGATGGTATTAAATCTCTGGTAATCGTTTTCACTATATTATGAGAGTGGACTGAAGTATTATGGATAAGCCTAAAGATTGTAATGGATTATGTTGGACATAAGTTAGTATTGTTTAAGGATAAAAGTTTTTTTTCAATATTATTGATGGGATGTTATAGTAATATAGTTTTAGAAAAAGGACAACCTGCAGGACGGGCGACAACCCATCGCGTCGGACAAGGATGTGGGAATCGAACCCACAACCAAAGTGCGGCTGGCCTTTATCGCCTACCACTGGCCTACAGGAAGTCCCTGGTTAGTAGAAACTAGTTTTATTTTATTAAGCAGTATGATATATGAAGTATATGTTCATTTTTGGAACCATATACGATTAACCATAAGATGGACTTATAACTTTTGCTAACCTTTTGTTTAAAAGAGATGGAAGGAACCATCATTCTATCATATGATTTGCTAACAATGACAAATTCAACTTCATTTCTTTAAGAGATAAAGTGGAAATTGTCCAAAGAACGACAAACGATGAGACTATACCAAAATCACAAAAGTATTTCTTCTAATTCCAATTTCATCAACTTTAGGGAAATGATCTTGAAAACCAAAAATTTTGTCTTAGTGCTCTTATATCTGATGAATCAGATGGTACCTTAGATCATCACAAATTTATGGCTTTTTGATTGCTAGATTTTCCATAGCCATGTTCTTACCACTCTCCATCAGAACATGATGGTTAGATTTCTCTTCCATATCCATATTTTCACCTATGTGGAAACCCAGTGATTAGTTTATTTGGGTAACCGTTACGTTTCATACTTTATTTTTTAAAGATTGGGTTTGGTATTCCGTTTTATGATGTGGGTTTCTATTAAAGAAACTTTTGAATAGTAAACCATTTATAACCCTGACGAATTTCGAGGGCGAAATTCATTTTAAGGGGGGTAGAATGTAACACCCCGAAATTTTATGAAAAATATTCTTTTTAATTTCACTAATGTATTGTGTTGTATGCTACACCAAAAGGAGCTTGCACAACACACATCCTTGACTTGCCTTGTATTACATGCAATCGCGACCTTCCACGATAGCGTGTGTTGTACGCAATACCGAGTTTTACTAAACAACGATATGCTATTAAAATATTATTAAAACTAGCCGTTATGAATAGTAATAACCACTTTTTGATAAATTTTAAATTCTATTTTTCAAAATGGACTTCATTTTTGGATTCGGAATATCAAAATTAGCTTAGGGTGAAATTTTGGTACTTTTCGGATAACTTTCATATTCTGATGAATAGTGAAAATTACTAAATTTTAATTAAAAACAACTTTTTTAATAGAAATAATTAATAGTGATAAATTATTAATTTGAGTGGTTTTAAAGTATATTTAGAATATATTTTTACAATTTAATACAATGTTGGTCATTGGATGTAATTTCACATTTAAACCAGTTATAAACTAGTGTCAATCTTTTGATAGTTACTATCTCTTAAAAACACGCTATTTGTTTTGACGACGAGAATTAATTTTCAAATTAGTTAATGCAACTGATATGTTTTGAATTTGGTAAAATAGACATCATTTTTGAGTTCATAATATCAAATATAGCTTAGGCCTAATTTTTGGTATTTTTCTGAAAACTTTCAATTTTCGATGAATAGTGAAACCACTAAGTGGTAGTTAAAAAAACTGAATTGTTCATAGAACTTAATTTTACCACTTCTATGAGTGTAATTTCGAAAATCCGAGAGACACGGTTAATATCAAGGACTAAAATGTGGTTCAATTAGATGAAAATATTTTTTGGTGAATAGTAACTTTTTACTTTTATTTACCACGGTTAAAAGTAAATAGGGTAATTAAGGGTAGAAATGATATTATTATTACCATAACACATGTCCAAATTCTATTGTATAAGTGTAATTCGACCAAAAACAAGCTTAGTAATACAATATGACCATTTAGGCCCACTTGGATTAGATTAGGACATTTATTATTATTTAATTCAAAGAAGAGTTAAAAGAGTTAAAATCAAAGTTTATTTACTAAAACATTTTTAATATGGGGTTATACATAAGATAAATTCGACTATAAATATTCATTATAAAGATAAAAAGATTTCATACATAATGGTATTTTATTTGTAATTTTTAGACATTAAATAATTTAATTTATTTATGACACAATGATGATGCAGTAATTATCTTATTAATGAAATATTGACATAATTGATGTTATAAACTCCAAAATAAATGTAATTTGAGCCTTTTTATGAATTCCACTAATTTTCTAGGTTACTATGATATATTAGTGTTGATTTAATCAACTTGGTTCGAACATATAATTCTGTTATGACTTTCAAAAAAATCATATATCAAATAGTGTCAAAATTGACACAAAATAGTTTTTAAATCAAATATTATATTATTAATTGTTATTTTCTTCCTAAAAATATAAGGTTCGGCCAAATGACTTAGATAAGGATATATATATTAATAATAAACAATTTGTGGTTCTTTTGGCATGTTATAGTAAGTGTATTAACCATATAGTGTAAGAAAACAAAAAGACACGGTAAAAGTTAAATTATTTAACTTAGAGTTAAATCTAATTGATAAGGTTAAAATAATAGCCTAAACTTTTCTAAATCCTATTGGTTGATATGATTTCGACCCATCCCCACTTTAGATTCGAAATAAGACCATTTGGAACCATTATAAACCGATTTTGACTTTAATATAAAATAATATATTGAGATATTCCTAAGGTGCCCCTCTCCTCCCTTATAAAAGGACACCTTCTCCCCCTCCTCCTCACACCAATTTGAGCACTAAAGCTAGGCCAACCCCGGCCAAAATCCCTTATACACTTCCCTAGAATAATCCTAGAGGTCCTGGTCTTCTTCAAAGACCAATCTTAGTTCCCTAAGTGGAGGATTCAAAGAGGCGTTTTAAAGAAGAGGTAATATCCATTACCGATCTTTTCAATTTCTTTCTTCTTCAAATTCTTATTATTTAGTTGTTTCATGACAAAGTAATAACATCAGTATTACTTAAATACTGATATGTTATTATAAATATGAAACAACCCTAATTCACCTTCTATCCATCCTACGGAAAAATGAAATCACCGCGCGTGCGTACGTACGGAATACCGTCTCCACGCCGTGGTGTAATCTATTTTCCACCACCACCTTAATAGGATGGGTATAATGGTGTAATGAGTAACTATATATGATTATTATAAAGTGATATTGATACTGAAATAGTCTACATACACTTCAACACAATTCCACGACCATGGGAACGATATCATCGCTCGTGCGTACGTACGGACTACCGTCTCCACGACGCGATGAGATTCATTCTCAATGATTAACCATTCATGAATGATTATAAAGTATATATAATAAGTACTAATGAAATATATGACATAATAATGATACTTAATTTATGTAAATTTATATTTATGTCATCTACTTAATTCCATTCACTTCAATAAGGAAACGAAAACAACGTTCATGCGTACGTACGGACTACCGTCTCCATGAACGGTGTATTTCATTCCATTTATCGATATATTATATATATATATATATATTCTGAATATATATTATATATAAATCATGTTTTACATTCTGGATATAAGTAATCATGATCCAAGTAATCATATTAATAATTACAAGTTAAAAACACGAACGACAAATGAGACGATTTTACCCAAAACGCTACTTTAACATTAATTTACAAAAGAACGGGTAATATAAAGTCATAAGTGGAACATATATGATATAATAAAAAATAATATGATTCTGTAATAAGTCAATAACATGATTTAAATCATTATACAGGAGGTTCATACACTTACAAAGCAAGTCGGACCTAAGGTAAGGGAAATATCACAATCTCATTTTTATCCGAGATTGTTTATACTTTGGTATTTACTGGGGCGTATTTTATCATCCATGTCCACGTTTTCCTCAATATGTTATATTATTTCCATCCAACTACAATTGTTTAAATCCAATTTTACCCTTCGGTGAGTTTTTAGTAAAAGATATGAAAGGAATCTTTTGTCATTTTTCATACGAGGTACTTTTTGACTTTTTCGACAAAAGTACGAGAAGAATGTTTTTTTAACTTATAAGGCATTAATGGATTTTTAAAACATTATTTCCAAGAAGCATCCTTTACAAGTTTTCAAGTTTATTTTTAATCAACTTCTTTTAGTTTAAAGTTGTATGACATGTTAAGAAAGGAAAAATGTTTTTGAAGAAGAAAGGATATTTTCCTCAAGAATGGAGTTCAAGTGTTTTATCAAAATTATTTTCCATATAAGATAATAAAGGGTTCTGTTTTTATCCCTATTATTACATTGATTTGATTATGTTGTGATGGAATTATTTTTATGAATTCCTTTATGAATTGTTTTATGATGTCATGATGTTTAAGATTCCCATTTGTATTACATGGGTTATGCAATGATGTATGATTTATGATTTTGTGGAACTCATAAGAATGGTATCATTATGAGATGGGTGGGACCTATATCTCCCTCCAATTAATTGGGTAAAGATTTTATATCTCATGAGATAGACAGGGCTGGAACGGTAGGTTATACCGGTTCAGTGAAACAGGACTGAAACGAGGGTGACTCGGTTCAGAAAGGGAATTTGTCCACTAAGATAGTCTTGGCAATGAGTCTTTACTAACAAGAAATGATTCTCTATGATTATGTGTGTATGCCACAAAGTTTCATGTTTTAAGTTATGATTATTGTGATTACATTTCACTTCCATGATTTATCCCATGTTATGAAATTATGTTCTCTTTTGCAGGTTATGATTTCCAAAATGTTATGTTCTTATGAATATGATGTGATTGATATTTCTTTTGTATACCCTTACTGAGCATTTGAGCTCACCCTTTTGTGTTTTCTTTTCCCCAGGATATAAAGAAAGGTTTTAGGTAAAAAAAAGGAAGATCTTTATGGGAGATATTGAAGATATTTCACCACGATTATAAGATTATATTCCGAGTTTCCAAAGACACTAAACTATTACGATCCTTGTGTGTGTGTTTTTGTTATGTACTAAGTATTCCGCAAATGTAATGTAATGTCCATGTACGTCAGGCTCCGGGTCTCTACAGTTGGTATCAGAGGAAAGGTTTAGTCAACCTTTGGAAACTAGGATGCGAGAACTTTAGTGAGATTCCTAGAGATATTTCTAAGGTATGTCTAGGGATGTCTCTAAGGTTAAGTATACGTATAGGTTATAGTCCTAGAATTGCGCTAACGATCTTATAATTTAACCTAAGATGTTAGATATTAAGGGTACTCCCCCTTTTATAATGTTGTTTTCCCTAGCATGATTTTTTCCTCCCACAATATTCTTTTTGGGTTTTAGGCGATGGCTGGAACCCGAAGGAACCGTGTTGATCAATGCAATGGACAATGCAATGATTGCCCTCCTGAAGAAACAAATGTTATGGGAGATGGAGTGAAAAATCTTATTGCTATACTTACACAAGCTATGAATCATTCTGGACTTCCAAATGAGTAGAGAAGGGAACAATATTCTATTGAGTCCTTCATGAGGCAACGTCCACCTTCTTTCAGTGGGTCTTCCGATCCACTTGTTGCTGAACAATGGATCAGTACCACTGAAAAGATATTTTCAGTTCTTCAATGTTCTGAACATGATAAAGTCATCTTAACAGTATATCGTTTGGAAGGTGAAGCTGATCAATGGTGGAATCTTATCAAGAATACGAGGCCAAGAGATGAAATTGAGTCCATGGAATGGGATGAGTTCAAGAACTTGTTTTTCAGTAAGTACTTCCCTCGTATTCTTCGAACAAAGATGGAAAAGGAGTTTCTTGAGCTGAAGCAGAAGGATGATGAATCTGTTGGTATATACGAAGCGAATTTTACATGACTTGCAAGGTATGCATCTGGCATTATCATCCAACCTGAAAGTAAAGTTGATCGATTTTTCAGTGGCTTAAATCCAAGTCTTCGAAGGGAATTAACTATAAGAGACTTCAGTAGCTATGAAGAAATTGTGCGTTGTGATATCAAGGTATAAATGGAAGTTGGTGTTACATATCCATCTCATGGTTTTGACAAGAAACGAAAGATGGAGTTCAAAGAGAAATCTCAGAATAATGGTGAAAAGAAGATGAATGTTTCCTTATGCACAAAGTGTGGAAAGCAGCATGGTGGAGATTGTCTTAAAGGGACTAGAAAATGTTTTAAGTGTGGAAAAGAAAGTCATCGAGCAGTTGAGTGTCGAAGTAATGGAAAAAGGGTTTCTAATGATGTGAATAAAGCAAACACTGCAGAGAATGCACCACCAACACTTCAATGCTTCAAGTGAAAGGAAATGGGGCATTATGCTAATTAATGCCCTAATCCAAGGGCTAGTGATGATCGACATGAGAAACCGCTTAAGGCAAAGGATAAAGGGAAGTCACATGCGATCACTATTGGCGATGTTGAATACGACAACGATGTGGTGGAATGATTAAGTGTTTATGTAATGGGATTCCAAAATAATGTTGTATCATGGAGTATTGGAATATTTATGTATTGGTCTAATGTGGTATTCAAAGTGATTGAGATATTTTTGGAAATAAGACGATATGCGCATAATGAAGGGAAAATGAGAAAATGAAATATTTAACAGTATTCATGAGCTCATGATTGATATAAGGACTAAGTGATGTCATGGTTTGAGTATATAGAATTTTGAGGATTTTGGTATGTGGAAAGTGTTAACTTTTAACTGCATTCAAGTTTTCACTATGGTTCAGTGGGTATTCAAGAGAATACATTATTAAGGCCTTTGAATGTTTGGAATTTGACCAACAAGACATATCTTATGATGTATGGGGATCAAAGATGGTATTAAATCTCTGGTAATCGTTTTCACTATATTATGAGAGTGGACTGAAGTATTATGGATAAGCCTAAAGATTGTAATGGATTATGTTGGACATAAGTTAGTATTGTTTAAGGATAAAAGTTTTTTTTCAATATTATTGATGGGATGTCATAGTAATATAGTTTTAGAAAAAGGACAACCTGCAGGACGGGCGACAACCCATCGCGTCAGACAAGGATGTGGGAATAGAACCCACAACCAAAGTGCGACTGGCCTTTATCGCCTACCACTGGCCTACAGGAAGTCCCTGGTTAGTAGAAACTAGTTTTATTTTATTAAGCGGTATGATATATGAAGTATAAGTTCATTTTTGGAACCATATACGATTAACCATAAGATGGACTTATAACTTTTGCTAACCTTTTGTTTAAAAGAGATGGAAGGACCCATCATTCTATCATATGATTTGCTAACAATGACAAATTCAACTTCATTTCTTTAAGAGATAAAGTGGAAATTGTCCAAAGAACGACAAACGGTGAGACTATACCAAAATCACAAAAGTATTTCTTCTAATTCCAATTTCATCAACTTTAGGGAAATGATCTTGAAAACCAAAAATTTTGTCTTAGTGCTCTTATATCTGATGAATCAGATGGTACCTTAGATCGTCACAAATTTATGGCTTTGTGATTGCTAGATTTTCCATAGCCATGTTCTTACCACTCTCCATCAGAACATGATGGTTAGATTTCTCTTCCATATCCATATTTTTACCTATGTGGAAACCCAGTGATTAGTTTATTTGGGTAACCGTTAAGTTTCATACTTTATTTTATAAAGATTGGGTTTGGTATTCCGTTTTACGATGTGGGTTTATATTAAAGAAACTTTTGAATAGTAAACCATTTATAACCCTGACGAATTTCGAGGGCGAAATTCATTTTAAAGGGGGTAGAATGTAACACCCCGAAATTTTATGAAAAATATTCTTTTTAATTTCACTAATGTATTGTGTTGTATGCTACACCAAAAGGAGCTTGAACAACACACATCCTTGACTTGCCTTGTATTACATGAAATCGCGACCTTCCACGATAGCGTGTGTTGTACGCAATACCGAGTTTTACTAAACAACGATATGCTATTAAAATATTATTAAAACTAGCCTTTATGAATAGTAATAACCACTTTTTGAAAAATTTTAAATTCTATTTTTCAAAATGGACTTCATTTTTGGATTCGGAATATCAAAATTAGCTTAGGGTGAAATTTTGGTACTTTTCGGATAACTTTCGTATTCTGATGAATAGTGAAAATTACTAAATTTTAATTAAAAAGAACTTTTTTAATAGAAATAATTAATAGTGATAAATTATTAATTTGAGTGGTTTTAAAGTATATTTAGAATATATTTTTACAATTTAATACAATGTTGGTCATTGGATGTAATTTCACATTTAAACCAGTTATAAACTAGTGTCAATCTTTTGATAGTTATTATCTCTTAAAAACACGCGATTTGTTTTGACGACGAGAATTAATTTTCAAATTAGTTAATGCAACTGATATGTTTTGAATTTGGTAAAATAGACATCATTTTTGAGTTCATAATATCAAATATATCTTAGGCCTAATTTTTGGTATTTTTCTGAAAACTTTCAATTTTCGATGAATAGTGAAACCACTAAGTGGTAGTTAAAAAAACTGAATTGTTCATAGAACTTAATTTTACCACTTCTATGAGTGGAATTTCGAAAATCCGAGAGACACGGTTAATATCAAGGACTAAAATGTGGTTCAATTAGATGAAAATATTTTTTGGTGAATAGTAACTTTTTACTTTTATTTACCACGGTTAAAAGTAAATAGGGTAATTAAGGGTAAAAATGATATTATTATTACCATAACACATGTCCAAATTCTATTTTATAAGTGTAATTCGACCAAAAACAAGCTTAGGAATAAAATATGACCATTTAGGCCCACTTGGATTAGATTAGGACATTTATTATTATTTAATTCAAAGAAGAGTTAAAAGAGTTAAAATCAAAGTTTATTTACTAAAACATTTTTAATATGGGGTTATACATAAGATAAATTCGACTATAAATATTCATTAGAAAGATAAAAAGATTTCATACATAATGGTATTTTATTTGTAATTTTTAGACATTAAATAATGTAATTTATTTATGACACAATGATGATGCAGTAATTATCTTATTAATGAAATATTGACATAATTGATGTTATAAACTCCAAAATAAATGTAATTTGAGCCTTTTTATGAATTCCACTAATTTTCTAGGTTACTATGATATATTAGTGTTGATTTAATCAACTTGTTTCGAACATATAATTCTGTTATGACTTTCACAAAAATCATATATCAAATAGTGTCAAAATTGACACAAAATAGTTTTTAAATCAAATATTATATTATTAATTGTTATTTTATTCCTAAAAATCTAAGGTTCGGACAAATGACTTAGATAAGGATATATATATTAATAATAAAGAATTTGGGGTTCTTTTGGCATGTTATAGTAAGTGTATTAACCATATAGTGTAAGAAAATAAAAAGACACGGTAAAAGTTAAATTATTTAACTTAGAGTTAAATCTAATTGATAAGGTTAAAATAATAACCTAAACTTTTCTAAATCCTATTGGTTGATAGGATTTTGACCCATCCCCACTTTAGATTCAAAATAATACCCTTTGGAACCATTATAAACCGATTTTGACTTTAATATAAAATAATATATTGAGATATTCCTAAGGTGCCCCTCTCCTCCCTTATAAAAGGACACCTTCTCCCCCTCCTCCTCACACCAATTTGAGCACTAAAGCTCGGCCAACCCCTGCCAAAATCCCTTATCCACTTCCCTAGAATAATCCTAGAGGTCCTGGTCTTCTTCAAAGACCAATCTTAGTTCCCTAAGTGGAGGATTCAAAGAGGCGTTTTAAAGAAGAGGTAATATCCATTACCGATCTTTTCAATTTCTTTCTTCTTCAAATTCTTATTCTTTAGTTGTTTCATGACAAAGTAATAACATAAGTATTACTTACATACTGATATGTTATTATAAATATGAAACAACCCTAATTCACCTTCTATCCATCCTACGGAAAAATGAAATCACCGCGCGTGCGTACGTACGGAATACCGTCTCCACGCCGTGGTGTAATCTATTTTCCACCACCACCTTAATAGGATGGGTATAATGGTGTAATGAGTAACTATATATGATTATTATAAAGTGATATTGATACTGAAATAGTCTACATACACTTCAACACAATTCCACGACCATGGGAACGATATCATCGCTCGTGCGTACGTACGGACTACCGTCTCCACGACGCGATGAGATTCATTCTCAATGATTAACCATTCATGAATGATTATAAAGTATATATAATAAGTACTAATGAAATATATGACATAATAATGATATTGAATTTATGTAAATTTATATTTATGTCATCTACTTAATTCCATTCACTTCAATAAGGAAACGAAAACAACGTTCATGCGTACGTACGGACTACCGTCTCCATGAACGGTGTATTTCATTCCATTTATCGATATATTATATATATATATATATATATATATTCTGAATATATATTATATATAAATCATATTTTACATTCTGGATATAAGTAATCATGATCCAAGTAATCATATTAATAATTACAAGTTAAAAACACGAACGACAAATGAGACGATTTTACCCAAAACGCTACATTAACATGAATTTACAAAAGAACGGGTAATATAAAGTCATAAGTGGAACATATATGATATAATAAAAAATAATATGATTCTGTAATAAGTCAATAAAATGATTTAAATCATTATACAAGAGGTTCGGACACTTACAAAGCAAGTCGGACCTAAGGTAAGGGAAATATCACAATCTCATTTTTATCCGAGATTGTTTATACTTTGGTATTTACTGGGGCGTATTTTATCATCCATTTCCACGTTTTCCTCAATATGTAATATTATTTCCATCCAACTACAATTGTTTAAATCCAATTTTACCCTTCGGTGAGTTTTTAGTAAAAGATATGAAAGGAATCTTTTGTCATTTTTCATACGAGGTACTTTTTGACTTTTTCGACAAAAGTACGAGAAGAATGTTTTTTTAACTTATACGGCATGAATGGATTTTTAAAACATTATTTCCAAGAAGCATCCTTTACAAGTTTTCAAGTTTATTTTTAATCAACTTCTTTTAGTTTAAAGTCGTATGACATGTTAAGAAAGGAAAAATGTTTTTGAAGAAGAAAGGATATTTTCCTCAAGAATGGAGTTCAAGTGTTTTATCAAAATTATTTTCCATATAAGATAATAAAGGGTTCTGTTTTTATCCCTATTGTTACATTGATTTGATTATGTTGTGATGGAATTATTTTTATAAATTCCTTTATGAATTGTTTTATGATGTCATGATGTTTAAGATTCCCATTTGTATTACATGGGTTATGCAATGATGTATGATTTATGATTTTGTGGAACACATAAGAATGGTATCATTATGAGATGGGTGGGACCTATATCTCCCTCCAATTCATTGGGTAAAGATTTTATATCTCATGAGATAGACAGGGCTGGAACGGTAGGTTATACCGGTTCAGTGAAACAGGACTGAAACGAGGGTGACTCGGTTCAGAAAGGGACTTTGTCCACTAAGATAGTCTTGGAAATGAGTCTTGACTAACAAGAAATGATTCTCTATGATTATGTGTGTATGCCACAAAGTTTCATGTTTTAAGTTATGATTATTGTGATTACATTTCACTGCCATGATTTATCCCATGTTATGAAATTATGTTCTCTTTTGCAGGTTATGATTTCCAAAATGTTATGTTCTTATGAATATGATGTGATTGATATTTCTTTTGTATACCCTTACTGAGCATTTGAGCTCACCCTTTTATGTTTTCTTTTCCCCAGGATATAAAGAAAGGTTTTAGGTAAAAAAAAGGAAGATCTTTATGGGAGATATTGAAGATATTTCACCACGATTAGAAGATTATATTCCGAGTTTCCAAAGACACTAAACTATTACGATCCTTGTGTGTGTGTTTTTGTTATGTACTAAGTATTCCGCAAATGTAATGTAATGTCCATGTACGTCAGGCTCCGGGTCTCTACAGTTGGTATCAGAGGAAAGGTTTAGTCAACCTTTGGAAACTAGGATGCGAGAACTTTAGTGAGATTCCTAGAGATATATCTAAGGTATGTCTAGGGATGTCTCTAAGGTTAAGTATACGTATAGGTTATAGTCCTAGAATTGCGCTAACGATCTTATAATTTAACCTAAGATGTTAGATATTAAGGGTACTCCCCCTTTTATAATGTTGTTTTCCCTAGCATGATTTTTGCCACCCACAATATTCTTTTTGGGTTTTAGACGATGGATGGAACCCGAAGGAACCGTGTTGATCAATGCAATGGACAATGCAATGATTGCCCTCCTGAACAAACAAATGTTATGGGAGATGGAGTGCAAAATCTTATTGCTATACTTACACAAGCTATGAATCATTCTGGACTTCCAAATGAGCAGAGAAGGGAACAATATTCTATTGAGTCCTTCATGAGGCAACGTCCACCTTCTTTCAGTGGGTCTTCCGATCCACTTGTTGCTGAACAATGGATCAGTACCACTAAAAAGAATTTTTCAGTTCTTCAATGTTCTGAACATGATAAAGTCATCTTAGCAGTATATCGTTTGGAAGGTGAAGCTGATCAATGGTGGAATCTTATCAAGAATACGAGGCCAATAGATGAAATTGAGTCCATGGAATGGTATGAGTTCAAGAACTTGTTTTTCAGTAATTACTTCCCTCGTATTCTTCGAACAAAGATGGAAAAGGAGTTTCTTGAGCTGAAGCAGAAGGATGATGAATCTGTTGGTATATACGAAGCGAATTTTACAAGACTTGCAAGGTATGCATCTGGCATTATCATCCAACCTGAAAGTAAAGTTGATCGATTTTTCATTGGCTTAAATCCAAGTCTTCGAAGGGCATTAGATATAAGAGACTTCAGTAGCTATGAAGAAATTGTGCGTTGTACTATCAAGGTAGAAATAGAAGTTGGTGTTACATATCCATCTCATGGTTTTGACAAGAAACGAAAGATGGAGTTCAAGGAGAAATCTCAGAATAATGGTGAAAAGAAGATGAATGTTTCCTTATGCACAAAGTGTGGAAAGAAGCATGGTGGAGATTGTCTTAAAGGGACTAGAAAATGTTTTAAGTGTGGAAAAGAAAGTCATCGAGGAGTTGAGTGTCGAAGTAATGGAAAAAGGGTTTCTAATGATGTGAATAAAGCAAACACTGCAGAGAATGCACCACCAACACTTCAATGCTTCAAGTGAAAGGAAATGGGGCATTATGCTAATAAATGACCTAATCCAAGGGCTAGTGATGATCGACATGAGCAACCGCTTAAGGCAAAGGATAAAGGGAAGTCACATGCGATCACTATTGGCGATGTTGAATATGACAACGATGTGGTGGAATGATTAAGTGTTTATGTAATGGGATTCCAAAATAATGTTGTATCATGGAGTATTGGAATATTTATGTATTGGACTAATGTGGTATTCAAAGTGATTGAGATATTTTTGGAAATAAGACGATATGCGCATAATGAAGGGAAAATGAGAAAATGAAATGTTTAACAGTATTCATGAGCTCATGATTGATATAAGGACTAAGTGATGTCATGGTTTGAGTATATAGAATTTTGAGTATTTTGGTATGTGGAAAGTGTTAACTTTTAACTGCATTAAAGTTTTCACTATGGTTCAGTGGGTATTCAAGAGAATACATTATTAAGGCCTTTGAATGTTTGGAATTTGACCAACAAGACATATCTTATGATGTATGGGGATCAAAGATGGTATTAAATCTCTGGTAATCGTTTTCACTATATTATGAGAGTGGACTGAAGTATTATGGATAAGCCTAAAGATTGTAATGGATTATGTTGGACATAAGTTAGTATTGTTTAAGGATAAAAGTTTTTTTTCAATATTATTGATGGGATGTTATAGTAATATAGTTTTAGAAAAAGGACAACCTGCAGGACGGGCGACAACCCATCGCGTCAGACAAGGCTGTGGGAATCGAACCCACAACCGAAGTGCGACTGGCCTTTATCGCCTACCACTGGCCTACAGGAAGTCCCTGGTTAGTAGAAACTAGTTTTATTTTATTAAGCGGTATGATATATGAAGTATAAGTTCATTTTTGGAACCATATACGATTAACCATAAGATGGACTTATAACTTTTGCTAACCTTTTGTTTGAAAGAGATGGAAGGACCCATCATTCTATCACATGATTTTCTAACAATGACAAATTCAACTTAATTTCTTTAAGAGATAAAGTGGAAATTGTCCAAAGAACGACAAACGGTGAGACTATACCAAAATCACAAAAGTATTTCTTCTAATTCCAATTTCATCAACTTTAGGGAAATGATCTTGAAAACCAAAAATTTTGTCTTAGTGCTCTTATATCTGATGAATCAGATGGTACCTTAGATCGTCACAAATTTATGGCTTTTTGATTGCTAGATTTTCCATAGCCATGTTCTTACCACTCTCCATCAGAACATGATGGTTAGATTTCTCTTCCATATCCATATTTTCACCTATGTGGAAACCCAGTGATTAGTTTATTTGGGTAACCGTTACGTTTCATACTTTATTTTTTAAAGATTGGGTTTGGTATTCCGTTTTACGATGTGGGTTTCTATTAAAGAAAATTTTGAATAGTAAACCATTTATAACCCTGACGAATTTCGAGGGCGAAATTCATTTTAAGGGGGGTAGAATGTAACACCTCGAAATTTTATGAAAAATATTCTTTTTAATTTCACTAATGTATTGTGTTGTATGCTACACCAAAAGGAGCTTTCACAACACGCATCCTTGACTTGCCTTTTATTACATGCAATCGCGACCTTCCACGATAGCGTGTGTTGTACGCAATACCGAGTTTTACTAAACAACGATATGCTATTAAAATATTATTAAAACTAGCCGTTATGAATAGTAATAACCACTTTTTGAAATATTTTAAATTCTGTTTTTCAAAATGGACTTCATTTTTGGATTCGGAATATCAAAATTAGCTTAGGGTGAAATTTTGGTACTTTTCGGATAACTTTCATATTCTGATGAATAGTGAAAATTACTAAATTTTAATTAAAAACAACTTTTTTAATAGAAATAATTAATAGTGATAAATTATTAATTTGAGTGGTTTTAAAGTATATTTAGAATATATTTTTACAATTTAATACAATGTTGGTCATTGGATGTAATTTCACATTTAAACCAGTTATAAACTAGTGTCAATCTTTTGATAGTTATTATCTCTTAAAAACACGCTATTTGTTTTGACGACGAGAATTAATTTTCAAATTAGTTAATGCAACTGATATGTTTTGAATTTGGTAAAATAGACATCATTTTTGAGTTCATAATATCAAATATAGCTTAGGCCTAATTTTTGGTATTTTTCTGAAAACTTTCAATTTTCGATGAATAGTGAAACCACTAAGTGGTAGTTAAAAAAACTGAATTGTTCATAGAACTTAATTTTACCACTTCTATGAGTGGAATTTCGAAAATCCGAGAGACACGGTTAATATCAAGGACTAAAATGTGGTTCAATTAGATGAAAATATTTTTTGGTGAATAGTAACTTTTTACTTTTATTTACCACGGTTAAAAGTAAATAGGGTAATTAAGGGTAAAAATGATATTATTATTACCATAACACATGTCCAAATTCTATTGTATAAGTGTAATTCGACCAAAAACAAGCTTAGGAATAAAATATGACCATTTAGGCCCACTTGGATTAGATTAGGACATTTATTATTATTTAATTCAAAGAAGAGTTAAAAGAGTTAAAATCAAAGTTTATTTACTAAAACATTTTTAATATGGGGTTATACATAAGATAAATTCGACTATAAATATTCATTAGAAAGATAAAAAGATTTCATACATAATGGTATTTTATTTGTAATTTTTATACATTAAATAATTTAATTTATTTATGACACAATGATGATGCAGTAATTATCTTATTAATGAAATATTGACATAATTGATGTTATAAACTCCAAAATAAATGTAATTTGAGCCTTTTTATGAATTCCACTAATTTTATAGGTTACTATGATATATTAGTGTTGATTTAATCAACTTGTTTCAAAAATATAATTCTGTTATGACTTTCACAAAAATCATATATCAAATAGTGTCAAAATTGACACAAAATAGTTTTTAAATCAAATATTATATTATTAATTGTTATTTTATTCCTAAAAATCTAAGGTTCGGCCAAATGACTTAGATAAGGATATATATATTAATAATAAACAATTTGGGGTTCTTTTGGCATGTTATAGTAACTGTATTAACCATATAGTGTAAGAAAACAAAAAGACACGGTAAAAGTTAAATTATTTAACTTAGAGTTAAATCTAATTGATAAGGTTAAAATAATAGCCTAAACTTTTCTAAATCCTATTGGTTGATATGATTTCGACCCATCCCTACTTTAGATTCTAAATAAGACCCTTTGGAACCATTATAAACCGATTTTGACTTTAATATAAAATAATATATTGAGATATTCCTAAGGTGCCCCTCTCCTCCCTTATAAAAGGACACCTTCTCCCCCTCCTCCTCACACCAATTTGAGCACTAAATCTCGGCCAACCCCTGCCAAAATCCCTTATCCACTTCCCTAGAATAATCCTATAGGTCCTGGTCTTCTTCAAAGACCAATCTTAGTTCCCTAAGTGGAGGATTCAAAGAGGCGTTTTAAAGAAGAGGTAATATCCATTACCGATCTTTTCAATTTCTTTCTTCTTCAAATTCTTATTCTTTAGTTGTTTCATGACAAAGTAATAACATAAGTATTAATTACATACTGATATGTTATTATAAATATGAAACAACCCTAATTCACCTTCTATCCATCCTACGGAAAAATGAAATCACCGCGCGTGCGTACGTACGGAATACCGTCTCCACGCCGTGGTGTAATCTATTTTCCACCACCACCTTAATAGGATGGGTATAATGGTGTAATGAGTAACTATATATGATTATTATAAAGTGATATTGATACTGAAATAGTCTACATACACTTCAACACAATTCCACGACCATGGGAATGATATCATCGCTCGTGCGTACGTACGGACTACCGTCTCCACGACGCGATGAGATTCATTCTCAATGATTAACCATTCATGAATGATTATAAAGTATATATAATAAGTACTAATGAAATATATGACATAATAATGATACTGAATTTATGTAAATTTATATTTATGTCATCTACTTAATTCCATTCACTTCAATAAGGAAACGAAAACAACGTTCATGCGTACGTACGGACTACCGTCTCCATGAACGGTGTATTTCATTCCATTTATCGATATATTATATATATATATATATATTCTGAATATATATTATATATAAATCATGTTTTACATTCTGGATATAAGTAATCATGATCCAAGTAATCATATTAATAATTACAAGTTAAAAACACGAACGACAAATGAGACGATTTTACCCAAAACGCTACTTTAACATGAATTTACAAAAGAACGGGTAATATAAAGTCATAAGTGGAACATATATGATATAATAAAAAATAATATGATTCTGTAATAAGTCAATAACATGATTTAAATCATTATACAGGAGGTTCGGACACTTACAAAGTAAGTCGGACCTAAGGTAAGGGAAATATCACAATCTCATTTTTATCCGAGATTGTTTATACTTTGGTATTTACTGGGGCGTATTTTATCATCCATGTCCACGTTTTCCTCAATATGTAATATTATTTCCATCCAAATACAATTGTTTAAATCCAATTTTACCCTTCGGTGAGTTTTTAGTAAAAGATATGAAAGGAATCTTTTGTCATTTTTCATACGAGGTACTTTTTGACTTTTTCGACAAAAGTACGAGAAGAATGTTTTTTTAACTTATATGGCATGAATGGATTTTTAAAACATTATTTCCAAGAAGCATCCTTTACAAGTTTTCAAGTTTATTTTTAATCAACTTCTTTTAGTTTAAATTTGTATGACATGTTAAGAAAGGAAAAATGTTTTTGAAAAAGAAAGGATATTTTCCTCAAGAATGGAGTTCAAGTGTTTTATCAAAATTATTTTCCATATAAGATAATAAAGGGTTCTGTTTTTATACCTATTATTACATTGATTTGATTATGTTGTGATGGAATTATTTTTATGAATTCCTTTATGAATTGTTTTATGATGTCATGATGTTTAAGATTCCCATTTGTATTACATGGGTTATGCAATGATGTATGATTTATGATTTTGTGGAACACATAAGAATGGTATCATTATGAGATGGGTGAGACCTATATCTCCCTCCAATTCATTGGGTAAAGATTTTATATCTCATGAGATAGACAGGGCTGGAACGGTAGGTTATACCGGTTCAGTGAAACAGGACTGAAACGAGGGTGACTCGGTTCAGAAAGGGACTTTGTCCACTAAGATAGTCTTGGCAATGAGTCTTGACTAACAAGAAATGATTCTATATGATTATGTGTGTATGCCACAAAGTTTCATGTTTTAAGTTATGATTATTGTGATTACATTTCACTGCCATGATTTATCCCATGTTATGAAATTATGTTCTCTTTTGCAGGTTATGATTTCCAAAATGTTATGTTCTTATGAATATGATGTGATTGATATTTCTTTTGTATACCCTTACTGAGCATTTGAGCTCACCCTTTTATGTTTTCTTTTCCACAGGATATAAAGAAAGGTTTTAGGTAAAAAAAAGGAAGATCTTTATGGGAGATATTGAAGATCTTTCACCACGATTAGAAGATTATATTCTGAGTTTCCAAAGACACTAAACTATTACGATCCTTGTGTGTGTGTTTTTGTTATGTACTAAGTATTCCGCAAATGTAATGTAATGTCCATGTATGTCAGGCTCCGGGTCTCTACACTTCATCTTCTAGGATCTCTCCTACATGATCCCATTCTTCCACAACACATGACCCAAGGGAATGTTCTATCCACATAGGATCATATCCTACTAGTGATCTATCTCTAATGGTTACTCCACCATGGTTTATCCATCCTAAATGTCTAGCTCACCTCAATCAATAACAATAATAGGATCATTCACATATCTCCAAATCTCTAACACAAGATAGATTCTATGAAACCACTCCATGTGTGTGGGTAAAGTGAGGTGATAAGAAATCTCACCAACACTAAACAAGATTTTGAATGGTTTGATAAACCTTAGGGATAGTTTACCCCCTAAACTAAACCTATATAATCCTCATAATGGGGAGACTCTTCGGAAAATAGGGTCTCCCTGATTAAACTCCAAGGGCCTAAAATGTTAATCCATATAAAATTTATATTGGATATAAGATATCCTCATTCACTCAGAGATCACCTAGACCTTCTCTATCATGGTTTTCTCAATCTATGGCCCAATAATAGATGCCTCCATAATCTCAGTCTATCATAATGGTGACCTGTATGGACTACCTTATAGGTCCTTGAAAGTTTCCACAACAATATTAAAGTTATTGATATTATATAAGTAAACTCTATAAAAGATAAGTGATCTTATCATCTCTAGCCAATGTCTAGCAATCAAGCTCCCAATATATCCTTCAGAACATGTATAGTGTTCTTGGTGTTCCTATCTTTCGAGGGGTGTAAATTTTACTTATCCTCAACATGTTCTTTAATGCCTCATGAAGGCCTCTCTAAAACTATTACATGAACCAGACATCAAGTCTAGAGACAATAATTGAGAGAAACCTATGAAGGTGTACAATCTACCGTATGTAAAATTTCCCTAAACTCTCCAAATAAATCTACTCTTTTATAGAAAAAAGTGTGTAGACTTTTTAAGTAATTTAACTATCACTCAGATGGAATAGTGGAACCTCACTATCCTCAAAGACCTCATCAAAAATTTTATAGATATTCCACCCCATTTAAATTCTAGGATCTAAAGAGGCTGTAATAAACTTGATGAAACCCATTTATCGGCCTTCAAATGATGATATGTGAGGAACCAAGAGATGATTTGATCCATGATCCACCTCATTCCAGCTGACAAAAACTACTAATGAATGTTCTTGTACATATTCCTTAGACTGGGATGTATAGATAAATGAGAAGTGTGAAACTCATTCGTCACCTCCTCTCACATCGTGACTGTAACCACCATCCATCCCTAGAATAATATGACATCACTCCCTACTTTAGAGAATCTTTTTGGTGAAACTTTGGACTATACATAGTCACTTTGGAACACAAAATAGATGTCTCCTAGCTGAGCCTCCCTCACATGCTAGAGAAGTGAAGGATTCAACACCATTGACTGAAGAAAATATGAACCCTCCTCTTATACTAGGGTCAGCATAAAGGAATCCAAATACTCATATGACTCATTCCCCAAGAAAGAATAGGACTTAACACTTACGAAATATACCACCATGTTTCCTTGACTAGGATTATATACTATGTAAAATTAATATTATTTTAGGAACTCCAACAAGATCCTCTATATTAGGTTTCAATAACTCTGTGTGAAGACCTACCTGAGACTCTAATGGTCAGAGTAAACAATGAGACACCCTCCAAGAAAATAGTTCCACCACATAGATAGAGAAAATATTACCCACGTAACTGTAGGCCATGATTCACATAGTTCTTCTTGTGGGGTCTCAACTGCCTTGACCTATATGCGATCACTACCAACCTCTACATCAATAATAAGTCGAGCCCATATCCAAAGGCATCAAAATATACTATGTACTTCACGCCCTCCTCCAGTAGTCTAAAAATTGGATAACTCATAAACCTTAGCCTTAACTTCTAAGAGGATCTTTGGAACTTCTCAATTATGGTAATTGTTTACCCTTTCAACAGGAGGGCGGTCAAAGAGGATATACTCTTGGTGATGTCCTCTACCAACCTCATGTAGTACCCTAAAGTCCAAGAAAACTTGTCACCTCTTACATGCTCTTGGGTGGATCCCAAGCAAGAACTACATAAATCATTACTATATCTAGAGATAATCCATGATCATAAATGAAATTCCCTAAAAATATAACCACGTGGATCCAAAACTAGAACTTCTAGAGATTAACAAAAAGCTATTTATATGAAAGAAAGTCTAAGATCATCTGAAAGTACTTTTCATGATCCTCCTTTTATGAAGAATAGATGAGTATGTCATCAATAAATGTGAAAAAAAATCAGCACAAGTATAGCTTGAACATCTTGATCGTCAAATCCATAAATACTATGGGATAATTATTCACACAGAAAGGCATCACCAGTAACTCATAGTTTCTATGGCAACATCAGAATTCCATCTTTAGAATATTATCCTCGCAATATCTCAATTTGTGGTAGATAGAATTGAGATCAATCTTTGATAACCATCTCACACCATGAAATTGGTCAAAAAGGCCTTTAATACTTAATAAGGGGTAATTATTCATTATATTATATTAGTTTAGGCGATTATAATTAACAAAAAAATAAAATCTATAATCATAATTTTTCAAGAAAAAAATTTAGCAACCCATAGGGACACACATGGTATGATAAAAAACTTCTCTCAACGGTCCTCTAACTACAACCTCAGATCCCATATCTCGGTAGATGCTATATAATATATTGTATAAGATATTGGGGTTTTCCTATGGTGAATGTTAAAGAAAAAATCAATCTTCTTCATCCAAGGTAGTCCTTGAACAAAATTGGTGAAGGAATATATATAATCCTTCATGATCGAAGGTAAAAGGATTCTTGATGATCCTACTGCACCAATGTATAAACTCACTAACAAATGGGTGATGGGTTACCCTTTCTTCCCTGAAATACCCACTCACTCATCCATGATAACTCTCTCTCCCATAACAGAGAATCTCATCTCATATATTTGAAGGAATATTCAATTGACTATGAAGACAGTCTATATGGGCATGGAATAGAGAAAACCAGTTATACCAAAGATGATTTTATAAGGCATAATCATGATTACCAAGTGGTCCCATGAGAAAATAACTCTACGAAGAGATAAATCAAACTGTTGAGTGATAAGTGATATTAAAGAATAATTCCCTGTAGAAACCTCAAGGAAAAGATGTTGGGCTAATGTATTTAGTGGGATCTCCAACTCATACACTATAATTATGGATATGAAGGAATAAATAAAAATTATTAATACTTGTATTTTAGTTTGTGTAGAATAAACATATATCATACATATAATAATCTCATATTATTTCAAGTCATATGCTTCAATATCCTATAGATTCCGGTGACCCCAAATAGTAGATCACGAAGCCTAGAATGGGCCCTCAGGTTGTGGAAGGTGTGGATATAGATCATAACATTTTATACCACCAGAATTTACTCCTTTAGGAGACACACACACTCCTCTTCTAGCTCCAACTCCTTATGGGATACCTTGGCGACACTTGGGAGAACCCTGATCAGAGTGTTGTCTCTATCTGGGTGATCCATCTGATGTATTCTTGCTCAACTTATCACATCGGTATGGGCAAGAAAATACCATATGACCTCTGCCATTATATTCATATCATTAACCCTCTTTGGGATGCTCTGTTCCTCCATGTAGTACATGACCTACATAAACACATGCCTAAGTATGGAAATGATAAGATTTATTATGCCTAGATTTTACCAACTGCCACTTTCTATCTATTTTAGAAATCTCATCCCCATGAGGCCACTACCATATCTAACTAAATTCCATCCCATATCTATAAAGATATCTATCACCAGATCCCACTCTATAACTCTAGTATAAGTCATAATGGATAGGGATACCACAATGGCATGTATGTCTCTATAGATACCCTTCTTAAACATATACTCCTAGAAGTAACCATCTTGAATAATGTTTAGGGAGTACCATGTAATGTTTAAAACCTTAAAAAGTACTCAATAACTATCATACCTCCATATTGAATCTCCAAAATATCATAATTCCAAGAATGAGGGGTATTACTCCACACAAAGCAGTTGTTGGTTGTTAGACCATGAGAATGATGAATCATCATGCATCTACATGATTGAACTTCACCAGTGCATAACTGCTCCACAGAAATGAATGGCTATCAGTGAAAAAATATGATTAATCAGGGTCTTTAAAAGCCTAAAAACTCATATCACTAACTTAATCCAATACTTTACTTCCTAGGGATATTTACCACTGAAAAACCTTAGTGTTCTCTAGTGATATAACTCATAGAGCATGCTAAGCCTAAATGAATTATCAACCTACTCTATAGTTATAAGTTGATACCGGACATATGGGGGGGGGGGATACAAACAACCCTCATAAATGAAATTTATCTTATGATGATACTTGAATTGAGTCCTCAACACTCATCAAATGGTCTTCAGAATCATGAATTGGTAACCTGGAAAACTATCTTCACAGAGGCATACTGAAAGTAATCAAGATGTTTCATTGTAAATGGATGATATGTATATGGAGAGATTACTCAATAAATAATGTCAAAGGAACCAATCCTATATAATGCAAAAACAAAATTTCTCTACAAAAAATTTCATGGTATGTTGAGTCGACAAATGGTAGTCTAAATCATGGTTAATGGATACATCAGTGGCCACACCAACACTAGGTACCCAATCCTTATAGAATAACTAAAAAACCTTTGACCTCATTTACATATGTTCCCAATCAATCCTCATAAAGGGATTAAACTCTAAATAGTTTCTCAAGTTCAAACCTGCTATGATACCAAGTTTTCACTACCCAACCCCCTAGGGTCCACCTGGTATGTCGAAGACCGAGCCGCAACTATCCCATGCCCACCATTATAGGCCAGGGTATGGAGAAAAGTGCCGAAAGGCATAAAAAATGGGTATCATTTTTCTAATGTACCTGTACATACATACCCATCCATATCCATGAAAAAGTGAATAAGAATAATAATAAAAGACTATAAAATATAGAGTATAAACCATTCATGTAATAACCTTTAGGGAATACCAAAGAGTACAACCCTGTAATTCAAAAGGTAAAGAAAAAAACACACACCCAACTATAAAATATGTTCCAACCTGAAAAATATTAGAAATGAAATTCTTAAAGATACTATCTCTACATCTCTAAGCCCCAACCACTGTACATACTGAAATGCACACGGGTGTCCCAAATCACGGATAGAGGACCCATACCTTACCACTATTTGACACAGTCTATGTAATAACCCAAACATTTATTAATAAAATTTTTTCTTGGTCTAATTAAATATCTTATTATGGATATATAAAACTTATGAACTTACTTAGTTTTATGTTTTAGGATTTTAAAACAACATTAATAATTGTGAACGATGCTATTATAGTTGTTTAATAGTGATCACATGATTAATATAAATATAGAGTGTTAACAAATCCAATTTACTCAGAAATAGGAATAAATAACCTCATCCAGTAGAATTTCTCCATAAGAAGACCATTTTTTATATCTCAGAAAGGAGGTGGTGTCATTGGGATTTTCTCTTGACCAAGCCCAAGTTAGGCTTCAACACATTAAGCTCGAACAAAACCACCTACAAGAGAAGTGGAAGTTGATAGAGACTACCACCCGAGCAATGTTATCAGAGCCACCCTAAGAGTCTCTCAAAATCACACACCTTACCCTTCAGTATTATGAGGGTTATATAACGAGTTATGTAACAAGAATTTAGCACTATGAGTATGTGAATTATTTTTTTATATAATAAATAATATACATTCATTTTATTATTGTCACTTTATAAATAGTTTTTAAAGAACCAATAATATTTTTATTTAATATTCAATTAATATATATATTTTGATGAATTAATGGATTTTTGAATTAAATAATATTTTAATAAAATATTATTATTATGTTACTTTTTATTAAATATAAAAGTTCATATAATTTTTAGGAATACAATTGTAACTTTTATTAAGGTTTGAATGTCATTTTTGTCAAAACCCATGAATTTTCGATAAATGTCAGTTTTTATTTTAAAATTATAAATTAACATATTTAGAAATTTAGTTAGATAAAATATATATTATTTTTTGAATCAGAATGTCGAAATTATCCAACAGTTATTTTTTCATAATTTTCTGAGACAGTTGAATTTTTGGGTAAAAATTAAATACCATTTAAATATATAATGTGTTTTATGACATCATAATGACCCAATAGTGATGTAATAAAATATTATAAATGTTTTTTTCGACCAATATATGTTTTAAAATTAAAATAATTTGATTTTATGTTTGTTTGATTTATTTTAGAAAGTTTTTGTGGACCCTCCAAGGTTTATAAAACATTTTATATATTTAAAATGATTCCCTTGAGAGTGTGACTCACCTCCACATAAGAAAGCATAATATTTAAAGAATTTAGGTCATTTGACTTATATAATAATGTTTTACACTACCCTTTTGCAAAAAACATGTGCAAAAGCCATGTTCTGGTTTGTGGGTTTGTTTAGATTAATTTGTGGTGTCCAAAACCTAAATAATAAACAATTCCCTCGCTTTTCCTATATAAACCTGGAGAATATCCCACTTCCACTTAACTAAAAGACTTTGGACCTAGAACAACCTCTGACATCATCTCTATAGAATCCTCCAAAGTTTCCCCTAGATCCCAAGAAGCCTCTCTCAAGCCTATCATAAGCCTTTGGGATCACTCTTCCAAGTAACAGATTTCCTCCTTTCTCATTTTTTGTCCATGTTTCTTTATACTGTTATAACCTTTTGTTTGAAATTAAAAATTTATGGATATGATTTATTACCCCCCAAATAATTCCCTCCTTATTTTTGAATTATGATATACCCCTTTATATCTCATTAATTCCTTCCATGTACTCCCGTTACTATGCCAAAATCCCGTAAGGAATTTCTCTCTTCTCATTTACATTCAAGAAATTATTCTATAATATGAATCTAAATTCCATTTCATATGTTGGGACATGTATCTATATGACCCCATTACTGTACATTTCATGTACATATTATGAGACACCCCTTTCTCTCTCATCAACCATTTTTATGAATTCTTATGTCACACCGTTATGCTGCTGAAATTGCACTATGATTTTTCAAGCCAAAGACATTGTGTAGTGAATACCATGACTATTTTTCTATAAAGGTTATTAACCTTCATTCACATTTAATTATTGATTATATAGTTTCATGTATTAATTCCACATTCTTTAATTGTGGAATAAATTTGTTATTTTTAATGATTCCATGTTATATGATCCATGGGGTGCACTTATGCATGAAATGAAATGATTAAGAAGGGTGTGCCCTAATAGCACTTCAATGAATTGGGTAAATATTAGTATCATGAAAAATCAAGTTAAATGAGGGTTTAATCATTATAATTTAAGTTTAATGA
Organism: Viscum album; assembly: GCA_963277665.1. NCBI lineage: Eukaryota > Viridiplantae > Streptophyta > Magnoliopsida > Santalales > Viscaceae > Viscum > Viscum album. The sequence goes on from OY728150.1 coordinate 1,235,771,003, forward strand.
AGGTTTACTCATGTTCCATGTGAAATGAGACTTGGATCATGCTAATACCATGTTAAGTATTGTTTCCAAATTTCCATGTTATGATAATCATGCTATATCTTTCCTTTATGTTCATAATTATTTTATGCTCCATTGATATTACTATCAACTAACATGTATTGTATTATTCATGTTAGGATTTGTTTAATCCCTTACTGGGCTTTATATCTCACCCTTTTCATAGGCATGTCCTCAGGTTATCCCATGCAATGCTATGTATGAGGGAATTTAGTGCTCATATATTGGAAGTTTTCAATAAAGATGTTGTGTTACATGTTTTAAGTCATTATTTAATGTTACTAATCTCCAAATATACTAGATATCTTGATCTTATATGTTGTATCAAGTGAATATTTTATGTAATAAATCAAGTTTAAGTGTGCAATAAAAAGCATGGTTGTTGTAGTTGGTATTATAGAATAGGTTTAGTTATTTTTGGGATTAGGATTAGAAAACCATAGTGAAAGCCTTAGAGATAAGAATAAGTATAATAATAACATCCCTAAGTTTTGGTGAGTATTGAGTATGTGTTTTATCAAGAAAATACATCCCTATCTGGATAAGAACAAGTAGAGATAGCTCTTGAATAGAAGTACCTAGGAGTGAAAATGCTGACAAGGAGTTTTGGGCTTGACTCAGGGTATCCTGGTACATGAGAATGAGCCTTTCTGTACTTTTGTTTATGAAACTCCTAGGGGATATTATTTGGTAAATTCACAAGATTAGTATGAACCATTGTTAAGGAAATAAAAAAAATTCCCCTCAGAATATATGTTGGGAAGTAGATATTAGATAACATAGATTAAATCATATAGATTCATAAGTTAAGGAAATAAAATTAATTTATAAGTCATTAGTTTTTGTTTTTGGATTAAACATTATGTGTTACCCCTATCTTTCATTTTATTCCAAATAATGGCTAGTAATAGGAGGTCTCAAGCTAATAACTGATGTGAAGATAAATGTGACAACTGTTCTAATGAGATACCCAATCCGATGGGAGTGGGAATCACGAAATTTGTCATGATACTCTCTCAGTTAACTCAAGATTTGAATAGAAACATCGTTCAAGAGGAACTTTCAATCCCCCCTAATAAAGAACAAGTTACAATTGAGAGCATTATGAGACAAAGGCCTCTAACTTTTAATGGATCATTCGATCTCTCAATTTCCAAAAAGTGGATCAAATCCATTGAAAATATCTTCTCCATCCTTTAAAGTTATGAATAAGAGAAGGTTATTCTAGATGATTATCATATGAAGGTTGAAGTTGATCAATGGTATATGTTGATAAACAATACAAAGCCTAAGGAGGAGATCAAGGCGTAGGAATGGAAGGATTTCCAGAAAATTTTTTTCGATAATTATTTTCCTTATACCCTCCAACTTAAGATGGAAAAGGACTTCCTTTCCCTCAAGAAAAAAGATGATGAATCCATTAGAGTGTATGATACAAACTTCAAAAGTCTTGGATGATACAACTCTAGCTTGGTCATTACCCCTAAATGCAAGGTTGACTGTTTCTTTGGTGGGTTGAAACCTTGCCTACGGAAAGCTATGAAAATCTGTGACTTCAATAGATTTGAGGAAATTGTCCGATGTGAACTCAAGGAAGAAATAGAGATTAGAGAATCTCCGGGGTATAATGGGGATAATAAGAATAAGGTGGACATAAATTCTTGGGGTTCTATGGATAATACTAATGGTGCTAAGAAAATACCGCATGCCACTATCCAATGGTGTGGAAAGAAGCACCTCAGAAATTGCCTAAAGGGGATACATAAATGCTTTAGGTGTGGAAGAGAAGGACACCAAGCCGTTAACTACTGGAAAGAAAAACCTAAGGCTGAAATAGAGAAAAGGGATGCTTCATTATACCCTCAACACATTGTTCATTGCTTTAACTACAAATAAACAGGGCACCTTGTAAATAAGTTCCCTAAGCCTAGGGTTTTTTGAGGCAACCAACAACCTCCAAGGCAGCAAGGGAGATCTTTTTCCATCACTACCACTGAAGTGAACCCCGACAATGAAGTGGTGATAGGTAAATAGTTGTTCATTAAAGAATAGAGAACATACCCTTTGATTATATTTCTATGCATAATTTTGTATCCCAAAAGTTTAGTATAATAATCCCAAAACCACCACAAATCATAGAAGTAAAGATATTGGAGAGTATAAAAAGTGGGGCAATCATTGTATCCCATGAATATAACTCCTCCCCTATAATAATTTATAGATTGAACTTCCCGTAGAACCTTGTCATACTCACTCTAGTGGAATTTTATGCAATTATTGGAATGTATTGGATTTCTCTATATAGAGCCAACATTAATTATCAAGAGAGGGAATCACTCTCCATATGGTGAATCAACCCCCAATTTTGTACAAGTGCATGGAGGAAGATGAATCTTCTTTATCACCATCATCTCAAGGGTGGATATTACTGCCCTACAAGCATGTGTAAATGGATTATATTATTGAGTCTAAGGAATAAACCATCCTTGAATACATTCCTATTGTGAGGGAATTCGCTGAAGTGATTCTCGAGGAATTTTATGGTCTTCCTCCTAGAAGAGAGCACATAAGCCTCAACCCAGTTGGTGAGGACTCGACGGGTGAATCCAAGAGAACCAAGATCAAATCCGGGTGGAAGTGAATTTTTGAGTATTGTAGCAGTACTGTAGTAGGAACTGTTCGGTACTGTAGCATGAAGAACTATTCATCTATCTGGGCCTTTGGGCCACTTGTTTGATCCTCAGGTCCAGCAAGGCTTTCAGGCCACCCAAGGCCTTTGGGCCAGTTGTTTCTCAAGGCCTGCGAGTGACCTTAAAAAAATGAAGGCCTTTGGGCCATTCCGACTGACCTCCTAGAAGAGATGTTTAGTTCTTAATCGATCTTATACCAGGGGTGTTTCCAATATGCAAGACTACATATAGAATGGATGTTGTGAAGCTTGAGGAGTTGAAGAAACAAAAAAAGGGGAATTTAGATAAAGGGTTTATATGCCCAATTTCTTCACCATGGGGTGTACCAGTCCTCTTTTTCAAGAAGATGGATAGGTCAATGCACCTTTTCATTGATCATTGTGAACCAAACAAAATCACAATAAAGAAAAAGTATCCTCTGCCCCAAATTTATTATTTGTTCAATCAGCTACATAGCGAATAATACTTCTCCAAGGTGGATTTGTGGTCAAGATATTACCAAGTAAGGGTGGAGAAGGAGGATATCCCCAAGACTGCATTTCATACCAGATATGGGAACTATGAATTCATAGTAATTACTTTCAAACTCACTAATACTCCAATAATATTCATGGAATTAATGAATATAGAATTTAGATATTACCTTGACAAATATGTGGTAGTCTTTATTGACAATATTCTAATACACTCCAAAACCACGAAGGAGCATGAGGAGAATATAAGAACTATGTTAGAGACCTTGTGAAAGGATAATCTCTATGAAAAGTAAATCAAGCGTGAGTTATAGTTTAAGGAGGTCTCATTCTTAGGTCATGTCATCACAAGTAATGATATATCTGTGGATCCATCCATAATAGTTGAAATTGATGGATGACCGAGCCCAACATTGGTGACAGATATCCGTAGCTTATTGGGGTTAGCTAGATATTATTGCCGATTTATGAGAAATTTCTCACAATTATCAAACCCTCATACCAAGCTAACTTAAAAGGGATTCATGTTTTCATAGAGTGAGAATGAAAAGAGAGCTTCAAGGAGTTGAAAAGGGGGCTTATCACTGCACCCGTGCTCATATTACCCACAAGTGGAGAACCTTTGTGTTATTTAGCAATGCTTCAAAGAAGGGCATGAGCTATGTGTTGATGATAAATGGAAAATTCGTTGCCTATGATTCATGGAAATTGAATGTTCAAGAGAAAAACTATCCAACACATGATCTCGAGTTGGTTGTCGTAATCTTTTCTTATAAAATTTGGCAGTATTACCTATTTGGGGAGATGTTTGAAATATATACGGATCACAAAAGCCTCAAGTATATATTCACATATAATGAGTTGAATGTGAACCAATGAAGATGATTAGATCTGATCAAAAACTATGCCTTCTCAATCCATTACCACCATGGGAAAGTGAACGAGGTGGTGGATGCTCTAAGAAGAAAGGCCCAACGATTCTATCATTGATGAAAATTTTAAAGGATTAAATATTCTCAGATTTTATGAATATGGACATGAGAATCATAAAGAAGGGAACATCATCAATTCTTTCACAAATTATTGCTCAACCGTCTATTTTGGAAAGGTTAAAGGATGCTCAAAAGGATGATATGGGAATTCAGAAGAAAGTGGAAACTATTAGAAAAGATAAATCTTCAGAGATCAATGTTAATGAAGAAGGAATTGTGAGATTTGGGTCAACACTATGTGTTCTATCAAATATGAAGTTTAAGAAAGAACTTTTTACAATTCACGTAGTTCAAATTTATCTATTTACCCAGGAAACCCAAAGTTGTATCGGGATCTTTGAGATCATTATTGGTGGGATAACATGAATAAAGATATCACTAAGTATACATCAAAGTGCCTGGTATGTTAGCAAGTGAAGGCTAAGAAGTAGAAGTCTAAGGGGATGATGCAACCATTACCCATACCAGCATGGAAATGGGAGAACATCACCATGGAGTTTGTCACCGTACTTCTGAAGACTTTCAAAGGAAATAATGCTATCTGGGTTGTTGTGGATCGTCTTATAAATACTGCACACTTCATTGCAATTCGAGAGGATTTCTCATTGGATCAATTAACATGGATATACATCAAATATTTGTTAAGGCTATATGGAGTAAAACTATCTATTGTATCTAATGGAGATCCAAGATTCACCTCTATGTTTTGGAAGAGTATTCAACATTCTATGGATACTGAGCTAAACATCAGTAAGACTAATTATCCTCAAAATGATGGAAAATCTGAGCGGACTATCTAAACACTTGAGGAAATGTTGACAGCATGATCAATGGACTTAAAGGAGGATGGGATCAACATCTCTCTTTATTTGAGTTCTATTAAAAAAATAATTTCCACTCAATAATCCAAATGCCTCCTTATAAAGCCGTTTATGGGAAGATGTGAAGAACACCAACATGTTGGGATGATGTCGGGGAGAAAAAACACTTAGGTCCATAAATAGGCAAAGAAATGGTGGAGAAGGTCAAGATCATCTAGCAAAACATTAAATTTGCTTAGAGTCAACAAAAGAGCTAGGATGATAATCATCAATGAGACCTAGAGTTTGATGTCAGAGACATGGTATTCCTATGCATATCACTATGGAAGAGAGTTATGAGATTTGGGATGAAGGGAAATCTTAGTCCATGGTACATCGACCTTTTTTATATCCTTGATCGCATTAGAGAAGTGGACTATCGACTAAAACTCCCACCAAACCTATCTCATGTACATGATGTATTCCATGTATCACTCTTGATGATGTACATACTGGACCCATCACATGTACTTAATCTAGAGGTGGTACCATTAGAGAATGACCTCTCCTATTAAGAGAAGCTGGTGAAGATCTTAGATCGTAGAGAAAAAGTTATACGAAATAAGATAATGCCCCCATCAAGGTATTGTGGTGAAACAATAATTTTGAAGAGGCAATGTGGGAATCAGAGTAAGTGATGAAGTAGAGTTACCCAAATCTATTTTAGTGTGGGAGAAGGAAATTTCAAGGGAGAATTTTCTTAAGGGGGAAGATTGTAACAACCCAAACATTCATTAATGAAAATTCCTCTTGATCTAATTAAATGTATTATTAAAAATATATAAAACTCATTACCTTTATTAGTTTTATGTTTTTGGATTTAAAAATACTATCAAGAATTTTTACTATTGCTATTATATCTATTGAACAATTATCACATTATTAGTATAAATATAGGGCTTTAACAAATAAAATTTACTCAGACAAAGGAAGCGATGACCTCATCTGGTAGAATTGCTCCATATGAAGACCATTGTCAGAGCTCGAAAAGGAGGTGGCATCATTGGGATTCAGTCTTGATCAAGGCCAAGCCAAGATTCAACACGTTAATCTTGAACAAAACCACCTACAGGAGAAGTGAAAGTTGATAGAGATTACCACTCGAGCGATGTTATCCGGGCCACCCCAAGAGTCTGTCAACATTGCACACCTTACACTTCAGTCTTATGCAGGTGTTATAAGGGGTAATGTAACAAGACCATAGCACTATGATTATGTGAATTATTTTTGTATATAATAAATTATATACATTCATTTTATTATTGTTACTTTGTAAATAGTTTTTAAAGAAAAAATAGCATTTTTAGTAAATATTCAATTAAGAAATATATTTTGATGAATTAATGGATTTTTGAATTAAATAATATTTGAATAAAATATTATTTCTAAGTTAAGTTTTATCAAATATAATATATCATATAATTTTTAGGAATACAATTGTGATTTTTATTAAGGTTTGAAAGCTATTTTTGTCAAAACCCATGAATTTTCAATAAATGTAGGTTTTTATTTTAAAAGTAAAAATTCACATATTTAGAAAATTATTAGATAAAATTAATTTTATTTTTGGAATCAGGATGTCAAAATTATCTAATGGTGAATCTTTCATAATTTTTTGAGACAGTTGATTATTTGGGTAAAAATTAAATATCATTTAAATATATAATGTGTTTTATGGCATCATAATAACCCAATAATGATGAAATGAAATAATATAAATGATATTTTCAGCCAATATAATTTTTATTATTAAAATATTTTTATTTTATGTTTGTTTTATTTATTTTAAAAAGCATTAGTGGACCCTTTAATACTTATAAAACATTTTATCTTTTTAAAATGATTTCCTTGAGAGTGTGACTCAGCTCCACATAAGAAAGCCTAATATTTTAAGAAGTTAGGACATTGGACTTATAAAATAATTTTTTAAAATACCCTTTTGAAAAAATCACGGGCAAAAACCATGGACTGGTTTGTGGTTTTGATTAGTTTAATGTGTGGTTCCCAAAACCTAAATAATAAATAATTATCTCTCTTTTACTATATAAAACCACCCAAGCTCCCACTTACTCTTCACTCAAAGACTTTAAAACTAGAAAAAACATTTCCCTAATATCTATAAAATCCTCCCAAGGTGCCCCAATATCCTAAGAAGTCTCTATAAATCCTCTCCCAAGCCTTTGGGATCACTCTTACAAGTAAAGGATTTCTTCTTTTATCTTTTTTTATCCAAGTTTTTTATGTTGTTATCCCTTTTTTTCAATTAAAAATGTTGGGGTTTTATTTATCACCTCCCCCATACTCCCTTAATTATGTTTGAATGATTATATACCCCTTTCTATCTCATTAATTCCTTCCATGTACACCTTTTACTATGCTGAAATTCCGTAAAGAATTTCTCTCTACTCATTTACATTCGAGAAATTATTTTGTAATATGAATATCAATTCCATTTCATATGTTGGGACATGTATCTATATGAAGCCCTTAATATAAATTTAATGTACACATGACGAGACACCCCTTTCTCTCTCATCAATAATTTTTATGAATTCTTATGTCACGCCATTATACTGTCAAAATTGCATCGTGATTTTCCAAGCTAAAGTCATTGTGTAGTGAATACCATGCCCATTACACTATAAAGGGTATTCAACTTCATGAACATTTACTTATTGATTATAGAGTTTCAGGTATGAATTCTACATTCCTTTATTTTGGAATAAATAATTATTTTTAATGATTCTATGTTATATGATCCATGTGGCACACTTATGCATGAAATGAAATGATTAAGAAGGGTGCGTCCTGATAAATCTCCAATGCATTGGGTAAAGATTAGTATCATGATACGTCAAGTTAAATGAGGTTTTACTCATTCTAATTCAAGTGCAATGAGGGTTTACTCATGATCCATCTGCAATGATCATTTTCTCATGCTAATACCATGTTAAGTGTTGTTTCCACATTTATATGTTATGAAAATCATGCTATATGTTGCCTTTATATTCATGTTTATTTTATGATCCATTGATATTCCTATTTCCTAACATGTATTTTATTCTTCATGTTATGCATTTTTTACTCCCTTATTGGGATTTATAGGTCACCCTTTTCTTATTCTTGTCCTCAGGTTATCCCATGCAATTTTATGTACGGAGGAATGTAGTGGTCATGTAAAGTAAGTTTTAAATAAATATGTTGTGTTTAATTTTTTAAGTCATTATGTAATGTTCATAATCCCCAAAGAAACTAGACATATTGATATTCTATGTTTTATCAAGTGAATATTTTATTTATTAAATCATATTTAAGTGTGTAACAAAAAGCATGGTTGTTATAGTCTAGGGGTGTATAATCTATAAGTAAAGGTCCCATAATCTTTTATAGTAAAAGGGTTCCACTAAAATGATATATATAGGACCCATATCCTAGTAAAATTGGATGGTTACACTCATAATGTAGAGGAATCATGTCCTGGTACAATAGAAAGTTTTCACTCATTAGGTAGAGGACCCATGCCCTGATACAGCAAGAGGGTTCCATTTAGTAGGTAGATGACCCATGCCCTGATACAACTAGAGGGTTCTATCCAGTTGGAAGCTGACCTATTCAATGATAAATAGAAGGGTTCCACTCATTAGTTAGAGTATCCATTCCTAGATACAATAAAAGGGTTCCACACCGTAGATAGAGACCCATGTCATGATACAACCATAGGGTTCCATTTAGTTTTCAAAGGACTCATTCCATGATAAAATAGGAGGATTCGACTTAGTAGGTAGAGGAACCATGACCTTATATAAAATAATGGTCCCACTCAAACTACTATGGGGAGTATGGGGGATTTCCAACCCCAACACCTTATAATTATCTTACTCGATAACATCCTTTATTGTGAACTGCCAAAAGAATAATCACACTTCAAATATAATGTATAAAATCTCAAAATATAATATTAAGTACACTATTTTGGTATATATGAAGAACCACTCAGCATAAGCTACTCATGAACCAACATCCAAGTCAAAATGAAGGATATATGATTGGTAGAATCTTCCTGAAAAAGGAAGTACATAGTGTTTAAGGTGTCTATATAGTGTGTGGCCCCCTCCTAATCCTGGACATGTCGTCTCTAGCACAAGGATCATTGGAGATATAATAATACATAGAGATAAAGGTAAAAAAAACATGTCTCGGCCACTCAGAGAATACCCATGTGATTTTGGTCATTCCCGTGCACATTGGACATGTTCTTGTTCCTAGATTTGTATGAGTCCATGTACTCTTAGAGTAGATGCTGGGCTGCCAAAACTGGGTCACATGATATGTGCGGACCTCACACGGCGTGTGATATTTGACCCACATTGAAAACCCTAACCTTTGTGGAACTATGGAAACACATCATGTGTTCTTTAGACTACATTTCATGTTTTTAGGGTTTTCATAGATTCTGTGAATTCCCTCATGAAATTTTTAGATCATTACATACCACCCAAATTAATACCATTTTTTCCACTATAAATCAATTTAATACTCCTCAAACCATCGATTTCGACCCTATCGTGGATGAAAATTAGAATATGATCCTTCATTTGAATCAATCACATGGATCATGCCTCTTAGAAGTCATTTCCTTCTCCACTTTTGATCTCAGACCCATGAATCCATCACCTATATCTACAATACTTTCTAATTCAACATCAAAATTAAAATATGGAAATTTTGGACACATCCATGATGGATTCAGAGGTACGATCGCAGTCAGACCCACCCAAAAATAGTCAATTCGTTACCCTGTGTTCTAACTATGAAAAATCGGTGAGGGAAAAGAAAAAAAAGGTGATAAAATCACTGTCCAAGTTTTATTATCCAATTTTAAAATAGTCAGGGTTTGGAAGGGGAAATTTTATGGCATGAACCAGAATAAATTGATAGAATAATTTATTTCAATACATGGGCTCATGTGGAGGATTAATGTAGACACATTTCATGGAATAATGAATGAGATCATGCTCAATAATTTAATGAAGGTGGGAAACCATAATTTAAAAGTCCTAAATTGAAATTAAATCATTAGTTGGTGATGAAAAAATTCTCCATTTGTGGGGAAGATCCACTATATTCATTTTCTATCATACCACATTGATCCAGTAACTGATCATCATCCAATCTTGGTCCATCAATGAAGAATGGTGACGTTTCTCTCAATGATCCCAAGTTTATTCATATAACCCAATATATTCTCTATATTAGGATAATAATAAATGGAATTATATTTCTTGGAATGAAATTAATTAATTAAATAATTTAATTAATTAATACAGTTAACGTACACTCCTATGGTTTCCTCCTCTAAAATTATGTCCCTAACCAACTTTAGGTCATACCTATGGTAAATCCCAGGCTCTAAATTCAACTGTGGTATCATATTTTTATTTGATAACCCATTTATGATATATTACCGTTTATTTTAATTTTTTTATTCTTGTTATAAAATATATTTAATAATTTTATAAGACTAGTTTTAGGCTCATTAGGCCTCATAATATCACACTGTCTCAATTCCAAGCTCAATTTGTTTTGAAATATTTAAATGTCTTACAAGGAAAATAAAGTGTTTATACATATATAATGAAATTTTTCATGTAATATCATGAATAAAACATAATTGTTGATATTTTAATTTTTTATTTTAACTATTTCATATAAGTGGATTTAACTTGAAAATTACCAAGTGGTAATGAATTTCATAAATCAATTTATTTTCATAGGGTTATATTACTTATTCATTGTATTTGGGAATATAATATTATATCTATAGTGTATTTTGATTATTTTACTCTTTATTTAATTTTTTTTTATTTGGATATAAATTTGATACACATAATCGATTCATTGATTAATTTTCACTTCAATGTTATGATATTCTTAGGGGATTTCATCTCAATTTTAATTTCATTAAGACATAATTTTTAATAAGAACATATTAAATTTTATGTGGTGTATACACTACCCCTTTTATTTATTAAACATTAATACCTATTTATTCATGATTTTATTTGTAAAAACCTAGATTTAGAGAATCAATGACCCCTTTCATTTCTTATTCAATTTTGTGATTATTAATATTCTCTTGAGACAATCTCTTTCTTATGATCATTTTTCATAGTACATTAAATATCTTTTAAAAATAGATATTATTTATATCATGTATATCATTATTTCTTAAACTATATATAATTTGTATATGAGGTTTTTAATTTTAATGTCATTGGATTATATGCTGAAATATTGATAACTTCATGTTCTATACATAATATATATATTTTATGATAATGCACATTATTCATGAATTAAATGTATTATTTAATATATGAAGAATTATTTGGAGATGTAGGGATGAGTGGGGCCTATTTATAGATGCCCCCTTGATGCATTGGTTGTCTCATGAGGCGATTCAGTTTGATAGGTTTTATTAAATGGATTTATTGTGTATACCTACCGATCAAAATAAACTATCTTATGAAAGGTATGGAAAATAGAGGTATCACAATTCCTAAGATCAAGACGTATAATAATTAATAATTTCATTAATTATGAATTTAGTTATTATTTTCTATGATATTTTCATAACAATATCATCTTTGGATACATTTCAAACTCAGTTTATTGTTTAAATGGTATGTGTTTCTAGTTATTTACATTTCCATATTGATTATGATATTATCCACGAGATTTTCACAATGATATTATCTATGGATGCATTTAATTATCATTTTATTGATAAAATGGAATGTGTTTTAGTTATATACCATTCAATATAGACTAGGTCTTATATAATCATGACAATAAAATTATTTAAATGGAATGTGTGTTTCATTATTTACATTTCAGTTTTGACTGTTCTTATTGATTCGTGATAGCTTCCACTATACTTAATCCTTAATAAACATTTGATGGAACCATTATTTTGTTTCATTTCCCCAGAATCTATGATGTTTACTATGAATGATATGAAAGTATATTCTAGTTAGAATAATGATATTCTTATAAAAGAGTATGTTTAAATTTTCATTTTCAAACATTATATGGGAATCATGTATGTATCTAGTTTACCAATTCTACTAAACTATTAATCCTTTGTGATGAGATTCCTTGTATCTTATTCCAATGTAATAAATCATACACCAACTCTAAGATACTGGGGTCAGTGTCATTATATTTGATGAATTCTATGATTTTTAACCATGGTTTAATTTATTTTCTCAAATAGTGTGAGAAGGTGTTGGAATAGAAATTATACTTTAGGTTTTTAAATAGAAGAAAAATATATGGTTTTCATGAGAATTCACTAATTAATTATTGTGTGATAATTTGAATTTATTTATTAAAATATTGGATTATAATTTATAATTATTTCTAGAAATAGTTTTCTGATGAAAGTCATATGGTAGGTCTAATATTTCCATTATAAGCCACATTTTATTCATTTATCCATATTTAATTCTAAACAATACCATAAAAATTAACCACATTTATTCTAAACATTATAATTTTATCTCATCCACCATATTTCATTCATAAAAACAAAATTTATCACTTTATATCTTATTATCCATCAAATATTTCATTATTTCCATCAAATCTCCATCATCTAAGGAAACTATAACCGAACCCACAATAACCAATCCCAAAACTACAACAAACACCATCTAGACTATTACAAAAGCTAGGGTAACCATAATATCACCACCAAAAGTTTTATAACAACACCCCTTGATTATAAAATTTCCATGCCACTTCTACAATAATAAAAAAAAGATCATCATCTACTATAGTAATAAAAACATCACCTCATAATCTTAACTATATATATTCTCATTCCCAATATATACATATTGTAATGTTTACAAACCTATGCTTCCAGTTGTTGTGAGATGAGGTGGTCACATACCTCAAGTTCACCTCCCCATTTACCAATGTTTGTTGTGAAACAATGAAGTATTTTTTTAAGCATGATGAGACCATTCCCACAAGATATCATTTAATTTTCCAACCAAAATATTTTGGAAAGTCATCAAGATTTGTCATGTATCTGATGTACCATCCTATGAAAAAAAATAATGACACATAGAAATGTATTAAGATATAGAATATAAAAATTAGCATTTTTGTAATGAATCATCTTGAGTCACCCAAAAAATGACTGATAAATGTGTTGTCATTTTTGTAGATACCCATGCTTGAAATACATGTACATTACATTACTTTTGCAGAATACTTAATACATAACAAAAATAGACATCTAAGGACTGTAATAATTTAGTGTCTTTGGAAACGTGGAACACAATCTTCTAATCATGGAGAAATATCTTCAACATCTCCCATAAAGATATTTCCCTTTTGTTTTCTTATCTAAAATATTTCGTTATATCCTGGGGAAAAACATAAAAATGGTGATCTCAAATGCTCAGTAAGGGTAAGCATAGATAAAAAAAACCATATACGTTTGAACTTAAAAACATGAACATAATGTTTAAACCTTAAAATATTGAGTTGTGAAATAAATCTTGGCAGTACGTAAGGAATAGATCATAAAGGAACATTAATCATGATAAAATAGATTGGGAATAAAACATGTAATTTTGGAAAAACATTAATCACATGATATGATTTCCATAATATCCAAGGCATTTCTGCCAAGACCATCATAGTGGACAATTCCCATTGCTGAACTGGGTTTACTTGCTGTTCTAGCCCTGTATTACTGAACCAGATTTACTTGCTGTTCCATCCAATTCTTTTTCATGAGATATAAATATTTACCCAATTAATTGAAGGGAGATATAGGTCCCACCCATCTCATAATTAAATCATTCTTTTGTGTGCCACAAAATAAACATAATCATTCATCATAACCCAAAGAATAATATGGGTTTCATAAACATTATCCCATCATAACATAATCCATATAAAACAAATGGATATAATTTCATCATAAGAAAAATAAAACCATTTAAATAATAGAGGCATTATAATTGAAACATAATCATACTAATTATGTCATCTTATATGGGAAATAGATTTGATAAAACACTTGAAATGAATTCTTGAGGAAAACATCATTTCTTCTTCAAAATCATTTTCTTCTCACAAAATGACATGTAATTTTAAAAGAAAAGGATTTTTTTGAAAATAATCATGATATCATGTAGAGGAAGCTTCATTAAAATAAGGCATTATGAAACTGTAAAAATCCGTTCATGTCGTATAAGTTAAAAAACATTATTCTTGTACTTTTTCCTGAAAAGTCAAAAAGTACCTCATATGGTAAACAAAATAAAGATTCCTTCCATAGTACATAGTAAAAGTCAAAAAGGGGTAAACATGACTTCAAACATACATGGAATAATATTAAATACTTTATGAAAACATTACTCTAAAACATGGAAATGGATGATAAATATATCCCCAGTAAATACTTACATATAAACAATCTCATATAAAAATGAGATTGCAAAATTATCCCTTGCCTTATGTCCAATTTCTTCCATATGTGTCCAAGACTCCTGTATAGTGGGTTTAAACATATTATTAACTTGTAAAAGAACCATAAAAATATTTATTATATCATATTTGATTCACTTATGGCGTTATATTACCCATTCTTTTGTCAATTCCATGTTAAAGCGACTTTTTGGGTAAAATTGTTTCATTTATCGTACATGTTTGGACTTGTTGTTCTTGATATTATTAATTATAACATTATTTACATAATTTGAGAATGTAAAACACAATTTATATATAATATATATTCAACATATAAATATATACGATAGATCGATAAATGGAATGAAATACATCGTTCATGGAGACGGTAGGCCGTACATACACATGAACGATGTTTTCATTTCCTTATTAGATTTAATAGAAGTAAGTAAATAACATATACATAAATCCAGAATCATTATTATGTCACATTTTTAATGATTATTCATTATATATACTTTATAGTCATTCTTGAGTGGTTAACATAGAGAAAGAATCTCATCACGTCGTGGAGACGGTAATCCGTACATATGCACGAGCAATGATATTATTGTCATAATTATTGAATGGAATTTAAGTGGATGATATAATATCTCATAATTAGTATCATGTTATAATAATCATATATAGTTATTCTTTACACCATTATAACCATCCAAGTAAGGTGGTGGTGGAAAAACAGATTACACCACAGCGTGGAGACGGTATTCCGTACGTATGCACACACAATGATTTCATTTTTCATAGGATGGATAGAAGGTGAAATAGGGTTGTTTAATATTTATAATAACATATCATTATATTATTGATACTGATGTTATTAATTTATAATTATAAAAATAAACAAGATGAAGTAGAAGAATAAATAAATTTGAAAGAATCGGTAAAGGATATTACCTCTTCTTCGATGCGCCTCTTCTAAAACTACTCTTAGGGAACTACAGTTGGTCTTTGAAGAAGACCAAGACCTCTAGTATGTTTCTATAGAAGTGGAGAAGAGAAATGGGAAGGGTTTGGACGAGCATGAAGGCTCAAAGTGGGGCGAGGAGAATAGGGAGGAGGTTCCCTTTTATAAGAGGGGAGATGGGCACTTTTGGAAACCTTTAAAATATTAATTTATAATAAACTGAAAAACCATTTAAAAACCTCCAAAAATAACTCAAATCTAAATATTAGATGATATAGGGTTGTAATATCATCAAAAAATAATATTTAGACATGTTTCGAATTTATTTTAAACCTTATCAACTTGATTTATGCTTATTTGATGTATTTAATTTTATTTGTGGTAATAATATTCTAAATTTTAAATTGTTATAAATAATTTCTTATGTGTTATGAATTGTCTATAATTGGTTAATTTATGAGATTTTAGACCATATAAATTTCAATTTATAATTTTTAAATATTTTTGTGATTTTTAAACAATTTTATAATATGTTATTTTTATAAAATAACAATAGTGTCAATTTTGACACTATTCATTTATTTGAATTTTCATAAAATCCACATAGAGGATATATTCAAAAAAAATATTTAATAGACTCTTAACATATAATATTCATCTATAAAATTTGTGGAGAACATTAATTAGTTCATATAATATTTATTTTAATATTTTTAAATCCATTTATTTGATATTTCAATCAATAAAATAATTTCTACACCTCTATTGTGTCATAATTAATGATAATTATTTAATCCCTAAAAATTATAAATAAATTTTCATGATGTATATAATTTTATTATATTTTTGTAGACTATTTATATTCTAAGTTTTATGAGGTTTATCACTAAATTAAAATTATTACACTTACAAGATATAAGAGAGTGACATGTTGTCACTTTCTTTGGTTTTAATAATAATTATATCATTTTCATGGTCAAAAGTCCATAAAATGAATCTACTCTGACACTTAGGTGATATGGGTCAACTTTTATTCATCCAACAGAATTTTGGTAGGTGTTAGGGTAATTTTATAATCATATTTTTACACTTAATTACCTGATTTACCTTTTACTGTAGTAATTTAAATTTTCCGTAGTTACTATTCATAATGTCTAAACAAAATAAAAGTAGACTATTAGCATAATTTGGACCTACTGATTCCAAATATGGAATCTATATTTCCAAATTTAAAATAGAGAAGTGGCAGTATTTAATTTAAAATAAATCCCGCTGTTGAGAAAACGGGTTTTAAAAGTTAAAATGTTGCAAAAGATTGAAATGTTTTTACCTATCAATTCAGTGTAAAATTAATGCCAATGACTTAAATTATATTAAATGGTAAAAATTTATTCTATTTATAATTTAAAACAATTAAATATTATAGTTTAACCATATAAATTATCTCGATGAAAAAAGTGTTTTTTAATTAAAATTTAGCGTATTTTTACTATTCATCAAAATATGAATGTTAATAGAAAAATATTAAAAAATTATCCAAAGTTAATTTTTATATCCTTATAAAAATGAATAAGTTTATTTCATCAAATTGAACTTATAAATGTGTTGAAAACAAGATTTAAAGTGGGTATGCCATCAAAAGGTGGCAAAACTGCATTTTTTGAAAAATACTTATTTTACCTGAAAATTTTATTTTGTTCTCAAACCATGTTTTATAAAATTGTGTAAGATGAATTATAATGTCATAAAATTCAAAATTTATTTAATACTATTTATAATTCCTAGTTCATAGTAATATTATAATAATATATCGTTGTTTAGTGAAACTCAGTATTGCTTACAACACACGCTATTGAGGAAGGTCACTATTGCGTGTAATGCAAGCCAAGTTAGGGTTGTGTGTAGTGAAAGATTCATTTGGTGTTATATATAACATAATTAAAATATATTTCATTTATACATTGATCAAAATATATACTTGGTGTTGTGTATAGCGCAAGCTAATTTTGGTGTAGCGTACAACACAAGACATCAAAGAAATTAAAAAGATTATTTCTCATAAAATCTCAGGGTGTTACATTCTACCCTCATTAAAATGTATTTCACCCTCAAAATTCATCGGGGTTATAAATTGTTTACTACTTTAAAGTTTCCTTCATAGAAACCCAAATCGTAAAAAGGAATACTAAAACTTAATTTAAAAAAGGAAAGTTAGAAACATAACGGTCACCCAAAGTAACTCAGCACTGGGTTTCCACATAGGAGAATATATGTGAAAATATGGATATGGAATAGAAATATAACCATCATGTTTGGATAAAGAGTGGTAGAGAAATGGCTATGAAAAATCCAACAATCACAAATCCATAATTTGTGATGATCTAAGGTACCATCTGATTCATCAGATATGAGGGCACAAGGACAACATTTTTGGTTTTCAAGATAATTTACCTAATGTTGAAGAATTTTTGAATTAAAAGAAATACATACTTGATTTTGGTACAATCTCACTATTGTTTGTGCCTTGAACAATTTCCACTTCATCTATTAAATAAATGAAGTTGAATTTGTCTTCCGTGAAGTGTCAGCAGATCATGAATTAGAATGATAGGTCATTCCATCTATCTCAAACATAAGGTTAAAAAAATTTATATACATAAGTCCATCTTATGGTGAGATTAATCGTATATGGTTCCAAAAATGAACTTATACTTCATCTATCATACCGCTTAATAAAACTTGTTTCTACTAACCAGGGACTTCTTGTAGGCCAGTGGTAGTTGATAAAGCCCTGTCAGAATTTGGTTGTGAGTTCGATTCCTGCAACCTTGTCTGACACAATGGGTTGTCGCCCATCCTGCAGGTTGTCCCTTTTCTAAAACTAAAGTATTCTAACATTCCAGAAATAATATAGAAAAAAGTTTCTATCCTTAAACAATATTATCTTATGTCCAACATAATCCATTTCAAATATTTAGGCTTATCCAAAATACTTCTATCCAAGATCATAATATAAAGAAAACGATTACTTGAAATTTCATCAACCAAGCATGTGAAAACCATCATTTATCCCCTGTATATCATAATATATATCTTGTTGGTTACATTCCAAACATGTGAATTCCTTAATAATGTATTCTCCTGAAACATAAATTACCATATGATCTCTGTAAAAACATTAATGCTGTCAAAATTTAACTCTTTCCACATACCAAAATCCCAAAATTTCTATATACTCAAACCATGATATCACTTTGTGCCTTTTTTTGAGAAAGTGAGGGGAGAAACCCTTTTATTGAACAAATAAAGACTCCTTTTGAAGACTGGGAAAAGGAGGAACCCATTACAAAAACCAAATGAGAACAAAAAGAAAACCAAAGGGCACAAAGCCTTACATGGACCCAAATGCCAAAAAGAAACAAACATCAAAGTAATCACCAGCAAAGATTCTTTTCCCCCCTTATTGGAACCAACAAAAGTAGAATCAGTACAAGATGATGAGCTTCCCCCCTTTCCAAGTAATGTATCATGTTGGAATCACAAACAAGGCAAGGAACTCCTCCATCCAACATCAAAATGAAGGAAGAGGACTGGACTATAGATGCCATCACACCTATCTCTCAAAAGAGCCACCCACCCGACAACGCAAGCGACGAAATCAATGCATTGTCAACCTGATGCAGCACAAATCCAGATAGAAAACACCATGAAGAAACCAACAGAGAACCTATCAGTCCAAAAAGGGACCGAAAACTGAATGATGGGTGTCAGCACACCCATCCCTCTTGCGAGGTCGGCCACCCGATGCCATCTGTAAGAAACAGACACGCATGCCAAATGCAAAAAGACATTGACCAATTCTCACAACAACATCTGAATCTCATATAGCCTTAAAATCCATAGAAACTCAAATAAAAGAGCAACAAAACCCAAAGCAGTGAGAATAAACCAAAGAGGAGCAACATAAAACACAACAAAAGTGCAGAATGGAGAAGAGAAATCACAGTTGAAGTCATAAATTCCATTGAAGCAAGCAGCACACAACCCAATACCTCTACTCGGTATCACAAAACCGAAATCCACCATCCAAGGATCATATCCATAGAAAAACAAGGGGAATAGCTCAAAAAAATCCAAGAAAATAGAATCCAAGAGCGTTGAAAAATGGTCCTCCATCCAGATTCGCAACCCCCTCCAAACATTGATCCACAAATAGCATCATTCGGAATATGCACCAGGAAGAGGCAACCCGACGACTGCACCTCACCGCATGAGGACCATTCAGTGTTGGGGAGGCAAGTTATGAAGATCAGATCGAACCAAAGGGTGACACTACCAACTGCAAGAAATATACACCATCGACCGGTGCAGATCCGAGCACAACGATCCACCGTCGAGATCCCACCGAGAACACCACACTGAAGGCAGTATATCTGCCCATCAAGAAGAATCCAAAGAACATACCGAGTAGGTAGAACAAGAAACGAAACAAGTATGAAGAAACCACCCCAAAGAATCCATATACCTCCACCGTCGGAGTCCACTGCTCGAATGATTCATGAGTTCATTAATACTATCAAACATTTCATTATCTCCTTATCCCTTCATTATGCGCATATTAGGTGATTTTGAAAAATATTTCAATCACTTTTCATGTTTAACGGTACAATATAATTATTGAAAACCACAAAAAACCAATACATATATATTCCAATATTCCACAATACTATAAATGAGATTCCACAACACTATTTTGGAATATCGTTACATAAACACTTAATCATTCCACCACTTCATTATCATATTCAACATCACCAATAGTGATCGTATGTGACTTCCCTTTATCCTTTTTCTTAAGAGTTTTTTATGTAGATCAAAATTAACCCTTGAATTAGGGAATTGGTTAGCATAATTCCTCATTTACCTACACTTGTAGAATTGAAGTGTTTGTGGGGCATTCTCTGTAGTCTTTTCTCAATTCACGTCATTAGCTACATTTTTTTCCACTAATTCAGCACTCAGCTTCTCGTTGACCTTCTTTTCCACACATAAAACATTTTCTAGTCCCTTTAAGACAATCTCCACCATACTTCTTTCCACACTTTGAGCATGACGAAACATTTGTATTCTTTTCACCATTGTTTGGAGATTTTTCGTTGAACTCCATCTTTCGTTCCTTTTCAAAACCATGAGAAGGATATGTAACACCAACATCCAGTTCTACCTTGATATCATAACTCACAATCTCTTCATAGCTACTGAAGTCTTTTATAGCTAATTACTTTCTATGACTTGGTTTTAAGCCACTGAAAAATCGATCAAATTTACTTTCAGGTTGGATGATAAATCCAGATGCATATCTTGCAAGCCTTATAGAATTCACTTCATATATACCAACAGATTCATCATCCTTTTTCTTAAGCTCAAGGAAATCCTTTACAATCTTTTTTTAAAGAATATGAGGAAAGTTCTTATTGAAAAATAAGTTCTTGAACTCATCCCATTCCATGGATTCAATTTCATCGTGGGGCCTCCTCTTCTTAATTCGAGTCCACCACTGGTTTGATTCACCTTCTAAATGATAAATAGCTAGAATGAATTTTTCATGTTCTGAACAGTGATGTATGGAAAATATCTTTTCAATGGTACTGATCCATTGTTCAACAAAAAGTGGATTAGAAGACCTACTGAAAGAAGGTGGACGTTGCCTCGTGAAGGACTCAAGAGAATATTGTTCCCTTCTCTTCCCAATTGGAAGTTAAGAATGATTCATAGCTTTTGTAAGTATAGAAATAAGATTTTGCACTCCATTTACCACAACATTGGTTTGTTTAGGAGGAAAATCATTTATTTTTCCATTACATTGATCAACATGGTTCCTTCGGGTTCTAACCATCATCTAAAACCCAAAAGGAATATTGTTAGAGGAAAAAATCATGCTAGAAAAATAACATAACAAATGGGGATTACCTTTAATATCTAACATATTAGGTTTAATTATAATATTGTCACTGTAATTCTAGGACTATAACCTATACTTATACTTAACCTTAGGGACATCCCTAGACATACCTTTTAAATACCTCTAGGGATCTCACTAAATTTTTTGCATCCTAGTTTCCAAAGGTTAACAAATCCTTTCCTCTAATAACAACTATAGAGACCCAAGCTTGATATACATGGACATTACATTAAATTTTCATAATACTTAATAAATAACAAAAACATACATCTAAGGACTGTAATAGTTCAGTGTCTTTGTAAACTTGAAACAAAATCTTCTAATCATGGTGAAAGATCTTCAACATCTCCCATAAAGATCTTTCCCCTTTTTTTCTTACCTAAATAT
The DNA here is from genome assembly GCA_963277665.1 of Viscum album. Classification (NCBI taxonomy): domain Eukaryota; kingdom Viridiplantae; phylum Streptophyta; class Magnoliopsida; order Santalales; family Viscaceae; genus Viscum; species Viscum album. Next base: position 1,235,792,883 of record OY728150.1, read on the forward strand.
TTTCTCTATATCCTGGGGAAAAGAAAACATAAAAAGGGTGAGCTAAAATTCTCAGTAAGGGTAATAATGTATAAAATAAAACAAACGATATACGTTTGAACTTAAAAACATGAACATAATGTTTAAACATTAAAATCTTGTGTTGTGAAATAAATATTGGCAGTAAGGAATAGATCATAAAAAAAATTAATCATGATAAAATAGAATGGGAATAAAACATTTAATTGTTGAAAACCATTAAGCAAATGATATGGTTTCCATAGTAGCCAAGGCATTTCTGCCAAGACCATCATAGTGGACAATGTCCATTACTAAACTGGGTTTACCTGCCGTTCCAACCATGTATTACTGAACCAGATTTACATTCCATTCCAGCCATGCCTATCTCATGAGATATAAATCTTTACCTAGTGAATTGGAGGGAGATATAGGTCTCACCAATCTCATAATGAAATCATTCTTTCATGTGACACAAAATAAACATAATTATTCATCATAACCCAAATAATAATATGGGTTTCATAAACATCATCCCATCACAACATAATCCATATAAAACAAATGGATATCATTTCAACTTAATAAAAATAAATCCATGTAAATAATAGATACATTATAATTGAAACAAAATCATACTAAATAATTTCATCTTATACAGTAAATAGATTGGATAAAACACTTGAAATGAATTCTTGAGGAAAATATATTTTATTCTTCAAAATCATTTTCTTTTCACAAAATTACATGAAATTTTAAAAGAAAAGGTTTTTTTGAAAATAATAATGAAATATTGAAGAGGAAGCTTCATGAAAATAAGGTTCTATGAAACCATAAAAATCCATTCATGTCATATAAGTTAAAAAAACATTTTTCTTGTACTTTTGCCGAAAAAGTAAAAAAGTACATCGTATGGTAAACAACAGAAAGATTCCTTCCATAGTACATTGTAAAAGTCAAAAAGGGGTAAAAATGAATTTAAAAATACATGGAATAATAGTAAATACTTTATAAAAACATTTATCTAAAACATGGAAATGGATGATAAATATAACCCCAGTAAATACTTACGTATAAACAATCTCAGATAAAAATGGGATTGTAAAATTATCCCTTACCTCATGTCCAATTTCTTCTATATGTGTCTGAGACTCCTTTATAGTGGGTTTAAGCATATTATTAACTTGTATCAGAACCATAATAATACTTATGATATCATATATGATTCACTTATGACTTTATATTTCCCATTCTTTTGTCAATTCCATGTTAAAACAACATTTTGGGTAAAATTGTTTCATTTATCATACGTGTTTGGACTTGTTGTTCTTTATATTATTAATTATAACCTGATTTTATTAATTCTAGAATTTAAAACATGATTTATATATAATATATATTCAGCATACAAATATATATGATAAATCTATAAATAAAATTAAATACACCGTTCATGGGGACGGTAGGCCGTACGTATGCATGAACGCTGTTTTAATTTTCTTATTAAATTTAATGGAAGTAACTAAATAGAATTTAAATAAATCCAGTATCATTATTATGCAAAAATTTTCATGATTATATATTATAAATACTTAATAGACATTCTTTAATGGTTAACATAGAGAATTAATCTCACCGCGTCAAGGAGACATTTATCCGTACGTACGCACGAGCGATGATATCGTTCTCATAATTATTGAATGGAATTCAATTGGATGATATAATATCTCAGAATTATTATCATGTTATAATAATCATATATAGATATCTTTTACACCATTATACCGGTCCAAGTTAGGTGGTGGTGGAAAAAAAATTACAACACAACGTAGAGACAGTATTCAGTATGTACGTACGCGAGGTGATTTCATTTTTCATAGGATGGATAGAAGGTAAAATAGGGTTGTTTTAAATTTATAATAACATATCAGGATATTATTGATACTTATGTTATTAATTTATAATGAAACAAATAAAGAAGAGGAAGTAGAAGTATAAATAAATTTGAATGAATCAATAAAGGATATTACCTCTTCTTCGATGCGCCTCTTCTAAACCAATTCTTAGGGAAGTACAATTGGTCATTGAAGAAGACCAGGACTTCTAGTATGTTTCTAGGGAAGTGGAGAAGACAAATTGGTAGGGGTTGGCCCTTCTTGAAGGCTCAAAGTGGTGTGAGGGGGAGAGGGAGGAGGTGCCCTTTTATAAGAGAGGAGAGAGACACTTTTGGAAACCTCTAAAATATTAATTTATAATAAACTCAAACTCCACTTAAAAACCTCCAAAAATGACTCAAATACAAATATTAGATGAGAAAAAGATGTAATATTTTCAAACAATAAGATTTAGACATGTTGGTAATTTATTTTAAACCTTATAAACTTGATTTATCTTTATTTAATCGATTTAATTTTCTTTGTGTTAATAATATTCTAAATTTTAAATTGTTATAAATAATTACTTATGTGTTGTGAATTGTCCATAATTGGATACTTTATGAAATTTTAGACCATATAAATTTCAATTTATAATTTTTAAATATTTTTTTTAATTTTAAACAACTCTGTAATATGTTATTTTTATAAAATAACAATTGTGTCAATTTTGACACTATTCATTTATTTGAATTTAAATAAAATCCACACAGAGGATATATTAAAAAAAAATATTTAATAGACACCTAACATGCCATATTAATCTAAAAAAGTTGTGGAGAACATTAATTAGTTCATATAATATTTATTTTAATATTGTTAAAACCATTTATTTGATATTTAAATCAATTAAATAATTTCTACATCACTATTGTGTCATCATTAATGATAATTATTTAATCCCTAAAAATTATAAATAAATTCTCATCATGTAGATAATTTTATTAGGTTTCTAGAAACTATTTATATTCAAAGTTTTATACAGTTTATTTCTAAATTAAAATTATTACACTTATAAGATATAAGAGAGTGACATGATGTCACTTTCTTAGGTTTTAATAATAATTATATCATTTTAATGGTCAAAAGTACATGAAATGTAACGCCCCGACCCCAGTTACCCAGAGTCGGTTCCTTACTTCATAACATTGGCATGATCACAAAAGATCAAGTCTTGAAAGACCGATTAGTTTAGTAGCCTTGGAAACACTAGATACATTCATAAATGTTAAATTACATCATAAAGTGAGAATCTACAATAACAAAGTCTCCATAGTACACACTCATATCCTCTTCTGACTATCCCTGTAGGTCATTCATAAAATACTTCTTCACATCCTTGAAAATATTAAAACATTGAAATGGGGGAGCTCAGATGCTCAGTAAGGATAACAATATTGCAGAAGCTTTCATCAATAAACATAAACATTTAAGGCAATGTATAACTAAAACAAAATCCTTTTTAAACATTAACTTTAGCATAATATGGAAAAATAAAATTAAATAATGCCATTTACTTACTCACATGGATATTATACTAGTTGAATAATCACATGCAATATCAATAACCACTTTCATAATGATGGAAAGCATAATGCCAGACTATCATAACCAGGTAGCCTAGGCCTCATGCCAAGACTACAAATAAGATTTTGTCAAGGACTAATGCCAAGACACTAGTTTGTCTCATGAGACCTACTGATGCATCGAGGAGCTATAGCGGGCTCCACCCGTCACCTATTAAGTCCAATGCATTCCTCATAAGAACAGGTTTAAACATATCATAAACCATAACATAATCATATCACGTAAAATATGCATAAAGGAAACATAACATTTCCACATTTCAATCACAAGATATCAATACCACACATTGATATAATAAAAACACTTTCAAAACCATTTTCAATAACAAAATAAAAGAAAATAAAAACATGGAATTTGTTTTTCAATTTAAAAAAAGTTATGGCTCGTAGAGGAAGCCGAAACTCAAATAATGGTCACGGCAGCGAAGAAGTCATTGTCGCCGCATACATAAGAAAAAACATTCCTTTTTGTCGTTTAGTAAAAACGCTTCGTATAAAAATATTCCTTTTGAATAAAAGTAAAAGTTAAAGGGGTTTATACACCGTATAAAGGAAAGTTGTGTATAAAACCAAATATGCCTCAATGAAAAGAGATTGAGACGAAGTCCCTTACAAAGATCATTTTTTGAAATAAATCTATTATGTGTATTCACTATAAGTACACATAAAGAAGTAAAAATACAAGATAGGACATAATAATATCATGAAATATTTTGAAAGTAGGAGATTAACCCAAAGAACGTAAACTGGGTTAAGAAGTTCCCTTACCTCGTGTCCAACTTGACTCGATCGTTCTTTAACCTCCTAAATAATAAACTAGAGTTAATTTATTTTTCCTTAAGAATATTTTTCATGTTCATTATTTCTTTTATATAACTTATTACCATGTTATGAACATTGTGTAATTATTTAAATTAATAACTATCATTTTGTCGATCTTTGGTACATGAGTCAAAAATAAACATCTTATAATTACAAGTTGTTCATGTGGTGAAATATAAATTATATCCAGAATTATATTCATGATTTAAATATCATATACATCATATATATCCATTATATACATTAATTTATAATATTACATAACATTTAGAGGTAAGAAAGGAATTGCACTGTTCATGGAGACGGTAAGCCGTACGTACGCATGAACGCTACTTTAATTTCTATTTCAAATTTAATGGAATGAGGTTATAATTATATAAAGGTATAATATAATTCCAGTATAATATAATGTATAATAACATTTACTCCATCCTTTATACATCCCGCATATGGCATTAATGATTCAAATCACTTTGAGGGGGCGGTAGTCCGCGCTTCCTAAAATGAAATTATCGCGTTTACCCATAATGGAAATCATAAAGGTGTGCCATAAATGAAAAATAAAAAAGCATAAATAAAACATAAACATAATATATATCATATATAAAAAAATATTTTCATCACAATGGCCACCATGAGAGGTGTTAAAAGAAGTTTGAACAATCATCGTTTCGTGAGGCAGTAATTCGCCACCCACAAAAACAGTATGTTCTTTTACCATTATACAAAGGTGTGTGTAAGTGTAAATAAAATCCTTCTCAAAAAAACATCCTAGTATATTTAAGATACTGGTTTTGTTACAAAAGAAAAGAATAAAAATATTTTAGGGGGTTGGAGAAGCAAAATAATACAAAACAACATTAGAGAAGACATTACCTTAAAATCGGGAAACTCTTTTTGATTTGAGCCAAAGGCTTCCTTGGGAAGACTTCTGCCCAAAGTGAGGCTTATATGTGTAAGAGAGGGAAGTTGGGAGAGTATTTGGGCAGAGGTTGGCCGAGCCAAATGGCTTGAAGGTGTGAATAAGGTGGGAGTAGTGGGGGCCTTTTATAAGAGGAGAGGAGAGGCACTCTTGGAAAGATTGAAATGTTACTTTATTATGAAATTCATTTTCGGATTCTAAAGGTCCAACACTTATATATTTCTAGGGTAAGGTTATAATGGTTAGAAATACACCCATACAATAGGATTTGGACAAGTGTAAGTATTAGAATTTACATTATCCTTCCATTTTATTAAAATCGTTAATTAATGAGGTAATTGCTGCATCATCATGGTGTCATAAATAATTTAATTTATTTAATGTCTAAAAATTATACAAAAATTATCATGATGTAGGAAATATTTTTATCTTTATAATTAATATTTATAGTAAAAAATATTACTTGTATAACCCCATTTAAAAATTGTTTTAGTAAAAAAACTCATGTTTGTGACATTTTTATTTTAACATTAAATAAAAGTTATTTATGTCATTTTCCTACCAAAGAGTCTCCATGGGGTCCCCAAGTTGACCCATGGATTTTATTGGTCGGTCATGACACATCTAATAGGGGTAGGACAAGTGTAAAGGTATTTTCATATTTTTATAATATCATTTTTACCTTAAATTTCACTAATTACCTTTAATCGCGATTAATTAAACTTAAAAGTTACTATTCACCAAAAATTATTTTAATCCCATTGAACCACATTTTACTTCCTAATGACAACCATGTATGTTGGATTTTTGAAAATCAAATCACAGAAGTGGTAATGTTTCATTTTAACAAAAAATCAGTTTTTAACTATCACTTAGTGGTTTCACTATTCATCAAAAATTAAAGTTTTTCAGAACAATGCCAAAATTTCACCCTAAGCTATAGTTGATATTCCGAAATCAAAAATGATGTCTATTTTACAGAATTCCAAACATATAACTTGCATTAATTATAATTAATTTTTGCTATCACAACAAATAGCATGTTTTTAAGAAACAATATATATCAAAAGATTGATAATTGTTTATGTCTAATTTCAAAGTGAAATTAATAATAATGACCACCATTGGATAAAGTGGTAAAAATATATTCTAATTAAACTTTAAAACCACTCAATAGTATAATTTATCACTACAAATTATTTTTATTAAAAAAGTTGTTTTCAAGTATTTTTCACTATTCATAAAAAATTGGAAGTTCTCAGAAAATTATAAAAAATTCAACTTAGGATAATTTCGATATTACGAATACAAGAATGAAGTCCATTTTAAAAGATGAAATTTATAAAATTTAAAAAAGCAGGTATTACTATTCATATCGGCTACTTTGATTGGTCGCGGTGTGTTAGAATCTCAAACTTGCGTACAATGCAAGCTTTTTCATTTTTGAAAGACAAGCGTATCGTGGAAGCTCGGAGTGTTACATTCTCCCCTCCTTCAATAAATTGCGACCTCGCAATTTGAAAATTTTCATTGAAAATAAAAGGTTAAAAATAAAAAATACTTTTGTGGAAAACCCACATCGGAAATAAGGTTAATAAAAATATAACTTTAGAAGAAAGAAAGATAAGTACAAAGGTCACCCGAGATAGCCCATACTAGGATTATATGAAAATATGGATATAGAAGAAAAACAAAAAATCAAGGTCTGATGGAGAGTTGTAGAAAACCGGATTAGGAGAAAGTTAACCATAAGAAAATCACAAACTTGTGATTGGTTAAATGGTCATTGAATCCCCAGTTGAAAAAGTTAACCAGCAATATTTTTGTTTTAAGTTACCTTTTATAAAGTTGAGGAATTTATTTAGGAGATTTACTAAGAACGTAAGGGAATATACATACTTGTCATAATTTTTTTTACCACAAACCCATCTTTCACTCTAAAAGGTAATAGAACTCAGAAATATTCTATTTATCATAATTGTATAAGGTTCCAATTATTAACACATACCATTTAGATTAGGAAAACATTTTTGTAATAACCAGGGACTTTCTGTAGGCTAGTGGTAGGTAATAAAGGCCTGTCGTACTATGGTTGTGGGTTCGATTCCTCTAGCTTTGTCCGACGCGGCGGGTTATACCCCGACCTACAGGTTGTCCTTTTCCTAAAACTATAATATTATCATATTCCAAAAATAATATTCAGAAATGTTTTAAACTTAAACAATACTATCCAAGGTTCAACTTAATCCATTCCAACCTTTATAGTTATCCAAAATACTTCTGTCCGACTCATAGTCCCAATTTTATAAGGAAGGTAAACAAAATGAAGATCCCTTTTTTTCCGTGTAATAACATGTGAACACCTTCATCATGTATTATTTTAAAACACCGCAACATCCTGAATAACCATGATCACTTATTCCTTATAGAATACTAGATATACTTCTTCTATCCAAAAATGTTTACAAATCATTAATCAGTTTCAAGGAAGTTAAGAATATCCAATATAATTTATCCAAATCAATCATGTCTTATTCCAAAATCACTATCTCGGTATCAGAACCATATTATGGTTTATCTTTCTCTCAACCATATATTTTCCAAAAATTTAACCTAATGTGGAGTCACTTTTCTTGGTTCTACACAATCTCAAGTCCTTGATGAAATAGTACTGTAGTACAATCCTTATATACTCCATAATTATTATAACCAGTACATCATTGATACAACACTCAAATGACAAAATTCTTTAACAACAACATAAGAACTCTAATCATTCCTCCTCATATATGGTAGTATCATAACTTGATTATTATCCAATAACATCATTTGGGGCATACTCTGATGATTTGGACATTGGTTTGCGTAGTGTCCCCACTCCTTGCAGATGAAGCATTGTACATTTGAAACCTTTTTCTTACCCTTGCAGTCACGCACTTGGTATCCTTTTTCTCCAAAATTATAACAAACTCTCATTCCCTTCATGCAAGTTCCGAGGTGTTTCTTCCCACATTTATCACATATTGGAAAATTCTTCTTTTCCCTCATCCCTTTATCCATCATTCTCTCTTCCATCCTTTTCTTCTCTTTCTTCCCTTCAAAGCCATAAGACTCAAAGAATTCTGTACTTATCTTATTAACACATGATACTATTTCTTCATATGTTGAGAACACATGGGAGACTATTTACCTTCTAAATGTTGGCTTAATACCGTGAAAGATATGATCATTCTTACTCTTTGGATCATACGTATTGATGGAGTTCACATTCCTTCTATTGGGCGCCATTTCTAAACAATGACATAAACTAGATTAGTTTATGAATCAAAATACATAATTCCATACTTGTAAAATACTTAACATAAATTGAACTATTTATGGATATAATCCATAATCATAATTTTTTTTTTCTTGGAGTAAGTATATACTCATAACCCTTCATAGTGGTTTGTAAAGAAAACGAGAATTATCCTAAGCATATCCCCTGGGAGTGTCGTAACCAAGAGTGCAGCAAGGCCCGTTGTCGTGCACCAGTTCCCATTCGAGTCTTGCTCAAAGTGGTGTTTTCGGGTTTTACCCCTAGGTACATCTGTGCCAGAGCCGCCTCTACCTGCTCGTATCCAGATTGGGATGTATTGCTCAGAAAACTCACAAAATCTCTATAATACCAAAATTCTAGGAAGTTCTTCTATACTAATCCTTAAAGTCTATCTTCGGGCTATGTGCTCTAATCAGTGTTTATCTAAATCTAGCTTCCAAGGTTAGTACTAAACTGCCTCTGATACCAACTGTAACGCCCCGACCCCAGTTACCCAGAGTCGGTGCCTTACTTCGTAACATTGGCATGATCACAAAAAATCAGGTCTCAAAAGACCGATTAGTTTTGTAGCCTTGGAAACACTAGATACATTCATAAATGTTACATTACATCATAAAGTGAGAATATACAATAACAAAGTCTCCATAGTCCACACTCATATCCTCTTTTGACTATCCCTGCAGGTCATTCAAAAAATAATTCTTCACATCTTGGAAAATATTAAAACATTGAAAGGGGTGAGCTCAGATGCTCAGTAAGGATAACAATATTGCGAAAGCTTTCATCAATAAACATAAACATTTAAGGTAATGTATAACTAAAACAAAAGCCTTTTTAAACTTTAACTTCAGCATAATATGGCAAAAATAAAATTAAATAATGCCATTTACTTATTCACATGGATATTCTACTAGTTGAATAATCACATGCAATATCAATAACCACTTTCATAATGATGGAATTCATAATGCCATACTATCAAAACCAGGTAGCCAAGGCCTCATTCCAAGACTACAAATAAGATTTTGTCAAGGCCTCGTTCCAAGACACTAGTTTGTCTCATGAGACCTACCGATGCATCGAGGAGCTATAGCGGGCTCCACCCGTCACTTATTAAGTCCAATGCATTCCTCATAAGAACAGGTTTAAACCTATCATAAAACATAACATAATCATATCACATAAAGTATGCATAAAGGAAACATAACATTTCCACATTTCAATCACAAGATATCAATACGACACATTGATATAATAAAAACAATTTAAAAACCATTTTCAATACCAAAATAAAAGAAAATTAAAACACGGAATTTATTTTTCATTTTAAAAAAAGTTATGTCTTGTAGAGGAAGCCGAAACTCAATTAATGGTCACGGCAGCAGAGAATTCGTTGTCGCCGCATACGTAAGAAAAAACATTCCTTTTGTCGTTTAGTAAAAACGCTTCGTATAGAAAGATTCTTATTGAATAAAAGTAAAATTCAAAGGGGTTTATACACCGTAAAAATGAAAGTTTTATATAAAACCAAATATGCCTCAATGAAAGGAGATTAAGATGAAGTCCCTTAAAAAGATCATTTTATTAAATAAATCTATTATGTGTATTCACTATAAGTACACATAAAGAAGTACAAATACAAGATATGACATAATAATATCATGACATATTTTTAAAGTAAGAGATTAACCCAAAGAACATAAACTGGTTTAAGAAGTTCCCTTACCTCTTGTCTGACTTGACTCGATCATTCTTTAACCTCCTGAATAATAAACTAGAGTTAATTTCTTTTTCCTTAAGAATCTTTTTCATGTTCATTATTTCTTTTATATCACTTATTACCATGTTATGAACATTGTGTAATTATTTAAGTTAATTACTGTCATTTTGTCGATCTTTGGTATTTGAGTCAAAAATAAACTTCTTATAATTACAAGTCGTTCATGTGGTGAAATATCCATTATATACAGAATTATAACCATGATTTAGATATCATATAAATCATATATATCCAGTATATACATTCATTTATAATATTACATAACATTTAGAGGTAAGAAATGAAATGCACCGTTCATGGAGACGGTAAGTCGTACGTACGCATGAACGCTTCTTTCATTTCTATTTCGTATTTAATGGAATGAAGTTATAATTATATAAAGGTATAATATAATTCTAGTATAATATAATGTATAATACCATTTACTCCATCCTTTATACATCCCACATATGGCATTAACGATTCAAATCACTTTGAGGGGGCGGTAGTCTGCGCTTCCTAAAATGAAATTATAGTGTTTACCCATAATGGAAATCATAAAGGTGTGCCATAAATGAAAAATACAGAAGCATAAGGAAAAAATAAACATAATATATATCATATATAAAAAAAATAGTGTCATCATCATGGTCACCATGAGAGGTGTTAAAAGAAGTTTGAACAATCATCGTTTCGTGAGGCAGTAATTCGCCACCCACAGAAACAGTATGTTCTTTAACCATTAGACGAAGGTGTGTGTAAGTGTAAATAAAATACTTTCCATAAAAACATCCTAGTATATTGAAGATACTTTTGTTGTTACAAAAGAAAAGAATAAAAAGAGTTTAGGGGGTTGGAGAATAAAAATAAAACAAAACAACATTAGAGAAGACATTACCTTAAAATCGGGTAACTCTTTTTGATTTGAGCCAAAGGCTTCCTTGGGAAGACTTCTGACCAAAGTGAGGCTTCTAGGAGTAAGAGAGGGAAGTTGGGAGAGTATTTGGGCAGAGGTTGGCCGAGCCAAATGGCTTGATGGTGTGAATAAGGTGGGAGTGATGGGGGCCTTTTATAAGAGGAGAGGAGGGGCACTCTTGGAAAGATTGAAATGTTACTTTATTATGAAATGCTTTTTCGGATTATAAAGGTCCAAAACTTATATATTTCGAGGTTAAGGTTATAAGTCTTAGAAATCCACCAATCCAATAGGCTTTTGACAAGTGTAAGTCTTAGTGTTTAAATTATCCTTCCATTTTATTAAAATTGTTATTTAATGAGGTAATTGCTGCATCATCATGGTGTCATAAATAAATTAATTTATTTAATGTCTAAAAATAATAAAAAAATTATCATGATAAATTAAATCTCTTTATCTTTATAATGAATATTTATAATTAAAAATATGACTTGTATAACCCCATTTAAAAATTAGTTTAGTAAAACAACTCTTGTTTGTGACATTTTTATTTTAACATTAAATAAAAGTTATTTATGTCATTTTCTTACCAAAGTGGCTCCATGGGGTACCCAAGTTGACACATGGTTTGTATTGGTCGGCCATGACATATCCAATAGGGTTAGGAAAAGTGTATGGGTATTTTCATATTTTTATAATATCATTTTTACCTTAAATTTCACTAATTACCTTTAATCGCGATTAATTAAACTTAAAAGTTACTATTCACCAAAAATTATTTTAATCCCATTGAACCACATTTTACTTTCTAATGAAAACCATGTATTTTGGATTTTTGAAAATCAAATAACAGAAGTGGTAATGTTTCATTTAAACGAAAAATCAGTTTTTAACTATCACTTAGTGGTTTCACTATTCATCAAAAATTGAAGTTTTTCAGAACAATGCCAAAATTTCACCCTAAGCTATAATTGATATTCAGAAATCAAAAATGATGTCTATTTTAACAAATTCCAAACATACAAGTATCATTAATTAAAATTAATTCCCACTGTCACAACAAATAGCGTGTTTTTAAGAAATAGTATATATCAAGAAATTGACAATTGTTTATGTCCAATTTCAAAGTAAAATTAATTCTAATGACCACCATTAGATAAAGTGGTAAAAATATATTCTGATTACACTTTAAAACCACTCAATTGTATAATTTATCATTACAAATTATTTTGATTAAAAAAGTTGTTTTTAAGTATTTTTCACTATTCATAAAAAATTGGAAGTTCTCTGAAAATTATAAAAAATTCAACTTAGGATAATTTCGATATTACGAATACAAAAAAAAGTCCATTTTGAAAGGTAAAATTTATAAAATTTCAAAAAGTCGGTATTACTATTCATAACGACTACTTTGATTGGTCGCGGTGTGTTAGAATCTCGAACTTGCGTACAATGAAAGCTATTGCATTATTGAAAGAGAAGCGTATCGTGGAAGCTCAGAGTGTTACATGAAATGAATCTATTTCGACCCTTATATGATATGGGTTGACTTTTATTCATCCAATATAATTTTGGAACGTGTTAGGGTAATTTTATAATCTTATTTTTTACACTTAATTATCCGATTTACCTTTAACTGTAGTAAATAAAATTTACCGTAGTTACTATTCATAATGTCTATAAAAAATTAAATTAAACTATTAGAATAATTCAGACCTACTGATTCCAAATATAGAATCTATATTTTCATATTCAAAACAAAAAAGTGACCGTATTTAATTTAAAATTAATCCCACTGTTGAGAAAACGAGTTTTAAAAGTTAAAACATTGCAAAAGATTGAAATGTTTTTACCTATGAATTCAGTTTAAAATTAATGCTAATGAATTCAATTATATTAAATGGTAAAAATATATTCTATTTATACTTTAAAACCATTAAATATTATAATTTAATAATATAAATTATCTCGATGAAAAAAGTTGTTTTTAATTAAAATTTAGCATATTTTTATTATTCATCAAAATATGAAAGTTAATAGAAAAATATTAAAAAATTATCCAAAGTTAATTTTTATATACTTATTGAAATTAATAAGTTTATTTCATCAAATTTAACTTATAAACTTGTCCAAAACTAGATTTAAAGTGGGTGCGCCATAAAAAGTTGGCAAAACTACATTTTTAAAAAAATACTTATTTTACCCGAAAAATTTATTTTGTTCCCATACCATATTCTATAAAATGTGTAAGATGAATTATAATTTCATAAAATTAAAAATTTAGTTACTACTATTCATAACGGCTAGTTCATAATCATATTATAGCAATATATCGTTGTTTAGTGAAACTTAGTATTGTGTACAACACACGCTATCGAGGAACGTCACTATTGTGTGTAATGCAAGCCAAGTTAGGGTTACGTGTAGTGCAAACTTCCTTTGGTTTTGTGTATAATATATTCAAAATATAGTTCATTTATGCATTGATCAAAATATATATTTAGTGTTGTGTATAGTACAAGCTAATTTTGGTGTAGCGTACAACAGAAGACATCAAAGAAATTAAAAAGATTATTTATCATAAAATCTCGGGGTGTTACAATTTTAAATTAGGTAGGACCTCCCATATGATATAGGCCACCAAATAGTGGTGAGATTCTTTAATCAACATTTAATAGACTATAATCTTAATATTATTGAAATTAATATTTAATTATGAAAAATATTACATTGTAGAATTTTAAATAACATATATATAATTATAGCTATAAGAAAACTATAAGAAATAAACATACACCCATGTTATATCAAAACAGAACTATACATGTCAAACATCACCTACATTAATTAAGATCACTAATTTGGTTTATCATATACAAAATAAAATGAAATATACAATCCTAAAAACCCTATTTCACTACTTAGTCCTCTTTTGAAATCCCATTAAACTACCCCATCCCAATCCCCCATGAAAAATGTGCTCAAACCTATATTTATGTTTCATATAAGATTCACAAAGGGTAAAAATCTATTTTTTTAATTGAGATAAAATCACATTGAAATAAGTTTTTTTAATTAATTAATAGGTGGTTATTTAGTTTACTTTAATGTATTTCCATGGTAAAATATTTTAAAAAAACGGTATGATAATTTTTATTAAATATTTTTTTATTTAAATATCTGTTAAACTAAAAACAACAATTTTTAGTTACATTGACCACACCACATGTTTCAAAGGCATGAATTTAATTCTGATCATTCATAAATTAATCATTTATCCTTTCCATAAATTATCACAACAATCATAAATTATTTTCTATATTCCGAGTACATGAAAAATGATTAGAACTAAAATGTCACATTTATATTAAAAACATACACATTTAATCATTACAACCACTCTGTATGTTAGAATGTTGTATGATTTGTTTATACATATCATAAATGAATCATATATCATTTTTTGAATGTTTCATAGAATTTGATGTTTATTTTATAATGTTTTGATTATGTGATGCACGTTGTAAACTTATTTCACACATATAGTGGATATTTGTAAGATTTTGTTTATTATAAATAGAAATTGAATTAGAATTTTATTAATTTTTTTCATAATGATCACAAATTAACAATCAATTCCTTTTTAATATTTTATTAACATTCTAAAATGTGTTTTACCAAAATTCATTTTATTATAGAAAACATAGGTAAATAAATGGTTAATAAATGTTTTCCACTAAGTTGTATTTACTATTAGAAGTACCTATTGCTGAATGTTTTTTTGGTAATGAAATACAAATTATTCCATAAATTTAAAAATGTAATATTCATATTTAGTTTTAATATATTAATTTATAAACTAAAAAAACATTATGAAATTTAAGTAAATTGATATGATTTTTTTTATATTGAAACATTTTTATATGTACCTTAATACTTTTCCAATAATATATATCCCATGGTTTCTTGAGTTTAATTATTTTCATTATACAATTTTTTTAATGATAATTAAACTTTCTAAAAATAAAAATATACCTATTAAAACATATTATAAAATATATAAATCTATGATTTTAAAATAAAATTAAATGTAGTGTATTATAAATTCATAATGGATATTATTTTTGCTTTATGTATTTAGATATCCATGAAGTATAACAAAAAATATATATTAGTATACCATTAATATATATGAAAAATGGAATCTAGTAAGCCTTAATAAATTAAAAAAGGAATATATAACGGAGAAAAGAAATTATAATATATATATATATAGAGTACAAGTTTTAACCTTTCATGGTAGGTATTAAGGGGAGTTTTTCTATACATCCTGAACTACGACTATATCAAAATGTGATGAAGAAAACATTAAACCTAAGGTTCAACTACTCATGAAAGAAGTGGATGAGGTTGATGGTAAAAAGGAATATTGTATATGCAACTCTCCATTAACTATGTATAGACATAACCCAAGATATCAATAAAATTCTTAAGAATACACAATAATTATTTGTTATTTATTTAGAAAGCATAGAGAGGGACAAATTTTGTAGAGGATAGATTCCCTATAATGTGAATATTTGATGAATGGTCATGGAAATACATGGTCCATTATTAGTATGATGACTTTTATAACACAACACCTATATCAGGTATTCTATGTTCCATAATTTATGATATATGAGTAGCCTAATGTTTTCCTTGATCATAAAAGATTACGGTTCTCAAATATGAAAACCTTCAATCATTGGTATAGAAAAACCAGTATCATTATTTGGATATTCATAAAATTGGTTAAAACATAGAAATAAATGATATGTATAGAGAATTATTTCCTCTGTAAAAAATTGAGATTAACCTCACACATACCACCAATCCTGAATACATCTTCCCAATACCTCTTTATTCCACTAAAAAATAATTTTTCTAATAATTCCTTGGGAACGTGTTTTATCTAGTGCTACCTTCTTTACTATTTTGGGGATAAGTGAGTTATAACCACTATCATCTACATGGTTTCTCTCAATCCCATCTTAAATCATTGGATTATCACAAAAAGTAATTATTTGTTATATTAATTTGATAAAAAACATGATATTAATAAATAAAAACCTATGTTTATATCCTTATATAGAAACTCAAACATGACTACATAAAGAAATACATATTATATTAAGATAAATAGAAATGTCTTTAATCTATAATCACCTCTTTCCTTTAGCTTCAATGGATGGATAGCCCTGTCGTAGTCCCTGACTAAGTAATACTATAAATATTAACCTCATATCAAATGAAAGGACAATGAAAAAGAATACCCTAAAGGCCTGATGATAATAGGTGATCTATAAAGAAACCTCATTATAATTGTACGACAAAATGGAATAACATACTTTCAAGGCCCCGAGATTCATAGGTGATGTAAAATATAACAACCTCATTTTGGTAATCCCATAGAAAACAAAATATATTCATTTCCACTATATTTAATAACTAATATATTAAACATAATATATATATGTATCCATTGGATTATATAATTTTTAAAAATTAATGGGATCCCTATACTATTGGAAGATTAAAAAATATTTCTTTCAAGAATCTACATGAGGGGAGGAAGAAAATAACCATGATATCACTAGAAAATGAAATAAATATTCATAAACATACATTGTGAAGGATCCCTATAAAAATTATGAAATAATTTTCAATATATGATTTTATTTTTCTAAACATTATACTAAGAATCCATAAATAATGAAACTTTAAGGATTCAAAAAATATCAGAATAAGGGAATCATTATAGATTATTCTCCCACCAAATTAAGAGTTAATTATAAGGTATATACTTGGAGAAGAAAGTATAATAAGAATAGAAAAAATATATCTAACAATATTAAACATGATCTAATTAAGAGGGTATCTATAAATAATTCATGGTTCTCAATATTGATCTATACTATATTCCCTTTTAATGTCTACCAAGATTAACCAAAATAAATAAATTAATATGGTGGTACCAATTCTAGAAAAACATTACTATATTTTTTATATTTCCTCCATAGGAGGTGGCCATTGTATATATTTGGTATATTCTAGATATACTTATGATGAATTAAATCAAATTTTAACTAAAAAAATATCAATAATTTTACATTACTCCCATAATCCTACTTTATAAAATTTATCCCTATATTTAATAAATATCATCCATGGTTAATGTCTTCTATATAGTTATTGGATTCAATTATACATCAATATTAATTTAATATTTTTATAGTGATATACAATCCAGGGTCATTCTAAAGATGACTCAAGTATCTATGATGATTATTAATAATTCATTTCCATTGATCATTTCATATTGGGTTCCCAAAAAAATAGCGAGACCAACTATACATCTTATGTATGATTTAATTTTACCTAGAAATTTGGCTTCTTATATTGAATAATCCATGTAAAATCTTATAATTGGAGGATCAAAAAACATCTACTAATGATACTCTTACTGCATCTAATTATGATCTATAAATACATGTGTATCTAGGTATCTCTAACATCAATAGAATCTATGATCAATCTCTTTCAAGACTACATGAGTGCGTGGGTTTATTCATACCCAAAAGTAATGTCAAAGAACCATATTCCCTAAAGTAAATTGAAGAGTCATCATAGTGGATGACTATTTCACAGAGGAGAGAGATTTGAAGTACTTTTTAAGGATAAATAAAGGAGGAGGACAAAGATAATGCAATTCATATATTATCCATTAATTAAAAAATCATATAAATGTATTAATTTGAAACATCATGAGAATGGTTCCATATCTAAAAAAAGAATAAAATTACCAAAAATGAATCAAATTAAATGTACCATGATGTATAGATAATCGACCATATGAACTATTAATGATGAGTTTTCTCATCATGTGTGTTAAGAGGGGAGATGAAATTATGATATAATTGGCCACACAATATAGGGTTTAATTTCATGTATTTTTTTGTGTCAAAGGAGAAGACTATATATGTTCAGATGATCCAAATTATAGTCATTCATGAGGTAAAGATAATCAAGGATTGATTGACTATTATCACTTATCTTCATTTTTTGTATATCTAGTTGAGGAAAAAATTAATGAAAGATTATTTTTTCTTTTTCATAATGAGATAATAACATGAATATTTGTATTGGAACTATTCTTCACTAAGTATTATCTAATTGATATAAAAAATTTACCTAAACTTATAAAAAACACTATGTTGTGACTGTTTATTCTCACTTTATCCATCAACAAATTAATGTTTAATTTCATATCCACTACTAGTAACCAATAATGGGTAAGTTATTTTGAGTGTTTTATCTTGGGTGACTACTGGTTCACCCCTCTTATTAGGGTTTTAATCTCCATTAGGCCTTACAAAGAGTATAAAATCATTCTTGAGGTAGTTCCTTATATCTTTCCATCGGAATAGAGTTTTCTCATTATTGATAATATCTTTTGATTTATGTAATATATAGATTCTATTAATACTAACAGAATAAAAATAGTGTTTATGTTTTATCAAAGGGGATTTTATATATGGGAGAATAAGATGTTTTGTCACGACCCGTCCTCGGGGCCCGTGCCGTGACTACCCCAAGCCCGCCTTCCATAGGCCAGGGGCTGGCGACTAGCACCAAAGGCGTAAAATCCCGATAACTGGGAAGGCATTGCCTTTATAAAAGAAAACAAGCACCACAGAGTACAAGCGGAAGTAAAACACTAAGTACAAAAGATGAGCTGAAAAGTAAAGTAAAAAAAAGGGGCCGGAAATACAAGCCCAACTGTAAAGTACAACTCGAAAGGCAAAACAGCGACTGAAAAGTAAAGCTGCTACGCTGAGATGTCCACTGGAAATCCCACCTGAAGGGTGGGTACAGATAGCTCCTCTGCTCCTCGGGTCCCGCCATCCGCTCCGAGTATGTCCCGCCCAGTGGTCCACCTCCGGTTACCGCCTCGTCGTATAGTCCACCTCCAGGTATCGTCCAGTCCTCGAACCTTTGGCTTCTGTCAGCACTGTCCGTCGTCGGCAACCAACACAACGAGGTGCGGGCATAGCCCGTGCAGGGGTGAGTATAACGATACTCAGTAGGGACCCCGAGACCCTCAAGGTCTCACTAAAACCAACAAGGATAAACACAAGAAGATCTCAACAGATAAACTCTACTTAAGTATATGCCCATACATATACCTAAGTTATCAAGTAACCCATCTCAATCATGAGGAAGCACAAGGATCATGAGATCAACGGATAACCACTACCCAGGTATATTCCCATACATATACCTAAGTTATCAAGAAACCCATCTCAATCATGAGGAAACACAAAGGTCAAAAGTCTCAGCTCAAACCAGGATTTTCATTATCGAAACAGTAACTGCTGAAGAGCTCCGTCTCTAGAGTGTACAGTGGTCCTGTCACGACTCCGAGGTACTGCTCACTAACCTAAGACTGCTGAGGTACTCCTCCTGTCGAGTACTGCGGGTTTGCGGCCAACTACCTGGCGCTCCGTCCGCTGAGGGTCTGTCGCCAAATACCGGGCGCTCGCCCAAATAGCCTACTGAGGTACTCCTCCTGTCGAGTACCGCGGGTTTGCTGCCAACTAACAGGCGCTCCGTCCGCCGTGGGTCTGCTACCAACTACTGGGCGCTCCGTCCACTGGGCTAGTCGACTCACTCCAAGTCGAGTCGGTCAAGCAGTCGTCAGGTCTCAGCCGGCTACACGGTCTCCGTACTCTGCACGCTCGTCTCCGGGAGGGTCCGCTCCACGAGCTACTGGTCGATACTCCAAGTATCACAAAGTCCCACGAAGAAGTGTCTCAAAGGTCCGTCTCGTCACAGGGGTCTCAACGCAACAGACGGCGCGTCGATCGGACGCCCGGTCTGTGAGTTATTAGCCTATTCGTCCCAGGGGCCCGGTTGGTTTCGTGAGCGAAACCAATCCCGGCCGTATCTCAACTGTACCCCGAACTCCCATAGGGTAAACTCAAAGGGACCGTTACTCAACGTAACCACCAACGCCGCTGACGGCTCGTCAAGCGGTCGTCCTGTCTGTAAGATATCAGCTTTTCCGTTCCAGGGGCCCGGTTGGATTTCGGGTACAATCCAACCCGGCCATACTCCGACTGCATCCAAAACTCGGGCGGAGTATGTCAAAAGTTCCGTCTCATCAAGAGGAAGTCAACGAAACAGACGGCGCGTCAATCGGACGCCCGGTCTGTGAGTTATTGGCTTTTTCGTCTCCGGGGCCCGGTTGGTTTTTAAGGCAAAACCAACCCGACCGTACTCCACCTGCGTCCAAACCTCGGGCGGAGTATGCCAAAAGATCCGTCTCATTAAGAGGAACGCAACGCGACTGACAGCGCGTCAATCGGACGTTCGTGGCCCAAGATATGAGCGTTTCCGCTCCGAAGGCCCGGTTGGTTTCGTGAACGAACCAACCCGGCCGAACTCAAAGTAAACCGAAACCTTGAGTGCGATATACCGAAACGACCGCCTCGATCCAAGGATCGCGTTGCCGCAGACGGTTCGTCATTCGGAGGTCCGAGGCTCATGTTATGAGCCCAAAACCAAATCTGGTTCGAAACGGGGGGGTCCGGGTCCGGGCCGACCCGGCCCGACCCCCCCCCCCCCCCCCGGGGGCGGCGCGGCGGCGGCGGGCCGCGGTGGCGGCGGCGGCGGGCCGCGGTGACGGCGGCGGGCCGCGGCGCACGCGGGGGGCTAAGCCCCCGGTTCTTCAAGTGGCGCGGCCTATGTGCCGCGCCGGTTTTATTAAAACCGCCCCCCCTTCACGTGGGGGGGCCTGCTGGCGCCGAACCAAGGGGGCGGCTGCCCCCTTCCCTCAAGAACCGCCCCCCCCTCAAGTGGGGGGCTTTGATTGGCAGAAACGGGGGGCCTTTGCCCCCCCCCACAAGATAACCGCCCCCTCTTTAAGAGGGGGTTTCATGAAGTGGCCGGGGGATTAATTCCCCCGGTTTATTGGCATCCGGCCGGCCAGCTGGCCGGCCGGTTTTCTCCAACGGGACCGGAAAAATCCGGTCCCCTCTTCGGCTTCCGACGCCGGCGGCCCGGCCGCCGGTCTTCCCTTCCGCCGCGGCCCGGAACCGGCCGCGGTCTCCTCGTCCCGCCGCGGCCCGGAACCGGCCGCGGTCTTCTCGTCCCGCCGCGGCCCGGAACCGGCCGCGGCGTTCGTCATCCGGCGCGGTGCGACGGCACCGCGCCCCTTCGCCGTGCTTTGATTCTTTTCAACGCGGCGCGACGGCGTCACGTTCTTGAAGTTTCTACCTCGGCGTGGCGCGACGGCGCCGCGTAAAAATAAACGCACGGTAATCCGCGTGGTGCGACGGCACCACGCCACTTTGCTTCCATCGCAAGAATTAAACATGAACGATGGAGGGGGGTTCGACCGTGTTCGCGCGGTCCGGCCCCCTCACGTTAAATTAATAACGCAACTTAAACATTCAAGCATCAAGTTAGACATGCGAGATCCACGTTCAAGAAAAAGAATAAAGAAATAATGAACCAACAACCCCTACCTTGGTATAAGGTTCGAAGATCGTTCTACGTTCCGCGGAAGTCGACGTCGCGGAGGTCGGGCGACGCGGACGTCGTTCTTCAAATTCAACGACGAAGAGGCGCGTCCGAAGAGGTACGTCGTTGGCGAATCCTTGTACGCCGTCGAAGGTTGTCCGAGGAAGGTGCGGTGTTCTCTCTCGTTGACACCGAAGACGAAGAAGAGCGGAGCGGCGTTCTTCATCGGAACTTGAGCGTTCTACGTCAAGTCTTGAGGAAAGTCAAATAAAAAGGAAACAACGAACTCAAGAACCCTTACCTTGATAGTCGCACGTTGACGGAGTCGTGGAATATCGGTGTCGATTCCTTTGACGTCGGAGGAAGAGTCGTTGTCGAAGGCGTTCTTCGCGGAAAACCGTCGCGGAAGAGATGACGCAGAAGAAGTACGTCGCGTCGCGGATACGGCGTCGCGGATGGATCGTGTTCTTCGGCGGAGAAGTTCTTCGTTGAAGAACGACGTTCTTCGCGTTCTTCGTTGAGTTTGAAGAAGAAGAAGAAGAGTCTCTCCAAAAGCTCTCAAGGAGACAAACAAAGAACCCAAAATAAAATAAGACAACTTCTTATTTTATTATTACAATACACATTAGAATTTCAAAAGTTTGAAATTCAAAAAGGTTAAACTCCCATAATTAATTAAGTAACTCAAGTTGACAACATTAAATGAAATGAGTTTAAGGGGAGGTTTTGAGAGAATTTGAGGAGTTGGGGTTCGTGTGGGCCCCACCTCACTTAATCCTCCCAAGGGAGGTTAAGTGGATGTGGGTCCCACTCCCAACTCCCTTTGGTAGGACTTAACTAGTTAAAAAAAATAAAATTTGTTCCACACAAATTTTATTTAACTTAAACTAAAAACCCAAAAACTAACTTTCAACCCGCAACAAACGCAACTTCCGAAAAGGTCTCATTAAGCGAATATCGGCGCTGCGAGTTCATCGGTGCCCTCGGATTTCAATTCCGAGCACCGTATCAAAAGTTAGAAATTCCCGCTCGTTCGTTCACTGAACGTACCCGAGCCAAACTTCGGAAATTAATTCCGGGCACTCCGGGCCTCGGAATCAGGTGCCGTCTGAAACCGCGTTCTTGTAAAATTCTAAAGAAAATTAAGAAAAAATTTTCCTTGAATTTTACTGGTCTTTACATTACTCCCACCTCTGGACTTTACGTCCCCGTAAAGCTACATCAAAAACTAGGGAAACAAAAGAGGGTACTGAGCACGCATCTGAGCCTCCCGCTCCCATGTGCTCTCCTGGAGATTCCCGTGCCGCCATCTGTTGCGCACAAGAGGAATCGATCGCCCATGTAGGACCCGCTCCTGTCGATCCTCTATCTCCACCGGAACCTCCGTAATAGTCGCCCCATCGTCAACGTCAAGCTCCCCATGGTCAAAGATGTGCGTCGGGTCGTGCACGTATCTCCTCAGCTGAGACACGTGGAAGACGTCGTGCACCCGGTGTAACTGAGGTGGTAGAGCCAGGCGATAAGCCACCTCACCAACCCTGCTGAGGACCGGAAGGGTCCGATGAAGCGCGGAGATAACTTGCCGCCTCGGCCAAATCTCCGAATACCACGTCGAGGTGAGACCCGCAAGAAGACGTGGTCACCATCCTCGAACTCTAGTGGCCTCCGCCTCCTGTCAGCGTATGACTTCTTCCGGCTCTGTGCTGTCCTCATCCGCTCCTGGATGACATGGACCTCTTCTGACATGGCACGGACCATCTCTGGTCCCACAAGAGCTGCAAGATTTCTTCTTTGCCGACAAGAGAAACCTGGTCTCATCCCCTGGATGAACCACATTCTTTGCCTAAAACAGTCTATCCTAACATGGATGATACTAATCCATACCAAGGATGACGTCGTAAGGCCTCGACGCTACTACTAAGAGATCCAACCGTTACTCTCGCCTCCAAGGGTTGAGTCACACTGTCGGCATCAGTGTGTGGTAACTGGTCTCCTCCAGTAGATGTCTCACAAGTGAGGGTCAAGTCAACAGTCAACTGGAACCTCTTAGTAACATCACAAAAGAGGACAGGAATGAAAACATCACAAAGGTATGCGTCTTTTATTATTGCAGCTCATAATACAAGACGCTACACAAAAGCAACATCAACATGGAACTAGAAGTACAAAAGACGTATCCACTAGTTCCTCCCCTGTCCACCTGCTCCCAGAGCTCCAGCATTTGTCGCTGCCTCAACCTCGGTGGCTCCCTCCAAGCCTGCGGATCGAGGAGTCGGACAGTCACGTGCCAGGTGACCCTTTCCGCGGCATGAGTAACACAACCTGCTCCTTGCACGACTAGCTCTGTTCCCACTCCGGATGCCCTGCACCACTGGTCCTAAAACCCGAGATCGCCCAACTGCTGGTCTGGTCCTCCTGGACCTCTGCATCATCTGTCTACTGCCCACAGATGACTCGGCTTCTGATCGAAAAACACGCGGCAAAGGCAGAATCTCCTGTACATGCTCGGGGTGTAGAGATACTGGCACAAACTCCACCCTGAAGAAGGTCTCGAAGTCTTCCCATGCGAAGTTCATCTCATCGCAAAACTGAAACAAGTGGCTCCACCACCTACCTGCTGCTGCGTGTAGTAGGCTCGCAGCGAGGATCACCATGAGGTCTGCTGGTGTCCTCACTAGCCTAAACACTCGTACCACTGCCTCCAGCCATACCTCTGCAGCCTGGGGATCCGTCTCCCCACGAAACCTGGGCGGTCGCTGGCGCTGAAACTCATGCAGTGCGCTGAGGCGACGTGCATCGTCAGCGGCTGCTGCTGGAAGCATCGGGGGCTCGGCGGGTAGAGATACCGCCGGTGCCACTGCTGACAAAGGGCCCTGCACCGAGGCCTCGTCGCTCGGTGGGCTGTCGTCACGTTCGATTCTCGGAACCCTAGCTGGCTGCCGTCGTGGGGCCATCCTGAAAGAAACAACGTAACACGATCAAACGATTATACCTGGTGAGCTGACCTGGTTTGAGCTGTTTTAAGGGGAAAAACTTTTGAAAACACACACGCAATCAGTGTTTTCGTGCACAAAGTCGGAAATCAGTTGTCAGGGTCCTGGTGTATGGATACGTCGGCCGCCCGCACCAACACTGGACTCCCTGAACTAAAAACCACACTCGGTACTCTCAACACTATTGCTTCACAGAAAGAAACATCAGAGTTATAAGTTCTGCGGTAGAACCGAACTCCTCTGATACCAATTTGTCACGACCCGTCCTCGGGGCCCGTGCCGTGACTACCCCAAGCCCGCCTTCCATAGGCCAGGGGCTGGCGACTAGCACCAAAGGCGTAAAATCCCGATAACTGGGAAGGCATTGCCTTTATAAAAGAAAACAAGCACCACAGAGTACAAGCGGAAGTAAAACACTAAGTACAAAAGATGAGCTGAAAAGTAAAGTAAAAAAAGGGGCCGGAAATACAAGCCCAACTGTAAAGTACAACTCGAAAGGGAAAACAGCGACTGAAAAGTAAAGCTGCTACGCTGAGATGTCCACTGGAAATCCCACCTGAAGGGTGGGTACATATAGCTCCTCTGCTCCTCGGGTCCCGCCATCCGCTCCGAGTATGTCCCGCCCAGTGGTCCACCTCCGGTTACCGCCTCGTCGTATAGTCCACCTCCAGGTATCGTCCAGTCCTCGAACCTTCGGCTTCTGTCAGCACTGTCCGTCGTCTGCAACCAACACAACGAGGTGCGGGCATAGCCCGTGCAGGGGTGAGTATAACGATACTCAGTAGGGACCCCGAGACCCTCAAGGTCTCACTAAAACCAACAAGGATAAACACAAGAAGATCTCAACAGATAAACTCTACTTAGGTATATGCCCATACATATACCTAAGTTATCAAGTAACCCATCTCAATCATGAGGAAGCACAAGGATCATGAGATCAACGGATAACCACTACCCAGGTATATGCCCATACATATACCTAAGTTATCAAGAAACCCATCTCAATCATGAGGAAACACAAAGGTCAAAAGTCTCAGCTCAAACCAGGATTTTCATTATCGAAACCGTAACTGCTGAAGAGCTCCGTCTCTAGAGTGTACAGTGGTCCTGTCACGACTCCGAGGTACTGCTCACTAACCTAAGACTGCTGAGGTACTCCTCCTGTCGAGTACTGCGGGTTTGCGGCCAACTACCTGGCGCTCCGTCCGCTGAGGGTCTGTCGCCAAATACCGGGCGCTCGCCCAAATAGCCTACTCAGGTACTCCTCCTGTCGAGTACCGCGGGTTTGCTGCCAACTAACAGGCGCTCCGTCCGCCGTGGGTCTGCTACCAACTACTGGGCGCTCCGTCCACTGGGCTAGTCGACTCACTCCAAGTCGAGTCGGTCAAGCAGTCGTCAGGTCTCAGCCGGCTACACGGTCTCCGTACTCTGCACGCTCGTCTCTAGGAGGGTCCGCTCCACGAGCTACTGGTCGATACTCCAAGTATCACAAAGTCCCACGAAGAAGTGTCTCAAAGGTCCGTCTCGTCACAGGGGTCTCAACGCAACAGACGGCGCGTCGATCGGACTCCCGGTCTGTGAGTTATTAGCCTATTCGTCCCAGGGGCCCGGTTGGTTTCGTGAGCGAAACCAATCCCGGCCGTATCTCAACTGTACCCCGAACTCCCATAGGGTAAACTCAAAGGGACCGTTACTCAACGTAACCACCAACGCCGCTGACGGCTCGTCAAGCGGTCGTCCTGTCTGTAAGATATCAGCTTTTCCGTTCCAGGGGCCCGGTTGGATTTCGGGTACAATCCAACCCGGCCATACTCCGACTGCATCCAAAACTCGGGCGGAGTATGTCAAAAGTTCCGTCTCATCAAGAGGAAGTCAACGAAACAGACGGCGCGTCAATCGGACGCCCGGTCTGTGAGTTATTGGCTTTTTCGTCTCCGGGGCCCGGTTGGTTTTTAAGGCAAAACCAACCCGACCATACTCCACCTGCGTCCAAACCTCGGGCGGAGTATGCCAAAAGATCCGTCTCATTAAGAGGAACTCAACGCGACTGACGGCGCGTCAATCGGACGTTCGTGGCCCAAGATATGAGCGTTTCCGCTCCGAAGGCCCGGTTGGTTTCGTGAACGAACCAACCCGGCCGAACTCAAAGTAAACCGAAACCTTGAGTGCGATATACCGAAACGACCGTCTCGATCCAGGGATCGCGTTTCCGCAGACGGTTCGTCATTCGGAGGTCCGAGGCTCAAGTTATGAGCCCAAAACCAAATCTGGTTCGAAACGGGGGGGTCCGGGTCCGGGCCGACCCGGCCCGACCCCCCCCCCCGGGGGCGGCGCGGCGGCGGCGGCGCGGCGGCGGCGGCGGCGGGCCGCGGTGGCGGCGGCGGCGGGCCGCGGTGACGGCGGTGGGCCGCGGCGCACGCGGGGGGCTAAGCCCCCGGTTCTTCAAGTGGCGCGGCCTATGTGCCGCGCCGGTTTTATTAAAACCGCCCCCCCCCCCCCCCTCACGTGGGGGGGCCTGCTGGTGCCGAACCAAGGGGGCGGCTGCCCCCTTCCCTCAAGAACCGCCCCCCCCTCAAGTGGGGGGCTTTGATTGGCAGAAACGGGGGGGCTTTGCCCCCCCCCACAAGATAACCGCCCCCTCTTTAAGAGGGGGTTTCATGAAGTGGTCGGGGGATTAATTCCCCCGGTTTATTGGCATCCGGCCGGCCAGCTGGCCGGCCGATTTTCTCCAACGGGACCGGAAAAATCCGGTCCCCTCTTCGGCTTCCGACGCCGGCGGCCCGGCCGCCGGTCTTCCCTTCCGCCGCGGCCCGGAACCGGCCGCGGTCTCCTCGTCCCGCCGCGGCCCGGAACCGGCCGCGGTCTTCTCGTCCCGCCGCGGCCCGGAACCGGCCGCGGCGTTTGTCATCCGGCGCGGTGCGACGGCACCGCGCCCCTTCGCCGTGCTTTGATTCTTTTCAACGCGGCGCGACGGCGTCGCGTTCTTGAAGTTTCTACCTCGGCGTGGCGCGACGGCGCCGCGTAAAAATAAACGCATGGTAATCCGCGTGGTGCGACGGCACCACGACACTTTGCTTCCATCGCAAGAATTAAACATGAACGATGGAGGGGGGTTCGGCCGTGTTCGCGCGGTCCGGCCCCCTCACGTTAAATTAATAACGCAACTTAAACATTCAAGCATCAAGTTAGACATGCGAGATCCACGTTCAAGAAAAAGAATAAAGAAATAATGAACCAACAACCCCTACCTTGGTATAAGGTTCGAAGATCGTTCTACGTTCCGCGGAAGTCGACGTCGCGGAGGTCGGGCGACGCGGTCGTCGTTCGTCAAATTCAACGACGAAGAGGCGCGTCCGAAGAGGTACGTCGTTGGCGAATCCTTGTACGCCGACGAAGGTTGTCCGAGGAAGGTGCGGTGTTCTCTCTCGTTGACACCGAAGACGAAGAAGAGCGGAGCGGCGTTCTTCGTCGGAACTTGAGCGTTCTACGTCAAGTCTTGAGGAAAGTCAAATAAAAAGGAAACAACGAACTCAAGAACCCTTACCTTGATAGTCGCACGTTGACGGAGTCGTGGAATATCGGTGTCGATTCCTTTGACGTCGGAGGAAGAGTCGTTGTCGAAGGCGTTCGTCGCGGAAAACCGTCGCGGAAGAGATGACGCAGAAGAAGTACGTCGCGTCGCGGATACGGCGTCGCGGATGGATCATGTTCTTCGGCGGAGAAGTTCTTCGTTGAAGAACGACGTTCTTCGCGTTCTTCGTTGAGTTTGAAGAAGAAGAAGAAGAGGCTCTCCAAAAGCTCTCAAGGAGACAAACAAAGAACCAAAAATAAAATAAGACAACTTCTTATTTTATTATTACAATACACATTAGAATTTCAAAAGTTTGAAATTCAAAAAGGTTAAACTCCCATAATTAATTAAGTAACTCAAGTTGACAACATTAAATGAAATGAGTTTAAGGGGAGGTTTTGAGAGAATTTGAGGAGTTGGGGTTCGTGTGGGCCCCACCTCACTTAATCCTCCCAAGGGAGGTTAAGTGGATGTGGGTCCCACTCCCAACTCCCTTTGGTAGGACTTAACTAGTTAAAAAAAATAAAATTTGTTCCACACAAATTTTATTTAACTTAAACTAAAAACCCAAAAACTAACTTTCAACCCGCAACAAACGCAACTTCCGAAAAGGTCTCATTAAGCGAATATCGGCGCTGCGAGTTCATCGGTGCCCTCGGATTTCAATTCCGAGCACCGTATCAAAAGTTAGAAATTCCCGCTCGTTCGTTCACTGAACGTACCCGAGCCAAACTTTGGAAATTAATTCCGGGCACTCCGGGCCTCGGAATCAGGTGCCGTCTGAAACCGTGTTCTTGTAAAATTCTAAAGAAAATTAAGAAAAAAATTTTCTTGAATTTTACGGGTCTTTACATGTTTCCATATCCTTATTCTCTTAATATATACATTTTAATATCATTGAGATTAGTATACATGTTACTCCAATTGGGAGGGCATATTCCTTAATAATAAAGATTATGTTCAAATATTATAAGAGAGTCTGTCATGCGTTATATTCATATCTCAATAAAAAAGGAGTTAACATGGTAAGTATACTAGAAAAATTAATGGAATATAGATAAAACTACATGAAATCCATGCAAAAAATAAAATATTATAGGATCTATAGTTACAAACACATTGGTTATAATTTGAGGATAACTAAATTGGATAAGATGAATAATTTGATGTGTTCTTGTTTTAGATGAATAAAATTTTATCTTTTATTTGATGCTATCGAGAAATTATTAAATATGTCATGGTTGTGGAGAAATTCATGAAGATTATAAAATATAAATTCAATTAAATAATTTATACCCATGAGAACATATACTTGGATTAGGGGATAATAAATAAAATAAACGATGTATTAATTCCATTCAAGATGATGAGATGATTAACCTTAAGTAGAAAATGAAAATACGAGGAGGTTGATTTCAATTCTTCAAACGCCTCAAAACATCCTTGGATTGAAACTTTTCATGATAATTCAATCAATTTTGAAGATAAAACCTTGGTTTTTTGTATGTTCATATCATTAATTTCATAAATCATACAATGATAAAAATAGAAATATAATGGTAATAGTTTTTAAGAAACTTAATTATGGAATGATGGGAATTTTATTTAGTAAATTTTACTATATGTAAGGAGGAAGATAAATAGGATGATCCATCATAAATTTCATCTAGAAGAAATAAGGTTCCGAGGGTTAATAATTAAATAATTTACTTTTAAAGGAAATATAAAGTCAAACACATTAGGGGAAGAAACATAAACCAGGACATAGTGAACATTCTAGTTATGAGGAATATGAAAATGTACATTAGGAATTATAGAAATAATAACTTATATATTTCATGGATAAATAGAAAATATCCATATATCCCCTAATTGAATATGAAGAAGAATAAATAAAGAAATAATAAGTGTATAGGAAACAAGTTATAAGGATACAAAAAATTAATTTCAATTGAATATGGATCTTTTAAATAAATAAAATATCTTGTTATAGAAAACAAGTATTTGAATATGGATAATGATTCATTGAATAAATCTTTTAATGATTTAAAATTTGAAAAAACAAATGATATAGAAACATAGATTTCATAAAAGATTGTGGATCTCAATGAAATTCTTTATTCCAAGGATAGGATACTTAAAAACACTATATAAAATATTATTTTTAAGAATTAGGATGAAATACCACTTTGGTAAAAAAATTTGAAGCTAAAAAAATTAAAATTAAAAACTTTTAGTTTTTAAATTTTATCAAATAATAAGGTGATTCATTTAAATATAGAAATAATTATTATGATTCTACCTTGTGACATTATGATTTTACTGTGTTACCATAAACCATTTTTTGACACTCATGCATATATAGTAAATGGTTGAAGTAGTTCTTCCCATGGGAGAATATATTTTTGGTTGTATTTGGGGTTGTTTCTTAGGCACTAAAGTCTATTGAGGTCCAAATTTATAACACCCCGAGATTTTATGAGATAGATAATTTTTAATTTCTTGGATTTCTTTTTTTTTAAGCTACACCAAGATTATATTTCTGTATATGCCACACCGTATTAGCTTGCAGTATACACAACACTATTCTTGGCTCATGTACACACAATTTCAAGTTCATTTGATAGAATTGAGTTCACGCAACACTGAGTATAGATTTTGATCAATGTATAAATAAACTAAGTATTGATTATGTTATAAAAAACACCAAAATAATCTATAACTACAAACAACACTGACTTGGCTTGCGTTACACACAAGTGTGACATTCCTCGATAGATTTCCTTGTACGTGATACCGAGTTTCCCTAAGCAATGATATATAATTAAAATATTATTATTTAATGGGATTTAAACTAGATTTTATGAATAGTATTAACCAAATTTTAAATTTTATAACATTATTATTAATCAAAATCATTTTATAGATTTTGTTATGAGAACAAAATGAATTTCTCAGATAAAAGAAATATTTTAAATAAAATGCAGTTTTACCACCATTTGATGGCACACCCATTTTTAGAAATAGTTTTAACCCTTTTATAAGTTAAATTTGTTAAAATAAACTTCTTATTTCGAATAGGGATATAAAAATTAACTAATGTTAAAATTTTGGCATTTTTATGATAAAATTCTAATGTTAATGAATAGTGAAAAAATAGTGCATTTTAATTCAAAACTGCATTTTTATCTAATTAATTTAAACAGTTAGATTATCTTTATTTTTTTTAATGTTTAATTGTATTATATTTTTACCATTTAATATAACTTTGGTCATTGGAAGTAATTTCACTCTTTAATTGGACATAAATATATGTCAATCTTTTGGTAGTTTTTACTTCTTAAAAACACATTTTTTGGTTTTGACAACGAGAATTAATTTTAAATTAATTTCTAACAATTACGTGTTTTGAATTTTGTAAAATTGATTCCATATTTGGAATCATGAGTTAAAATTTGTGTAAATAGGTACCTTTAATTTTTAGACACTATGAATAGTAACTTCTGTAAATATTTTATTCACCATGGTTAAAGGGTAAATCTGGTAAATAAGGGTAAAAAATAATATTATAATTACCCTAACACATGTAATAACCCTATTGGATGACACATTTCATACCATTTCCATTTTTCATCCGATTTTTGGACCCCATTAAGCCACTTGTAAGTGAAAATGACATTTAATTACTTTTAATTTAATGTTAAGGAAAATATAACCTAAACATATATCTTTTACTAAAACAATTTTTATATGAGTTTATATAAGAGATATATTGAACTATAACTAGTAATTAGAAACCAAAAAAATATTTTCTACATCATGATATTTTATTTGTAATTTTTTACATTAAATAAATAAATTTAATTATCACACAAGGATGATGTAGTTATTGCTTCATTAATAAAGGATTCAAATAAATGAATTTATAAATATTAACAAAATTGTAATTTGGTTATTTTTATGTCATAAATGAATTTTATGGATGATATTAACCTATTATATTTTATTTAAATTCTTGTTTTCAAATGAATTAGGTTGTTATGAATTTTTAAAAAAGTCACGTACGAATAGTGTCCAAAATTGACACAATTTATAACTTAAGACATAAAATAGTTTATCAAATAATTTTAAATTATTTAAAATATAATATTTATAAAAATTGTTAATTTAAGTCAAAATATGTCATAAATAACTTTTTTTGGTTTGTTTGATATTATATGATAATTACATTAACCTATAATGTTTAAATAACATGATATCACAGTAAGATTAAAAAGGGTAAAATAAGTGTAAAACCAAAGATAAAGATAAAAAAATATTCCAAACTTGTCAAAATAATATTGGATGATGGGTATTAGAACCAAAATCATCTTATCTTATAATTAAATAAGTTTTTGACCAATTTATATCGAAATTTAATTTATAATAAATTAATATTTTGGAACTTTCCTAAAGTGTCCCTTTCCTCTCTTATGAAAGGGAACCTCCACCCTCTCTTATTCACTCCATTTTAAGACTTAAATCTCAGAAAACCCCTAATAATTTATCTTATAAAGTTCCATAGTAAAATTACAGAGGTTTTGGTCTTCTCAAAAGATCAACTATATTTCTCTAAGAGGAAATTTAAAGGAGGCATGTCAAGGAAGAGGTAATCTCTTCAACCGATTATTTAAAATTTCATTCTTCTTCTACCTCCTCATTTTTTAGTTCTTTCATTATAAAGAAATAACATCAGTGTCACTCATATAATGATATGTTATTATAAATATAAAACAAATCTATTTCACTTTCTATCCATCCTATGAAAAAAATGAAATCACAGTGCGTGCGTATACTGTCTCCACACCGTGGTGTAATCTGTTTTTGTCACCACCACCTTACATGGATAAGTATAGTGGTGGAAATAATAACTATATATGATTAGTATAATATTATAAAAATTATTGGATATTATAAACTATCCTCTTCAATACCATTCAAAAAATATGTGAACGATATTGTCACTTGTGCGTACGTACGGCTTACCGACTCCACAATGAGATGAGATTCATTCACCATGTTCACCATTAAAGAATGATTAAAAAGTATATATAATTAATAATAATGAAATATATGAAATAATAATTATAATATATTTATGTATATATATATGTCATTTACTTACTTCCATTCAATTTAATAAGAAAACGAAAATAATGTTCATGCGTACGTACGACCTACCGTCTCCATGAATGGTGTATTCCATTTTATTTATCTATCTATTATATATATATATATAATGAATATATATGATATATAAATATTTTTATTACATTTTTTAAGTAAGTAAATCATTATCTAATTAATAATATCATGAACAACAAGTCTAAACACATACGACAAATGAAACGATTATTACCCAAAACGTTGCTTTAACATGGAATTGAAAAATGAATGGGAAATATAAAGTAATAAGTAAATAATATATGATACCATAAATATTATTATGGTTCTGTTACAAGTAAATAATATTTTTAAACCGAATATACAGAAGTTTGGAAGACATACGAAAGAATTTGAACATAAATTAAGAGATAACTTTTCCAATCTCATTTTATCTGAGATTGTTTTTTTGTAAGTATCTACTGAGGATATATTTATCATCAATGTACATGTTTTATAAAAATATTCTCATAAAATGTGTAATATTATTCTATTTTTTTAAATTCATTTTTACCCATTTGGACTTTTACTACATTGTATGGAAGGAATGTTTCTTTTGTTTACCATACGAGGTACTTTTTGACTTTTCCACTAAAAGTAAGAGGAGAATGTTTTTTTAACTTATACAACATGAACATATTTTTACGCTTTCATTAATAATTATTTCCATGAATCATAATTTAACATTTTTCACATTTTTTTTCAATTAAATTATTTTCTTTTAAAATTGCACAACATTTTGAGAGAAGAAAATATTTTTGAAGAAGAAAGTATATTTTCCTCAAGAACTAAGTTCATGTGTTTCATCAAAATTATTTTCCATCTAATATGGAGCATTTAAATAGGGTTATTTTTTAATCCCTATTATTACTATGATTTTATTGTGTTAATTATGGAATGATATTTTATATGGATTATGTTATGATGGAATTATATTTAAGAATCCCATTTTATTTCTTGGGTTATGTTATGATGAATGATTTATGTTTTGTGGAACATGTAAGAATGATTTCATTATGAGATGGGTGGGACCTATATCTCCCTCCAATTCATTAGTTAAAGATTTATATCTCATGAGATAGACATTACTAAAATGACAGGTTAATCCATTTTAGTAATACATGGTTGGAACAACAAGTAAACCAAGTTTAGTAATATAATTTTTCCACTATGATGGTTTTGGAAAAAAATTCCATGGCTACTACGGAAATCATATTATCTTCTTAATGGTTTTTCACAATTCCATGTTTTATTCCCATGATATTCTATCATGGTTAACGTTCATTTACGATCTATGTCTTACATAATACCAAGATTTATTTCATGACTCAAGATGTTGATGACCAAACATTATGTTTATGTTTTTATGTTCAAATGTATATGGTTTGTTTTATTTTCTTCATTTTTAACCTTACTGATCATGTGATGTCACCCTTTCTATGTTTTCTTTTCCTAAAGATATAAATAATGGTTTTATGTAGGAAAATAAAAGAGGAATATATTTATGGGATATGTTTAATATCTTTCATCGTGATTAGAAGATTATGTTTTGAGTTTCTAAAGAGACTAAAATAATATGCTCTTTTGGCATCTGATTTTGTTATGTAATAAGTATTTCGTAAAAGTAATGTAATGACCATGTACATCAAGAATGATTATCTATATTTGGTATCAGAGCAAAGGATTAGTAATCAATTGGATACTAGTATGAAAAAACTTCAGTGAGATCCCTAGATATATTTATAAGGTATTTATAGGGATGTCCCTAATGTTAAGTATGAGTATAGGTTACAATCCTAGAATTATGATAACGATCATGAATAAACTAGGATTAATCCTAAGATGTTAGATATTTAAAGTACTCCCCCTTGATTATGTTGTTTTCCTAGTATTATTTTTGCCTCTCACACTATTATTTTTGGATTTTAGAAAATGGATGGAAACAATAGGATTCATGTTAATGGAGAATATGATGGACAATGGACTGATATTCTTCATGAGTAACCTAATGAAATATGTTTTTGAAGGTGAAACATAGTTATTATGTATAGTTAGAAATCTCATAATATGACCAATAATCTATACTTTGGTAAGTTTCCTAACCCAACTAATAAGAGAAAGATGGAGTTTCCTAATGATCATAGAGGAACAAATGTTTAATTTTCCTCTTGTAAATCATTTGGGAAGAGGCATCAAGGAGAATGTTTCAATGGAATTGGAAGGTTATTTGGGTGTGTAATACAAGGACACAAATCCAGTAATTATAAAGGAAAAGGTTCAGTTAACACAATGGACAATGATAATGGTATTACAAAGACATCAACGATGGTTAAATGTTTTAAATGCGGAATTCATGGGCATTATGCAAATCGATGCCCTAAGGTAAGATCTAATGAAGAGAATCATCATGGTCATATGGGTAGTATTTATGTTGATGATGATGAAGAGACTAAAAATGATATATGAGATGAAATAAGTATTGAGGAATAAAATTAAAAATCTTGGTCAATGGTTTAATAAGGTAGTGTAATGATTGCATGTTTATAAAGAGTAATGTTTTATAAGTAATTTAATGGTACTATGGAAAAAAGAAACATCTAAGGATTTTTACACTATTGTTTTTCCTTAAGTATTTGAATGTATATGTTGAATGGTACCAGTAACCATGAAAGGTTATTCATATTTTTTTTGGAAATCACTTGATATGCACATAATGAAAGGATAAAGAGATAAGGAGATGTTTGAGTATATAGTTTGAGTATAAGGACAAAGTGATATCATGGTTTGAGTATATAGTTTTTTTTATTTTGGTATGTGGAAAGAGAAAACTTTTGAAAAAATTCATGTTTTCACTAAGGTTTTATGATAATTAATTTTTCAAGAGAATACATGATTAATGTATTCACATGTTTGGAATGTGACCAAAAAGATATATCTTATGATATATGGGGGAGAAATTATGGTTGTATGATATTCCTGGTAATTATTTTCTTTGTACTGTGAGATTGGATAGAATTATTTTAGATAATACTAAAGGTTGGAATGGATTATGTTGGAAATAAGATAGTATTGTATAAGTCTAAAACGTTTTTTATATTATTTATGGAATTTTATAATAGTATAGTTTTAGAAAAAGGAAAACCCATAGGACAAGCGACAACCAGTCACGTTGGACAAGGCATCGGTAATCAAACCCACAACCAATGTGTGAAACACCTTTATCACTTACCATTAACCAACATGATGTCCCTGGTTAGTAAAAATTAGTTTTATTTTATTAAGTGGTATGATATAAAAATTATAAGTCCATTTTTGGAACCATATACGATTAATCTCACCATAAATGAACTTATGTATATTTAATAACTTAGGCTAACCTTTTTATGATAGAGATAGATGGAATGACCAATCATTCTATCGCATGATCTACTGACACTTCAAGAATGAAAAATTTGACTTCATTTCTTTAAATAAGAGATAAAGTGGAAATTGTTCAAGGTACAGACAATAGTGAAATTATACCAAAATCAAGTATGTATTTATTCTCATGAAAAATTCTTCAACCTTAGGGAAAGAATCTTGAAAAAAAAAATTATCCTAGTACCTTATTATCTGATGAATTAGATGGTCCCTTAAATCATCACATATTTATGGCTTTCTGGTAGTTAAATTTATCCAAACCTTATTCTCTATCACTATACATCAAAACATGATGTTAGATTTCTCTTCCACATCATTATTTTCACTTCCCAACTATGTTTTTCTACGTGAAAACCTAGTGATAAGTTAAATTTTGTAAAAGATAAGTTTCTAACATTCCTTTTTAAGATGAAGTTTTAGTATTATTTTTTTATGATGCGAGTTTCAATGAAATAAACTTTCAAGTGGAAAATCGTTTTTTACCCCGACGAATTTCGAGGTCGAAATTCATTTTATGGGTGGTAGAAAGTAACACCCTGAGATTTTATGAGATAGATTATTTTTAATTTATTTGATATCTTTCATTGTATGATACACCGATATTATCTCACTATACACAACAACGTATTAGCTTTTAGTATACGCAACACTATTCTTGGCTCTTGTTACACACAATTTCAGGTTCTTTTGATATAATTGATTTCACAGAACACTGAGTATATATTTTTCTCAATGTATAAATAAAATAAGTTTTGGTTTTGTTTTACACAACACCAAATTAATCTTTCAATTTGCGCAATACTTACTTGGCTTGCATTATACACAAGTGAGACCTTCCCTGATAGCTTGCGTTGTACGCGATATTGAGTTTCACTAAACAACGATATATTATTAACATAGTACTATTTAATGGGATATAATCTTGAAGTTATGAATACTATTAACCATGTTTTTAAATAAATAAGATTTTCATTAATATTACACATTTTATAGATTATGTTATGAGAACAAAATGAATTTTTCGATTAAAATAAATATTTTCCAGAAAATACATTTTTACCACCTTTTAATGAAGCACCCATTTTAAATCTAGTTTTGACACTATTATGAGATAAATTTTTCAAAATAAACTTCTTATTTAGAATCGAGACATAAAAATTTTTTTTTTTAAAATTTTGGTATTTTTATGATAAAATTAAAATTTTAATGAATATTGAAAAAATATTGCACTTTAATTCAAAATTGCATTTTCATATAATTTATTTATATAGTTAGATTATATTTTTAATTGGTTTTAAAGTTTAATTTGATTATATTTTTACCATTTTAATTCAATTTTGTTCATTGGAAGTAATTTACCTCTTAAATTGGACATAAACACATAGCATTCTTTTGGTAGTTTTTACATCTTAAAAACATGGTTTTGGTTTTGACAACGGGAATTAATACTAAATTATTATTTTTTGAAATTTATGTGTTTCGAATATCGAAAAATGGATTCCATATTTGGAATCAGGAGTTCCTAACTGTGTAAATAGATAACTTTTATTTTTAGACATTATGAATAGTAACTCCAGTAAATATTTTATTTACCATGATTAAAAATTAAATCTGATAAATAAGGGTAACAAATAATTTTAGAATTACCCTAAAACATGTCATAACCCAATTTGATGATACATTTATGACCAAGGGAATCCTTGTGTGTATTTTGGGACCCCATGGATCCACTTGTAAGTGAAAATGATATTTAATAACTTTTAATTTAATGTTAAGGAAAATATAACAAAAAAATATGTCTTTTTACTAAAACAATTTTTTATATGGTGTTATATAAGTGATATCTTAGACTATAAATATTAATTATAAATATAAAAAGATTTTATATAACATGATATTTTATTTTTAGTTTTTTTACATTAAATAAATAAATTTAATTATGACACAAGGATGATGCAGTGATTGCTTCATTAATAAAGAATTCCAATAAATGAATTTATAAATATTAAAAAAATTGTAATTTTGGTTATTTTTATGTCATAAATGAATTTTATTGATGATATTTACGTATTATATTTGATTTAATTCCTTGTTTTAGAAGGAATTAGGTTATGAATTTTTAAAAAAGTCAAGTATGAATAGTGTCCAAAATTGACACAATTCATAAGTTAAAAAATAAAATAGTTTATTAAATGATATTAAATTCCTAAAAAAATAAGATTCATGAAAATGGTTAATATAAGTCCAAATATGTCATAAATAATATTTTGTGGTTATTTTGACATGATATGGTAATTACATTAACCCACAATGTGTAAATAACATGATATCATGGTAATATTAATATGGGTAGAATAAGGGTCAAACCAAATAGATAAGGACAAAAAAATATTCAATACTTGTCGAAAAATTATTGGATGATGGGTATTCAAACAAAAATAATTTTATCTTAGAAATAAATATGTTTGGACCATTTTAAGTCGAAATTGAATTTATAAAAAATTAATATTTTGGAACTTTCTTAAAGTGCCCCTATAAGGTCCCAGCCTTAAAAAAGACTTAATATTGAATTAAATGAATAATTCACATTGAGGTTCTTTTCAGGTTTAGAGTTTTTGAGAATTAAGACATAACTATTACATCTCAAAGATTACAAAGTAGACACATCTACTCAGCTTCCATTTTTTTCAAAAAATAAAAACTCTTGAACAAAAGAGTCATGTCTAGTTATTTGTTTTAGACAGCCTGACATTCCCTTGATCCCATCCTTGAACTTATTCAGCATTATGTCCTATGAAAATCATTTCAAAAAAAAAACCTGGGATGAGCATAAAAAGCTCAATAAGGGTTATAATAATGCGGAAAGAAAACATTAGTTCATGTATACATAAGAATCAATGAAATCATACTTTACTCATAAAACATAAGCAATTTAACATACATCATGAAATCATAAGATTTGCGAATAACTCATATAAATCATAAGACATAAAGGTAACCTGAGGCATTCATAACATTCTTACATAGGGTGTAACCCTCATGGTTACGTTTGGAATACCCACCACAGTATATTCCCTAAATCTCTTTGGAGAAACCTTAATGTTTAACTCCTTCGCGTTACCCAATGCATTGGAGAGCTATATCGGGCTCACCCGCCCTTAGTTTATCACGGAACCACCCGTCTTTATAAACAATTCCCAGGAACCATAACATAATCACATCACATAACTTAAGCATAAAGGAAATATAACATTCCAACATTACAATAACAATATAACCTTTTATTATATTAAAATAATGAATCCATTCTAAAAACCATTTTCAAAACC
Organism: Viscum album; assembly: GCA_963277665.1. Classification (NCBI taxonomy): domain Eukaryota; kingdom Viridiplantae; phylum Streptophyta; class Magnoliopsida; order Santalales; family Viscaceae; genus Viscum; species Viscum album. Next base: position 1,235,833,219 of record OY728150.1, read on the forward strand.
ATTTAAAACATTTAATAAAGAGATTTTTGAATCAAAGTGTCCCATACCACTTTGAAGCTTTTAAAATTTTAAACCATTAATATCCATATAAATAATTCCTTAAAACCATTTTGAAAACATGGATATTATTGAGAAATATTTATAAGAATAAATCATTAAAAAATTTAAAATGATATTTTAGTTAAAGGGTTTTCAAAAAAAATTAGAGACACTTGAATACAATAATTGAGGAATAAAATTTAATTTGAACTTTATAATATCATGATAATAAAGGGATTCATGATATAATATGCCAAAGGACAGTATATACACCATATAAGAGTGAATTTGTGCATAACAACAATGATGTCTCAATAGAAATGTAAAATGAGATGAAATCCCTTATAAAGAAGGTATCCTTAAATTAAGGATAAATCAATCTCATAATTATGCGTAAAAAATATAATTACACCCAATATAAGTGGATATTAAGTGTAAAACAATCAAAGTTCATTCACACATATTCAAAGGATGACATATTCCATAACTACATGTTGAACCCAAAGAAATCGAAATTGGGATAAAAAGTTCCCTTGGTAAAATTCGACAGCCTAACGACGTCACTTTAAAATTCATAAAATTATCTGATGAGAGATAAAATGGTATCTAATCACTTGGACATAAAATTTACAACAATAAGGATATATAAGAACATATCCCAACATAAAAAGATGTAAATTAAAAGACATAACAAAATAAGTCTTTTTTTAAAAGAGGAGTGTGAAAGGTTCCCTTACCGATTTGGGAAAGTTTCGAAACGTACACCCAATGAAATAAGGGAAATACAATAAATATGTAAATACCCAAATACTAAAATAATGGGCAGTACATACACCACACAAAAGGAAATAGTGGAAAATGTAGCATGAATCTCACGGGTATAAAAAGTGAGATGAAAATCCCCTTATGAAAATTCGGCAGCCTAACAGCGCCACATAAAACATCCAAAAATGTATTAATGAGATTAAATAGGGTCTCTCCTCATATTAACATAAAATTTACAGAAAGAGGAATATAAAACAACATCCCCAAATGTAATAAATAGGAGCTTAAAGTAAGTTACATAAAAAGAGTACTTAAAAAGAAAGAGAGAGGTAGGATCCCTTACCACGTGTCTGACTTGACTCGATCGTTCTTTAATATCCTGAATAATAAACTTGAGTTAATTTATACTTTCTTAAGAAACTTTTTAAAGTTCATTATTTACCTAATCATTTAAGTTAATAACGGTCGTTTTGTCGATACTTGGTACTTGAGTCAAAAGTGAACTTCTTATATTTACTAGTTGTTCATGTAGTCAAATATCCATTATCTCAAAAATGATATTCATGATGTAGATATCATATATAACATATATATATCCAGTATATACATGAATTTATAATATTATATAATCATTTAGAGGTAAGAAATGAAATGCACCGTTCATGGAGATGGTAAGCCGTACGTACGCATGAACGCTATTTCATTTCTATTACATACTTTAATGGAAGGAAATAATAATGATATAAAGGTATATTATTATTCTAGTGTAGTATCATATATAATATCATTAACTTTATCCTTTATACGTCCCACATATGGCATTAACGAATCAAATCACTTTGAGGGGGCGGTAGTCCGCACTTCCTAAAATGAAGATATCGCGTTTTACCCATAATGGAAACCATAAAGGTATGCCATAAATGAAAAATACAGAAGCTTAAGAAAAACATAAACATATTATATATCATATATAAATATAGTGAAATCATAGTGGCCACCTTTTAAGGTGTTAAAAGAATATTGAACAATCATCGTTTTGTGAGGCAGAAATTTTCCATCCACAGAAACAGTATGTTCTTTAACCATTAGACGGAGGTGTGTGGAAGTGTAGCTCGAATACTTATTATAAAAACATAATATTATATTTAATATACTGTTTTTGTTACAAAATAAATGAATAAAAATATTTTAGGGGGTTGGAGAAGCAAAATAAAACAATAGAACATTAAAGAAGATTTTACCTTTAAATCGGGTAACTCCCTTTGGTTTGAACCAAAAGGGTTTCTTGAATAGCTTTCTGCCCAAGTTGAAGCTTAAATGATGAATATAGGGATGTGCAGAAATGAAATGGGCAGGGGTTGGCCGAGAAAAAGGCTTTAGAGGTGTGGGTAAGGAGGTAGAGGTTAAGGCCTTTTATAAGAGGAGAGGAGGGGCACTCTTGGAAAGTCAAGAAAGGTTACATTATTTTCAAATGAGTTTCGGATTTTAAAGGTCCCACATTGATATAATTCAAGGATAATGTGATACGGGTTCTAAATCCACCCATACAATAGGTTTTTGACATGTGTAGGTCTTAGATTTTACATTATCTTTTCATTTTATTTGAATAGTTAAATAATGAGGTAATCACTGCATCATCCTGATGTCATAAATAATTTAATTTATTTAATGTATAAAAATTCTAAAAAAATACGATGATGTAGGAAATATTTTTAGATTTCCAATGACTATTTATAGTCAAAAATCGAACTTGTATAACCCCTTGTAAAAATTGTTTTAGTAAAATAATACATTTTTGTGTCATTTTTACTTTTACTTTAAATAAATGGAATTAATGTGATTATATTACCCAAGTGGCTCCATGGGGTCCCAAAAATATACCCATGGGTTTTCATGGTCGTCCATGACACATCCAATAAGGTTAGGACATGTGTCAAGTTCATTTCATATTATTAAAACATTATTTTTACCTTAAACTACACTAATTACCTCTAATCGTGATTAAAAACATAAAAGTTACTATTCACCAAAAAATTATTTTAATCTCATTGAACCACATTTTACTTCATAATGACAACCATGTATATCGGATTTTTGAAATTCAAAACATAGAGGTGGTAAAATTTCATTTAAACGAAAAATCAGTTTTTTGAGTACCACTTAGTGGTTTCACTATTCATCAAAAATTGAAGTTTTTCGGAAAAATACAAAAACGTCACCCTAAGATATATTTGATATTCCTAATTCAAAAATTATGTCTATTTTACAAAATTCAAAACATGTAAGTTACAATAATTAATTTAATAATTAATTCCCGCTGTCAGAACAAATAGCGTGTTTTTAAGAAACAATATCTATCAAAAGATTGACACTCGTTTATGTCAAATATCAAAGTAATATTAATTCCAATGACCACCATTGGATTAAATGGTAAAAATATATTCTAATTTCACTTTAAAACCAATTAAAAAGATAATCTAACTATATAAATAAATTAGATTAAAAAGAGGTTTTGAATTAAAATACAACACTTTTCACTATTCATTAAAAAATGAACATTTTCAGAAAAATACTAGAAATTTATCCAAAGTAAATTTCAATGTCCCAATAATAAATAATAAGTTTATTTTGACAAATATAGATTATAAAATTGTCAAAAGATAGATTTAAAAATGGTTCACTATCAAAAGGCGGTAAAACAATCTTTTAAAAAATATTAGAGTATTTATTCTCAAAATTGGATTCATTTGGATTTTAAGCCTCTAACATTTATTGGATAAATGTAAAAATATTTAACAAAAATATGTAATAATTTTGTAGTTATTTCTGTTCATTCCATCCATTACAATGGCTAGGTGTTAACTATTATAATATTATTATATTATTAGTGTTCAACTTAAGATTTGGGTACGCCATCGAGCATAGCATTCCCTTTAAAGTAGTATTGAAATTTTATTCAAAAATATTGATAAACATTAGATTGTAATGTTATTTATTTACCTGGGATGTTACATCCTTCCCCCCTTTTGGGAATTGCATCCTCTCAATTTCAAAATTGGGCTTGGAAACTCCATTGAAAGTCCCACATCAGAACAAGAGTCAGTAAAACTATCACTTAAAAAGAATGGGAGAGAAGTACAAAGGTCACTCGAGTTAACCCATACTAGGATTCCAAGTATGAAAATATGGATATGGAGTAAACAAAAAAGGGTCATGTTCTGATGGAGAGTGATAGTAAACATGTCTAGGAGAAAGTTAACCACAAGAAAATCACAAGCTTGTGATGGGTTAAACGATATTCAATTCCCCAGTAGGAAAATTTAACAGACAACATTTTTGTTTTAAGTTACTCTTAATTAAGGAATTTATTTTTGAGCTTAACTAAATCATAATGAAACATAATTACTTTTCACGTAGACTTTCAACTTTTACTAGATTCTTTAATCAAACTAATATTTTCTCCAAAAGACGAGTATTTAGGAAGACTTGTTCGCATTAAGAGTACTATAATAAACTTCTTGAGAATCACCTAATCCACAATAGAGAACTATATATTTCCCATGACTTTAGATATCAACCAAAACCAAACCAAAATGTTTAGTATGAGATCAGATAATACCAAAAAAGGATATTTTTTTTCAAAAAGAAAAACTACTCCTAGTCTCCAAAATTTGTCCAACAATACCAAATGTTCAACAAAGACCATTCAATAAACAGCTATCCATAAAATTCTTCAAATTAATCCAGACTAATATTGAAACCCAAATCTCTGAAGGATTTAATCACATTGTCTTCCAAAGTAAATCTTAACATTTATCTCCAAATAGCAGCAGTTACTCTTAAAGTCTCACATTGAAAAGTAATTAGCCTAACACATATTCTCCATGATAGGATAATAATATCCATAGATAACCCAAAATAAACTTTCTATTGATTCATAAAATCATCTAACTAAAAAAAATTAGTCAAAATAACCAAGGACTTCAGGTAGTCCAGTGGTAGGTGATAAATACCAGTCACACTTTGGTTATGGGTTCGATTCCAGCAGCTTTGTCCTACGCGACAGGTTGTCACATGGTCTGCGTGTTGTCCTTTTTCCAAAACTATATAATTCTTAAAACATTCCCTAAAATGAGATAAAATCTTCAAAAATAATCATTACATATTTTAACCTCAAGTTTGTCTCATGCCTTTCATTTTCCATCATAACATATAGTAACCCATAATTACCTCAAAAGTAAGGATCATATAAACCCTAATGGTTACCTTTATAATTATTACCTGAACTTCCACATTGAGTTGGTTCTCTCATACAAGAGGCATTAGAGAACTCACCAAGGTGCAAGTGGTTGATCATGACTCTTGATAGTTGGTTTAGAATAACCACGAGATTTCTCATTGAACCCCCCATTTCATCCAGTCTCTTAATTTGAGAACCACCACAGTTTCCTTCAAACCCATTGTCACTTTGGTGCCTGCTAGATCCATCCATTTACTAAAACCAAAAAGGTCAGTGTGAGTATATCAATAAAATCATCATGTACTAAAGAGGAAGATAAACACTAAGATATACTTATCCAAGTTATCTGAAACTCATTCCAACATTCAAAAATAACAGTGACTCTATCTAATATAATAACCATTGTGGTTATACACAACTTGTCACTTATGCTTAAACAACACTCTAACCTATAAAGTTATCTAAACAGACCTTTGATACCAACTATAAGGCCCTGGCCTTAAACATTAATTAATATTGAATTAAATGAATAATTCACATTGAGGATATTTTTAGCTTAGAGTTTTAGAGAATTAGGATATAACTATTACATCTCAAAGATTACAAAGTAGACACATCTACTCAGCTTCAATTTTTTTCACAAAATAAAAACTCTTAAACAAAAGAGTCATGTCTAGTTCTTTGTTTTAGACAGCCTGACATTCCCTTGATCCCATCCTTGACCCTATTCAACTTTATGTCCTGTGAAAATCATTTAAGAAAAACATGGGATGAGCATAAAAAGCTCAATAAGGGTTATAACAATACGGAAAGAAAACATTAGTCCATGTGTACATAAGAATCAATGAAATCATACTTTACTCTTAAAACATAAGAAATTTAACATACCTCATGAAATCATAAGATTTACGAATAACTCATAGAAATAATAAGACATAAAGGTAACTTGAGGCATTCATAACATTCTTACGTAGGGAGTAACCCTCATGGTTACGTTTGGAATACCCATCATAATATATTCCCTAAATCTCTTCAGAGAAACCTTAACGTTTAACTCCTTCGCATTACCCAATGCATGAGAGAGCTATATCAGAGTCACCCGCCCTTAGTTTATCACGGAACCACCGGTCTTCATAAAAAATGCCCAAGAACCATAACATAATAACATCCCATAACTTAAGCATAAAGGAAAGATAACATTCCAAAATTGCAAAAACAATGTATCCTTTTAAGATATTGAAATAATGAATCCATTCTAAAAACCATTTTCAAAACCATTTAAAAAATTTAATAAAGATATTTTTTAATCAAAGTTTCCCATACCACTTTGAAGATTTTAACATTTTAAACCATTAATAACCATATAAATAATTCTTTAAAACCATTTTGAAAACATGTATATTAATGAGGAATATTTATAAGAATAAATCATTAAAACATTTAAAATGATATTTTAGTTAAAGGGTTTTTAACAAAATGAGAGACACTTGAATGAAATAATTGAGGAATAAAATTTAATTCGAACTTTATAATATCATGAGAATAAAGGGATTAATGATATAATATACCAAAGGACAGTATATACACCATATAAGAGTGAATTGGTGCATAACAATAATGATGTCTCAATAGAAATGTAAAATGAGATGAAATCCCTTATAAAGAAGGTATCCTTAAATTCAGGATAAATCAATCTCATAATTATGCGTGAAAAATATAATTACACCCAATATAAGTGGATATTAAGTGTAAAACAATCAATGGTCATTCACAAATATTAAAAGATGACATATTCCATAACTCTATGTTGAACCCAAAGAAATTGAAATTGGGATAAAAAGTTCCCTTGGTAAAATTCGACAGCCTAACGACGTCACTTTAAAATTCATAAAATTAGCTGATCATAGAAAAAATGGTATCTCATCACTTGGACATAAAATTTACATCAATAAGGATATATAAGAATATATCCCAACATAAAAAGATGTAAATTAAAAGACATAAAAAAATAAGTATTTTTTTAAAAGAGGAGTGTGAAGGGTTCCCTTACCGATTTGGGCAACTTTCGAAACGTACACCCCATGAAAGAAGGGACATACAATGAAGATGTAAATACCCAAATAGTAAAATAATGGGTAGTAAATACACCACATAAAAGGAAATAGTGGCAAATGTATCATGAATATCACGGGAATAAAAAGTGAGATGAAAATCCCCTTATGAAAATTCGGTAGCCTAACAGCGCCACATAAAACTTCCAAAAATGTATTAATGAGATCAAATAGGGTCTCTACTCATATTAACATAAAATTTATAGAAATAGGAATATAAAAGAACATCCCCCAACATCAGAAATAGGAGCTTAAAGTAAGTTACATAAAAAATAGTACTTAAAAAGAAAGAGAGAGGTAAGATCCCTTACCTCGTGTCTGACTTGACTAGATCGTTCTTTAATATCCTGAATAATAAACTTGAGTTAATTTGTACTTCCTTAAGAACCTTTTTAAAGTTCATTATTCCTTTTATATCACTTATTACCATGTTATGCACATTATGTAATCATTTAAGTTAATAACGGTCGTTTTGTCGATACTTGGTACTTGAGTCAAAAGTGAACTTCTTATATTTATTAGTTGTTCATGTATTAAAATATACATTATCTCAAGAATGATATTCATGATTTAGATATCATATATACCATATATATATCCATTATATACATGCATTTATAATATTACAATATCATTTAGAGGTAAGAAATGAAATGCACCATTCAGGGAGATGGTAAGCCGTACGTACGCATGAACGCTACTTTCATTTCTATTTCATACTTTAATGGAATGAAATAATAATGATATAAAGGTATATTATTATTCTAGTGTAGTATCATATATAATATCATTAACTTTATCCTTTATAAGTCCCACATATGGCATTAACGAATCAAATCACTTTGAGGGGGCGGTAGTCTGCACTTCCTAAAATGAAGATATCACGTTTTACCAAAAATGGAAACCATAAAGTTATGAAATAAATCAAAAATACAGAATATTAAGGAAAAAATAAACATATTATATATCATATATAAATATAGTGACATCCTAATGGACACCTTTTAAGGTGTTAAAAGAATATTGAACATTCATCGTTTCGTGAGGCAGAAATTCGCCATCCACAGAAACAGTATGTTCATTAACCATTAGACGGAGGTGTGTGAAAGTGTAGATGAAATAATTCTTATAAAAACAACCTAGTATATTTAAGATACTGGTTTTGTTACAAAAGAAATGAATAAAAATATTTTAGGGGGTTGGAGAAGCAAAATAAAACAAAAGAACATTAAAGAAGACTTTACCTTTAAATCGGGTAACTCCCTTTGGTTTGAACCAAAAGGGTTTCTTGAAGAGATTTCTGCACAATTTGACGATTAAATGATGAATATAGGGATGTTTAGAGATGAAATGAGCAGGGTGTGGCCGAACCAAAGGCTTGAGAGGTGTGGGTAAGGAGGTAGAGGTGGGGGCCTTTTATTAGAGGAGAGGAGGGGCACTCTGGGAAAGTGAAGAAAGGATACATTATTTTCAAATGAGTCTCGGATTTTAAAGGTCCCACATTGATATATTTCAATGATAAGGTGATAAGGGTTAGAAATACACCCATCCAATAGGTTTTTTACATGTTTAGGTCTTATATTTTACATTATCTTTTCATTTTATTAGAATCGTTAAATAATGAGGTAATCGCTGCATCATCATGATGTCATAAATAATTTAATTTATTTATTGTCTAAAAACTATAAAAGAAATACTATGATGTAGGAAATGTTTTTATATTTTCAATGACTATTTATAGTAAAAAATCTGACTTATATAACCCCATGTAAAAATTGTTTTAGTAAAACAACACATGTTTGTGTCATTTTTACTTTTACTTTAAATAAAAGGCATTAATATCATTATCTTACCCAAGTGGCTACATGGGGTCCCAAAAATAGACCCATGGGTTGTATTAGTCGTCCATGACACATTCAATAAGGGTAAGACATGTGTCAAGGTCATTTCATATTATTAAAACATCATTTTTACCTTAAACTACACTAATTACCTCTAATCGTGATTAAAATCTTAAAAGTTTCTATTCATAAAAAAAAATTATTTTAATCCCATTGAACCACATTTTACTTCATAATGACAACCATGTATGTTGGATTTTTGAAATTAAAAACACAGAGGTGGTAAAATTTCATTTAAACGAAAAATCAGTTTTTTGAGTACCACTTAGTGGTTTCACTATTCATCAAAAATTGAAGTTTTTCAAAAAAATATCAAAACTTCACCCTAAGATATATTTGATATTCTGAATTCAAAAATGATATTTATTTTATAAAATTCAAAACATGTAAGTTACAATAATTAATTTAATAATTAATTCCCACTGTTAGAATAAATAGCATGTTTTGAAGAAACAATATCTATCAAAAGATTGACACTCGTTTATGTCCAATCTCAAAGTGATATTAATTCCAATGACCACCATTGGATTAAATGGTAAAAATATATTCTAATTTCACTTTAAAACCAATTAAATTGATAATATAACTATATAAATAAATTAGATTAAAAAGAGGTTTTGAATTAAAAGACAACACTTTTCACTATTCATTAAAAAATGAACATTATCAGAAAAATACCAGAAATTTATCCAAAGTAAATTTTAATGTCCCAATCATAAAGAATAAGTTTATTTTGACAAATATAGCTTATAAAATTTTCAAAAGATAGATTTAAAAATGGTTCTCCATCAAAAGGCGGTAAAACAATCTTTTAAAAAATATTAGAGTATTTATTCTTAAAATTGGATACATTTGGATTTTAAGCCTCTAACAGTTATTGGATAAATGTAAAAATATTTAACAAAAATATGTAATCATTTTGTAGTTTTTTCTGTTCATTCCCTCCATTACAACGGCTAGGCTTTAACTATTATAATATTATTATATTATTAGTGTGAAACTTAAGATTTGGGTACGCCATCGAGCATAGAATTACCTTTAAATTAGTATTAACATTTTATTCACAAATATTGATAAACATTAGATTGTAATATTATTTATTTACCTTGGATGTTACAGCCCCTCTCATCTCTTATAAAAGGGAACCTCCTCCCTATCATATTCACTCTATTTTAAGACTTCAAGCTCACACAAACCCTGAACATTTCTCTTCTAAACCTCTCTATTTATATTCTCGAGGTTTTAGTCTTCTCAAAAGATAAACTCTAGTGCCCTAAGAGAAAATTTAAAGGAGGCACGTCAAGGAAGGGGTAATCTCTTTTACAGATTCTTTCAAATTTATTTTTTCTTCTACTTACTCTTTTTTAGTTGTTTCATTCTAAATTAATAACATCAGTATCAATAATATACTTATATTTTATTATAAATATGAAACAAATCTATTTCACCTTCTATCCATCCTAAGAAAAAAATGAAATCACCGCGCATGCATACGTATGGATTACCGTCTCCACGTAGTGGTGTAATTTATTTTTTCAACACCACCTTACTTGGATGGGTATACTGGTGGAAATAATAACTATATATGATTATTATAACATTATAGTAATTATGAGATATTATATACCATCCAATTAAATACCGTTCAACTAATATGGGATCGATATCATCCCTCGTGCGTACGTACGACTTACTGTTTCCACGACACGATGAGATTCATTCACCATGTTAACCATTAAAGAATTATTATAAAGTATATATAATAAATAATAATGAAATATATGACATAATAATGATACTATATTTATGTATATATATATTTCATTTACTTACTTCCATTCAATTTAATTAAGAAACAAAAATAACGTTCATGTGTACGTACGACCTACCGTTTCCATGAACGGTGTATTACATTTAATTTATATATATATTATATATATATACACGGAATATATATTACATATAAATCTTGTTTTACTTTCTGTAAGTAATTAAGTCATGATCTAAGTAATAATATCAAGAACAACATGTTCAAACACGTATGATAAATGAAACGATTAATACCCAAAATGTTGCTTTTACATGGTATTGAAAAATAAATGGGTAATTTAAAGTCATAAGTAAATAATATATGATATCATAAATATTATTATGGTTTTTTATAAGTTAATAATATGTTTAAACCCACTATACAGGAGTTTGGGACACATATTGAAGACATCAGACATAAGGTAAGGGATAACTTTTCCAATCTCATTTTATACAAGATTGTTTATTTATAAGTATCTACTAGGGATATATTTATAATTCATGTCCATGAATTATAAAAATATTCTCATAAAATGCTTAATATTCTTCTATGTATTTTTAAATTCATTTTTACCCTTTTTTATTTTTACTACATGGTATAGAAGGAATATTTATTTTGTTAACCATACAAGGTACTTTTTAAATTTTCCTGTAAAAGTACGAGGAGATTTTTTTTAACTTATACAATATTAACTGATTTTTAAACCTTCATAAAGAATTGTATCCATGAGTATTCCTTTAAAAGTTTTTAATTTTATTTTTAATTAACTTATTTTCTTTTAAAATTGCATGACATTTTGAGAAAAGAAAACATTTTAGAAGAAAAAAAGATATTTTCCTCAAGAACTAAGTTCAAGTGTTTCATCAAAATTATTTTACATCAAATATAGAGCTTTTAAATAGGGTTATGTTTATATCCTTATTATTACTTGATTTGATTGTGTTAATTATGGAATGATATTTTATATGGATTATGTTATAGTGGAATGATATTTAAGAAACCCATTTTATTTCATTGGTTATGTTATGATTAATGATTTATGTTTTGTAGAACATTTAAGAATGGTTTCATTATAAGATGGGTGGGACCTATATCTCCCTCTAATGCGTTGGGTAAAGATTTATATCTCATGAGATAGACATGACTAGAACAACATGTCAATTCGGTTCAGTAATAATGGCTGGAATGACATGTAAAGCTGATTTAGTAATGGACTTTGTCCACTATGATGGTATTTGCAAAAATTCTTTGGCTACTATGAAAATCATATTATGTTCTTAATGGTTTTCCACTATTCCATGTTTATTTCCATGATATTTAATCAGGGTTAATGTTTTTTATGATCTATGCCTTACATACTTCCATGATTTATTTCATGAATAATGATTTTGATGATTAAACATTATGTTTATGTTTTTATGTTCAAATTTATATGGTTTTTTTATCCATGTTTGAACTTACTGAGAATTTGAGCTTACCCTTTCTATGTTTTCTTTTCCCCAGTATATAATGAATGGTTTTAGGTAAGAAAACAAAAGGGGAAAATCTTTATGGGAGATATTGAAGATATTTCACCATGATTAGAAGATTATGTTCCGAGTTTCCAAAGACACTAAACTAATACAGTCTTTGGGAGTCTGTTTTTGTTAGGTATTATATATTCCAAAAAAGTAATGTAATGTATATATACTTTAGTATTGGGTCTCTATAAAATTGGTGATATCCTATATTGGTATTGATAGGGATGGATTTACATGTAAAAATGTTGAACAATGTTTTCCATAAGTGATTTATTATAACTATGATAGAGTACTACCATATAAGATAGTCCTAGGTAGTCTTATGTAAATTAAGGATCTATACATAGAGAGTCTTATCAAGATTTTTTTTGAGAAATAATATATGGGATCCATGTAAATGGGTTATTTCATGGTAATAAAACTAATGAAGGAGTCATTTTACATGAGGGGATTAGTTATTGGATTTGTTAAAAATTTATGGTGATGATCTAGTGTAAAAATATAAATACAAAACAAATAAATATGGAAAAGAAGATGAATTTATTCTTATATGAAGAAAAATAGAAATTACTAAGATGTGAAATGAAATGAGAATATGGTGTATGGAGTTAGAATGATACTGTTGAATGGAGTGGTGAAATTTATGGTTTGAGGAGCTCAATTAAGAACATGGTCATGGTATGGGTTATGTTTGAATAATATTGATGAGTAATGAAGAGGTATGGATAATTGAAGACACTGATAATTGATAATCTGTTTATAGTATTGAAGAATTGGTGGTATGTAGATTAATGAGATTATACATGCGTATTCTTATTTTATAAGAGGTGTTTAAAATTTTAAATGTGTTTTTGTGGGGAATAACTTAATCATAAAGAAATCACGAGGATCACCCCATGAATTAATTATGATGTATGAAAAAATATAAGTTTATAAGAGTTGTGTCATATTAAATTAGAATTTATTAAAGATATATAATAGCAGCTGCATGTTTATAATGGCATGTAAAATAAATCTAATCTTCTGAATATTTTTCAAATTAAATCAAGAAATTATGAAGTTGTATATAATTAGTTTGAGAACATATAGAGTTTCATTTGAGTAAAATGAAGTGTCACTATGAAACTAAATCTCTCATATGAATAATTTTACATTATCAATTAGTATGTATGAGTAAAATATTATGTATATTAGATTAATTTGATAATTTTTAATCAATATAAAAGGCATTTCATGTTGAAATAGTTTGTTCACATCATTATACACTTGCTTGAGATTAAACTTTTCTGCATTGTATAAGAGTAATTGAAATGATAATGGAATCATATTATATGAAGACACATGACATGCCACAATAACTATTTGATCTTGAACTTTGGGAGAAAAAATGACACTTTAATTCATTGATTATGTCTTTATTAGAGATATTTTACTATAATCATCAGAACATAAAGAAAAGGTTTGGTATTTTTATAACTGTGAAACCACATGTCATGTGGTAATAGGTTTCTTACAAAGAAACATAATACCAAAGTGGAATAGAAATAATAATTTTATTCTGGCTGGTTTATCACAAAATTGGAGACTATATCATAAACCATTTTATCCCCAAAAAATATATCTATTTATTGAAGAAAATTGATAGATAAATGAATTGTTTCTCCATAATGAAAGTATAAACAATAAGGAGGGGGTGGCTTTGGCCATGGATCTCTCTTCGTACAGCTATGTGACTAGGGTACCAAAGCACGATTCAGATGGCTCGACTTCATGCGGCGGTGAGGATTCTGATCCAGATGCTTGCAGCGTTTCAGATCCAGGAAGGCCTTCAGCTTCTTCTCTAAGGCAAGGGTGGAAACATCTAGGGTTTTTGGAATTTTCGTTTCGGTCTCCTCTGCTTGATTCATGGTGGTGAGGAGTTTGTTCTAGATCTTCTTCATGTGGCGTTGTAGATATATCCTTGAGGTCGTCTTCCGGCTTCCTTTGCAGTAGCTTGTGGTCATTTCTAGACATTTTCAACTTCATGTGGTGCACTGTTTCTTCTTTACGGCTTGGTTTCTTATGGCGTTGGTGGTTCGGTTGTTGTCGGCTTCGGCTTGGGTGTGAAGTTGAGGTAGGGGTCGAATCTGTTTTCTATCGGAAGTTCTTTGCATTATATGCATTTTTCCTACTTTGTTTTGAGGTTCCTGATGTTTCAACTGAGGATGTTCTGGGAAGGTTGTGTTGGTTTGGGTTTGTTTTTTCTACCTACTGCTAGTGCAGAGGAGGTGTGACAGTGGCAGTGGTGGTAGAAAGTTTTAGTGGAGTTCTTTTTCTTGTTGGTGATGTGTTTGAGTTTGATTTTTCTGATGCTACAATCTGTCTTTCTCTTAATAAAAAATGTTCCAACAGGTGGGATCGCTGGTGATTCGTTCTCTCTCTGTTTGTTTGATTCTCTTCCCTGGTTCTAAGATTCCCCTATTCTCTTTGAGGTGGATTAGCACAGTGGTATTCTTGGTCCTTTGGGATGTGAGTTCAAGAGGTCAGTTCAGAATGATGGTTGGCGATTATCAGTTTGGAGGCCTTTTGATGAATTTTTGGATTTGAATTTTGGTATATTCTTAGTGGTGGTTTTTGTAATTTGAAGTGGGCAGTATTTGCAGTTGTTTCTGTATTTTGGTTTTATTTTGAGTTATGATGGTGAAGACAACCATCATTCTGCAAGGATCAGTTTTAGAAGAAGATTTAGGGCAAGGATTAGTTTCAGAGCATGACTATTCAGATTTTGATTAACGATAGGGTAGGACTTTGCCATCGGTACCAAGCCCGTGCAACCTTGCGTAGGACAGCTTGCCGAGAGGTCATGTAAAGGTGGAGGATTAACTAAACATTGTATTCACTGGGGATGGGAAGTTCCTTTTAGTCTTGATCTAGATTACTTGTTGTAAGTTTTTTTTATGTTTCCCACTTTTTCCTCAAAAGTGCTTTGGAAAATAAAAATTTAATTTTCTGTCAACAATGATATTTCTTTAAAAAAACTAATGAATTTAAATAGGATTTTCAAATTGGAATATTTTTTAATTGAAAAGTCATTTGGTATTTATTTTAAATTATAAAAATAATTATTCAAGGGTTTTGATTAATTTAAGGAACATCTAATGGCTGAGGTTCAAGTAAAATAAGAAGGAAGTTATTTTGATGTGGGAATTTTAAATTTTAATTTCAAAATTTTTGAGATAGATAAGATCATAAGGAATGTGAATAAATGAATTGAGGATATAGAGAAATAATAATATTTAAAATAAAAATAAGGAAGAAGAAATAAGATGGATATTAAAATGGGATTCATTGAATAATTAAATTAAATAGTATTGAATTATTTTTGAATACATTTATATTGAGATATTAAATTTGTAGAGAAGAATATTCCTGCATAAAATAAGATAAGATATATAAGTGAATCAGTTATGTTTTATTTATCACATATCTTTTATTCCTATAATAATATATTGTACAATAATGGAATTTTAAATTTGTAAGTATCTTCATTCAGAATATTTATTATGTTTAATGTTTCATTGGTGATAAATCAGTCAACTCATCCACCAATGAGTTAATGTAAGGGAGATGAAATTGATATAAATTATAGAATCACATCTAGAGACATGATGAAGATCAAAAAATCTATACATACTAACTATAGAGTAACTATTATGTTAAAAAACTAATAAGATACCAACAAGTATATAAAATGATACCTTCTTGAGTAGGGTGAAAAGGAGGAGATGGGAGTAATCCTTGGGTGGATGTGTGTTATCCTAAACATTGTAAGTAAAGTGAGACATGGAATGGAATGACCACAACTGATTTTTTATCTATTTAATCAATGATATTATTGTTTTTCGGAACATCAAATAATTAACAGTATATTATCCTTAGAATTAACCCAGTGAAGATGAGAAAAGAAAATTATAACATCCCCCAATTCTACACTCTCTCATATGGCTCAAAAGGGTTAGTTATGAGACCTCAAACATGCCTCCCCATATTCCAAGGGATGATGACTAGTAATGAGGGTCTGTATAATATAGTGGGAATAATATACCCTTTGGTATGAAGTGTTAAAGCCATAGAAAAAGTTCATAATAAGTAGAAAAACAATCAAAGTATAGGCATAGAGGGAGATAACAATAAAATCTAACAGAATAATCCAATAGACATATAAGAAAAAATGTAATAACATGCTTGAATATAACTAAATTACATGCTAGAACAATACAGGAAAAGTCTATCAGATTCAAATAAAGACTATAATTCTTGGGTCCTGAACCCCATGTTAGTCCCATATACAAACTACATCCCAAATGTAAACAATCAATCAATATAAATATCCTTTTACCTAGTCCAAACATGCATCCACATGATCTTATCGGGTCCTAGACTTTGGCCAGAATAGTGTGGGAGTATAACTCATTAGGTCAAGACCATGGTTAAAATTTTTTGATAGTAAGTGAATGCAATAAAGAGATAAATAGGTGCATTAATAAATTCAGTAATTAAAAAAAATACAATAATAACCTTCTTCATCTCTATGCCGAAATATCTATGATCTTGTATTACAATCACAAAAACATCAATTATATAACCAATGTAAAATGAAATGCTTTTATCACCATGCCAAAATATCTTTAAACATGTATTGTTACCATTCTAACCACAACTATATAACCAAGGCAAGATAACCTGATTCAGATCCATGCCAAAATATCGTTGAGCATGTATTAAGTCTATGCCAAGAAAAATCATATTACTATGGTATAGCCACAAAATTCAATTTAGGTCAAATCCCTATAAACATTACAACATTTCCAGGTCAAATCTCTATAAACATTACAAAATTGGACTATTCATAGACTGCTCTCTATTAGTAATACAACATTGAACTATGTTGAACCCACTCAATATCAGCATTACAACATATAAGTGTGCAAGTACCAGGGCCGAGCCCAATATATAAGAATTAAAGCATAGAACAAAATTCCCACCATAAAGTACAAATATCACAATATCAACTCATATATCTCAATGGTTAATTATGATAATTACCATTATTCTTTTATACGACACTTGAAATTCAATTCATAATTGATTAATAATTATGTCAACAAGAAATAAACCACAATTTAGGGATTATATTACAAGAAATCACCCTATGTCACATGTCATGCTAAAAAATATTTAATACCTTAGCTAATTACAAATCCATTTGAAACCAATGAAGATCAAGGAATAATATCATTCAATTATTTAATTAATTTGGGTACGCACAATGAGAGAGAAATCACGATGTTGTATAAACTTGGTAGTTATCATACCATGTGGTAAAGATTTAGACCCCATACCTTTAACCTATGATCCAAACATTCTTAAAATGGATAAATCCCATTAGGAAGATGGTTAAGATGATTTCAAAGAGGTTCCTAGATCAAAACTAATAAAAATAAAAACCAACAACACAATCAGACAAATTATTTCAAGGAAACGGTTGGATAACCAATAGAGAGAAGGAAGAAACCTAACCAAAATGACATAACAGGGATTGATGATGCAAAAAGAAAATCTAGAAGGGATGTTCTCTCCCTAAATTTTTTTGGATAAATCCCTAGGTTCGATAATAGAGGAGCTTCAACAAAATAGGATAGATATCTACCGTATAACATGATTAAAACTGCGGGTCAGCATTTATAAGGCGTGTAATGTGGTTACATGTCATGTAAATGTTATTAATGTAATTATACAAAAAACCTATTGACTCATATTTATTTTATTTAAACTCACAAATGATTACCCAATGTGTAATCACTTTACACAATGTGTAAATGTTCTGTAGTTGATTTTTCAACAAATTTTATTTTTAAACAAACCAAACACCATTTAATGCTTATCAACATACTAAGAACCCATATTAAATTATGTTACAATTTATAATTAGACTCCATTAAATCAAATAATCATACATCCTTGAACATTAGGTAATTTTCTCCATCAAATTTTCTCCATCTCTAAACAAGATTCGACAACCATGGCTCAAATTAAAAACTTAGAGAGAAATGTACCTGAAAAATAAGGGATATTATAGCCTCCCCACCCTATATAAGATCATACCTAAGCTACCCCAATAGTCACTGTAAGGTCTCAGTGAACAATTATAGCCACTTTTTTCACATATTAAACTCCCTATCCCAGGTCTCCATCTAAAATTTCCCAAACTTCCAGTACACTCGAACCCATGATATAGTCTGAAACCTAAGATATTTCTCTCTTTGATCCAAAAATCATATAAGATTATTCTCAAAGTACACATCAACATTAAGTTGAAAGTATAATATGTGTATCAAATGGAAAGGGTATAGATGGTATATTTATAGTTATGACTCATGGAATATGTTGTTCATGGAACTGTAGCTCTGTGGAAGGGATTAACGATACACCACTGGACCGACACTTTCCAATATTTCAAAAATACCAAAAAACCTAGGTTCTATCTCTCCCTATTTTATAACATTGTGTTTCCCCAAACTAGGTGACACTAGAAGGAAAAATGATGACCAAACATGAATTATAGTGGTCAACTCTAATGGTTAGCATATGATTTTTTCCATCTTTTCACAGTTACCAACAACTGTCCAATCAACTGAACCTGTTCCGATGTCTCCTACAACAGACTAGGCCCAACAAGTGCTAACTCACCTACCATCAACCTATAAAGAATAGAAATATATGGCCCTTTATACAAGGCCTCAAAAGGTACTATTTGGATCGATTATTGGAAGCTATTTTTATATGAAAGCTCACCAAGTTCCATATGTTTCTCCCATGAACCACCAAAATACAAAACACAATCTCATAACATATCCTCTAGAATGTAAATAGTCTACTCAGATTTAATATCATTCTAAGGATGATATGATTTTATTAAAATAAATCATGATACTCGGGCTTTTTTTAGACCCTTCCAAAAATGTGACGTGAAACAATGCTCTCTGTCTGAAATGATACTCTTAGAAACGTCATGCAATTGAACCTCCTCACCCACGTAAATATTTCCCAAATCTTCAACTATAATGGATTCCCTATTAGTTAATAAATGTGATAACTTAGTCTATTGATCCACAACAACCCATATAGAATCATTCTTAGGGTTCATCCTAGGTAATTCCATTAAAAAATCCATCATGAAATCACCATGTTTCCACTCCAGGATGGGTAATGGATGAAAAATCCCAACTGTCCTATGATGCTCGGATTTCACATACTTATAACTGAAAACAATATCCACAAATCATTCCACCTCATTATTCATTCATGAACACAAGTAATATCTTTGGATATAATTATATAACTTTCTTAAACCATGATGAAATACCCATCTAGAAGTATGAAACTCCCTTATCAGCTCCTCACATAAGCCCATAGGAACCCCTAATTGCCCACAAAAAAGAAGAAAATTTCCAATGTCGAGAGACCATCCTGACGGTGTCTCCACACCATATAGTTTTCCTCTTAGAACTGATCCCTTCAGATCTAAAAACTACTTAGTTTTAATCTGATCCAAAATCACAGGTTTAACTGATGTCGAAGTCAGAGCTACTCCCCCTTGAGAATCCTAAACATCTAGAAGAATGTATGAAAAAAGGGCCATTATCCATCACTCATCACAATACTCTCTTACGTCCTCTTTCTATGTCTTTTGTCTTAAGGAATTGACAATGAAGTTTCCCTTCCTAGTGTATAAGGTAATTCAATGTCGATAGAATACATATACTCGACCCACCTCCTCTACCGAAGGTTAGGGTCTCATGGAGAAAATATGTACTTGAGGTTATTATGATCTATTTATACCAAAAATATATCACCCATGAGATAGTGTCTACAATATCTCATGGGATTTACCACTTCTACTAACTTCATATTGTGAGTAGTGTAATTAATATCATGTGGTCTCAGTTGCCTATAGCCATAAGCAACCACACGATACATTTGTATTATAACGAATATGAGCCAAACTCCACATGCCTCATAGTACATGGTACATACATTACCTTGCATAGGTAAAGTGAGGATAGGTGCTGAGTTCAGGCTGCCTTTCAACTCATAAAAATATATCTTGCATGTGTCCAACAAAACAAACTTCACCCCTTTCTTAGTTAGCCCAAACATGGGTGCTTCCAAATAGAAGAAATATTAGATAAAATGATGGTAATAACCTAATAAACCCCAAAAGATCTGAATTTTGTATATATTCTTGAGTTTTCTCCAATATATCATGGATGTTACTTATTCTAGGTCCACTGACACTCCTGGCTCTGAGATGACATGTCCTAAATAGTTCACTTTATTAATCCCGAAACAAAATTTAGTTTTATTGTTGTAAAGATGATGTTCTCTCAATGTACATAGGATGATGTCAAGATTTTTGACATTATAGTCTATTGAATGGGAGTACAACAATATATCTTTGATTAAAACCACCACAAACTGATCAAGAAAGGGATGAAAGATCATATTCATTATGTCCATAAAAACCACAGACACATTAGTCAACCCAAAAGCATCATTAAAAATTCATACAAACCATAACTACTACTAAAATCAGTCCAAGGTATATCTAATAGCTCCACACTTAACTGATGTTATCATGATATCAATTCAGTGTCGGAGAATATACTATCACCTATCAACTGATCTAATATATTGTCAATAATGGGAAGGGGATACTAATTGTTGACCATCATCTGGTTCAACCTCTGATAATAAACACATAATTGAAAATATCTATCATCCTTTTTAGTGAAAATAACTTGAGAACCCCAATTAGATGTACTTGAAGATATGAAGCCTTTAGATTCTAGATCTTCCAAATGAACCTTCAACTCATAAAGATCTGTGGGTGCCATTCGGTAAGGTTGGATGGAAACTAGCTCTACTCTCGGCACCAAATCAATCGTGAACTCAATCTATCTCTCAGGTGGTAATCCATATAACTCATCATCAAAAATAGCCTGAAAATGTTCGACAACTAGAGGTAAAGAATCTTACTACATTCCACTATTATCTGTGGCCCGGATGATGATTAGATCTTTGAGAAAATCAAATCTTTACTAAATTGGTTCTGTACGACTAGATTGAAGATCCAACTCACCTTAGGGAGAATAAAAACTTATTTCACGAGATATAAAGGCAACTCTCCTCTTGTAATAGTTGATACGAGCCTGATATAAAAAAACCAATTACTATTAAGAATCAATCTGATGCCTTTTATTTCTAGCATTAACATGTTAACCACCAATCTCTAGAGAACATGCTTTACAAATTTTGAAATGCTCTGACCACACTTCCAACAATGTTTCAATGGTTAAAACAGAATCTAATATTTCCATATAAAATCCCAAATTTTTTGAAAAAAGTGAAGATATAATAAATGAAAATATCCTATATAAAAAAAAATCTAAGGTAGATGATATAAGAATCATACATCTGGCGGTAGATAGTAAATCATCCACATTTTTTGGAGTAGTATGTATCTGCTAAACTGACTAGTCCCTCTTAACTAGGCTATACTTTGACTACCCTGATCTACATCCCTTTCATGGTACAATTGTTCATAAACTAGGGTACCACATTCCATACCTTAGCCTGAATGGCCATTAGAACTCCAACTACCAGCCTACTGAGGGGTATATGATCCCCTTTCTGACTATAGTGATTTTTAGAATCTTTTTGAACTAGTCTTTTATGGAACGATTGCAAAAAAACTCTGAAGATGACACATTCTACTAGAGATATGACACTTGATAGTGGTGTAAGGACACCATGTGTGCTTGTAGCCAAACATTCCACACTGATTCCACTGGAATAGAACATAGTCTTGATATGGTAGTCTACTACCCTGATTAAACTTCCCACTATTACATTAGAGGAAACTATTATAGTGGCATTTATTACCACTTGAAGAAGAACATCCAGATTTACCTACTGAAATAATCTGGTTACTACATGGAGCCTCCTTCAAAATCCTTTTTGTGTTGAGTTACTAATTCATCACATCTTCAAATATACTTAAATTTCAGATTTTACCTATGAAGTGATCTTATAATGAATACATTCCAAGAAACATCTCACACTTGTGACATAATTAGCTTCTAAGGATGGAACAGTGCACTGTAGGATGGTAAAAAGTCTAGCATAGCCCATCATTGCAAACCCTCCTACATCAGATGCATGATCTCATGTTATTTTTTATACCTAAAGGTTTTGGGATATAAATGTCTCATGAACTTCATCTCTATGTACTTCTAATATATCTCATCGTACTACCTAACTTCCTCTAGAATATCCCACCATCACTCAGATGTTCTATGAAGCATATACACAACAATATTTTCCCTCCTATCCATGAGTGTCTCGAGATGCATATAGATTGTTTGGATTGAATCAATCTATAACTCTACTACCTTGGACCCCCTTCCCTAGTAAACAGAGGCAAATGATGAAGATGAAACAGTCTTCTCAGCTAAGACATTGAAGTAATGGTATGAACAGTATACCTTTCCATAGATCATATGAACCTCATGATGATACCGTGAAGCTAAATATCCATCTATTCCTTAGAAACAACATGAAGTTTTGATTCAACTATGATTAGAGATTGTTTATTTATAATCTCTTGGAGTTCAATTAGAAGAAAATGAGGATGCTTAAGATCTATAAGACAAAAACACACCTTAGATCATTAGCTAGAAACTTGGTCTACCCCAACATGTGACTACAATCGATAACCACTAACTGTTGGTCTTTTTATAAATGTCTTACAAGTATTTTAGCATGACATGAAAACTTGATTCATTTTTTCAATGAAACAAATATCTCATATTACAGTTCAACATGAAATTATATATCACCTAAAAAAATTGATATACCCCTTTCATGAACAATGCATGTCAATATATCCCTATGCAAATATTATGATTCATTTATTCCCATCATAGACTATACCAATCCATGATTAAAAATTTAAAGAAACAATAACATCATAAAACAATAATCTCACACAACTTGTGAATCACCCAAGGTGAAATAAAACCAACTACAACAAGAACACAACACAAAAAACAATCTCATACATGGGTACTCAGATTTCCCCCATACATGGGTTAGCTAATCCCATGCACAAGATCATTACAAAGTCCCAAAACACCCTCCTACCCTTTATACCCTTCCCCATATAGTAATGCATAATAAAAAAAACATGCTCCTTTGATACTTCTTTGTAAAATCATTTAATCTGACACTCTCTCACATTGTCGAAAATGGTTGGTTATGAGAACTCAACCATACCACTGTGTACGCTAGAGTATGTCGAGTAGCAATGAGGGTGTGTATAGTATAGTTTCGAGACTATAACCCCTAGTATTAAGTGTAATAGAAGTAGAAATAATTCATAATAAGAATAATAATGATCAAAGTATACACATAGAGGAAGATAAATATAAATGAAAAATAAACTATCCAATAAATATATAAGGAACAATGTAATGACATGTTGTAATATAACTAAATGAAATACTAGAAAAATACAACAAAATAATATCATAATCAAATAGAGACTCAATGTTCTAGGTCCCCAACCCCACGTCAGTCCCATATCCAATCTCTATCCCAACAACAAAAAATCAATCAACAGTAAGGTCCTTTTACCTTGTCTAGACATATATCCAGATAATCTTCTCTAGTGAAAAACAATGGACTGAATAAGGTGTGAATATAACTCAGTAGGTCAACACCACCATTTAAAAATAATAACAATTTGATAAGATGTGCTTGGAATAAGAAGATTAATATTTTCATTATTGAATTCAATAATTAATAATATACAACCGTAACCTTTTTCAGCTCCATGTTGGAATACATCTAATCATGCCTTATAAAAATGAAAACATCAATCATATAACCAAGTTAAAATAACATACATTGGTGTAATTCTAAAATATATCTAAGCATGTTTTATGACCATTCCAACCAAAAAAATATAACCTAGGTAAGATAACCTAGTTAAATTCAATTTCAAAATATCTCTGATCATGTCTAATGACCATGCCAACCAAAACCTTGTAACCATGTTATATTCACAACAATAAATCTAGGTCAAATAACTATAATATTTACATAATTTATTTGGTAAAATACTTATAAAAATTACAAAATTATATCATGCATAACTCATTCTGTATAAGCATTGAAACAAGGGACTGGTTCGAGCCCACTCATTATCAGCTTTGTAGTATATAAGTGTGCAATTTCCATGTCCGAGAATGATATATAAGTATTACCACATTTAACACAATTCCTATAATATAGAATGTGTATCAAAATATCACATAATATAACTCAATGGATAATTATAAAAATTATCATTATTCTTTTATATGCCACATTCAATTCAACTCACAATTGATTAATATTTATATCAATAATAAATAAGCTAAAATTTATGTTTTTTATTACAATAAATCACCATAGGTCACATGTCATAATAAACATACTTTAATAAATTATCCAATTACAAATCCATTTAAAACCAAAGGAAAATAAGGAATAATATCATTCAATTTTTTTAATTAAATTGGGAACAAAAAATGGTGGCATAATCATGATATTGCATAAACATGAAATTATCAAACCATATGGTTACGATTTAGACCTCATACCTTTAACCAATGATCCAACAATACTTCTAATTGACAAAACCCATGATAATATGGTTCAAATTATTGAAAATAGGTTCTTAGATCAAAACTGTTCAATATCAAAACCAAAAACATAATAGGCCAAAGGATTTCACCACAACTGATGGAGAACCAAGGGAGAAGAGGATGAAACCTAACCAAAAGAACATACCCAGGATTGAAGATGTAAAAATAACATCCATAAGGGAGTTTTTCACCCAAAAAATGAATGGATAATGACCTAGGGTCAAGAAGAGAGGAGATAGAACACAATAGATTGAATTTCAGCTGCATATCATGTTTCAAATGATTGGTCGAGCATTTATGTAACAACCCAATGTTTTATCAATGGAAACTTACTTCTTAATATTATGTCATATAATCACATGAAATAAAAACATAATGAACTAGTATGTACTATGGGGCCTTTAAACATAATATTTTCACATCTGTGATTTGGATTTCGAAAATATGACACACACAGTTGCGATCAGTAAGATGTTTGGAGTCCGATAAGGCAAACTTTATTTTTTTGAATAGAAACTGACCCTTATGAGTAGTAATGTCACCCTTGTAAATAGTAATATGACCCTTATGAATATTAAATCATTCAAAAGAATATTAACCTCACCCATGAATGTATAAATAAAATTTAGGCATCTTATAAGTGATAATATGATAATAGTATAAGTATTGGTATTTTTTTAAGTCATAAATAAATAAGTAAAATTAATTAATCAATTTAAAAGAAAATTTTATTTTCCTAAACCATTTTGATAAATAATCATTTTTATGTCTTCTGGTTTGAAGATAATATTATAATACCTTATGTAATATTTTAAAACATTATAAAATTAGTAATAGTTTTAAAATCTATATTTTTCAAGTAAACTATGATTTTAATAAAAAATTAAAATAATTGTATTTAAAAAATTATTTTTGAAAAATTGAGTTCATTTTTGGATTCTGCAAGTAGAAAACTGGGTAGGATGTATTTTTGGTATTTTTCTAAAATAGTTGAATTTTTGATGAATATTACAATACAGTAATTTGAAAATGAAGCTAAATACATGATTTATAGGATCATGGATGATGTTATTATAGTGTAAGACCAATTGGTTCAAACTCACATTTACTTATTATTATGTTTGGCCATAGAATTATCAATATTTTGGGTATTGAGGGAAATTAATAAATTGATGTATTAAATATTATGAAAACCATTCTCTCCACTGCTATAATTACAACCCCTCCTCACCTATTCTCTTCACTCCTCTCAAGCCTTGTTACTTGCCTAAATTATGCCAAAATCTTTCCCCAAGATCCTATCTCATGTCAAACATCCCTTAGTCTCTTCAGAAGACCAAATCCTCTCCCCTTAAGAGGCTCTCAAGGAAGATTTTTTCAAGAGGGAAATTCCTCTTTTCAATTCTTTTACTTTCTTTTCAAGTTCATTTGTTTTATTTTTTATCCTTACCTCTCCTAATATGAATGTTATTACACCTCAAGTACCTTACATGTAATTAAATGTTTTTATGATAATTGAATAAGTTTTTATCATCTCCCATTTACTCTTCTTTTATAATAGTAGTAAAGACACCATCTGAGATATGTTAATTTACCACATTCAAAGATGTTGGGTTATCATTTTCTTTTACCATCTTAAATTATGGTAAAGAAACTATTTTTTTCATGGATGAAGTATATTATTATGTAATATTTTCTATTTAAGGTTTTTTAATCTTTTGGTACACGTGATACTAAATTATAATGCCAAATGAGTTCGTGGTGATCAAAAATTCTAATAAAACCAAAAGGTTATCACTAAAGTTTTATATAATGATTCAAATTCACTCCAAGAAACCAAATTAAATTTAAAACCATTTAATATTATAGATTTTAAATAATAAAAAATAATTCTAATTCTAGAAAACCATACCAATTTTACATGATTCTCCATTCATGAACAAAGTAAACTGATCATAAAAACCAATAAAATAAACGGACCCAAACAATTAAAGTGAACAACTTATCCCTTAAAAAAGGTAATTAATGAACATATAAATGTTATAATAAATCATTTAATTATATAATTGGTTCTGTAATTATTAATTAATGAACCTAACTTTATTATTCAGGTCATTAATATCAAGTGGAGAACACCACCCGACTTAAGGTAAGGGATCCTCTTAATTTCACTTTTATTCAAGAATGTCATCTATGTTATTCCATTTTATGTGTGATACCTAAGGATGGGGTATGATTTATAAACTCCCCCATACATTACTAATTATTTATAAGTGATGATAAACCCCTATCTATTTCATTAATCCCTCATAAGTATAGTCGATACCATGTCGATAATCCGTAAGTGATTCTACCCGAACCACCTTTGTTCCTTCAGGTTTCCTTATATTCTTTTTACCAAAATGAAGTTATCTTATATTTTTATGTGAATATTTTAAATGATGTTTATATGTAATAAATATATTTATAAAAACTCTTTCGTTATTTTCTTTCAGTTATAAACATGTTTTTAAGTGACTCCCTCCTCAATACTTCTCGATAAGCAAACCTGTGTTGAGGGAACTTCTCGAGTTCTTACCCAATTTCAAGTTCACTATATCTTATTTTTTAGTCCACCATTTTCTTTATAAAATCATTCTTTTTTATTATTAAAACTTTCTTTGTTCAATTTTGATTTTATATAAAGTATTGTTCTCTTTTCTATTTTAAAGGCTCTATAGTATTTTCCTTAAAACCACACAAAAATGATTTATGCTAAAATTTCTTAAATACTTTTATTCCATGTTTTCACTTGTATTTAAAATCATATACCATGATACATGCCTATGTTAGCTTATAAATGTCTATATATATTTTAGTTCCTTTCTTTCATGGGCACTTTTATGATATGACCATTTGTTACACTTTATGTCATGATTGTGGTACCCAATTCTTTCTATGGGTAACCATTATGTTTATTTAATATTTTATTATGTATGATTATTTATGTGGAAAAAATATTCATGAAAAGTTAATATGGGTGTTCCTAGACAGTGCTTCGATGAAATTGGTAAAGTTGAGTCTCATGAGACATTATGTGTGACATTTTTTTTCAGTTAGCCTTGGCCTGTGCTACCATGTGCGACGGTCTTGGTGGTTAGCCTAGCTTGTGATACCACGTGCAACAATCTTGGCAGTTTTGATTGATTTGTCCTAAAGTTATGATTTATGTTTCTTCAACATTATTATGAATCCATTTTTATACGATTCCATATTTATATGTTATGATTCCATATGTTACATGCCTTTTTATATCATCTTGTCATGCCTTCTATCCCATGTTCTAATGCTTTGTTCTTATGGTTATTACCTTACTGGGAAATTTAGCTCATCCCTTTGTTCATGTGTTCCTTAGGTTACCCTATTTATATGTTTGAGAACAATAGAAGTTATAATCTCAATTTGAATATTAAATAAAGAAATATTTTATTTAGTTCCATGTTTTCAGTTTTATGTACCTAATATTCCAAGACACTAGAATTTATGATCTTTGGACTCTACTATAATGTATAAACATTCTTAAAATTGTGTAATGTTATATGTAAAAGGATATGTCTCAATAATTTACATGGTGTGTAATGTGGTCACACACCATTTAAATATTTTTAATGTAATTTTCTAAAAAACCATAATCCAATATGCATTTTATTAAAACCCATGAACAATTATATGATGTGTAATACCTTTTCACAATGTGTAACTGTTCTAGAGTTTATTTTCAGCAAATTTCCATTTTAAATGATCTGAACCCCACTTAATTATTCTTAACATAACAACAACCCATATTAACACGTAGTCACACTTATACCCAGAATCCATTAACTCATATGAGTATACATCCTAGAACTTTAGGTCATTTTCTCCAACAAAGGCTCTTTATATCCAAACAAGACTTGGACACCAAGGCTCAATCAAAAAACTCAGAGAGAAATATACCTAAAAAATATATGACCTTACATAAATCTTCATTTTTACATTATATTATTGAAATTATTTATATGATTCATGTTTTTTGTGTTATTGTGAAAATTAACAGGATTAACACTAGTTACTACTAACCCATGAATAAGATATATTAAAGATAATATTGTAAATAAAATGTATATATTTCAAAATAATAAAATAACCCCCATGAAATCTCTTATATAACAAAAAATAGTTTCATATACCATAGGTTTTTGTGTGGATTCAACATTAAATATAATTCTCATTAAACATTTAAAGATTAAATAAGATATGGTTTCTATTTTAAAGACTTATATTTATTATTAAAGTTAATTTTAAAATTAGAAGATTGAGTTTATTTCATACTTAGAGCTATATATTGGTATTAATTATGATATATTATCTATTGGATATTATTTACAAAGAAAGAAATGTAATTTGGTTTCATATAGATTAAATATGTTTAGGAATTGATGCATGTGTCAATAATTCCTTGAAATAGTCTTTGGATGAATAAGATAAATAGAAGATAGATTACTACAATTTTTTGAAGTATATGTCTAAGATGTTAGAAGAGTTGTATAAAATATGATATTTACAAGAGAGAATAATTAGAATACCTCTAGAAGAATAGGATTCCATATATCTGAAGAAAATGAGAAGAAGAACAATAATAAGATGTCCCCCTTGGATTTAAATATCTGAATTTGAGGTGATTGGTTCTAATTTAAATAATTTATTTGATTCTCATTTAATTTTAGAAAATGGTTTCATATCAAGAACATTAGGTTCCCCTATAGATAGGAAAGAATTAAAAAAAAGAAACCACTCCAATGTGTGAAACTGGTGATTGTTTAGTAAGTGATCAGAGAGATCTAGGACATAGAAGATATGGTGGGTCAACTATAAATAATACATAATAGTGATTATGGATTCAGAGATCATTTGGTATTAGAGCTTGTAGAGATACATATAAATGAGTATATTTTAATAATGGGGTCTAAAATTAATAGTTAAAGTGGTATTATTTAGTAACATACAAAGAGTTAAAAAAAATAAGAAAGTAATTGAAGGTAACTGTATTTAATTTCAATAGTTAATAAGAGTTTTCCCACACTCAAAAAAATTGGTATTGTAAAAAAATCCAATTTTTTTAGTTTCTATAAAAATTAAACCACAAATATTACAAATAAATGTTAATAATTAAAAATTAACAAATTATTCCATAATATCACTCAAACAGAACAGTAGACCATTGATCCATATATCTTCAGATAGAAACTAGCCACATTCTTAGAATATTAGTCCCACTAGGGGTTCATAGTCATCATCTTTACCATCTCCATCCATATTCCAACCCGCACTTGACAATTATCACCGCTATGAAAATACAATAATAAAGATCAAAAACAAAATAAAAAAACTAATAGAAAACTAACACAAAAACACCATCAAACAATCACCCCTAACTTGAATAGAAACCAATTATTATCTACCACTATATAGCCTCTAACACCATCGCCAGCAGATTTTAGTGATGAAAAAACCATCCTCATCACAAAATAGAACAACATATGAATGATACACCAAGTAGAATCCAAACATTAAACATCATTCAACAAAAAGAATTTAATTCTATAAACAAACTATAACTCAAGTATTAACAAAATTCTAGTTAACATGGTGATTCCCTCAATCCCAACCATAACATGAAGTGGGAAGGAGATAACTGAATCAATCACAGAATACAAAGTAATCACCCAACTAAACTGAAATGAAAACAAACAATGGATGAAAACCCACACCCTCCATCTCTAGAAATTTATTCCCTATATAATCTGATACTAGTTATTAAAATTAAATATAATATTTTTTTAATAATAATAGAATGAAAAGGATAAATCCATTGAAATAATAAACCAGAAGATGAAAGAATAAGGCGATTCAATTGAGTAAATTGTTCTTAAGAATTAATTGAGTATGACCAAAGAGAAAGATTATAAATAATTTTTTTTTCTTTAAATAAAAATGTAATATAATTTGATGTTATTTTATGAAGAAAACACTTGTCTATTTAATAATTTGAATGTAAAGATCAATAATCTAGATTTGATGTTTTGAATCTTAAGGGGTATATCCATCTCATGGGGACTTATTCAAACATTAATGATTTGAATATGATGACTACAACCATTTTCAAGAATAAAATAAATATAGTATTATTAGTGGATTGAAATATAAATGAAATTTTTATAAAAAAAACTCAAAATTTAGATTTTCAAAGATGAGATATTTTTGTGGAATCATTGGAAAGACAATAGATGTGTGAATTAAGTAATTAGATATATGAAATCAAATGTGACCTATTAGTTTATCACATACAATTAATTCTATTGAATAATATGTGTTTTATGTGTTCAAAAAAGTCATATAGATACACATAGATCTATTATAAGGGATATAAAAACTTCAAAGGATCACAATTCTCATACGAAATAAAGATGGGAAAATAAATAATAATAATATATTTTACATAAGAACATATTTAAAGATTTAATAACAGAAGAAGATGGATATGAAGGAATTTTATATCAAAAGAAATGTTATGTGAAGAAAATAATCATTATGTAATGAGAAGAAGAAATAATTTAAGTTAAAGGTGAAAGAATAGTTATTTATTATAGTTATCAAGGATGAATTGAAAGAATGATCATCACTATCTAAGATGTAGATGGTTTTATTTATCAAATGAACAGTGGATAGATGTTCAAATAAAACTTTATCAAGGATACAACAATGAAAATTGGGTTTAAAGGGAATTAATATTGATAATTTGGAGGGATGTTTAGTTTTTTTACAAATAACACTACATGGTTTGAATATAAGAACAACAGAATGGATATCTCACTGTGAAATGATAATTTATATGGATGTAAAATTAGTTTTATACTAGAGGAATAATAATGTTAAAATGGGATTAATATCACTTTGGAATTGATGGAAAAACTAAGAAAAATTGGTGGATTTGAATTCAAAACCTTAGAAGTATTTTTTTAGAAGTTATGATAATCAAAAGATATCCCCCAAGAATACGTAGATGAAAAATGAAATAAATGTTTTGTGTTTTCATGAACAACCACATTATTTTACATGATGAAATATATATGTAATCCAATATCCATGAACATAAATTGATATATCTAATTGTTATAATGATGTGAGTTTAAATAAGAGATGTGATACATTGTGAATGTGCATTATAAGGAGTGATTTTTTTGAAAATTTTATTATACAAAAGAAAGAGGAAATTGTTTAATCTAGAATCATAAGTGATATCATATAAAAACTATGGTTACTAAAGAATAATATTTTGTAACAATTTTCTATCAATGTAATCCTAGGTTATATAAATCCTTAAATTTCTAAACTATATGAAACCATATGAATTTGTAAATGGAATATAGTTTCAAGATAATCAAATTGTATTAATCTTGATATTAAATTATACAGGTTCCAAATCAATAAATTTTATTTCAAGTTATTTGAAGTCAAATTTTGTGGTTAATAAGTAATATAATTCCATATTCAGTTTAATAAAAACTTTAACAATATTGAAGAAAAATCATGAAAGATGAAGCTACATTCTTGGAGTTCATATTTTTATTATTTTATTTAAAAGGTTGTGTTATCTGATTTTATTATGGAATAAAAATATTATAAAAGAAAAATACCAAGGTAAATATTATTTCATTTTTTAATGTCATGGAATGATGTAATTTAGTCAATGTTTATATTAATTTTTTAAATGGAACATTCCATATATTTAAGAACATAAATACCCAATGGTGAAATAAAGATCCTAGATAAGAAATTATAAAAATGTAAGAGGAATGAAATTGTTCAAATTTTAGTTCATTTATGATGAAATGTGTGTTATGTAATGAACCCTCCCGGGTCAACCCTGAACCGGTCACCCGAGCTGGCCCGCGACATGGCCCGAGGTGCGTTCCCAATCCCCATGGGCTAGCAACTAGTGTTGGGCATCAGAACTAAATAAGAGGGAATGATTTGGCCCATAAATGAAAGAAAAGTAAAGCAGCAGAGAAATTAGAATAACACAAAGTAAACAACATGAAAATAAAGGACGATCAACAACACTCAAATAACCCAACCACGACCAAACCCCTCTTGACTCTGAGAGTTTCTCACCAGTCCACAACCAACTCTCGCTCACGACGAGAAAGCTCAAGCTAAACCTGCAACAAAACTAAAAACAAGAAAACACTATAGGCGTGCGTAATAAAACTCAGTAGGCGTGCCCAAAAAACTATTCCCAATTCACTACCTTTAAATAAAGAACTTACTAATTCCATGTTTGAACTAAATTATATAAAATATGGGTTTCCACAAACACTTTTGTTTCCAAAACAAGTAATAGTCCTTTGCCCCTTTTAATTTAAAAACAAGTTTATTGTTTGAAAGGAACAGGTGCATTGCATTTTAAAACATTTCTGAGAACTATTTAGAAATTCAAATTTCAGTTGTTAGTCAAAGGGAAAAACCACACACAACACACAACACACACTAAGGGAAATGGAAAAGAAAAGTGTCACACATGGGCCAACAACCGAACTAGACCTCTCAATTGTCCGCCACATAAAAATAAAAACTAAATAAAACATGGGTTGAACCTAGGAGATCATGAACAATCCAGAACATACTATACATGTGACTCATCCTAGAGGAATGCCCTAACTCGACGACGTCATAATGCCCGAACACTCGGAATATCCCTACATGGCCTAACCGAGGGGCCCAATCCCCATAGCAGCAATAAATTAGTATCCCCCCTGCTATGGGGCCACTAGCTAGTGTGTATTCTAAACTAGTGCAGCAGTCGTTCTTAGAAGATTCACTCAATATGCCAGGTTCCCAGGTCAACACATACAATAAAAAAGGGTGAGTCCACAAAGTAACTCAATCAGTCACGATGTATAAATATCACACACAACTCACGCAATCAACGCACACCAAAGATCACCCCTGAGCGGGTTTTCCAAAATAATTTATTTTATTAAAGTGCCAAACGGGCCTTCACCAATTTTAAAGAAAAACCTCATTTCTCAAGAAAAACCAAAAAACTTGTTCAGAATAAATAATTTATCTTTAAAACTAAAAGAACATTTGAAATTCTGTGAATTATGTTTAAAGGCCAAACGTGAATTCTCTCACCATTGGGTGTCCACTCGTCAAGAAAATATTTCAGTTGTTCGGTATAAAATAAACGGCTCTTTTCACACCAAATAATCTTTTAAAAATTAATTATATTATATTATTTATCATTCATTAAAGTTAATAAAACATCATGAAATTAATAAATTCTAAATTTAAAGGTGAGTGCAGTGGGGGACCTACCTCGGCTCGTTGCTCGATTACGACGACGACGCGACACGTCTCACACTCGTGCACAAGAATGTGCAACCTACTAAAGACCGCAGTATCACGGGTTTTCCTCGCCAAGGAACTCTAACAAATGAAAAAAAACTGAAAACCCATAACCACTAACTTGGAACAATCCAAATGAACAAATAACACAAAAACCATCTCGACATGTTTTGAAAATATCAAATCAAAACATGTATCAAAACACAATCAATCTCTTTATTAGAATCCAATCACGACTTTTAGACTCACCGAACACTTTACAAACATCTAACGCACCACATGATTAAAGTAATAAACCATTTGAACAATTTATAAAACATCCAAAAAGGTGAAACCAAGGTTCACATCAAAACAAGCTCATTTTCTCATAAGAAAACACTTTAAAATAAAACACACCATTAAACCGTAAAACATTCTTAGACACACAACCAACCAAACGAAACACTGTACATTCCAAAGTCGCCATTTACACTCCAAAAATTATATTTCAAAACCACACGTACTTTAACACACTTCAAAAATACAATCTCCACTGCTGAAATAATTTAATAACACCCTTACATGATTTATAAAAACACATTCATGATGAACCAAGGGTTTTGCACCACGAATACACCATATTTCAGATAAAAAACCCCCAATTTGAAACTAAATACTCATCCAACCAATTTGAGACATGATTTCGCACCATACGCAGAAATAAAAGAACATGAAACTATACTTAAGCAAAATAAATTCACCAAAATCACCACACAATCAAATCCAATTAAACCTTGATAAATTTAAACAAACCAACTAACAAATGAATAAAAAAATAAATAAATAAGTAAAAGAATAAATAATTAAATAAAAAAATAATGAGTGAATAAATATACCGGAGCAACGGGGTTTTGGCGCAACAAATTCAGGAGTGCTGTCAGCCAAAACAAGGAGACCAGAGGCCGGAGGTGGGCTAGCCGGACCACAGGAGACCTGGGCACGAACTTGTCATAGGTGCAGCAGTCGGGAAGCACGACGTAGGTGAGGCAGGGTTTCAGGAGATGGACAGAGGGTCGTAGGCAAGGGCCGGAGGCCGCTGGCCGGCGGCGGACTCGCCAGAACTCGGTGGGAGGTTGCCGAAACAGTGCAGGGGTGCCGAAACGGCACCGGACAATGGAGGCGGGTCGTGCGGGGGTGCAGAAGTGGGGCGTCAGAGGCTGGGTAACTAAAGGAGGAGGCCGGTGGGCAGGCGGTTGCCGGAGGAGGCGGGACGGCGCGATGGGGTCGCCAGAGCGGTAGAGGCTGGGGGTTGCACGGAGGCCGAAAGGTTGGGACAAGGGGACGCCGAAGGCGGTGGGACGGCGTGACGGAGTCTCCGGAGTGGGAGGGGAGCTATGGAGGCCGATGGTCATGCGGGGTGGATACGCCGGATGAGAGGGGGTCTGCACTGGGTGGTTATGCCTGAGGAGAGGGGGTTCGTGCTGGGTGGCTACGCTGGAGGAGAGGGGGGGGGGGCACGGGGCAGCTACGCCAGAGGATAGGGGCCGCGCGGGGTGCCGCGTGAGGGAGAAGGGGGAAAACGGGGGGCTGTTCCACGATCGGGAGAATAAGGGGGGGGGGTGACGCCCCCCCTAGGGTTTCATTTTTTTTGCTTAATAAGATTAAACTATTATTAATAATAAAATAAGAAGAATAATTATAATGATGATATTAACCACTTTAATAATACTAATAACCAAATTCTTAATGACAATATATATAATAATATTAGTAATTATATAATCATAAAATTAAAAATAATTTAACCATAAAATATTAAGAACACTTAAGAACTGTTTAATGTTAACAATATTAATGAAAATTATAACATGTGCATTAATAATAATAATAATAATAACTACACCATAATAATTAGGGTGAAAACATTCAACCCATTTTATTTTTATAAAAAAAAATTATTTATTTTAAACATTAGTTAGTTGCACGGGCACCTGAGCCGACCGCGTGGTCGCCGCCAACAATGCGGTTCCCACGCACCAGTCTGAAACTTATCAAAATTATTAAACATAAAAAAAAATAATTTCAAACCGGAGCTCAAACTAAAATTCATCCAAACGATGCAATAATGAGAAAAAAATAAAATGAAATAAAAATAAGTGTATGGAGTCGGGGTGTGACATGTTACATGGAAAAAATTTATGTCGCTGACTTTTAATTTTGTTTTCTACACTATGTTTCAACTTATTAGGCTTATTAGATTTTTTATTTTTTCAATGTCAAGTGGTAAATTAACTAGCTGTATATATTCAAGAAAATATTGATATATGTTCAAGATTTGGTTGTATCATAAGTGGGGGATCATAACAGGTTAGAATATAGTGTTTTGAACGTATTATATGAGGTATAAATTGATAGATAAAAGAATTATGACTACGAGGGTGATTTATCTCTCTAAATATAGTGTAAGAGTTATCCTAAGAAAGGGAAGTAGAGTTGATGAAGATACCCCTTTGTAAATCTATAATAAATGGGGCGATAACGAATAAAAAATTAATAATAATATATTGAATATTTTTTTTATTATATTGAAAATGATAGAGTATAAGTCCATGAATCTATATGATTTATTGAGGAATAAAAGTATATAAGTACAACTGATTAAAATATATGGATTAATGTGGTATTGTTATGAAAATTCAAAGAGCAGCATTATTGAAAAAAATGTATTGGTTATTTTATTTTTTGATAATTTTTTATGATGATCTAGAAGCGCAATACTGTAGTAGAATAAAGAAATAAGCATATAAATAAGTATCTCGTTTTATATGGAGAAATATTTAAATTGCTGATATTTTCAATGAAATGATAATAATGTGTATAAATATAGAATAATATAATTCAATAGAAAGGTGTAGTTGATTGATTGGGGTGATTAATGAAGAACATGTACTTGGTTAGTAATTATTGTAATGAATCATGGGGAGGAATTAAGTTGTGTAAGGAATTGAAGAGGAGTAGAAAGTGATATATCTGGAGTTGGTTTTTAACAAATAGTTGTATAGAGATTAATAATTATATAAAAGTATAATTTGGTTGTGGGGGAGGTGTGATAAGGTTTGATGGTGTTTTAGTGAATATATACTTAATCATGATGTATGTGTGATGATCATTTTATAAAAGAAGGGAAATGTGGGAATAAATTTGAATTTATAAAAGGTGTATAAGATTATACTATAATTTCATAAGGCTATGTTATATTATATCCTTGTTTGAAATTTTTATGCTATTCCAAGTTGATAAATTCTTAAAATACATCATATTAACTCAAGAAAGTATAGATCTATGTATGATTAAAATATAATTTCACATGTAAACCAGATCATGAATGTTAATAAATATATACTATCAGTTGGATCATGGGATTAAAATAGCCATTATGTTATAGTAAGAAGAAAATTTATGAATTTATGTATGATTCAATAATGGAATTACTATTGTTCCATTCCACAACAAGATTTTGCGAGATTAGAATTATTTTATTTCCTTTGTTTAATCTAAGCGGGAATGGAATTTTATTGCAAGATGATACAAGTGACACTATACATAAATTTTTATATAGAATCAATAGAGTTTTAATCAAATATCAATACATGGACTGTGTAGTGACTGGATAGACCATTACATAGTGGTTATACCGTAATCATAAGGTGTAGGGATATTTTTGAACTATTGAAACCATGTTTCTGGGAACCAAATGTCACAAAAAATATATTTTCTACCTGGATAATACATTCTATTAATGTGAAGCAATGATAACTTTATTTAGGGTAGTTATTAAATAATGTAAATATTATTTTGAAAATCATTTCATCATGCATAATGAATCTAGTTGTTGAAGAAAACTAATGTAGAAACCAATTATTTTCATAATAATAGAGTATCCATGTCCTGATATATAAAAATGAATATAGAATCAGAATAGTATTGTGAATTGGAATATAATAAAATACAAGAAGAGTTTTGGATCATGTCTCAATTGTTTAAAGATTATTTTTAGTTTGAAGGGTAATTCAAGGAAGAGCTAATAACTAAATATGAAGTAAAACATATTATAAGTGGATTTAAGGTAGAAATTAGGAATTTAAATTTAAAAATTCTTTTTATAAACAAAAATATATTTTTTTGTTTTAAAAAATATTTTGGTATAGAAAGACCCCAGAGTAGTTAAAATAAAAATCTGGAGGATAAAGGATGGTGGACAACAATGCAGCCCTAGTTTGAAAACTTCAAGAGAATGGTTAATTAGATGTGATTGAACTTATAATTTCTCTCACTAAATTTCAAAAAGAATTACGATTTAAAAAAATAGTATATAAAGTGGAAATAAAACAGTTATATTTTATAAACATAATAGAATTAAATTATCTAGATAAAAATTAATAACATTAAAAATTAAAACAAAACATAGATTCACAGATAAAAAACCATATTCTTCATTAAAGATATTATTAAAATTATTTTAGTAATATTTATAATTAGTGAAATCATCACCATTATACAAAAGATGTTTGAGTATTAGTAACCAAATCCATGGAATATATCTTTCAAACATGGAACTTCATCAATATCACCTGATTATAAGATAAAATATCTGAACCTATAAGTTCCATAAAAGTACTTTGGAAGTAGTAATATATATCCCTAACCTTATATTTTGATAAAAAATGTTTATAACATCCTCTATACCCACAAGATCCACTTTGATCAACCATATTAGTAGTAAGTACTTCCAAATAATTCATAAAAAAATCATTCAAAAGATAATGATTTTTAGTCATAGAATCTCATCAACTAAACTGTATTTAATGAAATTATTATAATATAAATTCCAAAAACATTCATAATAAATATCTCATAGATTTAGACCTATACAATCAAACTATAAACTATATAATTGAAATCATTTTAACATTTAGATAATCCGCGACTCAATTTAATGTGATTAAACTTTTAAAAAATTTATTTTCTAATCCATGAATCTCAATCTCTATTTATAGACATTGATATAAAAAAAAATAAGATATTAGGATTCATATATAAAATCATGAAAAGATTCATACATTCTTCCATTGAAATGGTTTAATGTGATTTGATGATTTTATAAAACTACGCGTATCAATTAAATTCTATATAAAAGAAGAATTGAATGATAAATCTGTATAAAAATAGAACTACCAAAACATCAAGCAGTAATAACTAAAACCTAGATTGTGTTGTGATTCATCAAAAAGACATATCCAAAAGATTTCATTTTAGATAAATGATTCATAAGTATCCCTCTCTTTGATGATAACAGGACAAAAAAAGGAAAATCAAAGAGATAAATTCAAATAATTTAATATAGAAAAATCCTTGTAACTTCTATAAAACATACACCACCTTGAGATATGAAATGATTAATAAAAGAATTTATTACAAATTATGTTTATTATTCTCATTTTTTCCATGGGATTTACATTTACCCCAATACAAACCATCTCCCAATTTAGGGCCAATACTTAAATATTTACCCCTTTGTGATAAATTGAATGAATTTATCCACTAAAAAAACACAATATCGATATCCCTTTAAGGATGTAAAAATTAAAAATTTCTTATATTTCTCACACTTTTGTATTATAAAAAATATTAAATACCAGTAAAGAAGAACTTTGATAATTGGTTACGTAAAATTACTACATTTGATTAATTATTCATGTATTTTTGTAAAAACAAGTATGGATATGTGTTAACCAAAAATCATTAGGAATATATAAGAGTATCTTTCAAGAATATAAAAATTTAAATTGAATAAATTTATGCATAAATGAGATTAACATAAAATAAAATATAGAGTGTTTTTATGAAAAATTTAATAAGAAAAAAATACATAATGAAAATGTTCCATTAAAAAGATATCTACCATTAGGTAAAGTGAAAAAAATATATTTTGTACGGTACAGTTCTATAATATATTTATAATAAAACACCTAACATTTATTCAATATTAATCTAAAAATATAACGTATCTATAAAAAAATTACCACTGTTCTATATGAATAAATAACATCATCCAACATTCTCAAGGAGTTTTTAAATGTTAATATAATTGAAAAATAGAGGAAAATAAGATAATTTAACACTAAAAATACCCAAATTATGTTTAATGCACTCAAATCTCTCAAAAAGTTAGGATTGAATGAAAATATTAGCAAAATAATCTTTATTTTAGATAAATTTAAAAAAATATCAAATTTTAGTGTGTAATGAAAGAATAATTTATTTCATATATCTATGAGATTATATCATGAATGATGTGTCACATTCTTTGAAAAATAAATTGAACTTGGTTTATAACAAAAAATCAATTCTTGAGTAAAAATCCTTATAAAATTATAGAGTGCGTGCTGAATCTATAATAATTTACAATAAAAATATCCATCCGCAACATATTTATCTTTAGAATTTCAAAGTTATTTTTTTCTTCTTATTAGACTAAGAAAATAATGTTTCATAGATGAGGTGACATGTTTTTGATGTACTCTTATAATCAATTACAGAACCCATGAAATATACATGTCAATAACTCTTAAAAATATATTA
The DNA here is from genome assembly GCA_963277665.1 of Viscum album. Taxonomy (NCBI): domain Eukaryota; kingdom Viridiplantae; phylum Streptophyta; class Magnoliopsida; order Santalales; family Viscaceae; genus Viscum; species Viscum album. Next base: position 1,235,874,446 of record OY728150.1, read on the forward strand.
ATATATGTGATAATAAAATATTCAATATTTTTTATTAATTTTATAGAATGAGATGATCCATTTGACTATTTCATGATATGACTCTTTATAATTAATATATAATCTCACACAAAAGAACATAGAGTACATAATGTCTGGTCTTATATCCATCAAATAAATTAAAATTAAACCCATCCCTCTAAACATATTTTTGTCAACTATTTTCTAGGATTCATCAATGTAATTTTTTCATGATGGAATTATAAGAGTACATATAGTAGATTATTATTCAAAACCCAAGTTTAGAAGGGAATACCTTATATACTTATAATTTTTTAAAATTGTTCAAATTTTTCTTTAAACTTTTTGGTATCTAAGAAAGTAATTAATTTAACCATTCATCCTCATCTTAAATTGACTTTGCATTAGTTTTTATAAAATGCCTAAATTTTTTTTAGGTGGAACTAAAAGTAATTTAATCAATATTTATTAGAAAAATAATTATGTATTTAAAAACTCTCTTTTTGAAAAGAGTGGGATATTTTTTTACTTTAACAACTTTTTTAAAGAAAAAAAACAAAGAATATCTATCTTATAATTTTCTTATAGATTTTTTATGTTTGAAAAGTTCCTTGGTATGTTGAAAAAATAATTTTAAAAAATTTATATCTTTAAAAACGTTAGGTCTTTCAATCAAAACCTCCTCACGTGAACAACTATTATTGAAGGAACTATTTAAAAAAATTTGATATAGTAAAACATAGATGGGATATAAATTACAATTGAATATGAATACATTTTATTATATCTACCTGAACTTGAGTTTTACTATAGTCTTTTCCCTCTTTGTATTGTCAAAAATTAATACCAATTTCCTTTTATTCTGAATAATCATTCCATTATCATCACACATATTTTAGAAGATCCATTTCACTCATTTATCTAATCAATTACTAGGTCATTCAACAAAATCATAATCCTTGTTTTATCTGAAAGGATTAACCTCTTATCACATTATAATTATCCAACTGTCATAAACCAAGGTATATTCTTCCATTTTAGGTTAAAATATAAATAATATTTAAAGATTCTCAATTTCATTTCCTAAAGAACTAATAGTTTTCTATATGAAAAAGGGCATTATCAAGGGTATGATTCTATAAGATCACATTATTTCTAAGGAAAAGGGAAGTTTGTTTCTCATTTAAAATCTGATTGGATTCCATTGGTCTAGATTCATGAATAATAATATCATTTGGATGTGGTTAAACATTGATAAAACAAAGAGAAGAGATTTTAAAATAACAATCAATACTAAATTAAAAATATGGTCTTTTTAACATATTATTATGATTATCCTAATTAACCATAACATGTACCGTTTCTTAAATGGTATATTTCCTTCTATTGAAAACACAATAAATTGTACTTTTTTTAGAGTAACAATGGAAAATAATTTTATCTTATTTCAGATCAAATTTATAAACATTAGCTTTAGTATTAAAGATAAAACCCTTACATCTAAAACAATAAATTAACCAAGTTTAGGATTACTCATATTATATAATTTATAAGCTGTATTACTTAAAAATGTTCAATATAATACTCAATTTTTATTTTAATATGTAGTATATATATAAACAAAGTATTCTCACTACATAGAACAGGTGGTTTCTTGTACTTATATATTCATCCATTACAATGCATCATTTTTTTTGTGGAGTTCAAGGTTCCAATAAATTATATTCTAAGCATTTACCACTATATCTTTTTTAAAATAATAATTTAAAAACTCTAAAATATGATCCCACATAATAGTTATAATTTATAGTTATTCATATTTTAATAAAAATAAGAAAACCTTTTAAATTATGTGAGTGGTTTAATTTTATGAAAAATAATAATAAACCCATGTAAACTTGTTATAATCATCCACTAAGATATACACAAAGTGTTTGATAATTGTCATGTGAAATTAATGCATGGTTTAAGTTTTTAGCATATTTTCACGGGTTATATAATCTAAAAAAATATACATATATTTCAAAATATATTTCAAAAGTCATTTGTAGGAAATTTTTTCTTGGGTAAAAACATTATAGTTCCCAAACCACATATGACACAATTTCTAAATAGCACTATTATAAGGAGATTTTTAACAATTGATGGCATGAAATTCTGAAGTATAAAAATTATCATCCTTATCATTAGATAATATGTGAACTTCTTATGAACTTGTGATGCTATAATCTTCATTACAAATGTACATCGGGTATCCCCCCATAAAAAATTGACTTTTTTTTTAAAAGGATGTGAATATTTCTCAAAAAGAAATGAACATTTGAAATAAATGTATGACTATGAATTTAAATATCACCAATACCTAAAATATATCATTTTTCATTGTCTCAAATGTAACTTGTAAAACCTTAAATTACTAAAAGATAAAAAAGTCATAATTATTTCTTATCATGTACTGAGAAAAACCACTATCCATATGCAAATTATTTTCATTATTCGTACTCGAACAATTTTCAAAAATTAAATTAAGTTAAATTTTTTGTACGAAAACTTGTTTGGTTCCATGAATGTTTGAAAATAAGAAATTGAGAACCAATATTTACCCAATCCTATATTACTTAGTAGTTTTAAAATATTTATAAATAAAATCCTTATTTTTACTAAATTATAGAACAATGTTCAAGGAAGTATTTTTTGACTTATGACCTCTTATCTTATATTTACTATAGAATGGTTAAATTTATATGAAGGAAATTGGTAGTCTAGAAATGTATGTTTATAGAAGTAAAACCAATTCTCTAAGATGTTTGTAAAGGTTAAAACTAACATAAAATAATTTAAAAAGTATCCAAATTAAAATAAAATTATATATATGACATTTAAGTCAAATAACTTCAGACATTAATTTTTTTATTTCCATTCTAATCATTAATAGTTGGAACCTAAATAGATATATTATTTAGCATGAATGTATTCATAAAAATTCTATTACTAGAATTATGAAGTTCTATATTACTCAAATAAAATAATTTCATTATCATTTTAAAACTATTCTCAATATTAGCCACATATTTATCCATATCTTCAAATGATAGAGTATCATATTCATCATCTAAAAATAAAAAATACGTTGTCTCTAAAGATAAATATTTATGAAAATAATAAAGTTTCATAGATATGAAGTATGATTTATTTTGATGATCATTGATATAAAAATCTACTAACCTTCAGTTGTGATCAATATATTATAAAAAAATCAGAAGTAAAAGAATCATCACCACCACTCTAGGTTCCAATTACTTTCAATACCTTTTTATCTATTTTATTTATGTTTATAATAGTAGAATTTCAAAATTTCTCTAAAAGATGCAACACTTTATGTTATAGAAAAAAAACTATGTTATTCAACATATCTTTTTCTATATATCTCTTAAATATGATATATTTCTATACATATATTCTAATTTGATCAATTATACTATGTTTGGTTTGATTTTTTTATCATACATCACTATCCTATTCATTTCCCATTCTATATGTAATATATCAATAATATTGACCATCAACTATTAATCTATGATTTATTTATCATCATGATATTATATACCATTAAAAATTTTCATATGGAATTGAGGGATTTCAATTATTGATTCTTTTAGATGAAAATAAAATTCCAAATAATCAGCATGTATCATTAAACATTTTTCTTCCAAAATAATTGATGTTTCAAAATTTGTTATCTCATATTTTCTCCAAATACCACTACTCATATCATAGGTAAATATTTAGATATAAATGTTATATATAAAACAACCTAAAAAAATATTATAATCCTTATTTTTTTTTGATATTCCATCTTTTCATCTTGTGCAATATAATAAACTTCTTTCCCTAAAATATTGAAATTTTGTATCATCATTTGGTTAATATTAGAATCAGTATTAATATTAAAAGTATTCATATGATCTCTATAGTAGTTATAATTATCTCTATAAATAATAGTAATATGAATTAGATTCAAAATCTCTAATGATAAAACTTGTAGTCTTATCAGTTAAAATAAAAATTATTTTCTCTTACAAAACATTATTATTATGAAAAAAATCATATAATTTACAAAAAAACTAATATCAATTGTATCAGAAAAAATTATAGATTATGTCTATCATAACATGTGTTTTCCCAAATAGAGAATATTCAATAGGTGGTGAATTAAATCCTAAATAGAATATTCAATTTTCTCTACTGAATAATTTAAAATGTTTATAAGTTATAAAAATTGAACAAATCAGAGTAAAATAATGTAAGAAAAACGCACATTAAAAATAATTCACTTAATATTTATAAACTAGAACAAGGAAAAAAAGCCAAATAGAAATTAAGAAATATTTAAATAAAAAAGTGTTATGAATAAAAATCTATATACTCAATTGAAGGATATGATTAAATTATATTTCTAATGGTTCCTTTTTAGGTAACCCTTTGATTTTATCCAAAATTGGTGGGAGGATTAGCAACTAGATCTACTATATACCTGTTATGAAATTGAACCTTTTTTTATATGACCTAATCTAAATATATGAGTTCTAAAATAATAAATTAATCAATAAATTATTAGTAGTATGATGATTTACCCCCAATATTTTCTTCAATCAACTAGATCATCAATTCTTTATATTAATATCATTGAATAAACCTTTTAGAAGATAAATATTTCCAGCTCTGGATTCTTAGAAATCATGTGAGATCAAAATTAGTGATAATAATGACAAAAATAGATATATTTTATAATCAACACCTCACATTTGAATCTATAATAAATCACACTAAAAAAACTACAAAAAAATATCTCTAACATTGAGAAAATTCCTATATTTATGTAATGTGATTTTTATTTGTAACATCATTATTTTATGTTACTCGAAGCTTGATATCTATTTACATATGTCAATGTTATAAGAAAATTTTAGATCTTGGGGTTCAATTGTTACATTAGTGAAATAATTATCATATCTTTGAGTTTAGTATTCTGTGTGTATTTATGATTCTATAGAAATTAGATAGATCATTTTAGTGCATTTCTAAATAAGAATAAAATGTTAATTCATCATAAAAATATAACTACAAAAATTTATATTAGAATAAGTGAAACATAATGTGTGTAATTATTTTAAATATCAATGGATATGAAATATTTCATTTTTAATAATTTACATAATTAGTGACATTTGATTGAATGATTATTTTAATTAAATAGTATTGAATTTTTTACATAATTGATTTATACTTAGAAATAGACCACACACACACACACTAGTGTGTACCAATCCTATAATCTCTATTATTTATTGGAACCAATATCCATGGAACCTACAGTGGGTTCATTCTTATATTTAAATTCTCATAATAGTTTCCCCTAATTGTATCTTCCTTTTACTATAAATCAATAGGTGGGGTAAAATGTCTAAAATAAAATTTAGATCTACATTTTCCTCCCATGGGTGTCAAATGTAGGCTTCTACAAGCATCCAATTGAATTTTTTTACCCATCCCTTATTTATACAATCAACATTTCTATTAAAATATATTAAAATAAACATTAATAATGTGTTAAAAGGAAGTAAAATATTCAACTAGGAAATTCTTTATATTTAGGAAAAATTATTTATCAATAAAATATAAAAATATATCATTAGTAAAAATATCATAAAAAAATCAGTCAAATATATTCATATATTGGAAGTTTTAGTCATCATCTTGGATATGGGGGGTAATAATGATTGTTATAATTGTTCTAGTTTAATTCTCATTTAATACAATAGTCTAAAGAACTCTAATAGGTACTTTAAAACTCCATGTTATAATATTCTATATAAGGGGTTTTTTAAAAAACTATGTGGTATGTCAAAAAAAATCATATTTATATAGATCACAAAATGTGTGAATAAAATTGATGAAGTTTGATAAAGAAAAAATAACATTATTTATACTAGATATGATATTTTTTTAACACAATATGTATAACTCCCACTAAACTGACATGAACTACTTTCAAAAAATATTTTCTAGGTAACAATTGGATGGGAGAATAGAGTTAACACATTTAATCATCCCTCAATGTAAAGGGCCACCCATGATGGATTTGGTGCACTAAAACCAAACTATGTGTACTTTATGATTACCTGTATTCATGGTTTTTAATATTAATAAACACTTTACCATATCATTATTATTATTCTTTATAATATAGTATGTGATAATATCCTAAGAGTTGTTGTCACACTGAAAGGTTATAATAGTTCCTCGTTAAGATGAGATCCCAAAAGTGTCATGATAGTATTATTAAATATATATTATATAGTTGGAAAAATTATTTGAGTGATTAAAATGATTCAAGATATCAGGTTTGGATACCCATAGGTGTTTGATGAACCTTATCATGGTGTACACCATTGGTAAACTCAACTATACAAGATTATAAGAATGAGACCTGTGAGTGGGAAATCCACATATATATGAGCGATTGGATGTTCCTATTTGTGGATGTGTGTATTGTTCCTTAGTATCTATGATTTTTTAATTGATGTTATGGATTTCATATTTTGATATATTGATGAAAAATTCAGTGACATATATTCTCGATAAACTAGAATATGTTGGTTGCAACATAGGTAATGCTTCATTAATGAATAATTTAAGAAATTATTTTCACTTTATTTTATTTAATTTAAGTTGATATTCTAGGGCCTTGGATTGAAATGATATAGCCTAAATAAATCAATGGACATGGTGTTCGGTAGGCAAGTTCAAATTTGAAAATGTCAATGAAAGGTACATTGAACACATAGGTCAATGGCACCAGGATGAAAATTTCTTGATTTGAGATATTATGATAAATAGATTATATTACTTAATAAAAATTCATGTGAGGCTCTATCTCATTGCGAAATTAATTCTTTCTCTCTATATTCTTTAGTGTGTGGCCAAATTCAAACCTTGTACATTGAGTTTCTTTCCCTAAGGTAACTGAGAAAGATGCCAGAATGGTCTCAAATAGAGTGTATCCCAAATCAGTATAAAATAATAATATTATTTAATATTTCACAATTTAAATAAATTTTATTCCTATATATGGTTTAATAGTTATTCATGTTTTCTTAATCATATATATTCTACCACTGTTTATTCAAGAAATGGAGGAAAAGAAGTTACTGAAAAACAAGTTCTTGAACTCATCCCATTCCATGGATTCAATTTCATCTTGGTGCCTTGTATTCTTAATTAGAGTCCACCACTGGTTTTCTTCACATTATAAATGGTAAACAACCAAAATTAATTTTTCATTCTCTGTACAATGAAGTATGGAAAATATCTTTTCAATGGTACTGATCCATTTTTCAACAACAAGTGGATTCGAAGACCCACTGAAAGAAGGTGAACGTTGCCTCATGGAGGAATCAATAGAATATTGTTCCTTTCTCTACTGATTTGGAATTCCAGAATGATTCATAGCTTGTGTAAGTATAGAAATAATATTTTTCACTCCATATCCCATCACATTTGGTTGTTTGAGAGGTAAATCAATGCATTTTCTATTACATTGATAAACATGATTCCTTCGGGTTCCAACCATCGTCTAAAACCCAAAAAAAACAGTGTGACAGGCAAAAATCATGCTAGGAAAAAAACATAATAAAGGGGGTGTAACTTCAATATCTAACATCTTAGGATTAATTATAATATCATTACTATAATTCTAGGACTATAACCTATACTAATACTTAACCTTCGGGACATCCCTAGATATACCTTAGAAATATCTCTGGAGATCTCACTAAAGTTCTCGCATCCTAGTTTCCAAAGGTTGACTAAACCTTTCCTCTAATACCAACTGTAGAGACCCAAAGCTTGGCATAAATGGACATTACATTAATTTTTAGAAATACTTAATACATAACAAAAACAAACACACAAGGACCATAATAGTTTAGTGTCTTTGGAAACTCGGAAAAATAGTCTTCTAATAATGGTGAAAGATATTCAACATCTCCCATAAAGATCTTCCCCCTTTTTTTCTTACCTAGAACCTTTCTTTATATCCTGGGGAAAAGAAAACATTAAAAGGGTGACCTAAAATTCTTTGTAAGGGTAAACATAAAGAACATAAAACAATCCATAAACAATTGAATGAAGAAACTTTAACATAAAATCTAAATATCAAAATCTTGGGCAAAGACATAAATCTTGGAAGTACGTAAGGCATATATCATAGAGGAACATCGATCATGATAAAATTGCATGAGAATAAAACATGTAATTGTGGAAAACCATTAATCACATGTTATGATTTCCATAGTAGCCAAGACATTGCTGCCAAGACCATCTTAGTGGACAAATTCCTTTCTGAATCGAGTTTGGTCCTCGTTCCAGTCCTGTAAAACTGAACCAGATTAACTTACCATTATAGCCATGTCTATATCATGAGATATAAATCTTTACCCAATTAATTGGAGGGAGATATAGGTCCCAACCATCTCATAATTAAATCATTCTTATGTGTGCCACAACATAAACATAAATCATTCATCATAACCCAAAGAAGAAAATGGGTTTCACAAACATCATCCCATCATAACATAATCCATATAAAACAAATGGATATTATTTCATCATAAGAAAAGTGAAAACCATGTAAATCATAGAGACATTATACTTGAAACATACACATATGAAATTGTTTCATCTTATATGGAAAATGGTTTTAATAAAACCCTTGAAATGAATTCTTGATGAAAATATCCTTTCTTCATCAAAATAATTTTCATTTCACAAAATGCCAAGAAATTTTAAAAGAAAAGGATTTTGTTGAAAATAGTCATGAAATATTGTAGAGTAAGCTTCATGAAAATAAGGTGTTATGAAATCTTAAAAATCCGTTCATACCATATAAGTTAAAAAAACATTCTCCTCATACTTTTGTCAGAAAATTCAAAAAGTTCCTTGTGTGGTAAAAAAAGTAAGATTCCATTCATAAAATGTGTTAAATTTTAAAAATTTGTAAAAAGGACTTTAAAAATACTTGAAAACATTTTTAGAAAACATGAGCATGGATGATAAAAATAACCCCAGTAAATACTTACGAATAATAATCTCGGATAAAAATGAGATTGGAAAAGTTATCCCTTACCTTAGGTCCAATATACTTCGTACGTATCTGAACCTCCTGTATAATGATTTAAATATTGTCATTGACTTATTATAGAATCATATTAATTATTATGATATCATATATGGTTGTCTTATGACTTTTTATTACCCGTTCATTTGTAAATTCAATGTTAAAGCAGTGTTTTGGGTAAAATCGTTTCATTTATCGTATGTGTTTCAACATATTGTTCCTAATATTTTTACTTATATCATGATTTTATTAAATATAGAATGTAATCCATTATTTATATATAATATATATTCAGTATATAAATATATATGAAAGATTGATAAATGGAATGAAATACACCGTTCATGGAGACGTTAGGCCATGCGTACGCATGAACGTTGTTTTCATTTCCTAATTGAATTAAATGGAATTAAGTAAATGAAACATATATGTACATAAATCAAGTATGATTATTATGTAATATATTTAATGATTATTTATTGTATATACTTTATAATCATACTTGATGGCTAATCATGGAAAATGAATCTCATTGCGTTCGTGGAGACGGTAGTCCGTACGTACGCACGAGCGATGACATCATTCCCATGATCGTGGAATTGTATTAAAGTGTATTTATAATATTTCAGAATAAATATCACTTCAAAATAATAATATATAGTAATTTATTTACACCATTATACCCATTCAAGTAAGGTGGTGGTGGAAAACAGATTACACCACGGTCTGGAGATGGTATTCCGTACGTACGCACGCGCGGTGATTCCATTTTCCGTAGGATTGATAGAAGATGAAATTTGGTTGTTTCATGTTTATAATAACATATAATTATATGAGTGATACTGATGTTATTAATTTATGGTAAAACAAATAAAGAATAAGAAGTAGAAGAAGAAATAAATTGGAAAGAATCGGTAAAGGATATTACCTCTTCTTTGATCAGCCTCTTCTTAACCTCCTCTTAAGGCACTAGGGATGGTCTTTTGTGGAGACCAAAACCTCTATAATGTTTCTAGGGAAGATGAGAAAGGAAATGGGAAGGGGTTGGCCGAGCTTCAGGGCTCAAAAGGGTGTGAAGAGAAGAGGTAAGGGGTCTTTTTTTATAAGGGAGGAGAGGGGCGCCGTTGGAAAAACTTAAAATATTATTTTATAATAAAGTCATATTCGGTTTATAATAGCTACAAATTGATTTATTTTGAATATAAAGTGTGTATTGGTCTAAATCCTCTCAACCAATAGGTTTTAGACAAGTTTAGGTTACTATATTACTCTTATCATTTAGATTTAACTCTAAGTTAAATAATTTAACTTTTACAATGTCTTCTTATTTTCTTACACTATATGGTTAATAAACATAAAATAACGAGAAAAAATAACCCCAATTGGTTCCTTATTAATATATATAACCTTATATAAGTCATTTTACAGATCCTTAGATTTTTAAGAATATTATAACAATTAATATTATAATAACTGATTTAAAAATTATTTTATGTCAATTTTGACACTATTTGGTAATTTATTTTTGTGAAAATAATAATAGAATTATTAGTTCGAAAAAAGTTAATTAGATCAATAATAACATGTCATATTAACCTATAAAATTATTGTAATTCATAAAAAGTCTCAAATTACATTTATTTCGGTATTTATAACATCAATTATGTTAATATTTCTTTAATAAGGTAATTACTGTATCATCAGTGTATAATAAATAACTTATATTATCTAATGTCTAAAAATTATAAATAAAATACCATTATGTAGGAAATCTTTTTAACTTTCTAATGAAAATTTATAGTAGAATTTATCTTATGTATAACCCTATATTAAAAATGTTTTAGTTATTAAACATTGATTTTAACTATTTTAACTTTTCTTTAAATAAAATAATAATAAGTGTCCTAATCTAATCCAAGTGGACCTAAAGGGTAATATTTTTTTACTATGGTTGTTTTTGGTCGAATTATATTTATGAAATAGAATTAGTACATGTGTTAGGGTAATAATAATATCATTTTTACCCTTAATTACCCTATTTACTTTTAACTGCGGTAAATAAAAGTAAAAAGTTACTATTCACCAAAAATTATTTTTACCTTATTGAACCACATTTTACACCTTGATATTTACCGTGTCTCTTAGATTTCTGAAATTCCACTCACAGAAGTGGTAAATTTATTTTCTATGAAAATTTTCAAATTCTCCTAGGAGGTGGGTAAAAGACGGTGAAAAGTTCAATAAAATTTTTATATATCTAAAATTATTATAAAATGACTCAAATGAATTAAATTGATCTTATATAGGTATTATGTATCAATTTTTACCTAAAATAAATTTAAATAAAATAAATAATTATTTAAATAAAAAGTTGGTTTTTAAATAGTAACACAGTGTCTTCACTATTCATCAAATATTGAAAGTTTTCAGAAAAATAAAAAAAATTCACCCTAGGCTAATTTTGATATTCTGAATCCAAAAATGAAGTCCATTATGAAAGATTGAATTTATAAAATTTAAATAAGTTGGTATTACTATTCCTAACGGCTAGTTTATATAAAATTTTAATAACATATCGTTGTTTAGTGAAACTCGGTATTGGCTAAAACAGACACTATCGTGGAAGGTTGCGATTGCATGTATTTCAAGCCAAGACAGGGATAAGTGTAGTGAAATCTCCTTTTGGTGTAGTGTACAACACAAGACATCAATAATATTTTTCATAAAATCTAGGGGTGTTACATATATCGATGAAAAATCTCATGGATACATAATAACTTAGTCAAAATGAAGGTAATTATTAATTATTGGATGTCATGTTTGAGGAACATAAAACTATACCTCCAAGACCTTTCACAAGATGGTTTAAAACAAAAGGTAGAAACTTGTTTAATTTGAAAAAATAATTTTTCTCCTAAGAAGTCATTGATATATAATATTATGGCCCCACCTGTCATTTCTGGTCCAAATAATTCCTCATATAAAATAATAGAATTAAATAATATTACTAATCAAATATCTATATTGAATAAAGAATAAAAATTTATCTATATTTTACCACATAATGAAATAAATTTCAAAGTAAACAGTATATGAAAAATGGTATACGGTTCATTAAATAATCATATACATGAAAAATTATATTAATGTTTTGGGTAAATTCCATGTTAAATGATCATAATAAAATGAATATTTCAAGGAGAATAAAAGGAATCAATAAAGTTAATTTCAGTATATTCCTTAGACAAATAAATAATAAACCATCTAGAGGAAGAATAAGGATGGTATCAAAATAAAAAATCCCAAGTGGTTTAAAAACTAATTTTTATTGTTTTTTATGATTTGAAATAATAAAAAAAAATATTTTAAAACCAATTTTGTGGAAAATATCATTTTTATTTGGATTTTTTTTAAAAACTATTTTCTCTGAAACAACTTTTGAAAAAAATTTATTAAAAATTAACATTTTAAACATGGAATGGAATATTCAAAGAGATGGGGGCATGTAAATTTTTACATGTTTTAAGAGGTTAAAAGAACAATCCATATTTATGGTAAAAGGGTTAAAAATTCCCTTATTATAAAGCAACAAGAAGATTCCTTAGGAAAAATTAATAAAAGATAAAAAGTGAAAATAATGAATTAAATAAATATTTTTTTAAAGGATAGGATTTTTTTTATTTTTTTTATTAAAAAATAATTTATAAGAAAACATATTCTCTATCTAAAGAGAGATAAAAGTTAGGTTTTCTTGAAAACATACTATAAAATATTTTGAGTAACAATGATTAAGAAAATTATACTATTACTTAAAAAAGGTCACATATAGCTAGAGGAGAAGAAAATAAAATGGTTTATTAAATAATTTCTAAATAATTTCCTATGATGGAAATTCGAGTGTAAAAAATCCCAAAAAATGATAATTTTAAGTAAACTCGTGAAATGATTAAAAAATTGATATTAACTTCAATAAATGAATAGATTATGTGTGTCACATTTAAATCAGGATAAAAAAAGTGGAAATATAAGAATGGATATTAAAAAAGTTATTTCCCACATATCATAGAATATTAATTAAAACTATGAAGTAATATCTACCAATGAAAATAAATTGGGTTCTGAAATTATTTTCCACTCAGTAAAATTTAACTCAAATATCCTTAGATGAAATAATTCAAATCAAGACTTAAAATACCATGAATAATGAATGAATCGTGATATTATAAATCAATGTGGAATTATTTAAACTATATATAAATAATTAAGTGCAAAAAATAAATTTGACAATCACAAAACGAAGTGAGAATACAAAGATAATCATTAAAAATGTTCTTGAGGAGGATAATCATTAAACATTACAAAGTGTCACATACCACTTTAAAATATTTGAATCATAATCTCCATGTTGGAATAAAATTAAATGAAACATATAAAATCATGAAGATAAGGATATTAAAGATATAAAATTTGAAATGGTAGTATATACAACATATAAAAGAAACTAGGTGCATAACAACAAATAAGTCCCAATAGTATCTAAATTGAGACAAAATACATAACCTTGCATATCCTTTTTAGTTGAACATCCTTTTAATTCCTATATAATGGTTTTAAAATTTTCAATAAATAATAATAGAACCATAATCATATTTATAATACCATATGTTATATTATTATAATATCTTATAACCCATTTGTTAACAATAATTCATTATTTTCACAATTCCTGGATTAATTTGCCTAATATTTTTATTATTTTTTGACGTTTTACTTATTATTATTATTAAATCAATCATGATTTCATTACATAAATGATTTATACCATTATTTAACTATATATATTCAGCATATATTTATTTAGAATAATCTATAATATTTGGAGAAAAGAAATGAAATACACCATTCATGGAGACGGTTGGACGTACATACACATGAACGCTACTCTCATTTATTTTTTATATTAAAGTAATTATATTAAGTTATTTTAGATTTATATTATAATTACATTATCATATCTATGTCATAAATGTTACATAGGTTTATTAAAACCATCCTTTATATATTTCATGTGTAGTGTGAAAGAATCACTCTCTTTGAATGGGCGGTAGTCCACACATTAACAAATGATGCTATCATATTACAGAAAAATGGAGTGAATACAGGTAAGTGTTATAAAATTATTAAATAATTACAAATAAATTACAAATATTATATATAAAATATATAAACATAATGATCATCATAATTACCAACAAATATTAATTATAAATAGTAAGTTTGTTTTCCATTACATAGATGTGTGAGTAAGTATAGGTCAAACCCTTAACATAACAAAATATAATTATATTTAGGATACTAGTGTTCTTATATAATAATTTAATAATCAGAATTTAATTAGTATATAAATAAGTACAACTAATGATCTTGAGGATGGACATTACCTCTTAATCAGGAAACTTCATTTGGTTTACACCAAATGGATTCCTTGGGTGGATTTATTACCAAATTGATCCTTATATATTTAGAGGATGTATGTTAAAGATCTATTTTTGAAGATATAAGTCTATCCAATGTGTCTTGATAGGTGTGAGGAAGTGAAGGGTTTGACTGCCTTTTTATAGTGGAGGAGGAGTGTATCTCTTATAAATTTCTGTAATGGGAATTTCATCCTCATTTTTCTCATTTAATGTAGAATTAATAATATAATAAATTCTATATATGTGAGAATATGACCTAAATATTCCCATAATATGGTTATTAGACATATTTCTAGATCATTTTTTCTCTTATGTTTAAGGTCTAGTCCCCTATTAAGCTAATTTTTCTATTAATCATTGTAATTAATTTTAATCACATCCACTAATATTTTTTGTCAAAAACTATGTTGAAATTAATATTCATTATAAATTATCCAAATTAAAAATATTTAATCCACTTTCCAAATTCCAATCCCAAAAGTGGTAGAAATTAACTAAAAATTAATCCTGCATATGGGATAACAATGCATGTTTTTAAAGTAAAAAACATTCAAAAGATTGAGATAATTTTATATCAAATTTTATGGTAAACATTATTCAAATTACTTAAATTGGATTAATTAATATAAAATTTATCTAATTCAACTTTGAAATCAAAATTTTTTTAATTTAACATTGGATGAAAAAGTAGTTTTTAATTGAAATTCATTATTCTTCCCTATTTATTGAAAAATGATACTTCACAGAAAATATATAAAATTAACCACACTAATATTTTTGTGCTCAGATATCAAATATTAATTTTATTTTGACATATAATATTTCTATAATTATAAAAAATTGTTTTAAAATATTTTCTCCATTAAAAGGCTGTAAGAGTGACATAATAAAAATATTGGTTTTTATATATAATATTGGGTCTATTCTAATCTCATTGTTATCAAATCTATTGGATTAATATATAATTATTTTATTAAATATATAATGTATTTATGTTAAATTAATATCAGTTAATAATTTTAATTAATTTAATTTATTAGGATAAAATTTCTTTGTGAGCATAAAAAATGTTTTCTATAAAAACATTCCCCTTATTTTTGATTGGTTATTTTATTCATTTTAAAATAATTAGTAACCAAGGAAATAATTTAATAATTTTATAAAAAAATATTTATTCATAAGATATTTAGTACTATTCATAACTTCTAATTTAATATCTAGGTCATATGTTATTATATAAAATAATAATATTTTAATAATATATTCTTGTTCAATAGAACTCGGTCTTGCGTGTAACACATGAAATTGAAGAAACTCATTATTTCTTGCGACATACACTAACTTATATTTGTGTGTATTGAAAGCTATAAATTGTATTTAAATTAATTTAAAATAGTAAATATATTATAAAATATTGGGATACTAAATTCCCTTACATGATTGGTGTTTCATGTCATACACGTTATCAAATACAATGTTAATATTTCAAATTTTTGGGGAATTACACAATGTGAGTCCTGTGTTTAAAATCAATGTAGTTGGAATGTGGTCAATGTTCAAGTAATATATATTTATGACATATTATGTATTCGAAATACAATATCTATCTTATAGTCTATTAAGGAATGGTTAAAAAAATATTTTTCCATGAAAAACATAGGTGAAAAAACCTTCATTCTAAGCATATATTTAATTTAGAATAGATCTCGAGGCTTCTTAGACTATATAAAAATACATGAATTGACAAAATCCTAAATATATTTAGTATGTGAAAATCCAATTAGGGATTAGTGTGAGGATATCAAGTTGATCTAAGTGATCAACATTGGTATGTTGTTAAGGCTATACTTGAGTATCTGAGAATAACTAAGGATATATTCCTTGTCTATGGAGGATACATGGTTCTAGTCATGAGGTATTATACTAATGATATTTTCAAAAAGATCATAATTAATTTAAGTCACAATCAAGATATATTTTTAGTCGCAATGGAGGATATGTGAGATGGAATGATTTAAATAATTCATTTATCATTGATTCTACATTAGAGTCCAAGTATATGAATGTTTATGATAAAACCAAGTAATAAATTTAGATATAAATATTTTTCAAGGTTATTGATGTGATTCCAATAAATAAAGTCTATATCACATTTTATTTTAATAACATTAAATTGCTGGCTCTTGCGAAAGATCAAAGGACACAACATCAGAAAAATTAAATACTTTGAAAGTATCCTATCTTGATGTATTTTTCTCATAGGTTTTATGTTTTAGTAAATGGGGTTTCCACAGAAGAAAATGTATTGTACCCATTGAATAAAGTTTTATCTCAATAAAAGTGTGAGTATAATGTGAGAGCTAGTGGACTTAAGGTTATTAGGAGATGGCTCTAGTGTAAGTAGGAGTATGTTAGAGTTGGTGCCCTAGACCTGACATCTATGTACCTTTTTATTACCTCTATAAATATTTTTTAATATTAATAAACTCTTTATCAAATTATGATTTTTATTCTATGTTACATAGTATGTGATAATTTCCTCAGATTAGTTGTCATGCTAAAAGGCCTTGGGCATTTTCTAGTATTATGAGATCCTAGAAGTGATTTGATAATATTATTTAATATACATTCTATAGCCCGATGAAACCATTTTACAGAAAAAAATTAAATAATTTATCATCTTTTGATACTCATAGGACTTTGAGCCATCTTTTCATAGTGTATGTCCCTGGTAATTTCCAATGTAGTAGACTATTAAAACATGAAAAGATAGTATAAAATCCACATTTAATTGCGTTATTGGATGTCCCTATCTATATATGTGTGTATTGGTCCTTAAATGTTATGATTATTATTAAAGGATATTATGAGTCATGTATTTTGATGATTGATGAAAACAAGGATGACTTATGCTCGTAGGAAAGTAGGATCCATTGGGTGTGTCATGAGTAATACATCATTAATGAATAATGAATGAAATTTTTTCACTTCATCTATTTAATGTATATTTATATCTCAATCCTATGGATAGAAATTATATAGACAGAATGAATATATTTCCATGGAATTATATAGGGAAATTTAATTTTTGAAAATTCGAAGAAGGAAACATCGAGCACATAGGTTGATCGAACCAGAATAAAACTTGATTGATTAGAGATATTATGATAAAGGTATTATATTATGCGATAACTAATCATATGATATTTTATTTCATTGAGGCATTAAATTATTTCAATATGATATCATTGTTAGGTTTGTAGATTCTAAACTTGTTATTTGGGATCATTTGGATATTGCCATTGAGAAATAGGCTTAGAGGGTCACAAAATAAATTTATCCATAACCCCTGTTAAATAATAATATTATTTAATATTTAAATAGTTCCATAAATACTAATCCATCACATGGTTTAATAATTTTTCATGTTCTGTTGACCACAAATATTCTTTCACCAGTTATTCTAGAGAATGTTTTGGAGTAGAATATTTAATAAATATTTATTTTCTATTTATTTAATATAATATATTTTTTTATTGGATAAAATTCAGTGATATTTATTTAATAAATAAATATTTATTATTCATTCTTGATAAATATGATGTAGGAAAAGAGTATCAAGAATAATGATCTAGTGAGAAATAATATATATTAAAAAGCATTTTAAAAAATAATGTATAATTGAGTTCTATAGCTTTATGCATGACAACAATAATAATAATAATTTTTTTATTATTGACATGGGTTTCAGCAAATATTATATAAATAATAAATGGGTACTTGTGAAATTATTATTTTCTAACCCTAGTTGTATATAAACCCAATTATTTTATTTTTATGGGCTACCATTTTCATTTTTGGTATTGTGAAATGATATATAAGGAGAATTATCTCATAGATATAGAGATATCCCTCTCCAAGAACACTATAAAGAATCAAGAGTGATCCTCTTCCACCACCACTATCTTATTTAAATATATTTAATATATTATTTCCTTAAATATATTCTCAGGGTGATCAAAGTTGAATGATTCAATCAATTGGATCTTCCTCAGTATCACCCATAGATTCCACTAGCAAAATTTTTAGGTTCATGGACCACGTGTGAATCACTACTTAAAGGAATCAACCCATGTTTTTTAAAACCTAATAATAGTACAATGTAGAGATATTTTCAGATCCATTAATGAAAAAATAATTCATCACATGTAAATTATTAATTAAGAAATTAATTATAAATAATGTGGGATGATCCTATATCTTGGTTAAAACGTTCAATTATCAATTAATATTGTATTTAATTATTTTTACCTTGGAATTTTTCATCATTTAAATAGCTTGTTAATCATTTATTATAATAAAAGGATATGTTGGGCATTCCCCATATTACTCTTCTAGTATGCTCAAAACCTTAATCCCACACCCTTAATTCTCTAAATTTCTAAAATTATTCAAGGTGATTTGTGGTGAATTCTATAAAAAATATCTATATTTCCATTAATAATGTTAATTTTTAATTTTAAATATATTGATTTTTTTAATATTTTATAGTATTTTATTATTTAATTTATTGTTTTTTGGACAGTGTATTATAATTTCATTTTATTTTGATGGCTTTATATATTTATTTTTTATGAATTTATTATAAAATAAATCATATATAATAATTAATAATAAATTTATATATATAGTTTTTGAATTTTAGAAATAAATAGTGAAGGTTATGCATATGATTGAATGGTGAATGATTGGTAGGAAGACGAATAAATACATTTTAGGGCTTTTTTGAATTTTATTTATAATTTTTACAAATATACAAACAATATAACTAAATAAGAATGTTTATTTTTTAAACCAATTCCAATCATAACTTTTAAATATATCCTCATATGTCATGGTTAGGCTTTCATATATTAATAAACTAATTATTAGATTCTAACTCATGAAAATAAGTAAAAATTATGTTAAGGTATAATTATCTGACAATGTGTATGCATGTTAAAATAAATAAATTACTATAAAAATGTGATAAATAAGTTCATGTTTACTGGTCTTGGTATTATTTAAAAATGTATGTGTGTAAATGTTTATTTTTATTACTTTAAATGAATAGTTATATATTTAGTAATAATTATATTATATTATATTATTTATACCTTATATGTCATCCCACTCAATACTAATGTAAGAACCTCTATATTGGTCAAAGAGGTTAAGGGGGGGGGGGTGAATTCCCTTTAAAAAATAAAAATATAAAAGTAAAATAAAATTGAATTTAAAGAATGCATATTACAGAAATTAAAAAGAAAAAATATTTATTATGTTTAACCAATATTGATTTTCAACTGTACGTACATTTTGGTTCAATATTTTCATGAGTGTTTATTTAATCCCTTGTCTCTGTATTTATCTAATCCACTCAATATAAAGTGGTATATGATAACTTTTTGGTAGTTGTTGAAAGAATAAAAAATCCATTTTTATAATGTTAGTGAGAACCCAAAAATTAAAAATTTAGAAATAATGTATTATTTTAATAAAATATTTGTGATGATTTGTCTATAAAATATGCAAATAAATATTAATTACTACTTTATAGAAATGTATAAATGATTTTGTAATGTGAATGTGTGAAATTGTGCACAAGTTTTCTCATAATTGACAAATCAACACCAGTAAACACTTTGAGTAATTCCCAACACTAGTAATAACTTTATAAATATGTCTTTATATCTTTGTATATTTGTTTTACTCTATTTGAATTATTTTTAATATCATATATATTTTTAGAAAAAAATATATCTTTTGGAGTTAATATGTTAGGGTAATTTATTTTTCTAGAATCAACCACCAGATTAAGGTTTACAGTCACCAATGTTCCATGTGAATCATCTATGTAAGGTGAATCCACCTATGATACATTAGAATTTTGGTGCATACCAGTATATTTTTAGTGTTAATAGTTGTATAATTTATCTCCTATATCATACTTATTATGGTGTTTTACTAGATTTATGATGGTATGGATGAAAATCATAAATATGTACATAAAGGTATTTATGAGAAATCTCTATCCGCAAATAAATTAGAAGAAAATAAAAACAAAAAACATAGCAAGATCAACTAAGAGATGAATCAACAATATTAAATATAAAATATCACAAAACATTTGTAACTCAATGTTCAATATTTATATTTTTAATAATAATGAGTTCGATCAAGTTCCCATAGAATTAACCAAACGGTTTTTTCTCTTAATGTGACCACCAATCACTGGAATCACTAAACATATTAGATGGTCCTTATATATGAAACTATGTTTTAGATCCTCCACCATAAGGAAAAATTGAAAGAAGAGATGTTGAAAGTGTTTCATCTAGTGTATAAAAAACTCCAATACTTCAAACGTGGTTTATGAATATCTATTTTAGAGGTTATTATCATTGAATGAAAATGAATCTTGTTTTTCAAATGATTCATATTTTTTTGAAATTGGTAAACTATTTAGAATATTTCTCATTTATTATTTTATTGATAAATTATTTTACTATTTATCTAATTCATCTAAACATCATAAAATATTGTGTAAACATATATGTGAAAATTAAAAATCAATCTATGAGAATCAGCTAAACCAAATGGCATCATATATAATTCTACACAAGGACTAAGACATGACATAAAAGATAATGTGATGAAATTGACCATGGTTTTCTAACTCGGACACATTATGGTCTACGATTTAGTGCACAATATTATATAATATTCATTATTTACTAAATCCTTATAATCCTTATAAAAAACAAAAAAAATATTGGTGAATATATCAAAACACTTTTCAATAAGATTATCATAATACTTAAAAAAACTCAACAAAAACATTATACAAACATATCTCAAATATTTTTTTATATTTCAAATAAACCACTTTTAGGGTTAATTGGGAACCCAAACATGTCACTAATGAGATACTAAAACATCCAAACACCTAAAATATAATCATTCACAAATAAAAAACCCAAAACAATCCCATAATGACAAATCAGAGCCCTAATCCTTGAGGATGTACATGATTTCTACAGAATTGTGATGATATAATTATATCACCATTATTTCTTCAAAAAAACATGATACTTTCACTAGTAAAATTAATTACATCATTATACATGCCATCAAATTAATTTAATCACCATCTGTGAGACAACTACTCACCAGAAGAACTATGAAATCTTTCACCAACTCTACTAAATCTCACAAGACCATCACCAAAACCAAAACCACGATAACTAAATTCTTCGTCATTTTCATGAATCAAATGAAAAATAACATTATGTGAAGTATTTTTTAAAACAAAAAAAAATTGTAACCAATATCTACTTCAACCATCTAAGAACAATTGTATCAAATATCTATCAATAAAATGTACATACCTCTGAAAATCATTTCATTCTATTGTAGATTCTCTAAATCAAAAAAAATTAACACAAAATGAAATACCATTATATAGAATCCAAAATGAACATAACACTACCTTCATCAAAGGGACAATGAATATACCCTATGAAATATTTGGGAAGATACAATTAAATAAACTTGAAGAAGGATAATTAAGTACCACAACCACCATAATAGGGGAAATAGACTACCTAGTGATTATTAGAAACCAATGAAAAATAATTTCAAGTCACTAAAATGGTGATAAGAAACTATAAAATATGAGAAAAAACAAAAGGATAACCATATCATGAAACTAGAATAGAAAATGAGAAGAATCCAAAGAATAATAAACAAACCAGACCTATCATCAATCATTCACACCTACACAATCAAAAAAAACATTGAAAACATATATCATAGACCTAATATTCAGAATTATATAATGTTTCATGTCGTTAGATCATAGTTAGAGAACTAACAAATAATTTCAAATATGGTAGATGATCAATTCAACAAAAGAGGAGATGATATCGACTAATTTCAACTCACTACATTCTTGGTTAAATCCTTATATATCAAATTTTTATAAAAATATTAACACAATTTTGAATGAATAAGGATGAGTTCACATGTGATGGTTTAAGATAAAATAGAATATCTATATGTTAATATAAATACAAAACATTTAGAATATACCACACCAATAATAATCCAACTTCTCTGAGAGAATATAACATAAAACTAAAGGAAAATGTTTACTAAAGATCGCAATTCCTCATAAAAATCAAGGGTAATGGAAATGAAACTGAAAAAAACCTAGAAACAAAAATGTAATATGAATACCAAAAACTAGAATTGTATAATAAAAAGGGTTGATTACTCACTGGAGACACTATCTTTAGCTTAAATTTAATTCTTTTTCCCTATTATTCTCTCTTAGTTCAGATATTTCATCCATTTTTAGAAACATAACAACAAATTTTACTCTTAGTGGTCCCATCTTACTTTGGGTAGTTTTATAACACTAAAGAGAGTAATAATATTTCATCGTTCATTTATTACTTCTAAAGATATTCCTAAAAATTTATTCATGATTTGACACAATAGAACAATTAAATTTTATCAGTTTTATTTTTCTAGAATGATTAAATATGTATGATAATTTTTTCTACGAAAAATTTAAAAATATAATGATGATAATAACGTGGAGAGTTATTAGAAAAAAATTCATTATTAAAGTAAAATTTCATGTAGAAAATTAATAATGATTCAATATTATGTAAAAATATTTTAACATATGGATTATAAACTATGATTTTACCATTTTAAAAAATATAAAACATTATACATGTTTACCCATTAAAATATTTTAGAGAGATGCACTATTTAAGTGTCATATATGTATATGGAATGAGGACTAAATAAATATAATTATATTAAAAAAAATATTGAATGTGTTGAAACAATATGTAATCTTTATCCAACTATCACATCGGATATGATTAGACTAACACATATGTATGGTTGGTAAAATATTCTTTATGGAATTTGGAAATATATAGAATATATCATATAATTCATAATACATTCTCAAAATTTTCATTCATTGATATTTATTATATATATTATATAAAGTGATATGATAATTTATCATTCAATGTATAAATTTAATTTATCTATAATTATTGTTAATCATTTAATATTATATGTAATCATAAAATATGAAGATTAATTTTAGATTTCTAAAATTTTAAATGTGGTTAATAAAAATAATTTTTTATATTATTTCCAAGTATTATTTATGCATTAATATAAACTTGACCAATAAAATTTTTAAAGTCATCTCCATTTTAGAATACTTTTAAAAATATAGTTGTAGAATTTTATTAAATAAAATAGAAAGTAATATCATATAAATATGAAAATAATAATTGTCATGAATTGATATGAAATTTTACTGTTCATTCCAAATTTATTGATTAAAAAAAATTTATTATTATTGTAACTATTTATTATTAAATAATAAAAATAATGAAATAATATGTTTCATGTTTTTCATGTCATGGTTTTCAATGTGTTATTTTTGGTCAAAACTGTATAGATGTAATTTCATAATAGAAATTTTTGGTTTGAGATAAGTTTTATTAGGTTCAAATTATTATTAAGATAGTCTCATGTTCTATATGTTTTTGAAGAAATTGGCTGTGACTATTTGACTAAGATAGGTAAC
This sequence comes from Viscum album, assembly GCA_963277665.1. Lineage (NCBI taxonomy): Eukaryota > Viridiplantae > Streptophyta > Magnoliopsida > Santalales > Viscaceae > Viscum > Viscum album. Next base: position 1,235,898,768 of record OY728150.1, read on the forward strand.
ATATTTAAATTTACTACAAATATTTTTGAGATTTGATGAATAAATTTAAGATAGTTCTCAAATGATATACATTCTTGGAATCAAGCATATAAAATAATATTATATTTTAAATAAAAAAAATTAATTAAAAATACAACATTTTATATAATAATATATTCATAAACCCTATCACGACTGGTAGTGTATTCTTAACTTCATAGGGAATTAATATAAACTAAATATGCCAAGAAGACTCCAGAATTTAGTTTCCTAATAATACCCCTCATTTTACTATATTTACTGATATCTAGACTTTTGATCAATGTTAATGAAATATATATACCTAATCAATTGATTACACTAGTCATTAGTCAGTAACACAGTAAAGTGGTTCCTTATTATTGTATATTTCAATTGATTTTAATCCATTAAATTTCATATATAACCATGTTTGTTCTTTTCATAAAATATAAGTACCCCCACTGATACATAATGGGTCATTTGTAGACATTATAATGTAGATAATCAATCCAAATCCACAACTCGTATAAATAATAATTTGTTTTTCTCTTTATATAATGAATATCTTTAAAATGATCATTATGAAATCATAACATATAATATTGAATCATAATATAAAATCAATTAATTAAAATATGGAGATATAAAAAAATGTGTAATTTCATTGGAATGTGGTATATACATGAGTATATGATATAATAATAATATATCAAGCTTAATCCCTAATATATTCATTTCATAGTGGACTAGTATAACCCTATATATCCCATAAAATAATTTATTGGGCACACCACTCATATCAAATATCATTTTAATATCATATGATATAAATAATTACATAATGAACTCAAGGGATATATATTTTGAATCACTCACAACATATAATGATATAATTATACATATGTTCTCCACATGATATTAATCATATATTATACCACGAAAAACCCATTGAAATAAATTGGATCACATTATTGTTTCACAAGGTATCTCAAGAGAAGAAATCATAAATTTTATTAGATGATATCTATAACTAAATCACCCAAGAAAACATTGAATATGGGAATTTTAAGGATGATTCCTAAATTATAATGAATATAGATAATGAATCTCGTATTAAAGGGAAGTAAAATTTAATAGAAACTATGAAAAGATTTTTTTAATGTTTTATTAACATTGTCTTAAAACAAAAACATAATTAACATTTAAAAATATGTTTCATAAGATGAATAAAATTATCACCAATAATTATTTTAATAATAAATAAACTTATATATAGATCCCACATAAATGGGGGAATCAAATTTATATCAAGTGGGATTAAAAATTTTTCTACCTAAAACATCTATAAAAATAATGAGCTTAAAAATATTGAGTAAAAAACTCATAGATCTAGAAATAAAATCACCCCAAAACCACATGAACAATATATAAAAGGATATGTACACTTACTAACACTTATATTAATTTACAATAAAAAAATTCCATTATATATAAATACCACATACAAACTCTAGGATGACACACCATTGACCAATGCACATGAGGAAAAACATATAGGAATTTGACATCCAGTGAAGTATTTATTTCAACAAGTGAATGTTTTATGCCTCTATATGTACTCAAATAATAACATAAAAAAATTAATCTAACATGTTTCATCATAGAAGATTCATTATTAAAACCTCTCTAAAAACGAAGCACCACCCCGTCACTCATATCACAAACCACGATGCTTATAACCATACTATTATTAGAATATGGATCATCATTATTGATTTTTAGAATAGAATAATGAGAACTAAAATTTACCAATAAACCATTATACACTCGTGATGTCAATGTTTCATGGATCAATTCATTTCCTATAAATTAATATATACATTTCAAAGAGATTCAACCCTATATACCATTAGGAATTTGGAAAACTTATTTATAGACATGAGAGAAGTAAAGGGTAAAAAGATACCCTCCACCATTATTATATTAGTCCTTACAAACTAGATTACTAAATAAATATAACCAAACAATACTTATATAAGTTTAATTCTATATTTTGAAATTTCTACCCCCTCATACCAATATTCAGGCAGCACCTCCATCAAGATATATTTTAGTCATCCATCTGAAATCTGATAAATGTGACCAAAATGACAGGATGTTAATGAAATATATTGAAATAAGTGAGAATAAGGAAATAGTTATTGAAGAGAACAAATTTTTTTCTAGAATATATCACAACTGACCTTATTCTTTTATACACCTTATTTTAAAGAGTATTATTACAAATTCATTCTATAAAAAAACATTCTTTGAAATTCATGAGTTCTAGTTGAAGGCACCCCACTTCACCTTGAAACCCACTTAACTATTGGTTATTTAAAAGGATCCAAATGAGAAAATCCATATAGAAATTAGTAAATATACCATATAATAATTCACATCATTTTAAAAAGTATCCCAAAATAGATCATGTTATGACATAAACAATATGGCATTAACAATAACTTGATATCAAAATACGTCATAAAATAGAAATATTGAAAAGAAGAACCTAAGGATTACGCGATGATACTCAAAACAACTTTCATTTTAGTAGATATGGATACATAACCCCAATATCCATTTGAATTGAATCTAAACCCATTAATTTAACTCATTCACTAGGTTCTATAAATAATAAGTTTTCAATACAGTCTCTTTATTCATTTAAAAAATTTGATTCTCATATTCAAATCTTGTGAAGAAAAACCAAAATGATGAAACCTCCACAAAATCATAATAAATCATGGAAAATAATTTCTTTATAGAAAGTAAATTAATAAAATTTTTATAATATTGTGATAAAATATATATTAGTTGTATAACTTTGTAAAATAGAAATATAACATTGTAAGTGTTATAATTAATAAATCTATGTTTCATGATTATAATGAATATAATGTTAATGAAAAAAAATTTCTATTAGATCATGGTATTAGCTAGTTTTTTTAACCATATATATGGATGTATATCAATATAAAAATAGAATATAATAAGACAAGGGTGAAGTAAGTCTACATCTTGAAAACAAAGATAATTTTGTTGCATTAAAAGAAGGTACATAGGATTTAACTCTACCTTGTTAATTAATTATTCAATATAACTATTTTTAAATTGTTCCAATAATTTATAAAAAATTATTTATGTTTATTTTTTAGAATGTTCCAATCATTTATAAAAATTTATTGATGTTTATTTTTCATACAATTAATGTTTTTCTTTAATTATTCGGATAAATATTAATCCAGTTAACAAAAATAAAACGATTTTATGAAATAAGGAATAAAATTATTGTTTTATCATTGTTGAAACCATGGTCTTCTATGCATTATTTGGAGTATGGTTTGTGTTTGTTATCAATCATCAAAGGAAGTTTGGATCGTGTACTAGCAAAGAGAGCATACCATTCAAGCGGACAACAGTATTGAAGTTGGCGTCATGTTCCAGTGTTTGCCAAATTTTTGGGGTCCAAAATCTGGAAGTTGCTGAGCATCGCGAAAGGTGGATTTCCATGAAGATAATAATTAAATATGGAAAAGGCATGAATTTCGCGAAGAGAGGATGCATGGTTTGGAAATCGCGAAGACCAGAAGAATGGAGGCGGTGAGTCTTCACGATTACGTCAAAGCTTCGCGAACGGCAGAGTTGAAGAGCATCGTGGCGGTGAAGGGCTTTGCGAGGGAGCTTCACGGTGAAGGCATGATGGAATGATAATAGTAATACTCTGCGATTACGACGAGATCCGCGAACGGAAAATTCCCGTAGTGCTTCGCGATTTTCAGAGAATTTCGGTGGGAACTTCAGAGCTTCGCGATTTGAGCTGACGTGGCGCTGACTTCGCGCGGAAGGGTCGAGGGTCGGTGGAATCGCCTATAAATAGAGGCCGACCCCCTCGAGAGAAAGAGAGAGATTTTCAGAGAAAGTCCTTTGCTCTCGGTTTGCAAAGGTCTCTCGCGAAGGCAGTGTGCTTCACGAAAGAGGAGCTTCGCGGCGGCTATTCTAGCTCCGCGGAAGTTGTGCGCCCCGCATTGGATCAGTGAGCTTCGCGAAGATGCAGGAGCTCCGTGATAGCCAAGCATTGGGAAGGCTGGAGCATCGCGAGAGTGCTTCGCAATTGAGCTTCGTGAAAAGGCAGGGACTCCGTGAAGGCTTGTTTGAGCGTTGCAAAATTGGGAGCCTTGCGAAGTAGGGTACTTTGTGAAGGCCTTTTCCAAAGGTTGTTTTCCCAGTGGACAAGGGAAAAGGGGGTATTCATCAATGGTTAGAATTTGGACTTTAACAGAACATTAACTCAGGACTCAGATGCAAGCAAAGTCTCATGGTGAACAGGAGACAATGAACTTCTTGTCTATCTATTGAAGAGACCTTCACGTCTATAAACTGAGTGTGACTTCACCAACGGTAGGGAGCCAGGGGGAATCAACGAGAGTGACCTGAGGGAAGCAGTGAGCTTTCCTTGAACCTTTGTAAAGGTAGTGAGCCTAGGACAGAGTGACTGTGCCCGAACATTTTTATTCTCCAGCTAGTGAAGCATAGTGGATTTTGGTATGACCGACAACTTGTCGGCGTATGCTCCTTGGACGAAGCCCTTAGTGGTGAACCAAGTAAAAAGGGTTGTGTCTTCTCTTTGCATGTGCATGTTTTCTTTCTGATCATTTTCAACATATAGGTTCAACAAGTTCCTACCAACGTGGGAACGAGATCCATCACATTAGAAGAAAAAGTTTTCACCATGATTCACCCCTCCCCTCTCAGAGTGTCTCGGGGTCCTTCAAGTGGTATCAAAGGGTAAAGGTTGCTGGTGTTGAATCTGACCTTTTTTGTCATGGAAAACGCGGTCAATGTCAGGGGAGTCCCTCCCTTCGATGGAAGAAATTTCCAGATCCAGAAGAACAGAATGGCATCTCATCTAATATCTCTTGGAATGGAAGTTATCTTTTCTACTGTGCAAGGAATACAAGTCACTGATCCAATAGGACTAGCTATGACTGAAACAGACCGGAAACTTCTTGATGCAGATGCTAAAGCACAGAATGCACTCACTGCAGCCCTTTCTGATCAGATCTAACTAAAGGTGATGAATTTCACCTCAGCAAAATCCATGTGGGATAAACTGGAGAATATTTATGAAGGAGATAGCAAAGTAAAGGAGGCGAAACTACAAGTGTTGCACAATCGGTTTGATGATCTGAAGATACATCCAGACGAGAATGAAGACTCATTCTTCAATCGAATTACTGAAGTTGTTGGAGAAATTCGTGGTCTAGGCGAAGAAATCAAATACATTGATATTGTAAAGAAAATATTGAGAAGACTTCCCCTCTGTATAATGCGAAGGTGTCAGCCCTTGAGGAAAGAGATCTTTCCAAACTTTCTCTATATGATCTACTGAGCAGCTTGGTAGCATATGAAATGAGAGTCAAACCAGAATATGGTACGACTCGGGTGAGCAAGGAAATGGCATTCAAGGCCATGGATAAACTGAAAATCTCAAAGGATAGTAGTGGTGAAAATGACGAAGAAAAATAAATTCTTTCTCTCATTGCAAAGAAGTTCCAGAAGGGGAAAGGGAAATTCCAAGGGAAGCTACCTCTCGCGTGTTTCTGTTTTGGGAAATTTGGGCACATTTCCTCTCAGTGCTTAAAAATGATCAATGATGAAGACAGTGAGGATGAAAACCTCAAGAAGCCTCAGAGAAGGTTCTTCAGAAAGGGAGACTTCAAATCTGGTAAGAAAATGCAAAGGAAGAGTTTTGTCTGTGAAGAGGAAGAAGATGATAATGAATTCTGTGACAAAGAAGAACCAAAATTCAAAACTGGGAACCATGCTTCTATGATTTCCACTGTTGAAAAGTCAGAAGATACTGATGGAGAAAAACAACTGAGAACTTGTGTAGATCCTGAGATGCAACTTAAGGATGCAGTTAGTAAGCTTAAGATTAAATGTAAGAGCTGCAATAAGTGGAAATCAATTGTAGAATAATCAACTGAATACGTTGATCAACTTGAAGCTGAAATTGAACGACTGGAAGAATTTGTGAAGGTACAGTCTAAAATAATTGACAGCAATGATGATGTAGTAGATCTGAAGCTGAGAATTGAAGAGCAGGCAAAGGTCATCAATGAACTCACCTCCATACTGGATGAAAAATCCAAGACTGCTGATGGTCTTGAGGAGGAATTAGTTACTCTAAGGAGTAAACTAGAGATTGAATCAGTTCCAAAAGAATCGAGGAAGAAAATATAGTTTGGAAGATTCTCAGATGCATAATTACTAGCAAGAGCCATGTGTGGTTCAGATGGGGTTGGAAAAATCTTGAGTGATCAAAGACCCGCTTGCATGGGAAAGAGTGGAATTGGCTGTGAGGCTGATACATCAACAACTGGAAGTGAAAAGATCCAAAAGAAATATAAGATGAAAGTTGAACATGTTGAAACATTACCTAGAGTGCTGAAAAAGGAACCCTCAATCCAAACTAAAAGGAGACCTGAAAATTATCCTCAAACATTCAGAAATGACAAACAGTCTTACTATTCTCCCAAGGAAGAAAGGTATGAGGAGAAATTCAAGGGAGAAGACATTTCCTCTCATGAAGTGTCAGTTCTGTGGCTATCTGGGCCATACCATGTCTTATTGTGAAGAGTCAAGAAGCTATCTGAATGGAGAAGATATAGAAGCTCAACAAAGGAGAACAATTTCATATCATAATTCTTATAGAAGAAATAATTTCTATGGATATTGTTTTTGTTGTTCTAACTTTGGCCATAAGGCCTCTAATTGCAGGCAGAGAAGGGACATGGACACCTCATACCGATGTTCAAGACAAGTCAAGTCTCGTCAGCAAGACAGTGTTGCTCTTTCAAATAGGTTTTTACCTCTCAAAGAAGACTTTGACTATAAAGAACCTGGGTATGCGGAAGAGATAATTGAAAGGCCATCAGTTCTTTATACTTGATCTAATGTCTCATGGAAGGAAAGGAAGAAGATTGAGAAATCCAACCTTGCAGAGGTGGCCCTCAAAGCTACAAAGAACAACAGTACCTGGATTCTAGATAGAGGTTATTCATCTCATATGATAAGTAATGCCAGCCTACTAACAAATATCATAAGGAATGTTGATGGTACAATAAGATTTGGTAATGATGGGGCTCTGAAAATCAAAGGGAGTGGAAGTACCGAATTAGATAATGGAGAACTAAAGAAGACTAAAGTCTTTTACGTAGATGGCCTACGTCATAATCTCCTCAGCGTGAGTCAACTCTGTGACTCAGGACTTATAGTTACGTTTAATCAGAAAGGATGAACTATTAAGGGAAAGACTGGAAATTCACTTATGAAGGGATGCAGAACAGAACGAAACTTGTATCAGGTTGATAGTGAAGAAAATGTATGTTACATGGCTGTTAAAGAAGAAAACAATTTGTGGCATCGGAGACTGGGACACATCAATCAACAAGACATAGAGAAAATATCAAAATTGAGAATTTTCATGGAAATTCCCAACCTGAAGCGTGAGCGTGAAAAATCTTGTGATGCTTGTATTCGTGGGAAGCTAGTCTGGAGTTCATATTGGCCAAAGAAGAAAAGGGCAACTCACCTTCTTGATCTGATTCATACAAATGTTTGTGGGCCAATAAATGTTGCTGGAACTCATGGAGAAAGGTACTTTTTCCTTTTCATAGATGATTACAGTAGAATGGCATGTGTGATGGTCATTCACAGAAAACAATAAGTCCTTGACTGCATGAAAACATATCGGCGAATCGCCGAGAATGATACTGGACGAACAATCAAAGTTCTGCGATCTGACAATGGAGGAGAATACACGTCCATTAAAATTGAGAATTATCTGGAGAAGCATGGGATACAGCATGAGGTAGCTGCTGTGAGAACTCCAAAACAAAATGGAGTTGTTGAACGTAGGAATCGATAGGTGAACAACATGGCACGAACTATGCTGATCGAGAGTCGTATTCCATGACATTACTGGAAAGAGGCTGTTCAAGCTGTAGTGTTCATTCAGAATCGAACAGGACTTTATATGGGTGAGATGAAGACACCATATGAATTGTGGCATGGACGGAAGCCTTCTCTAAAATACTTTCGTGTCTTTGGAAGTAAATTCTTCATTAGGAACTAAGAAGGAAATCAAGGGAAATATGGCGACAATGCAGATGAAGGAATTTTCCTCGGTTACTCAATGAACAGCAAAGCCTACAAATGTTTCATCAAGTGTTTGGGAAGGATTGTGGAAAGCAGTGATGTTAATATATTTGAAGAGAAAACCACAAATGCTTCAAGGATGTCATATGATAATGCGATAGAAAGTCAGGAAGAATGTGAACGTGAAGAAAATACAAATGCAGAAATAGAGGAAGCTGTTCAAAACACTCAGCAGTCACATCATGATGTTGACTCAGAAGAAGAATCTAAAGAAGAAACTATGGCTGAAGAGAATACTACTGAACCTCGCAGGAGAAATCGAAGAGCTGAGATTGATCTATCCAACATAATTGAGGACAGGAGTGCACCCAATCAAACAAGAAGGATGAGGAATACCACACAATCTGCATTTTTATCAGTTGTAGAGCCATCCTCATTCGAAGAAGCTGCAAAAGATAAATCTTGGGTGAAAGCCATGAATGATGAATTAGATCAGATTGACAAGAATCAGACATGAGATCTTATCCAGAGACCTGAAGGTCACAATGTGATTGGTACCAAATGGATCTTCAAAAATAAGTTTGATGAGCATGGAAGTGTCATCAGAAACAAGGCACGACTGGTATGTAAAGGATACTCCCAGGTTGAAGGCATTGATGTTGAAGAAACCTTTGCTCCAGTGGCTAGAATGGAGTCAATCAGGCTTTTCCTTGCCATGGAACTCCAAAGAGGATATAAAGTATATCAAATGGATGTCAAGACAACATTCTTGAATGGTGTACTCGAAGAAGAAGTCTACATTGAACAACCAGTGGGATTTGTTTTGGGTACTGATGAAACAAAGGTCTGCAAACAGAAGAAATCTCTATACGGTTTGAAGTAGGCTCCACGGGCGTGGTACTCACGGTTGGATTCATATATTAAGAAGTTGGAATTCAAAAGAGGAGGAGTTTATCACAATCTCTATGTGAAGAATTCTCTAAAAGATCAATTCATGGTTCTTGTCTACGTTGATGATATCATATTTGGTGGTAGCAGGCAGAAATCAATGGATGAATTTGCCAACCACATGAAATCAGAATTTGAAATGTCTATGATTGGGGAGCTCACATATTTCTTGGGGCTGCATGTGATTCAAAAGAAGGAATATACTTTCATATCTCAGGAAAAATATGCAAGAGAGCTGTTGGAGAAGTTCAATATGCAAGACTCCAAACCAATGTCAACTCCGATTGCAGTTGGAACTAAACTTGGAAAGCATGAGGATGGGAACTCTGTTGATCCCACCATGTACATGAGGATCATTGGAATCCTACTGTACCTGATAGCAACAAGGCCAGATATTGTCTTTGCAACATGCCTTGCGGCCCGCTTTCAGCGTAATCCAAAGGAGGAACATATGGCAGCAGTAAAAAGAATCATGAGATACATTCAAGGTACACATAACTTCGGGTTATTTTTTGCTGTAGGCAGGACAGTGAATTATCAGCGTTTTTTGATGCTGACTGGGCTGGTGATGTAGTAGACAGAAATTCCACTAGTGGTAGAGCTTTCTATATTGGGCAGAAATGTGTTGGCTGGTTGAGCAAGAAACAAGAAAGTACTTCTCTTAGTACTGCTGAAGCTGAGTATATCTCTGCCACAAAGGCATGCACTCAACTACTATGGATGAAGCAGCAATTAACTGATATTGGCGATGAGGTGAAGAAACCAATGGTGATTTACTGTGACAATAAGAGCGCAATTGATCTTACGAAGAATCCTGTTCAGCATTCTCATATAAAACACATTGAAATCAGGTATCACTTTATCAAAGAGAAAGTTGAGCAAAGCGTGATTAGATTGGATCATGTGGGAACAGATGAGCAAGTGGATGATATCCTGACAAAGCCACTGTCAGCGGATATGTTTGAGAAGCATTGGTTGAACCTTGGTGTTCGGCCACCTCCCAGTGCATAAGGAGATTACAGAATTACCCTCTCCCCGTTTGTTATAACTGTTTTAATCTGTTTATGTCTGTGATGTAGGTTTATAGGGGAGATACTATCCAGGGGGAGTATGGTTTGAGATGAACATGAAAAATTTACTAGTCTTTGGATTTATTGTCAATGGGGGAGAAAGGATAATAGCATAAATTCAGGAAACTTCTGTGATAAGAAGAATGAGAAGGAAAATAGTGGAACCCAATTCAATCCTCCTCTCTTGTTTTCTACACCGAGCATTGCTCACGTAGACTTAGAGTGTTGGCTGAGTTGATTCCTGTGTTTTTGGTTTTCACATAGATGGAGATCTATTGAATTTATCTTCTGATTGCCAACAAACCCAAATGGGGAGATTGTTGGAACCATGGTCTTCTATGCATTATTTTGAGTATGGTTTGTGTTTTTTGTCAATCATCAATGGAAGTTTAGATCGTGTACCAGCAAAGAGATCATACTGTTCAAGCAGACAATAGTATTGAAGGTGGCGCCGTTTTCCAGTGTTTGCCAAATTTTTGGGGTCCAAAATCTGGAAGTTGCTGAGCATCGCGAAAGGTGGATTTACATGAAGATAATAATTAAATATGTCAAAGGCATGAATTTCGCAAAGAGAGGATGCATGGTTTGGAAATCGCAAAGACCAGAAGAATGGAGGCAGTGAGTCTTCGCGATTACGTTAAAGCTTCGCGAACGGAAAAGTTGAAGCGCATCACGATGGTGAAGGGATTTGCAAGGGTGCTTCATGGCGAAGGTGCAATGGAATGATGATGGTAATACTCCGTGATTACGATGAGCTCCGCGAATGGAAAATTGCCGTAGTGCTTCGCAATTTTGAGAGAATTTCGGCGGGAACTTCGGAGCTTCGCGATTTGAGCTGACGTGGCACTGACTTCACGCGGAAGGGTCAAGGGTCAGTGGAATCACCTATAAATATAGGCTGACCCCCTCGAGAGAAAGAGAGATAATTTCAGAGAAAGTCCTTTGCTCTCGGTTCGCAAAGGACTCTCGCGAAGGCAGTGTGCTTCGCGAAAGAGGAGCTTCGCGACGGCTATTCTAGCTCCGCAAAATTTGTGCGCCCCGCGTTGGCTCAGTGAGCTTCGTGAAGAGTCAGGAGCTCCACGATAGTCAAGCATTGCGAAGGCTAGAGCATCTCCAGAGTGCTTCACGATTGAGCTTCGCGAAAAGGCAGGGACTCCGTGAAGGCTTGTTTGAGCTTTGCAAAATTGGGAGCCTTGCGAAGTAGGGTACTTTGTGAAGGCCTTTTCCAAAGGTTGTTTTCCCAGTGGACAAGGGAAAAGGGGGTATTCATCAGTGGTTGGAATTTAGACTTTAATAGATCATAATCTCAGGACTCTGATACAAGCAAAGTCTCATGCTGAACAGGAGACAATGAACTTCATGTCTATCTATTGAAAAGACCTCCACGTCTATAAACTGAGTGTGACTTCACCAACGGTAGTGAGCCAGGGGGAGTCAACGAGAGTGAACCGAGGAAATAAGTGAGCTTTCCCTGAACCTTTGTAAAGGCAGTGAGCCTAGGATAGAGTGGCTATGCCCGAACATTTGTATTCTCCAGCTAGTGAAGCGTAGTGGATTTTGGTACCACCGACAACTTGTCGACATATGCTCCTTGGACGTAGCCCATAGTGGTGAACCAAGTAAAAAGGGTTGTGTCTTATCTGTGCATGTGCATGTTTGCTTTCTGATCATTTTCATCATACAGGTTCAACAAGTTCCTACCAATGTGGGAACAAGATCCATCACATTAGAAGAAAAAGTTGTCACCCTGATTCACCCCTCCCCTCTCAGGGTGTCCCAGGGTCCTTCAATCATTACATGTGTGGATAATATGGTGTGTAGTATATAAAAAAGATAAAAATTATTAATTATTTTACCACCACTAATTCTTTCATAACCCTTATATATATAAAATTATATAAAATATCAAAAAAATTTAAAAGGATGCGTTATTAGAATCATTGAATTATGAATCATTTTATATATGTAATTATTTTTTTATAAAATAAAATAAAAAGATTATTTTATTTTAAAATAAGAAATAGTTATTGATTTTAAGGTCCTATTATTTAAATATGAATATACTCTAGCGAGTTCACAATAAAATGGTGGTATTGTTACTTCATATTAATTATTACATATTTATGTCGGTATGGTTATGTGTTTCAAATGAAAGAGAAATTTAAACCAATTTTAATTTTTTATTATCTTTAAATTATTTATAAAGATATTAAAATACACAATATTAACATCTAATGATCATATTGATGTGGGAAATTCTTGTGTTGTGACTTTTTTGACTACCTAAGAGAATGTAGAATTACTTCACAACATACCCCACTAAGAGCTCTATTATGGAATGAAATATCCAAATGGAGGAATTGCACTATGTTTGGAATGGTTCTATCAATGATAAATATATATTTCATATCAATATCATTTTGAGGTTATTAACTTGAAATATATATTTTCCTAAATTGTTTCATTCCATATAAGATAGTTGTAAGGAATCCATATGTGATACGAGCTTCAAAAATTCCAAAAATTTCATTAATAAAAATTTTATAATGTTGAAACAAATATAAAAACAATGTTTAAGATTGAATTGATATAAAATTTGATATTTATTTTTTATTAGACATCATAAATAAGTTATACATTATTAAATTTAAAATAAATTATAAAAAACAGTTTATAGCTTGTTATATAGTGTTTATTTTAAAAAATTCATAATAAAACATTTATAGAATTATCTAACTTAGGGAAACTCAACAATGAAAAACTAGAATCGGTCATTAGATTGAATATTAAATGATACTAGAATATGTTTTGGAAACTGAAACCACTCAGATATCTTATGAACATCACTAGTATATTATAATAAATTAATTGTTCTAGAGATATGTATTTAATATTTAAAATGTTAATAAAGTATATATTATATGTAATGAAGCTAATTATTATAAATTATTCATTGATACTTCTTATTCTGAGAAATTATTAGAGTCCATGAATTCAAAAAGGGACTATATATATATTAATCTTATTTAGAACATAGTTGATCGACCTAAAGGGTTGATACATATAGGGTGAAAGTCTACTTTTTTAATGAATAAATATATATATTAGGTTGTTTAACTATATTTTTTATTTCAATACAAATGGTTATAAATAAAACCACAATATTAAATATAAATATATATTTTCACCATTAGCTATGATAAATTTCATTCTTATTTTTCACACCATATTAAACTATTATTATTATTATGAGAACTACCACATGTGTATCAAATTAACATTATTTAATGTAAATATCGACAAGGATATGAATGTAATAAAAATTAATGGTATTGAATATCAAGATATTATTTTGATTGTATAGAAGATGTAATGATCTATTTAATAATTAATGAAAATTTCCTATAGTTTGAAGAGTATATTCAATGTTGTTTTGAAATAGTTTTATTTCATAAAAAAATGAAGATGATATTTTTATATATATGGGAATGTTGGAGTTTTTTCATATTTTATTAATTGTATGTGGAAGATATACTACTTAAATGAATTAATATTTATAAATTATTTTATATAATCTCTTAGTTGAAATATAAAATCTTCCAAATCAATGATAGGGGTAATATAAACTACATACTGGGAATGATGACATAGAAATATAGATATAATATTTTTTCTTTATCATATATAAATCACATAGATTTTATTGTTTTAGAGAGTTTTAAAATTGAAAAAATCATATAATGTATTTATACTGAAATTATATTGTATGAATCTAGAATTTAAATATTTTTTCCTATTGATTTAAAAAATAAATAAATTAATGATATGTATTATATTTTATTATTAAGATTGATAATTTATGTTGTGTTGTGTACATGAGATTATGTGTCATATGCTCTTATTATAATTAGTTGATATAAATAAAATCAATGTGAAATCAACTTAATTCCAATTAGGAATATCCTTATGTATATTAGAAGGAAAAAAATAAGTATTATTTTATATTTGGACCTAAATAAGAGGTCATTATAAATTATTATATATATTTTTTCTAAATAGTATAAATATAGACATCAATATAGGCATTTTATAAATCCTCAATGGTAGAACCATTTTTTGGAAGAAATCTAAAAATACCATGGTAGATTATTATATAACAAAATTAGATTAATTATTTATATTAGATATTATGGATGAATCTATTTATATAAAATATATAATAATAAAACATGGAGATGATTTAAGAATTTTATAACCTAAAAAGATATATTTTTATTACACAAGATCCATCATTCAAGATAAGGAACTATAATCTTGAAAAAGGACCAAATTTTTTTTTTATGTACCATATAATTAGATAAACCCTTTAGTGGTTTGGTAGAATATATTTGTAACAATTTAATGTGGATAATGTTTAAAATAAAATGATAAAATAATTAATACAACAAAAAATGTTGGGAATTTATAATTTTAGCATATTCGATATGTTTTTGAGTTGATCTTTTTTTATTTCATCTAAATATAAAATCAAGTTCATATTATATAAATATTTCAACCATAGAATTTAATATTTTTGTTATATAAATTTTTTTATAATTCATTTTTTATATTGTATCTTTATGGGAGTTGATTAATAATTTAGCTCCTTAATGTAACACTAATTTATCCATAATAAATTTTATCATAGAATGTTATATACATCTGAATATGGTTAATATTAACCTAAATTTCGTGAATTTATGTAAATATGTAATTTATACATGAGACATAAGAGTTACTTATTTTCATGATTATATTGCCAAATTTTATCATCTAATATATCAAACATAGTGTATTTTTTATTCTTAGTGGTGTGTATATAATAATTATCTTCATTATCTATGCTTAATAATATACCTTACATTATATCCTTTATGATTTTATACATTTATTATGATAGTGCTAAGGCTAAACTAATCAAAGTGTTGTTGTGCACCATAACAACAATTCAGTCAACATTTCATAAATAAGATGGGATTTATCCACTTGTGTATTGGGAATGATATCTAGGACCCTAATTTGATTAGGCTAATGAAACTTAGTACCATGTTTAGTTGTATGACATACGATTTACATGTCTACATAGATAAATGAAATGTGTTTTATTTATGTATATTAGTATATTTTTATGATTTGAGAATTTCTGAGTTGGAATATATAATATTTAAATATTTCATATATAATGGTTGTAAATAATATTTTAGGTTGAGAAACTATATAATTATATATATAATTTTTTGGTATAAAGTTTTAGAACATATTTGTATATGGATAACTTCATTCAATATATATCTCATCTAATCACATTATGGATTGAGTTTTAATGACACATTTCTTAAGAAATCTCTTTGAATATATATATTAATAAGGAATTCCTAAAATTTCTTATTGTACAATGTCACATAGGGTCTAAAATAAAATAATTAAATGTTTATCGATTTTGGCATAACATGTGTTTTTAAAGTAAAAGAAGATTATAATAGTGTATCAAAAATATGTTTTAATATAATTTCATAAGTTTCTACAAAATGGGGATTTATTCTATGTGGACTCTATGAAAGTTGATGGCTGAAAGTTAATATATATTAAAATCCCTATATCGAGGATAATGGTATCGATTACATCACTTTATATTATATGTTTCCCATAATTTGAAAAAATTGAAAAAATATATCATCTTTTTCGATGTATATATCATGTGATGATGAATATAATAAATTATAAAATATTATTTGAATAGTTGAAGAGTTCAATGATCAATGGATTAATTATATCAAAAGTTATCATGTAAAATGTTCAATAACAAAATGTCTATGATTTTATGAAATGATCAAAATTAAGAAGATCCTTCTTTAATGATTAGTTTATATAAATGTGGATTAATTAATTAATTTTGATACACTTAAAAACTAGTATGAGTTGAACATAATGTAACAGTAATTACAATATTTTATTCCTTATAAAAATGGACTCTTATATATTTTGAAACAATATAATTTCCTTTAATAATTTGTAAATATTTAATATCCAATGTGTAACATCCATGAACCAGACACCAACAGGATATCCAAATCATGTGCCTAAATACCCAATGAGAACTCCCTAATCTCCTTAAGATGAAGACTTGGGAATTATATCATAATAAATAATTTGATAGAGATTTATCAACATGATTTATATAGTAATGGATACAATTTTTTTTATAATACCTACATGACTCATCCATAATTTTGATGTACCAAAATGTTCCACTAAACCAAAAAACCAATAACAAAATAAACAAGAATAATATATACAATGACACTCTATCAATAAAAATTGAAGTTAGGAACATTCAATTATAGAATATACATAGAATATAATAAATTTCTGGATAAATATGACATATGAAAGAATGGAATAAATAATGATTATTCTAAGTTCTCAATGTAGTCTTCAATAATCTTCAAACACTCCAACTGTGAAGTGGGAAATGATACCCTTTTTGAAAACATACCACCATTTAATACACATTTAAATCAAATCAATCCACCTAAATTTTAGAACATAAAAATATAAAATAGATTTCATTACCTGATGACACATAGAGACTTCACATAGGTACACATACCATATGAAATAGGTTTCTCAGGCACATGAACAAAAACAAAAGAATAAAACATGTTAATAATTTTTTTTTAAAAAAATCTAATATTATAACAAAATATAAGAAATATGCAACATTCTCTTGTTGGACATCGATTTTATTTTCATTATAATCAGATTTAAAAATCAATATTATACTCAATATCAATACACTAAATAGAAATAAAATGGTTTAATGATATGAAAATAATACTAAGAGAAAATTAATCATCCTGATATTTAAACAATGAAAAATAAAAAAACTAACATGATCAATAATCTAAATATAAGAGAAAACATGTTTTTGAAAACAATTCCTTTAGCATGGAAGAATGGAAAACACAGAAAAAAGAAAATATATGTCAATAAAAGGATATAATTAAGGATTTATATTAACTTATTCAGAACCAATATATATATCCTATAAAACTCATTATATATATATATATTGAGGATGTTTCAGCTGACATAAAACTAAACAGGTTCAAAATATTATATAATAAGAATAAAAAATCATGATTTATGGCACGATATACTACGTAGGCCTATCTATAGATGCTCAACATGATGAAAGAACCAAAATAGAGATTTAATTTTTCTTGATCCCTATGTGAGTTTCTCAGGTTTGATCCCATATTTCCCAAAAAAACTAATTTAAAATATTTTGCCATATAAGTTCATAGACTATTCCTAAAAATATGATCTTATTCCATTAATATGTTAAGGATGAATTTTATTGGTTACTTATCATGTCCAAATAGTCTTAAATTATACTTAAGTAATGAAATCCCATTAAATACAAACACCAAACTAATTACACTTTTGACGACCATGACCTAGATTCCCTAGTAGTACCTGAATTATAAATTTACAACCCTAAGTGTTCTCCCTGATCCACATGGGATACTACACTGCACCACGGGTTTAAATAACTATTGTGGAGAGAATTAACCTCTTTATTTATAAGATATATCATCATTAATTATTCATATAAGGCTAGTATGACTCATTTATAAGTTAGACATACTATAATGTAAAATGAAAAAATAGGTCATAAAAACTAAACTATAGAGAAATGGATTATAAGCCTATATAATGACTCATTGACTTCAATATTAGAACTTATAATTTATAAATATACCATAATATGTTTTAGGTAAATTTGGGAATAATAAAATGTAGAACATATAAAAATTGGGTATATTAACCATATAGTCTCATATAATCTCCAACCACTCCAACTATAAGTTAGAAATGGTCCTTTCCCAAAAGCAAGCATAATGGACAACCTCTATGTATCCAACTGCTTCCATGGAACCTATATATACATGAAAATAATAATGATATGTGCTTCATATCCCCTATGGGGTCTATGAAAGGTGTTATTATTTAATACTAAATAGGGAACCACCAATGCTGTCTCGACACAGTAATGAAAAATTATTGTATGTACAAATAAGTAAACTCATTTAAAAAAATATCATAATATAGTTTTACAAAAAATCTATACTATTTAAGTGTAGTAGTGAAAAATCAGAGCCAAAAATCAATAGTGTAGTAACACATATGATCAAAATACCATCAGTGAGTAACTCCTTATATTGGGAGGGTAATAACCTATACTACATGTTATAGGCTTAACAAGGTATTTGAAACATATTGATGAGTGAATATAGGGTCTGTAACTCAACCTATAATATTCATGTTAGGGTGTAACACACATCCTATCTTGGTGGAAATGGAATCATGTATAATATAGTTGAGTTATCTAATATAATCATTCTATTTGAGGATATGGGAAATTTCTATAATATCTTTAGAAAAAAACTACCCCATTTTATATTCTAATTAAATGATCAATAGACCTATTTAAATAGTTTTAAAAAATCATTATACAAATTCTAGCATGTACATCTATAATAAAATTTTTACCAATACACATTGTATTTAGAATAGTTATATAAAAACATGAATTCCTATCAAGAAAACAACAAAATTAGGATATTAAAGTTGTTTGCATGATCAAGAATTATTGTGACAAATTATCTTGTCAAGAATTATTCTACAAGTCAATAATTAAATTTTCACAATAAAATACTATCTCCATGCTCAATTTATCCAATTAAAAATTTATATATGATCAAAATAAACTAAAATAGAAGTAATGTATTTATATAAATCCTTGTATACCTTGAATATAAAATTACATTCTTGTAGTAAAATTATGATATTGTAAATCCAAAGGGAAAAAATATACAATATAATCCACCTTTTGGATGCCCTATTTGGAATCCGTACATGGTAGTAGATAGGTAAATGTAATATTTTTATACTTGGAAAGAACCTACCATGTGATAATTTTTTAAGTACTACTAATGGTATGAAAAACACTAAATTGGGAATGCCATATCTGATAACTTGAGGCATATGTTCCCATAATACCATATATTGAAACAAGATTGGTTTAAGGATACAATTTAACATTAATCCTTATTTATATAATTAAAACCTTTAAATCAATGAAATTAATACGAATTTTAAACAAAAACCCAACAAAATATCATTTATATAAGTAAATAAATTATTAAGAATAAAATATATGGTAGAAATAATTTTTGAAACTCAATTCATAATAACAATTTCATTTAAAATGTTTTCAACATGTTCCTGTGAAATATTTTTTTTAGAATAAAATTTAAAGAGAAAAGGATTTGTGGATTTTTAGAAATATTTTTTTAATGAATTTAAAATAAGTGATAAAGGAATAAAACTAGTTAATAAATAAAATTAAAATGGATACACTTTAATGAAAATGTCTTATATAAAAATCCACCCACATTAACATTAATAAAACTACTTCAATTGTCTAATAGAAAACAGTATGTCAAAACTAAAACCTCTATGTTTTTATTATCAAATAATATCCCCTCACTTAAAAAACCTAGTCACTATATCTTTAATAAATCAATCACTTAAACTAGGTTTAGGTTTGGTATATCTATTTTTATTTCATTCTTATTTATATGAAAAACTATGACTTCCATTTTTGAAGAAAAAAATAAAACTCAAGGATAAAAATTTTATCTAAAATTTAATAAACCTGAAAGGTTTAGTTTATAGAAATACTTGTATTATAGGTTTTACTCATATTTTTTAACATAATGGACACATATTATATTCTCATTTGTTCCCCAAATAAGTGATAGTGGTTGGATCTTAACACATAAAAATATGTGGGTTTTATGAACTCAATTATCCATGGGTTACCCAATTCATATCTAAAGGAAAACACAGTCAATAATAATGAACCATTAAAGTTATAAAAAATGATAATTAAATAAGAAAAGGCCCCCATGATAGATAAAAAAATTATCTACATTATAGAGTAAAAAACCCTTAAAAATATCTTATGTTTTACCAAACTACCTTCAGAGTGGTTTCCTTTTATTGTAAAAACAATTTATTAATCCTTACTATAACTTTTAGTAATAACATTAGGCAATAAAGTTTCAAGAACATCCTAAGAATTAAATGGTGATTTGAGACCACCTATCATTACCATGAGAAATATTTACGAATACAATGTTCTCTATATGACACCAAAAAATCATTAAACTATTAATCCCTAAAATAAATAATCAGATCAGATAACCACCATTATAAAATATCAACAACAGAAAATCATGGAGAACTAATGTGATTGAATCTATAAAATTCACCAAAAAATAAACCCAATGTCTTAATCAAATAAAAATATAAATTCCCTAGAATACACGAAAAATCTATTTTTTGGGAAAACATAAAATAAATCCCTTTAATTAGAACAAAGATGAACTGAAAAGAAGTTACCCTCATGGAAATTTATGAATTAAAAGAAGAATAAGCCATATGTTTTAGGAATAATTCAACCATTATTTAGTATAGATTTCCATTTAATCTTTAAAAATAAAAGGATATAAAATGAAAATGGTATAATATAAAGGATAACAGAATAATGGAGAATTGATTGAGGTTTTAGAATGAGGAACTCTAATGGAATCACCTTGAAATAAGGAACAAGTGGCGGGGAGAAAAGAAAACTAAGAGAGAACCAACGTGGGACTCCCATGATCCTAAAAAAGAGTAAGATCATGTGGTAATGGATATATAGAAAATATTAGAGATGGGAAAAACATTAAAACACTCCACATAAAAAACATAAATGGAAGGGTCATTGGGTCTGCATTATATGGCTATTAGGTACTAGGTGTAATATGACCAAGATACACCAACAATATCCTTGAATATTGTGAACATAATTTATTCAAAAAAGCTAACTAGTCTGAACTATAATTATAAATTGTAGGTGGGACACAATCATAGGTACCTGGAATCTTCAAGTCATCCACTGAACCTAAAACTGAGCTCAAAAATACCAATGAATGCATCTTAACTCAATCAAATCCAAACAAGAATCCCTTGAAAAAATATAAATCTCAAAAACCATAAATTAAATAATCATTAAGATTAAACCATTCCAAAATCACCTAGAAGAACATAAATAATAATAACAATGATATTTTTTCAGCAAGAACTAAATACGTAATTATAATTTCAAAACACTTTTTCCCAAATATTACGGATATGAGAAATAATTTCAAAAGGAATCATAATAATATTTTTGAAATATGTCACCAAATAAAGTTCATTAGACCAATATGCTTCTATAATTATGGTAATAATTTGATTATATGACTTTTAATTGGTATAAATGGTTTTATATGTGATTTAATGTAGATTCTAGGTGATTTTGTGATCTTAATTTGGTGATTTGAAGTGGATTTTGAGGGTTTTAATCATAGATTCAGTGAATTCCATAGTGTATGTAATGTATATTTTGGGGTGCTGAGTTTTTAGGTATGAATCAACTTGGACTTATTAGAAAAATGTCATATTATAGGGATGTTTAAACTACCCATGTCCTGGGTATATTGATTTAAGGACATTGTATTGTCTTTAAATATAATTAATGTATATGGTCATTGAATTTTTTTTGGTTGTGGTTTAATTTTTTTTTAGGATTAGGGTTTAGATTACTGTTTTTGTGGTTTAATTCATAGGTATTTTTTTACATGGATTGGGGTTTTTTGGGAGTAGTAGAGATTAAGGTTACCTATAATGGGGAAAGACTAGTGGTTTATTATTTCAAGTGAAATTAATGAACTGTTGGGAGTCCATTGGTTACTCATTGGACCTAGTTGTGTCTAGGGTGGCATAGGGGTTCCATCTGGTACCCAGTATTCTCAAACTGGGCACTTGGTGTCATAATCTATTTTTTAGTGGATTTTTTTTATATTTACCCACATACCCATATTTTATTTATTTCCTATCTCCTTTTAACTTACTCTTATCATCTTGGTTGGGATATGACTTTAGAGATATCTTGGTCCTTTATTCTTCCCTCTTAAATTTACTTGTTTCAATATTATCCATTTTTAGTTTTTTTTGAAAAAACATATTTAACCCCTCAATTCTTCACTCCCTTATCATCTTCTCTAATTTTCATTCAATTTCATTTTGATTAGTATGGATTCAATTATGAATCACATCAAAGAATGATGCAATTCAACACAAACCATGGGGATTCCACTTATTTTTCTTTATACATGTTCATGAGGGTTTCATGCATCTCTTTCATATATAATTTTATTTAAGGAAACTTGTATACTTTTTTACACTATTAATTTTTAGATTTAGTGTAGATTTTAAGGATGTTTTTTATAGGGTTAATTATATATTTATGATAATTTATTTTATGAAAATTTATGGATTATACTTCACAAGTATTCTAATGGATTTTGTTGATTTTCTATTAGAGTGGTTATGTGGTTTTATGTAACACCTTGATATTTTTATATGTATTACTCCTCTAAATGAATACTATGTTTGAACTCTGTTACTTTTGTTAAAATAAAATAGTACAATGAAATATAAAAAATAATATTTTGTGAAATTTTAATATGAATAATCATGCAGAAAAGTACAAGTAGTTTATGTTCATATATATTTAAAAATACCAAAAACATGAAATATTTATCCTCAGGGTTCACCATGAATATTGTGACCCCAATTAAAACTATTAAAGAAAGGAACAGAGTTTGGAATACAATTGACATGTTGAGAGAGAAGATAAGGAATAAATTTTAGTGAGGCAGATAAGTATATATATAGAAATGTAATATGGACATTACATATAAGGTGATTGGACAAAAAAAATATATACGAATAAGATATATATTGGTTATATTTTAATTTAATTTCTTTTAAATGAATATAAAATCTTTTGAATTTATAGGTGATATTTTTAATAAAACTATTTTTATGTATGTAATTTAATATTTATATTAATAGATTAAATTAAAAACTATTCATAAATTATTATAATTAAATAATAAAATTATTTATTTAATTTACTGAATTATCATACATCTAATTAGGGTTATTGGTAAATGAATGAGAATATTTTCATTGTATGGTTCAAAAATGCATCTTCTTCAAAAATGGTTTTTATTTATTTTGGGTGAAAATATTTTAATTAAATTTTGTAACTTTTAAAAAATTTATTTTCTATATAAAATATCAATTTTTGAATTAGAATATCAAATTATCATTGTATGAAATTTTTGGGATTTTTTTTGAAAAGATTAGTTTTTTAGTGAATAGTGAAAAATACTAATTTTATAGAAAACGATATTTTTTCATGTATTTAGAAAGTACCAACTTTTTGAATTATTATTTAAACTAAATTTATTTATTTTTTACTACACATTATCCATTTAATGACATTGAAAATTATATTATGATTAATTTATATATATAAATATTATTATACATAAAAACTCACTTTTTGAGAAAACCATATTATGTCACATTTTGAGGGTTTATTTTAAAGGTAATTGAAACCACTTGTATAAATTGAATTTAATAAAATGGTATCCATATTTATAATGAAATTTTATAAATGTGTTAATGAGGAAATCTTTACTTCAGATAATTATGAATAGTATCATTGGTAAAAATATATAAACTTCCAAGATAAGTGCTAAACCGGATAAAATGGTAAAACCTAAATTGATAAGGGTAAAAATGACCAAAATAAATTTATAAATGACATTTTCCAATAATATATTGAATTTAACTCTTCTATTCATCTAACATTATTCATTTTTGAACCATTTTTATAGATTAATATATTAGTATATTTTAATCTTTTGAAAAAATACAAGAGTGTCCTCTCCCTTATTGATAAAAGGAAACCCCAACTCTAATAATATCCACAGTTCAAGACCATATAAACTTGAAAAATACCATAAAATACATTAATAAAATCCCTACCCACAGCTGGGAGGTCCTGTTTTTATCATAATACCATCCTAAGTTGGATTTATGTAAAAAAACCTATATAGGTTATCTGAAGAGGAAGTATAGTTATTAACAGAGTGTTTTATTTTATTTTTTATTCATTTTCATCCTATAACATTCATTAACCGCTATGAAATAATAAAATCATTATATACTATATTATTAAATGTTAATATTTTTATTGAATAACACCTTTTCATATCCTTTTCCATCTCATTTGAAATAGAGACATCATTGATACATACATGTGGACTACAACCTCCATGAAGTTATATGTTCGATTTTTTCATCACCATATCATATTGATTTACTAAATGATGGAATAAATGGATATATATGATATCAATGAATTAAATTTCATTATTTCAAAATTATTTATCATTTATGTTTTTTACATTTCCATCCACTGAAAATTGATAACTTCTTTCATGCGTATGTGTGGAATACTACCTCCAAAAAGTAATGTGATTCACTTTTCATTTACACCTTATAAGTATGGTTATAATAATATACTATTAAATAAATATGAAATTAATAAATTATTTATGATTACATAAATGTAAAATTTTATCTAATTTACTTATTTTTCCAACACTTAGAAAAATGATAACATTGTTCATGAGTATATATAGACAACCATCTCCATGAAACAACGTGGATAAAGTTTTTGGTTTTTTAACAAAAGTTATTTTAAAAGTGTATATAATTCATAAATATGAAAAATATATCATGATTATTATTCATTATATTATGAAAAAATTACCCCTTTGACCTAGACCAATGGACCAATGTCATTTAGCAACCAAACTTCCTCAAAAAACCCAAAACAAATTTAATCAAATAAGTAGTTAAAAATTTCATTTAAATAAATTAAATAAATTGTTAAATGATAATGCAATTAAACATAAATAATTTTATTAAAAATAATAATTGATATATGATTATTATATAGGTGTTAAAATGCATTAATGATATGTCTGGACTCATGGTAAGGGGTTTCTTAAATCAATTTCATTTCATTGGGTTATATCATTTATTTATTGACTTTATTATTATATGATTATTTGTGAGTGGATATATATGTTTTATATGTCATATTTAAAAAAATTATATGGGTTTTCATTTTTACACAAGATCACATAATGGATTAATTTTCACTTCAAATGTTATGATGTTTATAAGGGTTGTCTTTTTTCAAATCTCATCTTCTTGAGACATGTTTCATGTCATACACTATGATTTATTTTTTTGATGTACTAAATTATATATGAATGAATTTTTACATATAAATTCTTGTAATTCATGGTATTTATATATCTATATCATATTCATCAATTCAATGAATATTTATTTGAACAATACCAAAGTGGTAAAGGCCTTATGTTATAGTCTCATTTCTTTTTGGGATTATATATGTTCAAGGTTACTTTAGGGAACTTATATGATCTAAATTTCTTAAACCAAATATTGATTATTCTCCACTATTTATTTATATGGGTTAAATAATTACTTTAATTTTTCCCTCTTTGGTACTTAAAATGACCAAGAAAATGATTTTATGAAAAACTAAACATATTTTTTATTTAGTTGGTGAACATTATCATCCTTGTCCATATTTTCATTAAAGTTTTTTCAAGAATGATTTATTCACTTTCAAGTGATTACTGAAAGATTTTTTTCCAATTTTCCAATTTTTATAAAATGGTATAAATGAATATTCTTTTCATTTTCTGAATGAGTTACTTTTAAAAAATGGTGTGAATAAAATCATTTGTTAACAAATACTACATGAAAAAATTTTCATACTGTCATAAATTTTTCTATATTTTAATATTTTTTTCAACTCTCATAGTTTTTTTCAATGGAAATAATTTTTTAGTATATTTTTATTCTTTAGTTTCTTTAGCTTTTAAAAAAGTTAAATTTTCAAAAAATTCAAGGAGCAGTTTTAAATTAACTTTTAATAGAGTTTTCATATATTCTAACATAAGTTTATGATTAATATCCTTTAATGTGAACATCTTCTTAAGATAACATCATTCCTCTTTAATTAGATGGAATATGATGTTTTTTTAAAGAGACAATCATGAAACTCATTTTTCCCTAGGCATATAAATCTACAAAGGAATTCAAGTTGTTTACAAATTTTTGATAAAGAAAATTAATGATTTCATGTGTTATATTCATGTGTGGTACTAGATCATTAAATGTGACAATAGTTGAGCTTAATATATATTATGATATTTTTTCTCCTAGTAAAGCATATATAAAGGGTGGTCCCAATATATCTCTCCAATGAATTGGGTAGGGTTCCTTGTCTTTAAATGAAATAAAGAGGGAGATAAATATAGGGGTTTATCTTATTGATTTAGTTGGGATCCAATTATTTTTGTCATGGTTGAACATATATGATGAAGACATTGTTCTAAGATACAAATATATTTTCTCTACTATTTATATGTTTTTTAATTGAGTAATTAAATTAATATTTACAACAAATAAGTCATGATTATTGACTATTAAGATTCTTCAATTTGTTAAATATTAATGCCTTCCCACAAGAATAATGACACTAGTTTTGATGGGTATAAATTTTCTTATGTTATGTTCATAGACTTCAAAAAATTTATCATGCCATTTTTCTCAACATGTAGTCACTAAAGATATTAAATTGTTAATTAATATGCTTACTCATGATAAGAATTTGATATCACCCTTATTATATTTTATCCTATGTTATATTGAAGGATTTCAGGTAAGATATGTGAATAAGTTGTTCATCTGGAATATTATAGATACGTAATATATAATAATAAAATTTGGGTATAATGAGAAAAAAATTATCACTTAAAGACATGGGAAATGTTATGTAATAGTTATTATAAATTCTATAAAACTCTAAACATAAATTATCATTTCATTTATAAGTGATCCAATATTTATTATTGATTATGTATGTTTTAGATGGATCAAATTTTATTATTTTATCATTATCAAGTATAAAAATGAAAATATTATGTTTTTAGCTCTATAGTTAGGAGCACACATCTAGGGATCTCGTTTTTGGAATTAAATTAGTGTTTTTTGATTAATTTTTAAATTATTTTGTTTTTAGTTAAGGTTAACTGAAGAGTTATATATACTTACAGGCATGATGCTACACTGGGATTTTGACCCAGGTTATTTGTTTCATGTCCACCGGGCCTATGATCCATGTATAAAATAAATAAGGCATGATAGGTTGGTTATGACCTGGGGGGATATATCCTACCTTTCTGGCATGTGTGTGTGATGTGTGTGTGCATTTGAATTTAATTATACCCAGAAGAATGTTATATATATATCACTAGATTATTTGATATTTTTGTGATTCAAGTTGTTTTAGGAAAAACATATTTTTAAGAGTATTATGGTTTAGCTATTTAAGTGATGATATAAGTAATTTTTTTTGATAGATTATTAAAATTTTGGAGATTAATTATTTATATCTTCATATAAAGGTTTATTTGTTGATTATCTTATCATGTTATAACAATTTTGGTTTTATTAAATTCATGATGAATAATTTTTCATCATTTTATATAATTTATGATTATTCAGAAGTTCATATAGTGATTTAGAAATTAAATTTTAATGAAGTTAATTTTGATTAAATGATGTGATAAAAGTTGAGATTGATTGAAAAAAACAAAAAAATGATTAATTCCATTTATTTATTCAAATAAAATCTTGTAATTATATTTTCTTTATGATATTAATATAGGTGTTAGAAGAATTACTCAACTTTATTAAAGGATCTTGAAAGAAATATGTTACCCTATTACATTTATTTATGGAAATTTATTTTTTTATCTTAATCTTTTTCTGGTTTATGTATAAGGACTCAACCATAAAACATTACATAATCTTGAATTAAATGAATAATTCACATTGAGGATATTTTTCGGTTAAGAGTTTTAGAAAATTTGGCCATAACTATTAAATTTCATCAAAAAAATTACAAAGTAATCAATTCTACTCACTTTCCATTTTTTCATAAAAGAAATCTCTTCAAAAAAATAATCATGCCAGTTTCTATGTTTTGTAAAAAATAACTTTAAAATCTATCCCATCCTTGATGGTATTCATCTTTAAGTCCTGTGAAAAAACATTTCAACAACTTGCGATGGGCATAAAAATCTCATTAAGGGTTATAAAACAAAGAAAGAAAACATTTGATCATCAATACATACATTAAATAATATCTTTAACATACCTCATCAAATCATAAGATATTTGAAATATATATAGAAATCCAAAATCACAAAGGTATCTTGTGGAATACATAACATATTACGTTGTTGTTTTCACAGCTACGTAGGGAGTCACATTTGGAATACCCATCACAGTATATTCCAAATATCTCTTAGTTGTAAAATTCATGTTTACATCCATCACATTACCCAATGCATTGCAGATCTATCTTAGGCTTACCCACCCTAGGTTTATCACGGAACCACCCGTATACGTAAATAATGCCCAAGAACCATAACATATTCATAACACATAATACAAACATAAAAGAAAGATAATAATTCCCCATTTCTATCAAAATATATCATTTAAATATATTGACATAAAAAATACATTATCAAACCCATTTTCAATACCAAAATATGTAAAAGCTTATATGGTACTTATTTTCCTTTTATAAACATTACGACTTGTTAAGGGAGCCAAAGATCAAATAACACTCGCGATGATAAAAAAGGTCATTTTCACTGCTTACACTAAAAGAAACATTCTCTTAAGTTCATTTATTTCTTTAACCATATAGTTTTTTGAAAAACCTTTACCTGATTAATTACCTTATTCTGCAACACTTGCTCTCTTTGGCCAAGAATCTGGACTGGTTGTTCCTCATAAGAGATATTTTCTTCCAACTAAACAACCTCTAGGCTCAAAACATGAGGCGAATCTGGCATATATATTCTCAACATTAAAACATGAAAATTATTGTGTACCTGGGATAAACATGGAGATAAAGCCACTATGTATGCAACTGATCCAAATTTTCCAGGATTTCATAAGGTCCATTATACCTCTGACTCAACTTTCCCTTCTTACCAAAATGCATCACACTTTTCCATGGAGAAACTTTGAGAAAGACATGATCACCTACCTCAAAAGTAAAGATCCTTCCTTTAGTTATCCACATTACTTTTATGACTTCTCTGATCTGTTCTCATGTGCTTCTAAATTAACTAAACATTTTCTACCATATCTTCTACCAATTCTGGTCCCATCAACTTCCTTTCACCTACTTGATAAAAAAAAGATAGATTTCGACACCGCTTCCCATATAATGCCTCAAATGGAGCCATCTGTATACTAGAATGAAAAATTTTATTATAAAAAAATTTAACCAAAGAAAGATGTTGGTCCCAACTTCCCTGATAATCCATCGAGAAATCACGCAAATATCCTCCAAGATCTGAATTGTTCATTCTGACTGCCCATCTTATTGAGGATGAAAAGCTTTACTAAAACTTAATTCAGTACCCAATGACTTTTGAATGAATTTATAATATATTTTAGTAAACCTAAGATCACGATTAGATACAATGAAGAGGGGAAAACCAAGCAACCTAACTTTCCATTTAACATAAAACTAAGAAAGTTGATCTAGAGAAAAAGAATATTGAATAGGAAGGAAATGGGCAGATTTAGTCGATCGATAAATAATAACCTAGATAGCATTATTACCTCGATATGTCTTTGGTAATCTCATAAAGAACTCAATGGATATATTTTCCTATTTCCACTCTGGCATCGTTAATGACTGAAGCATCCCTTTTTATAACTACTACTCTTCTTTAACCTATTGACAAGTCAAACATGTCATAATAAAATCAGCAATATCTCTTTTCATTTTGTCCCACAAATAATACTTTTGAAGATCTTTGTACATCTTAATACTCCTAGGATGAAATTAAAAGAGAGAACTATGAGCTTCACATAACAACTCATTCTTCAACTACGAATCACAAGGCACACATAATCTCTTCCCAAACCTCAAAACACAATCATTATCAATATTAAAATTAGGAAACATACCCTTCTGAACCAACTATACCTTCTACTGCTACTCAATATCTTCCTTCTGCACTTTCTTAATTCTGTCTGATATAGATGATTTCACTAACACCTGAAACAAAACAGAGGAATTTACCGCACCAACAACTTCTATGCCAAATTTCATGAAATTAAAAACCAAAGTATCTCGTTCCGAATGTGTCATGGTTAATAAATCATTCCTTTATTGACTCAAAGCATTATCCACTTTATTTACCTTTCCTTGATGGTAATGAATTGTGTAATCACAATATTTGATTAATTCCATCCATCTCCTCTATCTCATGATCAATTTATTCTGAGTGAATATATACATAATTTTTTTTGTTAGTTTATATTTTACATTTTAATTCATACAGATGATGTGACAAAATTTTTAATGAAAAAACAACAACAACTAATTTCAAATCAACTGTAGGGTAATTTAACTCATTAGGTTTCAACTGACGTGAAGTATAAGCAATTACTGATCATTTTTCATTAGGACACAACCAAGTCCTTTCAACGAAGAATCACTATAGATAACAAACTCACCATTTCTGGAAGGCAGTTCCAAAACTGGATCATTCACCAATCCTGTTTTCAATTCCTAAAAAGAATCATGACATTATTTTGTCTAGATGATCTTAACACCTTTTCAAGTTAACTTAGTCAGTGGGCTAGATAACCGTGAAAAATTTTCAACACAATTCCATTAATAACCCACTAATCCAAGAAAACAATGAATCTCAGTTAAATTTGTGGGTATTGGGCATTTTTAACAACTTTTTTTGGAAAGATTAATAGTTATGCCATTTTTTGAAATAATGTGACCAAGGAAAAAAAATTGTAACCAAAACTCACACATGCTGAATTTACCATACAATTTTTTTTCTTTTAAGGTTTTCAATAAAATCCTTAAATGACTTTCATGATCCTATTTACTATTAGAATAAAATAAAATATCATCAATGAACACAACCAAAAACTTATCCAGGAACTCACAGAAAATTCTATTCATAAGATCTATTAATATAGTAGGTGCATTGGCTAACCCAAAAGGTATAACTACACATTAATAATGGCCATATCTAGTATGAAACGCAGTCTTTGGAATGTCTGCTTCTTTTACTTTAAACTAACTGTATCCTGACCTCAAATAAATCTTTGAAAAATACTGAGCTCCCTAGAGCTGATCAAACAAATCATTGATATGAGGAAAATGATACTTGTTCTTAATAGTGATGTTATTCAATGCCCTACAATCAATGGGAAGTCTCTTTGAACCATATTTCTTTTTAAAAAACAAGAAAGGAGCACCCTATGGTGATGTGCTAGGTTGAATTAAACCTTTATCTAATAACTTTGGTAATTGCTTCTTTAACTCTAAAAGTTCAAATTGTGCCATTCGATAAGGGGGTTTGGAATTGGCTTAGAATTAGAAACTAAGTCAATAGTAAATACAACTTCTCGATCAGTTATTATACCAAAAAACTCATCAGAAAAAACATCAAGGTATTCATTTACCATTGACACATCATTAATCTGAAAAGTTCCTTGGTTTTCAACAATTTGTTCAAGGTAACATTCATTTTCATCTTTTACTAGTTTCTCAGCTTCCTAATATGTTATCAAAAGTAAGGGTTCATTCTTGTACACAAACTGAATATCTATTTCAAAATAAACCTCTTTAGCTCTGCCTTCAATCTTAGCATGATAAAAAGAAATCCAATCCATACCCAAAATAACATCAAAATCTACTAGAGGCAAAACAATAAAGTTTATAGGTTGATTTTTTCCGCAAAAAAGGAAAAAAAGGTTCTTATAATTTCTTTTTGTCTCAATATTTTATCCATGTGTATTACCAAAATTTTAGGATTCATATATTGAGATGGAATTCTCAATTTACTAGAAACATTCTCAGAAATGAAAGAGTGTGTAGACCCTGAATCAAACAACACATTGGCATAATCAAAACAAACAAATAGTGTACCTGATACTACTTCATTTGATGGACCAACATCTGCTGAGGTAGTTGCAAAGGATTTATCCACCCCTTTCTACTTGTATTCCAGCTGCTTTCCCTTAGTTGAGTTCTTTATTGGACACTAATTTTCATAATGAGCCATTTTATTGCACTGAAATTTTTTTGCTGACTGTAAATTAAATTTTGTATTACCATTACCCTAATATTGTTTAGTGCAATTTTGAGCCTTATGTCCCATTTTACCACATCGGTAGCACTTACCAGAATTCAAAATACATTCCCCAGCATGATTTTCACCACAATTTTCAAAAATTGTATACTTAAGTTTCTTACCATTAGGATTTTTTGAAGGGTTCTCCCCTTTCATCTACCACCTCTACCTCTTATTCTGTTGTTTTTCAAAGAACTCTTGATCATTGGAAAACTCCACTTTTACCCTCCCCGCACATTGAACATGTTTTTCATAAAATTTCAACCCATGAGAAGCTAAATCCCTTAGATACTTTGGCTTTAATCCTAAGTAAAAATGATGTATTTTACTATCAAGATCTCATATAAAATTTGGAGCATACCTTGACAGTTGATTGAATTTTTCTTCATAATCATACACTGAGTCATCCTCCTACCTCAATTGCACGAATTGTTTTTCCATCCTATGAAGAAACACATTAGGAAAATATTTCTCAAGAAACATACCTTTGAATTAATCCCAATCAAGAGCATCAATTTCTTCACTATCCCTGATATTTTTCACCATCAACCACCACTGATCAGCTTCACCTTAAATACAGTTAATATAAAGACTAACATTTTAATGCTTTGAACACCCCATGATAACAAAAATCATCCCCACTACTTTAATCCACCATTCAAACAGCACATGGTTAGATGATTCTCTGAATGATGGGGGATACTACCTCATGAAATGCTCCACTACTGACATGTTCCTCTGTGGTTGTTCTAGTTGATCTCATGCATGGATACCACCACCATTTATAGCATGAGTCAATTGTGCCATCACTGTAACAAACTATTCATTTCTGATTCTGACCATTTCAGGTTGATAACTTGGAAGGTTATCTTCCTCTTTATTTTGTCCCATTATAGATGCCTTTTTTCCTTTATAGAAAACTATTTTTAACAGAAAAATATCTTATGCAAAGAGGCATGGTAATCTGAAAATTATATATCATTTCAATTTTAACATAAATTAATTTATAGATATTAATTTAACAATACCCTAACTCTTAAAGTCTTCTAAACCGACATATGATACAAACTATAATGACCCAGACTCAAAACATTACATAATATGGAATTAAATTAATAATTCACATTGAGGATATTTTCAGGTTTAGAGTTTTAGAGAATTAGGCCATAACTATTACGTTACATCTCAAAAATTACTGAGTAGACAATTCTATTCAGTTTACATTTTTTTTCATAAAATAAAACTCTTGAAAACAAGATTCATGTATAGTTTCATGTTTTAGACATCATGAATTTCCCTTGATCCCATCCTTGAACCTATTTATCTTTCAGTCCTGTGAAAAACATTTCAAAAACTTGGGATGAGCATAAAAATCTCAGTAAGGGTTATAAAAAAAAGAAATAAAACATTAGATCATTAATACATACATAACATAATATCTTTAAAATATCTCATGAAATCATAAGATTTATGAAATATATATAGAAATCATAAATCATAAAGGTAAATTGTGTCATACATAACATACTTAAGTTGTATCTTTCACTGCTACATAGAGAGTTACATTTACAATAACCATCACAGTATATTCCCTAAATCTTTTAGGAGAAATATTCACATTTACCTCTATCATGTTACCCAATGCATTACAGAGATATCTTAGGCTTACCCACCCTAGGTTTATCAGAGAACCACCTGTAGACTTAAATAATGACCATGCACCATAACATCTTCATAACACATAAAATAAACAAAAAGGAAAGATAACATTTCCACATTTCAATAAAAATATATCATTTAAATATATTGACATAATAAATAGATTATCAAAAACATTTTCAATACCAAAATAAATAAAAGATTATATGGTATTTGTTTTACTTTTAAAAACATTACGACTTTTTACGGAATCCAAATATCAAATAATACTCCCATCGGTAGAAATGGACGTTTTCACCACTTACATTAAAAAGAAACATTAATTTTTGTTGTTTAGTAGAACAAATCTTAGAAAAAATATTCCCTTTGAATGAAATGTAAATTAAAAGTTGTTTATAAAATGTATATAATAATGTCGTGTATAAAACAAAATATGCCTCAATGAAAGGAGATTGAGACGAAGTCCCTTACCTCATGTCCGACTTGACTCGATCGTTATTTAATCTCCTGAATAATAAACTTAATATAATTTCTAATTGATTAAGAATATTTTTAAATTTTATTATTCCTTTTATATCAATTATTACCTTTCTTTAAAAATTAGTTAATTATTTGAGTTCATATCAGACATTTTGTTGATGTTTGGAACTTGAGTTAAAATTGAACTTGCTATAATTATAAATTGTCCATGTGGTCCAAATTCCATTATCTACAGAATTATATTCATGATTTAGATTGTATATATATCATATATATATAGTATATATGTATATATATTTATTTATAATAGTATATAACATTTGGAGATAAGAAATGAAATGCACCGTTCATGGAGACGGTAAGTCGTACGTACGTATGAATGCTACTTTCATTTCTATTTCATATTTAATTTAATAATAACATATTGATAAATATGTATATTATAATTCCAGTATGATATCATATTTAATTACATTAAATACATCCTTTATATGTTTCTCTTAAGGCATGAACGAGTCATATCACTTTGAGGGGGCGGTAGTCCGCACTTTCTCAAATGAAATTATCATATTTACCCACTATGGAAACCATAAAGTTATTCTAAAAATTAAAAATATACAAGAATATAAACAATATAAATATAATATACATCACATATAAATACAGTTCCATCTTAATTTCCACTATAGGAGGTTGTAGGATAAGATTGAACAGTCATTGTTTCGTGAAGAAGTTGTTCGCCATCCACTGAAACAATATATTCTTTACCCATTAGATGGAGGTGTGTGTAAGTGTAGTTCAAATAATTATAAAAAAATAACCTAGTATATTGAGGATACAAGTTTTGATATAAAATAAAGTCATAAAAAGAGTTTAGGGGGTTGGAGAAGTAAAATAAAACAAAAGAACTTAAGAGATGACATTACCTGTAAATCAGGTATCTCCCTTCAATTTGAACCAAAAGGTTTAATCTAATTACCTTCTGACTAGGGAAAGGATTATAGGAGTAGTAGAGGGATGTAGAAATCTTAATTGTGTAGGAGTTTGGATGAGCCAAGGGGCTTGATAATTGTGAGTAATCGGTTAGAAGTGAAGGATTTTTATAAGGGGGGGGGGGGAGGGGCTCTTTAGGAAAGTTTAAAAATATTATTTTATTATATAATGAATTTCAGTTTCTAAAAGTCCCAAAATTATTAAAATAGAATATATGATGACTAATGTTTGAAATAAAATCATATAAAAATAATTAGACATGTTTGGGATATTTTTTGAATCTTTATAATCTTATTTATTTAAATCATTCATTAATGAGGTAAACAATACATTATTATTGTGTCATAAATAATTTTATTTATTTGATGTCTAAAAATTATAAAAAAAATATCATGATGTAGTAAATTTATTTATATTTTAAATGAATATTTATTCTCTAAGAGATAACTTACATAACCCCATGTAAAATTTTATTTACCCAAAGATATATGTTTATGTCATTTTTGTCTTTAATTTAAATTAATTAATATAAAGTGTCATTATCACTCTCATGTGGATCCATGGGGTCCCAAAATCGACCCAAGGATGACCATGGTCATAAACGTATCAAATAATAGGATTAGGGCACATGTTATGGTAATATAATATTATTATAATAATATTTGTTTACCCTTATTTATCATATTTACCCTTTATCCATGGTAAATAAATTTTTTAGTGAAGTAAATAAAATTTTTACTGAAGTAAATATTCATCATTTATAAAAGTAAAAGTTGCCTATTTACACAATTTGGACCTCTTGATTCTAAATATGGAATCCATTTTTCCAAATTCAGAACACAGAAGTGGAAAATGTTAATTAAGAATTAATTCCTGAAATCAAAACAAAACGCGTGTTTTTAAGAAATAGTAAATGTGAAAAGATTATCACTTATTTATGTCCAATTTAAAAGTTAAATTACTTCAAATGACCAAAATTAGATTAAATGGTAAAAAAATCATATAATTACACGTTAAACCCAACTAAAAAGATAATATAACCTTATAAATAAATTATATTAAAAGGTAGTTTTGAATTAAAATACAATATTTTTCACTATTCATTAAAAAGTTAATTTTATCAAAAAAATACCAAAAATTTACCCAAAGTAAATTTTGATGTACTAATTATAAATAAGAATATTATTTTGTCAAATAAAACATATAAAAGTGACCAAAACTATATTTAAAGAGGGATCTCCATCAAAAGGTGATAAATCGACCTTTAAATCCATATTAGAGTATTTATGCTTAAAATTGGTTTCCTGTTTAATTTAAGCCACTAAATTTTATTGGATTAATTTAAAAACATTTAACAAACATGTATAATCATATTTTAGTTAGTTATTATCATTCGAAACAATACAATAGCTTGGAATTAACTACCATTTAAAACTATATTATATAATTATTTTTCAATATGACTCAGCATTTTGTGCAAAATTAGACTTTGGAGAAACCCATTATTGCGTGTCAGGCACACCATCGAACATAGCATCCCCTTGAAAGTAAAATTAAAATTTAATTCCAAAATATTAATAAATATGAAAATATTATATTCTTTATTTAACTAGGATGTTACATTGTGGTTCTATTATATTTTAATTTCTCATAATCATTATCTTTCTTTTTTCCAATGTTTTCTATTACTCCCCGTTACTATTTAGACATTAGTTATCTCCTCTGTGTCAATTTTTTCACATACCAATAATGTTCTCCAATTTAGAAACATATTTATTTTTTATTCTTGATAACCTTAATATTTCCATTTTACTCTTTTTAAAAGGATTTTTTATAAACCAGTTTTATAATGTGGTTTTTTAATAATGGTATTTAAAAACGTTAAACCCTCTATTAAAGAGCTCAAGATAAGGTTTGAGGATGAAATTTATAAGAAATCAGAAGAGTGTAAAAACCTAATATTTTGATATGTATTTATCATTTAAATGAATATTATGTTTGATATATTGTGATACATCCAATATCAAAAGAATAAAACATGATACTTTTATTGAAATAATATAATAAAATGAAAGATAAAAACTAATACCTTATCTTGTTGCAATATGAAAAAACTTAAAGAAAGGTATAAGTGGATTCAATATATATATATATATATATATATATACAAAAAACATAAAATATTTTCCCCAATTTTTACGATAATAATTTTAACCTCAACTCTAACATTGGAAACAAGGTAATAAATTCGGAATATAATAGACACGATGAGAAAAAAGTAAATGAACAAATTTTAGTAAACCATGTATGGAAATATATAGAAATGTAATATGACTATTATATAAATTTAAATTGGTTGAAAATACATTGTGTATATATATTTATCTATTAGTAATATATCAATCAGGTATATTTAATTCTATTAGTTTTAAATGAGTATAAAATATTTCAAAGGTAGAAAAGATTTTTTTTCATAAAACTATTTTTATTTTCACATTTTATTTTTTCTTTTATAAAATTAATGTAATCACCATTTATAAATGAATATAATGAAATAAGTTGATTATTTATTCAATTATATTAATTTTTATTAATTTAATTATTTTTATTAGGAAAGGAATGAGAATAAATTCATTTTTGGCATCAAAAATATGTTTTCTCTAAAAAAAGAATTTATTTCTTTTGTGAGAAAATATTATAAATAATTTCTATAGATTTTTTTATAATTTATGTAATAAAATTTATATAATTTTGTTAATAATCATATAAAAATTATCTTAGGATTATATTTTGATTTTTTTCTGAATTGTTTTTTAATGAATAGTGAAAAAATATTGATTTTTTACAAAACTATAATTTTCTTTTCAAGTATTTATAATGTCTATTTTTGTAAATTTTTTATAAATTATAAATATTTAATTTTTATGAATCCTTATCTATTAAATTTAATTTAAATAAACCATATTCCTATTTTTTTTATAAAAACTTTTTTATACATAAAAATTTAGTTCTCCAAAAACCCTTTTTTGTCTCTTTTTTAGGATTTATTTTAACCATAACTTATGCCAATTATAAAAATTTAATTTTATAAAATATAATACATAATTTTTTTATTAATTTAAATTTTTCTAATTATTTTAATTTCATTTTTCATCTTTATTAATAGTAACTTTGGAAAAAAATAGTTATGATGGTAAGAGTTAAAACATGTCAACATGATTAAAACTAAAATGATATGGTTTAAAATGAGTTATTTTTTTTCAAAATCCAATTTTATTATCATATTTATACCATATATATTATAATATTTTAATATGTGTCATTTTGATATATTTTTTACAGATTAAAATAATAATATATAATAATAGTTAGAAAAATTCCAAGTGTTTCATCTCCCTTAGTTACAAAAGGAAACCCCTAAAAATATCTTCTACACACATAACGATCCTTTTATCTTGACCAAGACCTATAAAATTCCTCTAAAACATACCTAATCATTTCTTTGATGTCCTTTTTTATCAAAATTATATCCTATGAAGTCTTTATCTATAATCCATCAGTGTTTTTCCAAAGAGGTAATGGTCTTAACTAAGTTTTTTGATTTTATTTCTACATTTTCTTCCAAAAAAAATCACTTAAATTTTATTATTTAATAACATAATTATCTAAATTATATTGAAATGTAAATATCTTTATTTTATTACCATTTTCATCTTCTTTTCCATCTTAAGGGTAATGGAAACATCACTTGTGCGTACGTGTAAACTACCACATTCATAAAAAGATGTCTTTCGTTTTGCATCATTGGATCATTTTGATTGATAAAATGATGTCAAAAATGAATATATATATATATATATATATATTATATCAATGAAATATATTTATAATATTATGTATAATATATTGTCTATTTTCTTAATATTCCATCCATTTCAAA
Source organism: Viscum album (assembly GCA_963277665.1). Lineage (NCBI taxonomy): Eukaryota > Viridiplantae > Streptophyta > Magnoliopsida > Santalales > Viscaceae > Viscum > Viscum album. The sequence goes on from OY728150.1 coordinate 1,235,938,415, forward strand.
ATGGTGATGGATTTTTTGTGTACTTGTGGGATACCACCTCCACAAAGCGATGTGATTAATTTTTCATTTTATACTTATAATTATGGTAATAAGGATAGAAATATTGAATAAATATTATATTTATAAAATATTTATTATTCTATCAAAGTAAAATATTATCTAATTTATTTCTTCTCCACCTGTTAGAAAAGTGAAAAATTTGTTCATACGTACGTACAAATTATCGTCTCCAATAAATAGTGTTTTTAATTTTTCATAACCACCATACATGGTTGGTTTTAAAATTTTATATAATGTATTAATATAATAAATATATAATAATAATAATTATTTATATGATGTATCTAGGGCCCGTTTAACCATGGTTAAACTACCAAAGTCATATCGCAACCGAACATCCTCAAAACAACCAACATAAACTTAACTGATTAATTAATTAATATGTCATTTAAATAAAGTAAATAAATGGTTTAATGTTAATTTAATAAAAAAATTATTAATAATTTAGAAAATTTATATAATGTTATAATACATGAGTTAAAGGACGTATATAGGATGTCTGGACTCATGGTAAGGGGTTTCATAACTAAATCTCATTTCATTAGGTTATAAAAGTTCACCATTGATTTTTTTATTCCATAATTATGTATGAATTTATATATAAATTATATTATGTTGTTGTTAAAATTTATTTATATGGATTTACATATGTTCACTTAAAAACATAATGTATTAATTGTCACATCAAATGTTAGGACCTTAGCAAGGGCTTTCGTTGTCTCAATGTCATTTCCTTGAGGTGGTTTCACATCATGCACGATATTTTATTTTTATGATTTACATATTACCCATTGAATTAATTTGGTCATATTAATTCATGTAATTTATTGAATTTATAAATCAGCATAATATTCTTTCAGTCAATTACATTTTATTCAAATGTTATCAAAGTGGTAATAGATTTATGTTATAATCTCAGTTTTTTCAAGATAGTTTATGTTAAAGGATAATTTTTGGGAAAATTGTATGAAATTAATTTAAATAACTATGTATCCTTTCATCTCATTTGGTTTTTTATATTTAATTTAGGATTACCTTTAATTTTTCTCCATTTGGTACTTAAAATGGTTGAGAATTGTTTTTAATAAAAACTGATTACATTTCCTCTTTCTAGGACGAAATTTGCTTTCAATTTCCATAATTTATGAAAATATTTTGCATAATGTTTATAATTTTTTAAAATTATATTTACTGTATTTTTAACCATTTTTAAATTTTTATACAAATTTTTAAAAGTAATCATCTTTTAATTTCTTGAATGAGGTTATTTTTACCAAAAGATTGATGAAATCAATGTTTTTTAACATACCGCATGGATGAAATTTCCTAAATTTATAAATATTCCATGTATTAAATAATTATTTACAAGTTTACATTTTTATTATCAATGAAAATATTTTTCTCAATATTTATTATATTTTTATCTTTTATTTTTAATGAGAGAAAAGTGTATTTTATCTTATTTTAAATGAAATGTTTTTTATGCTCTTTTAAATGTATTTTGATATATTAAAACATCCTTTAATGATTCATATAATTTATTAGGAATATTATCTTAAGATCTAATCAATATTCATTCTTTGTAAGGATTATTATGATTATTTTAAATAGATAACCATGAAACCTATTTATTTTACACATTTAAATAAAGGTATAAAGGAATGTATGTTTTACAAAAAATTTGGTAATGACAATTAAGGATTTTATGTGTTATAAAAAGGTATGTTATTATATAATTCTTGATTATTATAGGTTAGACAGATATATAATATAAAATAGTTTTTCTTTATATATATTATATAAAGGGGGATCCTGATACAACTCTCTAATGAATTGGGTAATGTTCCATGTCATTAAAGTATAGAAAGATGGAGTGAAATAAAGATGTTTCTAAAATGGATTTCAATGAGATATAGTTATTTCTAACTTTAGTGAACATGAGTAATGATAACTATAGTTCAATATTCCAATACATTTTATCTATGATTTCTATGAGTTTTTAATTGTTCAGTTGATTAAGATTGACATCGAATGGACCATGATTATTGATTATTATGAATATTTCTATTGTTAAAAGATTTATGCCATTTCAGATTTTTTATGATTTAGGTTTTTATGGGTATGAATTATTTTATTTTAGTTTCATGTAATTCTTAAATATTTGCATACCCTTATTCCCACTTATGCTCAAAAAAGATATTCAATTATTACATCATATGTTTACCCTTAATGAGAAGTTGAGATCAACCTTCTTATGTTCATTTCTCCATGTTTATAAAGAAATGTGTTATGTAAGATATGTCTCGAAGAATTTCATGTGGGTGTTTATGAAGAATTTATATGGAATAATTTAATATTGGTATAGTGAAAAAAAATTCACTTAAAGACATGAGTAATGTTTTGTAAGAGTTTTCCCTTATTACCAAAAAACCCTAAAACTAAATGTTTATTGGGTATGTAATTCATTCAATATTTTTGTTTGATATTATATATTTTGGATGGATAAAAATTTGGAATATTTATTGGTATAAAATCCAAAATGAAAATATTGTTTTTTACCACTAGAGCTGATAGTGTGTTTTCAAGGATCTTATATTTATTCCTTTTGGATTAAGAATTGTAGTTTAATTAATTTTTTGAGATTATTGGAGGTATTTGGAATGATAAATATCTCTTAATGGATGGTTTTTAGTATATAAAAACTATGTGATTCTTGATATATGATCCAAACTTTCCTCCAAGATGTTTTTCTAAAAAAAATTAAACAACGATTAATATATATTGTGAATATTAATGGTATGATTTAAAAGAGTAAATGTTTATAACAAAAATAATGTTTTAAATGGGTTTGTATAGTAAATATTATATACATATTTTCTCCCTTTTTTATCTTAGGGTCTATACCATTATGGTTTAGTTCTTCTGGTCTCATACCGGTTTCATAATTATTGTTAAATTTTTCCATTAAATATGAATTAGGTAACCTAATTATAAGCAATATAACATGACTTCAAAATCATTAAATGTTATATTTCATCATATTTCACTAATCTATATCTGAAATTAGGACCTATTATGAGACCATTATTTCAAAAAATTCATAAGGATTTCTTGTAATATTTATATTTTCACGTAAACAAAACCTTTTTAGTATATTAAATTTCAGAAAAAAATAGAAATCCAATAGTTTTTTTAATTGTAAATAATCTTTTAACACTAAAACATGAATAAAATATAAGTCAATGAACCTTTCCTATCCTTGGATTATGTGATTACATTGGTGATGGTTTGGTGTCTAGGTTGGTTAAGTTAGAAAATATGATTTGACATTAATGTTAGGACCAAAAGGGGCCTATATACCCTGAGAGGGGGGGGGGGTGAATCCGAGTACGGATATTCTATTCTAAATACTTCCTGCCCCACTGGATCTTGACCTCTTTATTACATGTTTCTCTTTGTTTTAACTTGTGTGATTATTATGACCACTTCCTTTTGTCTTTATCTGTTGATTATGCTTTGAATGCAATCCAGGGAAGCAAGCAGGCAGACACATAGATTTTTACTTGGTTCACCCTCACTGGGTTACGTCCAAGGAGAATACAACGACGATGTTCCATTGTACCAAATCCACTAAGGCTCACTTACAATAATGTTTAAAAGTTTAGGATAGATCACTTCTATTCCCAGGCTCACTGCCTTTACAAGGTTTAGGGTCATCTCACTGCTTTCCCAATGGTCACTCCCTATTTCTCTCTCTCTGTCTCACTGCTGATGGAGAGAATCACCTTCTTCCTCTTCCTTTGCTCACTGTTCTAGAAAGGATCCACTCCCAGTTTATAGACTTGTAGGTCTCTTCATTATTACTAATGAATACATGCTCTGTTGTAAGTAGATGCTCCATTTAAATCCATCTATCACCCGTAGATTAATCTCTCTTTGCACCGAAGGTATCAGAAAATCTTCTAGCTTTTACGCAGCCCTGAAATACTTCTGTGAATCAACCTTACTTGGCACGCAAGTCTAATCCGGTGCACAAGTATCGGTGCACAAGTCACAACTAGCACACAAGTCTACCTCAATCACTTGCACGACACAATCTTCTGCAACTCCAAACATGCGTGAATCAACCCCTTTTACACCCAAGCCAATATTGGCACACAACTACCAACAAGCACACAACTTCAAAAACTGGCGCACAAGTCCAACTGCGCGACCACACACCACTTGCGCGACCACCACATCTTCTTGACGGGAGATCTGATTTTTCTAAGTGTTGAACTCCATACCGAATGAGGAGGGGTCAACCTATATTTATAGGCATTTTAACAACCTGCACGACGGCGCGCAAGTCTACCCTCGACATGCAAGTCTCGGCGCGGAGGTCTCTTCCCCAACTAGTCACTTGAGAGAACCACTTCCAAACCTGGGTGCCCTTCTCCCTTTTCCATATTTTCTTGTTCTTATCTTTAAAAACAACAGGTGGGAAAGTTTCCAATCTTCATAGGAACCGACGCGCAAGTCCTTTATCAGCATGCACATCACCTGCACGACCAACCCAATACTTGTGCGACCCTTATCTCTTTTCTATATTTTGATGATCTGATCTTGAAAAACATTGGGCATGCAAGTTTCATCACCTTCAAGTACACGACGCGCAAGTCCCATTTCCAAAAACCACTTTTCTTTATTTTTCAATTTTCATGCCAAAAAATATGGCGAACACTAAAAAAACGGGGCCACCTTGTGTTTGTTCTCTTTGTACCACCTTTAGATCATCCATTCCTTTATCGAAGTTCTTGAATCAAACATTGATCATTAACCACAACTCTTGAACTCAACATTCCACAAAGAAATACCGTTTGTCAAAAAATTTGTATGTCGTGGTTTTCATTGTCAACAATCACAACAAAGATTTCCACTTTGTCAACAAACACAATCACCTCAAAAATTCTTCAATGATACCTTGAAGGATTTTTTCCCAACAATTAACAACCTAAATATTACAGTTTAAACCTAATGATTTTTTAACTTATAGTCAAAATAGATTTTAATAAAAAATTGATATTTTTAATAATTACAGAAAAACTAAATGATAATAATTAGGATCATTTAATTGATCTTACTTATATGAAAGGGTTATTTAAAATCATAATTTTTAAAAACAAATATAATCATACATGTGAAAATTATATTCAATTTTTTCCAATAATCTACCTTAATTATCATATATGGAATTTATCTATTTATATAATGAATATAAAATTCATTTCTAAAAATATTTCATATTCTATGTGGTTCTATTATATAAATAAAAAAATTAAAGGTAAAAAAAATATCTAAAACCCAACTAACAGAATTAAAATGTTTTTATTTTAACAATGAATATACCTAAATCATTCACTATTTTCTTTTTAGCAATACAGTTCTTCTTTTAATTAAATTTATTGGCACATAAAAGCCAAACCAAATTCTTCCCATTACTCTTCCTATGAATATATTATTCCCTTGATGGGTTTTTCAAAGGAACCAGTTTCTTCATAATTATCATTGTATTTTAAACATTATTTTAAATATTATTCTCTAAAAGGATTTATAAACCAAATTCACACACACACACACACACAGAAATATATATATATACACTCACACACATATATATGAACATATGTATAAATATATATGAGACAAAATGAAAGAATACTAAAGAATAAAATATCATCAAAATTGTTGATTTGTAAAAAAACACATTATAATTATTAATTAAGATTTTTGAATCACATACCAAAAATTTAATTTAAATGTAAATAATGAAATTTAAGAATTATGAATTATACACAATAATTTAGTTCAAAAATAGATGGAAAACAAATAAAATAAGAATAAGGGATATTGAAGGGGTGTATCATTGTTTACAACAAAAGTTCCTTTCATAGTGATATATGTACAGGTGCTATGAAATGAAACATTACATAATACTTATTTATGATTTAGAAAGGATAGAAATTTCTCTATGATAGTTTAGAAATGATAATTTACACATGTTCTTATTGAAAAATAATCATTGAGAAATTATCCATTTTTTCACCAGGAGAGGGAAGTTATTATTTTTCTTTTATTTAAATAAGTAATTTCATTCTTGATGGACTTTTGTGTCTCCCATTAATGTTTTTTTTTATTTTTAGACTTTTTTAACCAATATGTATTTTTATTCTTTAATATTGTCTAAAATTGTAATTGAATTTGAAAATTTGTAAAACAATATGAAAAAGAGGGAAAAAAACAACCCCCACCAATCCTGAATCCATTAAATTCCACACCATGACCATTAACCATGTCTCATCTAAAATCCCCCATCGTAGTTGATTTTTTTAAATTATGGTTAGGATACACTTATGTTATTAAAATGTTATATTAGAAAATATTGTCTCCAAATGATGTATTAATAAACTATATTTAAGGAAGAAAAATTGTTTCCATATAACTATGTTAAATTATTGTATAATAATTGTAATCCATGTTAAGATTAGTTTCAAACCTAAAAAAGTAGTTCCATTAACTTATTACATAAATTCTTTTATTGATTCCCCTTTTTATAGAAAAATATTGAAATTGAAAAGTATAGTATCAATTACCATAAATAAGAAGGTATATAATCCCCCAATGATGTGGTTTTAGTGAATGAAGAAAAATACTAAAAGATAGTTTACAAGGAAGAAAATTTAAAACAGTAGTTTCTTACATAACTCATGTGAATTTTAAATTACATTTTTAAGAAAAACTCTAAGAAGTGAACATGAAATGTAATACTGATTTTGAAAATTGAATATGCATATGTCTTGAACAACGTATTTTACCTCAATCAACCCAGACATTATCTATCTACCAAATAAAACACAAAACAATATATTATGTATAATTATTTTACTTATTATTAATTCAAGTTCAATGGTCAAGAAATTATTTCATAAAAAATAAATCTACTAATATCCAATGATGTCAGGACCCGTCCCCCGGGGCTTGTGCCATGACTACCCCAAGCCGGCCTTCCATAGTCTTGGGCTTGGAGACAGGCACCAAAAGGCATATTCCATAAAATGGGAAGGTATTGACTTTAAACCCGTACAAATACATGGTCCGAGAACAAAAAAAGATGCAACTGTGAAGTAAATTACTGTAGTAAACGAGTGTTGAATGTAAAAGGGGCCAGAATAGAATCCCAACTGAAAAGGTAAAAGTACAACTAGATGTACAGTAAAACTGAAAGAAAAATAAAAATATCTACCAAGTGATACTCTGAGGTTCCTACTTGAAGGGTAGGTACAAATCACCTCCACTTCACCCTATGTCTGCTCATCTCCTCTGTGTCTCATCACGCCGAAGGGTCCACCTCTAAGCACCATCTAGTCATGGCTCCCTCAGCCTCGATCAATGTTGTAGGTCGTCTACACAAGACACAAAAAGGTGTAGGAAAATCTTGTGCATGGGTGAGTATAATGATACTCAATAGGGACCCTGAGACCTCAAAGGTCTCCTAGATTTACAGAAAGAAAAACCACAGGGTAACACCATGAAGGTAGATTACCACACAGGTATTGTACGACATATCATAACCTCAAACACAAGCACAAGGTAAAGACATCTCACACTAGGATTTTTTTAGGGGTTGTAACAAGTAACATCCCCAGTCACAACGTCGAACACATTGACTACTGGAGAACTCCTCCTCTATCATGTACAGTGGGCCTATCAGGTCACTCTGAGCTACTTCCCACTAACCATGAACTACTGAGGTACTCCTCCCTGATGTGTACTGTGGGTCTGTCAAGTTACACAGAGCCTCCCACCCCCATCATGGTCTGCTAAGGTACTCCTCCCCATCGCGTACCAAGGCTACTCCCCAACATGGCCTACCAAGTCACCTAGAACCACCCACCCCCATCATGGTCGGCAAAGGTACTCATCTCATCACGTACTGCGGCTGTTAAGTCACTCCGAGTCGAAAATTCAGCAGTCGTTAGGTCTCAGCCAATCGTAGGGTTTCGTACATAGTGTGCCTGGGAGAACTGCTCCCCAAGCCATCTGTTGTATCTAAACTACATTAAGTCTCACAAATAAGTAGCCCAATGATCCGCAATGACATAAGGGTTCTGACGTAACAGAAAATGCATCAGTCAGATTCCCAGTCTGAGAGTGTTATTGGAATTTTCGTATCAAGGGCCCGATTGGATTTGGGTGTGATCCAACCCGTCCGAACTCCACATTTCTCCGTAACCCAAATTGAGTAAGGAAAAGTATTTTCTTTCTCCAAAGCTGCTAACGTCGTAGATGGTTCATCAAACGGGTGTCCAGTCCTCAAGATAATCCTATTGGAGTGTTTATCAGCCCGGTGGGGCCCGAGTTTGGTCCAACTAGGTCGGACTTACCCCGCCCGACCCAGTCTGGGTGGAACCAAGGTGGACTCGGCCTGCTGGGCTGGTGTCCAGTCCTAAATGCAAGAGGGGTGGCCCGCAAGGGAGGACCAGCTTGAATAGGTTTGCTCGGTCAGAATGGGGCTGTGACTGCTGGGGAAACGGCCCGATCCTGGGGTGGCGGCCCACTAGGGCGGGGGCTCGGACCGAGGGTGGCGGCTCGACTCTGAGGGTGGTTTCCTGGATCAAGGGTGGCAGCCCGACTCAGGGGTCGTGGCCTAGTCCTAGGGAGGTGGCACACTTCGAGGGCGGTGGCACACTCTGAGGGTGGCAACCCGACTCGAGGGTGGCTGCCCGTCTTGAGGGTGTTGGCCCGATCCGAGGGCGGAGGGCCACTATGAGGGCAGCGGCCCTGATTCGTGGTTGGTGGCCCAATGCGAGGATGGTGGCCCAGTTTGGTCTGACGCGGGGGGGGGGGGGGGTGTAAGCCCGCAATCTCCCAAATTCCCAAACAACCAGAAGGTCATTCAGTTTGTGAGGAATTGGCGCCGCGTGCGCGTCGCTCAGTGGCCACGGAACCCACCAGAGGTGGGTTGGGCCTCCATTGCAGCTTCATCCACAGCTTCTATTCATCAGCAGTGCGGCGGTCATTCTTCTTTCCTTCCCGTGATCGACCATCATGCCGACCGCCTCCTCCATTCACTACGACTGACGAGTTGCAACCTTCCTCTTGCGGTGTGCATCGACGCCCTCACAGTCTTCCAAGGTGGATCAAGGATTGCAAGATAGCAGACAGTTTGGGCTGGGTTTATTAGGCCCGCACCCTCCGCATTTTCTTGTAAACATGAGGGGGTTAAAGATTTAATAACAATTGAATTAAATAATAAGATTAACCCCACAAGATTCCACGTAATAACCTCCCGCAAAGAATAATGAATCAGAGTCAACCCATTTGTCAGTTGACCTTCGTTCTTCATATAATTTCAAGAACGGGGAAGATGGAATCAAAAACACACAAATGAAAATAACACTCTTCCTTGAAACGTTGTATAGAACATTCGGTAGAGGGAGTCTCGTTGTTCGCCATCCCCGCAACAAGCTGTCCTCACTACCGCTTGAATGTCAGGCTACAGTTCAGGGTTTCAGTGTTGCACATCACCTTCTTCTGGGGTCAGCTCTATCCTCTAATGTCTCAGTGTTATGGTACTCCACCCGAACTTAGTTTCCTGGAAAAGCTTGTCTGATACCCCTCCCCCCAAACTCTATATTTATAGGAGAGGGGGAGAGAAAGTAATGACATGGGGAGTTAATGGGACTCATAAATTAGGAAGATTCCTAATTTCCCAAACAAAATTGTTACTTAGGATTTGGAAAGTCAAGTCATTCATTGGATTGACTCAACACGGGTCCCACACTCTTCCAATCCATTGGTGGAAGAGAAATAAAATAATGAGATTATTTTATTTCATTTCTTTTAAAAGCCACAAAAATTAAATTCTTCTTCGGACCTACTGCAGTCATAGAAAACCCTCCATTACGTGAATCTCGGTGCTGTGAATTCAACAGCTCCATCAGATCTTTAATCTGAGCAATGGTTCAAAAGTTAAAAAATACAACTCATGCGTTTACTGAACATACCCGAAAAAAGACCAGAAATTCATTGCGGGCACACCGGGCCTCCAAATCACATGCCATCTATTTTCGGAGACTTTTAATAATTCCATATAATTAAAAAAATTACATGTAAAATACAGGTCTTTACATTATCCCCAACTTATATCTTTACATCCCCATAAGCCACAACATAGAATAAGTAAACAAATGGGGGTACTGTGTACGAACCTGAGCCTCCCACTCCCATGTTCTCTCCTAGAGGTTCTCGTGCTGCCAACGAACGCCCACCAGAGGTATCGACTACCCACAAAGGACCTAATCCTATCAATCCTCAATCTCTATTGGAACCTCCATAAACGTCGCCCCATCGTCTAAGTCCAGCTCTCTATGGTCGATGACATGAGATGGGTCATACACGTATCACCTCACCTGGGATACATGGAAGATGTCGTGCACCTTCCCCAACTGCGGTGGAAGTTCTAAGTGGTATTCCACCTTGCCTATCATTCAAAGTATCAGAAATATCCTGATAAACCATGCTGATAACTTGTCGTCTCGGCCAAATCTCCGCAGTCCCCATCGAGGAGAGACTCGCAACAAAACATGGTCCCACTCCTGGAACTCCAAAGGTCTCTGTCTTATTTCAGTATATGAATTTTGTTTTCTCTATATAGTCTTCATCCACTCCTGGATGATCTGCACCTTCTCAGTGGTAGCCCGTACCAACTTTGGACCCATAAGTGCTGACTCCCCTAGGTCTATCTAGCATAGTGGTGATCAGCAGGGCAGGTCGTATAGGGCCTCGAATGGTTCCATACAAAGATTGGAGTGATAACAGTTATTGTATGCGAACTCCACCAATGTAAATTGATCCTCCCAACTATGGAAAAAATCTTGGATTCATGCACGAAGCATGTCTTCATACGTCTGAATGGTCCACTTCGTCTGACCATCCTTCCGAGGACGAAAGGCGGTACTCAAAAGCAGGTGGGTCCCAAAGGCCTCCTGCAATCCCTTCCACAAATGGGATGTAAAATGTGAATCATGGTCAGAGACGATCGTCGATGTAACCCCATGAAGTCACATGATCTCATGTATGTAAAGGTATCCCAAGCCCCTTACTGATCCCCGCTTTCTGATAGGTTGGAAGTGGGCCGACATGGTGAGTCGGTCAACGATCACCCATATGGAATCATGTCCCCTAGATATACATGGAATCCCTTTCAAAAAATCCATGGAGATCCCATCCCACTTCCACTCTGACACCTCTAGTGGCTGATCTAAGCCTGCTGGTACCTGGTGCTTGGCCTTCACTTGCTGATAATTAAGGCATCGTGAAACAATCTCTACCACTTCCTTCTTCATCGCTGGCCACCAGTGAGGACACCAAAGGTCCTATTACCTTTTCACCACACCAGGATGTACCTATAGAGGGGATGTATGGAACTCCCTTAACCCCCACCCCCCCCCCCCCTCAGCACCACCAGTACCATGGTTCATTTTATAAAGAGGTTGATGTTCTCCCCACCTTCAGAAAATCCATCAGGTGCCTACCCTAGGGATATCTAAGCACATCGAGCCTCACAGTCAGTGTCCCAAAGCTGCGTCTCCCTAGATCGCATAAGGAGTGGGGGTGTGACTGTCATAGAGTAGAGGTATGCTGCCCCATCTATATCCATGAAGGATATCTGCAACACGGTTGGCTACTCTGTCACATCACTTAGCAACTACAGAACATACCTCCTGCTGAGTGAATCTGCTGCCACGTTCCCCTTCCAAGGAGTATAAACTATCTCAAATTCATAGTTCTACAAGAACTCAATCCATCACCGCTGTCTCAGGATATGTTCTTTCTGATAGAAGATATACTTGAGACTCTTATGATCAGAGAAAACTATAAAATGTTCTCCCATAAAGTAATGTCTCCACATATTCAAGGCAAAGACCATTACTTCTAACTCCATGTCGTGGGTAGCATAGTTATGCTCATGTTTCCTCATCTATTGTGAACTATAAGTGATCACTACCTACTCCTTTATCAAGACACGTCCATGCCCGGTCCCTGATGCGTCATAGTGAACTACATACCCAACTCCCTCTTATGGAAACCTCAAGATGGTGGAACTTTTCAGTCTCTGATTCAGCTCCCAGAAACTCTGTTGGCATCTATCCATCCACATGAAACATTGCCCCTTCTTTGTTAAAGATGAAAAGGGTGCTGCAACATTGGAAAAGTTAGGCACAAATCTCATGTAGTATCCAGCCAACCATAGGAAACTCTGCACCTCCGTCACGCTCCAGGGTGGCTCCCAAGCTAAAACAACCACTATCTTCGTTGGATCCACTGTAACTCCATCCTCTGCGATAACCTTTCTCAGAAAGTGGACCTCCCGTATCCAGAACTACCACTTATAGAGTTTACCATAAAGCCGGTTCTCTCGGAGTGTATCCAGAACCATATGTAGATGATAGGAATGCTCCTCCTCCATCGCTGAGTAAACCAAGATTTCATCGATGAACACCACGACGAAGCAATCAAGGTATGGTTGAAAGATTCTGTTCATTAGTCCCATGAACACTGTTGGGGTGTTGGTCACAACGAAAGGCATATCCAAGAACTCATAATGGCCATACTTACATCTGAAGGTCATCTTCTTCACATCCTCATCTCGTATCCTGAGATGATGATTGCCTGATCAGAGGTCTATCTTCGAAAACCAGCGAGCTCCCTTCAACTGATCGAAAAAATCATCAATCCTCGGGAGTGGATACATGATTTTAACAGTCACCTAGTTCAAGCAATGACAGCCCATACAGATTCTCAAACTCTTATTTGCCTTCTTAGCAAACAAAATCGGGTAGCCCATAGAGAAACACTGGGACTTATGAACCCCTTTCCCTAAAAGTACTCCAACTATAGACGTAACTCATGAAGCTTCGTAGGATCCATTAGATATGCTGGTGTAGATATCGGTGCTGTCCTGGGGTACATGTTGATGTAAAATTCCAACTCTCTACGTGGAGGTAGGCCTATAAGATCATCGGGAAAGACATCGACATATTGGTCCACCACTACAGGATACCTCAGACTCTCAACATCAACTGTTATGAGGGTAAGGCTTTCCAACTGATGAGTAATAGAATGCACCCTCCTCCGAGTAAGTATATCCTAGGTTGCAAAGGTTTCCTTCTCACCAGTGAAGGAAATACTAGTCACGTACTTGCGGACACACCACACTTTGCACCTAATACAATCAATTTGAGTATGGACTATGGATAACCAGTCCATACCCAATATGACATTGTAAGGCCTAAATGCTACTTCTAGTAGATCCTATCTGAATCTATTTCCTCCTAGAGTAAGCTCACAATGCCAACACAAGTGCGTAATCATCAAATCCACTTTCATAGGTGTCTCTAGCCGTAAGGATTGATCTAACGGCTTCGCTGGAATCTCTGAGCTCCAAACAAGGGCCATGGAAATAAAAGAGTGACTGGGACTTATGTCTATAAGTACTTAATCTAAGGTGTAGTAGACACATATTTTACCTCTAATAATCTCGGGAGCACCGTGGTCATAGGACTTAGCTATCTAGAGCTGGGATCGTCCCTGTCCTCCTACTCCCTATGGTCGGGGTGGACCACCTGGCAGTGGTAGTGGTAGAATCTTGAAATGTTTCCCACCAATTGCCACACTACCATCTCCTCTTCCATTTTCTCCATCTTGAGGACCTCCTCGCTTGAACCTCTACCTCTACCTTCACGGTCTTTCGACCATCTGATGGTTGTCATTACGGTGGGTCGGGTAGTCTCGTGCCATATGACCATGCCCGTCGTTCGTGTAACACTGTGTGTCCCTCGCCTCTCTCCCTATGCCTTATAAGCCTCGCACCTATGACCCTGCATCCTGGGGTCATCCACCAGATGGTCTAGTCCCCTTGGAACTCTGTGTCATCTGCCTACTACCTTCTTCAGATAACTCAGCTACCTATCGTTTGGTGGTAGCTCTCGTTGTCAGTTCCTTCTCAGTTAGGAAGCTCTCCCCTAAAAGTGCTTTCTCAAGCACCCCAACCGGCGTAGGAATGCTGAGGGATACCATTGATGCTCTGATCTCCCATTGGAGACCCTACTCAAAGGTCTTATCCCTATATAAAGGGTCTTGTACCATGTCGGTGGAGTAGCAGGAGAGATCAGTGAACCTTGCCGAGTACTGGACCACTGTCATGCAGTCATGTTGTAAGAGCAGTAGCTCCTGTATACGCGCAAAGCGAAGGTCGCTGGGATGAAATCTACCTTAAAAGGTGCTTGAAGTCTGCATAAATGAGGGTATCCTCATCGTGTATCTGTAGAATCAGGCTCCACTATCATTCTACAACTACCTAAAAAGGCTTGATTCCAGGGTCACCATAAAATCAGCTGGTGTCCCAACTAAGCGAAAAACTCTGGCCACAGCATCCAAACAGTCCTCAGCCGTCTTTGGGTCCATCTCACCTCAGAACCTCGGAGGGCTATACCACTGGAAATCGTGCAATTCACTCCGTCATCATGCATCCTCTACTAGTGGGGATGGTGGAAAAAATTACCCAATGGGAAGTGGTGCTGTGGGTACACCACCCGAAGGTACTAACGCTGTGAGAGGGCCCTGCACCGAGGCCTCATCGCTGGGTGGGCTGTCTTCATGCACTCTCTCTAGAATCTTGGGTGGATGTATTTGTGGCGGAATCTAGAAATGAAATAGGTGTTCCATGACTAAAAGTTATACCTAGTTAGCTGACTCAAGAAAACACAAGAAAGACTTTTCAAAACACACACAATTAGTGTTTTCATGCGCTGAGTCAAAAATTAGAATTCAGGGTTCTAGTGTATGGATACCTCAACTGCCGCACCAACACTGGACTCCCTAAACTGAAAACCACAATCAAAATACTTAACACTATTGCCAAATATAAAATATCAGAGCCCTAGTTCTTCAGTAGAACTGACTCCTCTGATACCACTTTGTCACGACCCATTCCATGAGGCATGTACCAGGACTACCCCAAGTCTGCCTTTCATAGGCCAAGGGATGATGATTTTCACTGAAGGGAATATTTCCTAAAATAGGAAGTCATTTACATTAAACCTATACAAACACACAATCCAAGAACACAACAAGAAGAAACTGTGAAGTAAACGGCAGTAGTAAAAGAGTGTTGAATGTAAAAGGGGATGGAATACAAGGACAACTGTAAAAGTACCAGTATAACTGAAAGAAAAATGAAAACAACTACTAAGTCATCCTCCAAAGTTTCTACCTAAAGGGTAAGTATAGATTACCTCCACTGCACCCCATGTTTGCTCGTCTCCTTGGCGTCTCGTCACGCCGAATGGTCCACCATGGAGAACCATCCAGTCCTGGCTCCCTCAGCCTCGATCAATGCTATACATCATCTAAACAAGGCACAATAAGGCGCGGGTGAAGCCCGTGCAGGGGTGAGTATAACGATACTCATTAGGGACCCCGAGACCCCAAAGGTCTCCTAGATTTTCACAAAGAAAACCTACAGGGTAACACTGCAAATGTAGATTACCACATAGGTAAAGTACCACATAACATAACCTCAAACACAAGCACAAGGTTGAGATAGCTCAAACATGAATTTTTTCTAGGGGTAGTAACAAGTAACATCTCTATTAAAAACGTTGAGTGCCTTGGATACTGGAGAACTCCTCCACTATCGAGTAAAGTGGGCCTACCATGTCACTCCGAGCTGCTTCCCACTAACCTTGAACTGCTGAGGTACTCCTCCCCATTGTGTATTGTGGGTCTGCCGAATCACACAGAGCCACCCACCCCCATCGTGGTCTGCTAAGGTACTCCTCCCCATAGCGTACCGAGGCTGATTCCACCCATGTCCAACCAGGTCACAAAGAACCACCCACTCTTATTGTGGTTTGTGAAGGTACTCCTTCCCATCGCGTACCGCGGCCATCGAGTCACTCTGAGTAAAAAAGTCAATAGTCTTCAGGTCTTAGCCAGTCGCAGGGTTCCGTACGTAGTGCGCTTTGGAGAACTACTCCCCAAGCCATCATTGATATCTCAACCAGCACAAAGTCGAAAAAATAAGTAACCCAATGATCCGCCATGTTATAATGGTTCCAACACAACAGACGATGCTTCATTCGGACGCCCGGTCTATGCATTATTGGCATTTTAGTGTCGAGGTCCGGGTTGTATTTGGGTTCAATACAACCCATCAGAACCCCACATTTCTCTAAAACTCTAATGGAGTAATTAAAAAAGGAATTTCTTGCTCCAAGGGTCCCAACTACATAGACGGTTCATCAAATTTGTGTCTGGTCCTCAAGATAATCCCCTTTGAGTGATTCTGGGCCCGGGTTCGGTCCGACCAGGTCAGATCGACCTGGTCTGGGCGGAGCTGAGGGGGACTCAGCCCACTGGGCCGACGTCTGGTTTGGCCCGCAGGAGGGGTGGCCTACAAGGGTGGCCCGACCTGAATAGGGAAGCCTCCAAGGGTAGCCCGACCCAAATAGGGAGGCCAGCAAAGGGGCGGCCTGCTAGGGCGGTGGCCCGGTCTGGGGGGCAGCCCACTGTGGTAGTGGCCCGCTCTAAGTGCGGTAGCCTACTCCGATGGTGGTGGCCCAACTCAGAGGGCAGAGGTCTGATTCTGAGGTTGGCGACCCAACCCGGTGGCCTGGTCCAAGGGTGGTGGCCCGCTCTGAGGGTGGTGACCTGCTCTGAGGGTCGCAACCTGGGTTCGAGGGCCACTGCCCATTGTGAGGGAAGCAACACGGTTTGGTCTGACACAAGGGGGGTGTAACCCCCTAGTCTCTCGGATTCAGGAATTGCCTAAAGGCCATTCGGTTGGCGAGGCAGCGACGCCGTGAAACCTTCCAGAGCCAGAATTGTTCTCCACCACGGCTTCGGCCGCGACTTTTCTTCACCAGCGGTGCAGTGGTCATGCCGTATTTCTTCCTGCGGCCGACCATTGTGTCGGCTGCCTCCTCCATTTTCTGTGGCTGACAGGCCACACCCTTCATCTTACGGCATGCTTCGCCGTGGTCATGGTCTCCTACGGTGGTCCAAGGATAAAAATATTGCGGAGGGTTCAGGCTCTGTTCGTTAGGCCCGCGCCCTCCGCGTTAGCTCGTAAACAAGAGGGGGGTTAAGGGTTTAATAAAAATTGAATTAAACAACAAGATTAACCCTACAAGATTCTCTATAATAACCTCCCACAATGACAAATAAATTGCGAGTCAACCCGTTAGTCGGTTGACCCTCATTCTTCGTATAATTTCAAGAATGGGGAAGAGGGAATTAAAAATACACAAACAAAAATAACCCCTACCTTGAAACGTTTGAGAGAACTCGTGGTTGGGGAAGTCTCATTATTATCCATCCTTAAAACAAGTTATCCTCGCCACTGCTCAAACATCAAACTCCAGTTTGGGGTTTTGGTGTCGCACGTCACCTCCTACTGGGGTCAGCTCCATCCTCTAAGGGATCGACGTTATCGCACTCCAATAGAAGATTGTTTATTAGCGAAGCTTTCCCGATAAACCTCCCCATAAATCTATATTTATAGGAGAGGGGGAGAGTAAGTAACAACATTGGGAGTTAATAGGGATCATAAATTATAAATCTTCCTAATTCCCCCAACAACATCGTTACATAGGATTTGGAAAGTCAATCCATTCATTGGCCTAACTCACCGTGGGTCCCACACTCCGCTTGTCCAGTTGGTGGAAGAGAAATAAAATAATGAGATTATTTTATTTCATTTATTTTAAAATCCACAAAAATTTACTTCTTCTGTATGCCTACTACGGTTAAAGTAAAGCCTCCCTTATGCAAATCCCGGTGCTTCAGATTCAACAGTGCCCTCAAATTTTTAATCTGTGCAATGGTTCAATAGTTAAAAAACTCCACTAATGAATTTACTGAACGTACCCAAAAATAAGTTCAGAAATTCATTATAGCCACACCGGGCCTCGGAATCATGTACCATTAATTTTCACAGACTTGTAATAATTCCATATAATTAAAAACATTACATGGAAAATCTGGGTCTTTACAAATGAAATAGGTACTACCCATGTTTTTGGGACACCCTAAAGGTCTATTTTAACAATTTATTACCTCCTCACCATCATTATGAAATGTTGGTTGGGTGAGATGATAGTGACTGTACTCTGTATCACCAACTAATCTAGGAAGATATGAACAATTACTTATACATATATCTTCCCAACCCACCCATAACTCTAGGTTCTGATGGATCAAAAATATAGAAGATATGGGATATGAGTAATTGATCTAGTATATCTAGTACATTGTTAAGGGAGATGGGTAATTCCTCTAATTTACATGATTCATACACATGATAGATATGATAGATAGATATAGGTAACTCCTCCAGTATCCCAAATGTGACAATATTATGGCCTAAAATTCACTCAGGCGGAGACAGCCAATCTCTCCTATAGCTATGGGATCGAGGCATATTATAATGAATCAGATACCATCTCTTCTACTACCCATATTTATAGGATTTATAATATTTTAAAATATATATAGCATTATTAATTTAAATTTCCCCCCCATATCCTAGTATCAATATTTTATCCAAGGAGATCTATATATCCTCCAACATCTAGAACTGTATGCAGGTGATAGATTTAGAAATTTTAATTACCTTAAGTACATAAAAACTGCTGGAGATTTATATTTACTCCCAACTTTATTTGATATTAGGATACATATATTTCCTCGGACATTTCATATATATTTTACTGAGGGTGAATTATGGGGTACGAAATCTATGAAGCAAATGTGAGATCATATTTTCATTATCTATTAATGAAAAAAACTCAATTTTGGGACCCTGTTGAATGTAAATTGTCAATTTATTGATTATAAATGATCAAGGATACTGTTATTTATGACGATTATGTAAGGGGATTCCATATTTTTAAAAAAATACCTTTTAGTGATGCATATTTACATAAAATGTTTATGCGTTAGACTCTCTATATAGTATGACTTTACTGACTATTGTGATTATCACCCCTAGATGTCCCCTTTCACATTGTTTGCCTTATTTATATTATTATTAGGTGATGAAGTGGATACTAGTTCATGGATATTGGATACTACTAGTTGATATGGAATGGTAATGGAGTAAAGATCATGTTTTGATAGCCAGCCTCATTTTATTAGTGTGGATATGGAATTTATTTGAGATAAAATGGTTTTAACTAACGATTATATTTAATTTATTTCAATTTTCTAAATATTTATATATTATTTTATATCTCATTCACATCATAGTGGATATTGATATATGATATAATGTGGAAGGTTATTTAGAGGTAATTACTTTCATGATTTTGTTAATACCTTAAAATTGATAAATATCATCTTTCTTAGTAGATGTAGCTTAGGGAGTTCACATGGTTGTATATTTAGATGAGATAAACCGGTGTTAGAGTCGTAGAAAGGAGTATAATGTTTGGAAAATATGAGGATTTTTTGGGATATTTTAAACTATTCCTTATCATGGAACTCTAGAAGATGTCTCCCTAGTATATGACTTTACAAAGATGTGTCATTAAATGTATTACTATGAAGGAATATCCGTTATGATAGATGAGTGATACCTTAATATATGATGTTTGATTGTAAGTAAAGGTTCATAAATCAAACATTCCTATATAATGATTTTTATGAATTAATATTTTACTGTGTTAGATCCATGGATTGACTACATGGGATAGATTAAAAAGAAATCTATCTACATCATCATAAATTTCTATGAGTTCAAATATGAGATGTTTTCATAGATAAAATGGTTTATATTCACAAAATTAGGATGCTAGTTATAGTATTGGTGGTTGGGATTACGTTTTGGGATGAATAATGTAGATGATACACTCTGGTATAGATCCAGATAAAGAATTTTATAGAACTAAAGAAGACTCAAATAATAGAATTGGTTTTTGGTTTTATCAAATTATTATGGGGTGGTAGAGAAATTCATTAATGTTTTCTGAATTAATCTATTTTTTATTATCAATTATTTGAAATTTTAAATATTTCCACATGGGTTATTTCCTCAAGGGTCTTCTATATAATTTAGTGGGATATTACATTGATTGTTAACCAATTATAGTGAAACTTTTGGGTACACTATATATATATGATTCTACTGATTTTTGTATCATAACAGAAGCATTGTGGGATGCAGGATATTTACATTAGGTATTGATACACTATAAAGAATTTATTCTACAATAAATTTTCTGATAGATAACATATGAGCTAAAATCTATAAATAGGATAAATTAGTACTTTTAGTATTAGTTTATTAACAAGGGGAATCAACATGGTAATGCACTATTAAAACTTTTATTCAATCAAAGGTGACGAATTGATTTTGGTTCAATGTATCTTTCTGGAATGAACTAAATATATTCATTAAAGGATGTTAAAAATATAGATATTGATCCTCTTTATAGAATTTATTAAACCACTATTAATATATAATATATAAATTAATATAAAAAAATATTATTAGAGAATGTGTTCATAATTGGTCATTTTAAATGTCACATTGGCGATGTTCCATCATATAGTAGGTTTTGGAATGGATAATGTCTCAATAAACATAGGATTATAAATATGTTCATATCATATTTGGGTAATTTATATATATGGAATAGAAATATTCACAAAAATGTATTTTTATCACACACAATCAAGGGGAGTTAAAGTAATTGTGAAAATTTACTAACTCTTTTTATCTCTCCCAATTATTTCACAAGGTTATGTTTATTTATATGAAATATAAATTGATTGAGATGATAATGAATAGTAAGATATTACATGGGTGGATATTTATTTCATAGAGTTAATAGGAATCATTAAATTAGGCGTTCATTTAGTGAGGATATTTTATTTGTTATATAAGACAATTAGTTTTAGTTTATATTGATCAACTGTTTCATATAATTTTATAACATTACACACTACCAAACTCAATGTGGACTTGTCACACTACGAAATTCTTGGTTTCCATCTACCAAGATCCTTTAAGACATTATAGACTACCATTCATCAAATAACTAAAGGGATTTCAACATGGTGGTGATGAAGGAAAGGTATGTAATTTGATTAATATGTTACTTGGAAAAATAGAGTTATAATGATATTGTTAATCATGTTTATAATCATATTTTAAAATCCTATAATTCATTAGAGTTGGTTTTGATCATAACCACTTTTAGAAGTTAATAAATGAATATTTTCTTGGGATAATTGAATATATTTAACAAATAATATTTCATGGAAATTAAAATCAATTGATTGAGGAATACTAAAATAATAAATAAGTGGATTTAGTGTTGTTAATGATTTTAAAAATCACATATTCTAAGGATAAACACTGATAAAAAAATTACGTATAATTTTTTGTATCAATTAGAATTTCCAATAGTGTTTTTGAAGAAATATGTCATGAAATACTTCTATTAGGTTTCAATGTTGTTCTGTATTAGAACTAAACATGGAAATAATGAGAAAAAATATAGATATAACATTTTATGGGAGAATAATTACAATCATTTTAATGATGAAAGTGATGTTGATAGATATAGTTTAGAGATTATTTTGGTTTTTAAGGATTTATGATAATCCATAGGATGAATATTTTTTATAGTTAAAATAATATTGAGGTATTATTAAGGTAAAATATATTGAGGATAACTTTATGTATATAAAAAGGTATAAAATTCATGGAAAATTTTGATAGAGATTGGTATTGAGAGTTTGAGGATACAAAATCAGTATATAAAAGGGAATGTTCCATTGGAAGTAAATTTTTGAGTTTTGTTAGAACAAATAGAAATTCAGTTTATATAGAACAAAATAAGTAATGTATATTTCTTTAACAAAAATCATATAATAATTAATGTTATATTAATAAATATTTAAAGTATATTAGTGAAGTGATGGTTGTGCCAATGATAATGTTATATAATGTGGAATATATAATGTATTATTTTAAGAACCTAAAAAATATTCATTCTAGAAGAACACTGCAATATGTTAAAGTATTATCAAAGAGAAGGCGGAACATAGAGTTTTACACTGTATTATTTTTTAATAAATATATATCTTCTTAAGATTTATTAATAAAATATTTTCTTTAGAATAATTAACTTATTTTTAGTGTTCAACCACTACATATTACTTAAAGAGGATTTTAACCCCCCCCCCCACAAATTTATATTAATTATTTAACATAGAATAACATATATAATGGTTCTCACAACCTCTAAAACTATTTTAAAAGGTGTAAAATTATTTAAAAATAAATATATTGAAAAAAAAACTTGTAAGAAATAACATTTAATATATTTAGATAGATTTAGATATCAATAAGTGGAAGTTAATGATAAATATCATATCAATGTGGAGATGTATACTATTAAGAGAGTGTATTTTTCCCTAAGTTAAAATGGGATATCCAATCCATGGTGAATATCATCACTAATTGATGATGAAATAAGGAGAATTATAAATCTACATAGTTGGGATAGTATAATGTTTATGTTATAAAAAAAGAAATTTCTATAGCTCTATTATTATACTATAATCATGGATCACATAATCCTAGAGTGATTTATGATAAAATATAATGAAATTTATATTGTCAAACAAATATTTAAATCTTGTATTTGACTTACGATTTCCAATAAACATTAATGGAGAGAATAATAAAAGCAAATCTATCCAAGGGGATAATATGGATTTCAATTATGATTATACATGGATAACATTAAGGTATGATGTATTTGTTTTGTTCTGTCAAAATATGTCAAATTCTATTTATTTTATTAATATTTATGCTTGAAAAATATTTGAAAATATATTGAATAACATGGAGTCTGATTTTCTATAAAAGAAAAAAGATCAGGTTTGAATTATTTTGGTCACACCCTAGAAATTAAATGTGATTTTAGGTACTATATGGTGTAAACATTGAAATAATGAGTATAAATATTATAATAAAATGGTTTCTATATTATCATATCCATTGAAAAAATGTTAAAAAATTCTTAAATTCACTGAACCAAAGTCCTTGAATTCAAGGTAGTATAATAGGCGTTTTGGGAGAAACTGTAGAGAAAAGAATTTTGTACTGTAATATATAGATTAAATTTCACTCTATTTTATGATAAAACGATTGATTTTTTATATTGGAGAGTATGAATGTTTATGAAAAATATCCTGATATAATGTTAAGGCTTTAAAATCATCTCACTCAAAAAACTCACTATTTTTAAGAATAAAGTACTTGTTTTTATAATAAATTTACTTGTTAAATGAATACAAATAAACTACATAATATTATTCCAACATTAACTAAGAATTAAAAAAATCAAGACATAGTTTTATAGTATTTCTTAATTGTTGAAAATCAAGAACATATCCATTTAATAATTTTCTAAAATTAAATAATGGAGAATACTTTTTCAATATTTGTGAGAATCAATTTGACAATAAAAATATATTCTTTATTAACTATAGACTGATTACTCATGGGGGTGTTACAGGTAATAAATATGAAAAATATATTTTTTAAAGTAACATGAATTTCCTTAAATACCTCAAGAACTTTCCATGCATCATTTTCAAGCACTTACTATTTTTCATTTTAATAATCTTATTCTAGGTTTTGTCAGCTATTTTTCTACAATTGAAATTATCTATCACATATTAGTAATACATAAAATATTTCTCCTTCCTCCCACTTCTTATGAATGTAACTTAATGATTTATTAGAAAAAACTCAATGATATTACTCCAATATCCTTTATCTCCCCCTGATTTCTCTAATTTCTCATTTTCTTTACCTTAATCACTAATAGAGGGTCAATTCACATTTTTATTAATTCTAAATATTTGTGAGGGATTTATTTTTGTAGTTTACATAGAAATTATCAAACAATTAATTACATCTATTTCAAGTAAACCCACTGATGGATTTGACATGTCATTTGTTACTCTATGAATTTACCACTCTTTGACAAAATATTTTATGCTTGGTTATTTATTCTTGATTTCCATTGGTAATAATTATTTTCATATTATATAATTTTGATTCATATAGAATTTTCATTTTATTATTTATAAATATTCTTGAAATTAATTATTCCCCCATGTGTTATATTTAAATAAATATTTCAATACATCATCAACATTTAAAATATTTCTTGGTAATGTTCTGGTTTGTATGTTTTTTAGAAATTATTGGGGTTTTCAAGGTTTTAAAGTTTTAAAGTTTTTTATTTCAAATATTTGGAATATTGTTTCATGTATATTAGGTTTTTTCATTGTTTTTCCATGGTTTATTTTTTTTAGAATCATTCTTAACGAAAATATTATAGTATCATTCATGTTGGTTGGTAAACTGACCCAAACAATAACATGTTATAATGAATGAATAAGTAAAAATATATTAAGGAATTATTGGAATATCACTTACATATAATAATAATGATTTCAATTATATGTAACTATATTTTAAAATAAAAATTCCATAATTGGTAGGTGATGAGGATAAAGGAAGTATAGAAAAATTGTGTTGTTACATTTTTTATAAGAACTGAACAACCATTGAAATACAATTTTTTTAAATGATCTAAGAATACTTATAATAATTAATAGCTTCAAAATGTGGGATAATTTTATTATTGATATATTTTTTGTAGTGATTAAAGAGGAAACTAAATGATTTTTTTTGTTTATGATAGGATAAAGGGCTTGGTATTTATATTTGCGATGAGTTGAATTTTAGGAATAAGAACTTGAGTATTGTATTGTGATCAAAAGTGAACCGGTACATACAATAGTTCCCCACTACATCCCTTAACTATGAACTATAATTTCTAGTGAAACTATTGGTGTAATAAAACTATCAGTGTCTACTTTTAATACGCTTAGATATATATGACGTCATACTTAATATATCTTACCATATTTCCAATGTTTCACACTATTTTATTATTTTTACATAAAATTGATAAATTTCACACAACAAAAAATTCAATCATCCTAATTCAAGTAATGAAATAACTTTAACATCTAAAAAAATAAAAATATATTTTTAAATAAAAATGTATGACACACAAAAAAATTCTTGGAAAATATTCTTCTAAACATTAAATAATATTATTCATAATTTTACCTTATTTATAATAATTACATTAATTATAATGCATATATATATACACACACAATTAATATTAAAAAATAAGACTCTAAATATAAATTAATTAAGTTTTATGTAAAAAAATTAATTTATAATTAAATAATGTTTCCATGTAAAACATATTTCCATTACCATATATAATTAAATTTTTATTCAATATAATTATTTAACAATGTATTAATTTTTTTTAATATTTTTTGATTATTATATAAACTATTTAAATACATTATATTAATATAATTCTCAAAAATTAATAAATTTAATAAAAATAATTTCTTTTAAATAAAAAGAGATTTTTAAATATTAATTAATATGTTTTTGTTTTATTATAATATTTTTTATTATTAGGAAATCACATATGAAATATTTTCAACACATGTATAGACATTTCATTCAAATTATAAAATCATTAGTACACCCATTGTATACATTTATAATCTACGATCATATATCCATCAACCACATATCAAATGGTTTTATAATCTACGACCATATAGTGATCATATTACATTTTGATTATATATGTATAATAATTCATAAAAATAATTCATATCATTCCCACATTAAATTTTTCTAATATATTTATCTATATCATTAGATAATGTGACTTGAAATGTCATGAAGTACATGCCTATACATGTTATTTGTTGAATATTTCATATAACCAAAATCATATTAGATGGTTGGAAACCCGCATAACTCGGGGCCAAAGAAGTACATGTCGACTATCCACTATAATCACATGTATTTTATGTAGTAGGAACACATTTTATATGATGAGACAACATGGTTGGGAGATATCCATTCATGAAAAATTGACCATGCATATCATACATGCTATGGGGAGTGGAGTTTATTGGATTATACTATGCATCCTCTTAATTTTTTCACATTCTCCTACCCCGATGTTTGAATTAGATAATTAAATAACCCACTTTAATAAATTTTTAATATAGTATGCAACTACAAGTCTTAAGTTCACAATAGATACCATTTGTGTGGTTTTTTTGGGTAATTTAAATATTATATATTTGTAAAAGTTTTGTTAAGGTTTCTATAGCAGAAATCAGTTTTGGTACAACCCTAATAGTAATCATATGCCATGTTATAGTCCCTCATTGGAAAAATTAAGTTCATGTGATCCACCATGTTATGAACCATAGACCTCTATCCAAGGATTCTATGTAATTCACTAATTATTAAATAAATTCCCACAATACATAGTGTTTAGTTACTCTCCAATAGGACATGGAACAATCATCCATTACATACATTGGGTTTGGGTACACTGTGGATGAAAATATTAGTCCATGATTTATTTTGTCAAATTATAGTTGGAACTCAGGTACTCCCCCATGTGATGGAGAATGGTCCTCCATCCACATGGTTCTGAACTCATGTGATAAAAAATTATTATACAATGAAGAGTAATAATCCCACAATAATGTTTATGAGAAAGTATAAAACTTATACTTATAGGATGTTGGATGTTATGAATGTTATAGAATATTGATCACCATTTGTTTCCTTTAAGATATGACATATTGTTAGGCTATGTGTTTTGGAATTTTTTATATCATTGGTTATCTATCACATTTTGACTATCTAGGTTTTACTAGGGATAATTTTTTCCCATATATTTTTAGTTTTTAGAAAACACTTCATTTCTATCATTCATTTAATTTTAAGAACATATTATTTTTTATTTTTATACTCACCCATGCACATGCCTCCATGACCACTTGTATTGTGTTTATGTAGATATTAAACAATTTGGAGGAGACCTCTGATTAGGTAGATCTTGTAGAGCTATTGGTTATGGATTATTTTTGGTGTTTATGGTGATGGTCGGTATTAGAAGCCATAACTAGAATTATTTGAGTATATAATAAATGAATATTTTTCAAAAATAGAATTTTCATTTCATTAAGGTTAGTTTCCTCTTTTTATTCAAGGGAAGAAATGTGTATATCATGCACCCATTTTGTGAGAGTTATCACTCTTGTCATGAATTATTATGAATTTTAATCTCTGTTATCATTCAATTTATGTATTGGTATTGGGGTTGTATCCACTATATAAGCATTAACTACCATATTTATCTTTAAAATATTTATGGAGATAGGTCCATCATAGAATTATTGGGTTGTTTGTTGGTCTCTAATATATTAGTGAGTTAAACTAAGGAACAATCATTTATAAGTATCCCAATATTCATATATATTCATTCCTTCTTATTTCTTAATAAAATATATTTATTTATAAATAGAGAAAGGTAATTATATTTGCATAATTAGGTCCTCAGTAACACTTTGGGTTTCTTGATGGATCACACAATGTAAAACTCCAGAATATGTTTATGTGGGTTGTCACTAGGTAACCCCCTAAATTAGGGGAAAATGTAGAAAGCCATTGATTTCTGTATTGGGGAGTAAAAATAGTTGAAATCAATCCTTCTTAGTGGTTTATTATTTTAGGAAGAACGATAGGGAAAATAATTATTTCAATTATTGGGTTTGTGATGTTTTGGGATTAATTTTAGCATTTAAGAACTGACTTGTAAATTTTGTGTTGGGGGGTGTGTGGGATGCTCGAGTCAGTTTTTTTTGGATTTAAGAGTATTGATGAAAAAATAAATGTAAAATGACATTGTTTTGGGGATGTTATTCATGCATTTGTTAGTCTGATTCTCAATGTCTTGGTGATGAACTCATTATAGAATAGTGTGATCAAATTTTGGAGCCACACATAGGATGTGTAACATAAATTTAGAGGCATGGTTAGTTCAAAATGAATCAATGGTATATGTAAGTCATGATTTGTGGTTTTGGGACCCTCAAAAAATTTTAAGGATGAGAAGAATTATAGTGGGGTGTTTGTGAAAAATCAACCATTTTAGAGTTTGAGAACCAATTGAAAGAGAATCCTGTAACAACCCGAGATTTTATGAGAATTATTCCTTTTAATTTCATTGATGTCTTGTGTTAGCTTGTGATATGCACAACACCGTATTTTCTTGCAGTATATGAAACACTATTCTTGGCTCATGTTACACACAAATTCAAGTTCATTTTGTAGAAACTATTCTGCGCAACATTATGTATAGATTTTGTTTAATGTATAAATGAAATAAGTTTTGATTATGTTATACGCAACACCAAACAGAGCTTTCACTACATACAACCCTGATTTGGCTTGCATTACATGCAATAAAGACCTTCCTCGATAGTGTGTGTAGTACGCAATACCGAGTTTCACTAAACGAGATATTATTATAATATTATTATGAACTAGCCGTTATGAATAGTATTACCAACTTTTTGAAGTTTTATAGATTTTATCTTTCAAAATGGACATCATTTTTGGATTTGGAATATCAAAATTAGCCTAGGGTGAATTTTTGGTATTTTTCTGAAAACTTTCAATTTTTGATGAATAGTGAAAACACTGAGTTACTATTTAAAAACCGAATTTTTATTTAAATAATAATTTGTTTTATTTAAATTTATTTTAGGTAAAAATTGATACATAATACCTATATAAGTTCATTGTAATTCATTGAAGTCATTTTATAATAATTTTAGATATATAAAAATTTTATTGAACTTTTCACCGTCTTTTACCCACCTCCTAGAAGAATTTGTAAATTCACATTAAACTAAATTTTACCGATTCTGTGAGTCAAATTTCGAAAATCCGAGAGACACGGTTAATATAAAGGACTAAAATGTCGTTCAATGAGATGAAAATAATTTTTGGTGAATAGTAACTTTTTACTTTTTTTTTACCACGGTTAAAAGTAAATAGTGTAATTAATGGTAAAAATGATATTATTATTACACTAAATCATGTATTAATTCTATTAGATAAGTTTTATTCGACCAAAAAAAACCTTAGGAATAAAATATGACCATTTAGGCCCTCTTGGATTAGATTAGGACATTTATTATTAATTTATTTAAAGAAGGGTTAAAATAGTTAAAATCAAAGTTTAATAACTAAATCATTTTTAATATAGCGTTATACATAAGATAAATTCGACTATAAAAATTAATTAGAAAACTAAAAATATTTCCCACATAATGGTATTTTATTTATAATTTTTAGACATTAAATATTTTAATTTATTTATGACACAATGATGATCCATTAATTATCTTATTAATGAAATATTGACATAATTGATGTTCTAAATACCCAAATAAATGTAATTTGAGACTTTTTATTAATTACAATAATTTTCTAGGTTAATATGACATGTTATTATTTATTTAATTAACATTTTTATAACTAATAATTCTTTTATGATTTTTAAAAAAATCAATTACCAAATAGTGTCAAAATTGACATAAAATAGTTTATAAAACAAATATTATATTATTAATTGTTATTTTATTCCTAAAAATCTATGGATCAGCCAAATGACTTAGATAAGGTTATATATATTAATAATAAACAACTTGGGGTTCGTTTGTCTTGTTATAGTAATTTTATTAACCTTATAGTGTAAGAAAACAAGAAGACATGATAAAAGTAAATTTATTTAAATTAAAGTTGAATCTAAATGATAAGGTTAAAATTGAAACCTAAACTTGTCTTAATTCTATTGGATGAGAGGATGTGGACCCATCCCCATATTATCTTATAAATAAATCAATTTTGAGCTATTAGAAACTGAATATGACTTTATAATAAATTAATATTTTGAGTTTTTTCAAAAGTGCCCCTCTCCTCCCTTATAAAAGGGCACCCCTTCCCTCATCTCTTCACACCATTTTGAGCCTTGAAGCTCAGCCAAACCCTACCTATTTCACTTCTCCACTTCCCTAGAAACATTTTGGTGGTTCTGGTCTTCTCAAAAGACCAACTCAACTTCCTTAATAGAAGGCTTAAAGGAGGTGCGTCGAAAAAGAGGTAATCTCTTCTTTCGATTCTATGAAGTTTCTTTCTTCTACAACTCCTTCTTATTTAGTTGTTTCATTATAAATTAATAACATAAGTATCACTCATATAATAATATTTTATTATGAATATTAAACAACCCTATTTCACCTTCTATCCACCCTACGAAAAACGAAATCACCACGCGTGCGTACATACGGAATACCGTCTCCACGCCGTGCTGTAATCAGTTTTTCCACCACCACCTTACATGGATGGGTATAATGGTGTAAATAAATAACTATATATATTTATTTTAATGTTATATTGATTCTATAATATTATACATACACTTAAATACAATTTCATGATCATGGGAATGATATCATCGCTCATGCGTACGTACGGACTACCGCCTCCATGAACGCGATGAGATTCATTTTCCCTGATTAACCATTCAAGAATGATTATAAAGTATATATAATGAATAAAAATGAAATATATGACATAATGAAGCTACTGGATTTATGTATACATATATATATATATATTTATATTTATATTTCATCTACTTACTTCCATTCAAGTCAATAAGGAAAAGAAAACAACGTTCATGCGTACGTACGGCCTACCGTCTCCATGAACGGTATATTTCATTTCCTTTATCTATATATATATTATATATATATATATATTGAGTATATATGATATATATATCATGATTTACATTCTGTAAGTAATTAAATCATGATATAAGTAGTAATGATATCAAGAACAACTAGTCCAAACCCGTATGATAAATAAAACGTTTTACCCAAAACGCTGCTTTAACATGAAATTTACAAAAGAATGGGTAATATAAAGTCATAAGTGAACCATATATGATATAATAATAGTGAATATGATTCTTTAATAATTCAATGACATTATTTAAATCATTATACAGGAGGTTCAGATACGTACGAATCATACCAGACCTAAGGTAAGGGATAATCTTTCCAATCTCGTTCTTATCCGAGATTGTTCATTCGTAAGTATTTGCTGGGGTTATTGTTATCATCCAAGTCTATGTTTTCTAAAAGTGTTTTATGTATGTTTAATGTCTTTTTTACCCATTTTGTCTTTTACAACATGGTATGTAAGGAATCATTCTTTTGTTTACGTTACGAGGTACTTTTTGACTTTTCCGACAAAAGTACGAGGAGAATGTTTTTTTAACTTATACAGCATGAAAGGATTTTTACAGTTTTATAAAGCCTTATTTTTATGAAGCTTCCTCCAAAAGATTTCATGACTATTTTAAACAAAATCTTTTTCTTTTAAAATTGCATGATGTTTTGTGAAAATAAATTGATTTTAAAGAAGAAAGGATATTTTCCTCAAGAATTCTTTTCAAGTATTTTATCAAAACAATTTTCCATCTAAGATGAAATTATTTCAAATTTGTATGTTTCAAGTATAAAATCTCTATGATTTACATTGTTTCACTTTTCTTAGGATGAAATGATATCCATTTGTTTTATATGGATTATGTTATGATGGGATGATGTTTATGAAACCCAATTTATTCTTTGGGTTTTGAGGAATGATTTATGATTGTTTTGTGGCACATGTAAGAATGATTTCAATATGAGATGGGTGGGACCTATATCTCCCTCTAATGAATTGGGTAAAGATTTACATCTCATGAGATATACATGGCTGGAATGGTAGGTTAATCCGGTTCAGTGATACAAGACTGGAACGAGGAGTGAACTCGATTCAGAAAGGGACTTTGTCCACTAAGATGGTCTTGGCAGCAATGCCTTGGTTACTATGGAAATCATAACAAGTGTTGAATGGTTACCACAATTACATGATTTATTCCCATGCTATTTTATCAAGATTGATGTTCCATTATGATACATGACTTACATACTTTCAAGATTTATGTCTTTGCTCAAGATTTTGATGTTTAAACATTATATTCATGTTTTTAGGTTCAAATGTATATGGTTTGTTTTTTTTCTCCATGCTTACAATTACTGAGCATTTGAGCTCTCCCTTTATATGTTCACTTTTCCCCAGGATTTCAAGAAAGGTTTTAGGTAAGAAAACCAAAAGGGGAAGATCTTTATGGGAGATGTTGAAGATCTTTCACCATGATTAGAAGATTACGTTACGAGTTTCCAAAGACACTAAACTATTATGGTACTTTGGTGTCTGTTTTTGTTATGTATTAAGTATTCTGAAAAAGTAATGTAATGTATATGTACGTCATGATTTGGGTCTTTACCGTTGGTATCATAGGAAAGGTTTAGTTAACCTTTGGAAACTAGGATGTGAAAACTTTAGTTATATCCCTTGAGATATTTCTAAGGTATGTCTAGGTATGTCCATAAGGTTAAGTATAAGTATAAGTTATAGTCCTAGAATTATAGTAACAATATTATAATTTAACCTAAGATGTTAGATATGGAAGGTAATCCCCCTTTATTGTGTTGTTTTACCTAGCATGATTTTTTCCTCTCACACCATTCTTTTTGGGTTTTAGAAAATGGCTGGAAACAGGAAGATTCTCGATAATAGAGAATATGATGGACAATGGAATTATATTATTCATGATCAAGCAAATGAAATGGAATTTGGAAGGTGAAACATCATTATTATGCCTAATCATAAATCTCATAATATGATCAATAATATCAACTTTGGAAAGATTTCTGACTCAGATAATAAGAGAAATATGGATTTTCAAGATGATCATAGAGGAAAGAAAGTTCCATTTCCCTCATGTAAATCATGTGGGAAAAGGCATCAGGGAGATTGTTTCAAAGGAACTGGAAGATGCTTTGGGTGTGGAAAAGAAGAACACAAATCCAGTAAGTGCGAAGGAAAAAAGATTAGTTAACAACACGGACAAGGATAATGGTATTGCTACGACATCAGCAATGATTAAATGTTTTCAATGTGGGATGTATGGGCATTATTAAAACCAATTCCCTAAGGGAAAATATCATGAAGAGAATCAGCATGGTCGTATGGGTAGTATTTATGTTGATGATGATGAAGAGACTACAAATGATATATGAGATGAAAGAAATGGCGAAGCTCAGTCAGTGGTTTAAGAAGGTAGTGGAATGATTTATGTTTATCAAGAGTTATGTTGTATAGGTAATGGTACTATGGAATAAAGACTCATCTAAGGATTGTTACACTATTATTTTCCTAAAGTATTTGAAATTATATGTTGAATGGTACCGGTAACCATGAAAGGTTATTCATATTTCTTTTGGAAAGTGGATGATATGCGCATAATGAAGGGATAAATAGATAATGAGATGTTTGATAGTATTCATGAGCTCATGATTGATATAAGGACTAAGTGATATCATGGTTTGAGTATATAGATTTTTTGGGATTTTGGTATGTGGAAAGAGTTAACTTTTGACAGCATTTATGTTTTCACTAAGGTTCAATGGGTATTCATTTTTCAAGAGAATACATGATTAAGGTGTTCACATGATTGGAATGTGACCAACAAGATATATGAGGGATAAATGATGGTAATCACATGCTTGTTATATGAACTTTTTAGTAATCGTTCTCTTTATACTATGAGTTTGGAATGAAGTATTTTGGATAAGACTACAAATTGGAATGGATTATGTGGGACATCAGATAGTATTGTTTAAGGCTAGAACTTTTTGTTACAATAGTATTGTTTTAGAAAAAGGATAACCTGTAGGAAGTGAGAAAACCCATCGTGTCAGACAAGGTTGCAGGAATTGAACCCTCAACTGAAGTGTGACATGCCTTAATCGCCTACCATTAGCCTACAGGAAGTCCCTGATTAGTATAAATGTGTTTTAATTTATTATGTGGTATGATATATGATGTATACGTCCATTTTAGGAACCAAATTTGATTAATCTCACTATAGATGGACTTATGTATATTTGATAACTTTTGCTAACCTTTTGATTGAGATAAATGGAATGACCCATCATTCTATCACCTGATCTACTAACACATCGCAAATGACAAATTCAACTTCATTTCTTTAAGAGATGAAGTGGAAATTGCCCAAGGAACGTCCATCAGTGAGATTGTACCAAAATCAATAAGTATTTCTTCTAATTAAAAATTTTCAACTTTAGGGAAATGATATTGAAAACCAAAAATGCTATCCTAGTGCCCTTATATCTGATGAATCAAATGGTACCTTAGATCATCAAAAATTTATGGCTTTGTGATTGTTGGATTTTTTATAGCCATGTTCTCTACCACTCTCCATCAGAACTTGATGGTTAGATTTTTCTTCCATATCCATATTTCCACCTATGTTCTCCTATGTGGAAACCCAGTGATGAGTTAATATGGTTAACCATTACATTTCTAACATTCCTTTTTAAAATGAAGTTTTAGTATTCCTTTTTATGATGTGGGTTTTTATGAAAGAATCTTTCAAATAGTAAACCATTTATAACCCCGACGAATTTCAAGGGTGAAATTTATTTTAAGGGTGGTAGAGTGTAACAACACAAGATTTTATGAGAATTATTCTTTTTAATTTCATTGATGTTTTGTGTTAGCTTGTGATATACGCAACACCGTATTTTCTTGCAGTATACGCAACACTATTCTTGGCTCGTGTTACACACAATTTCAAGTTAGTTTTGTAGAAACTATTCTACGCAACATTATGTATAGATTTTGTTTAATCTATAAATGAAATAAGTTTTGATTTTGTTATACGCAACACCAAACAGAGCATTCACTACACACAACCCTGACTTGGCTTGCATTACACGCAATAAAGACCTTCCTCGATAGCGTGTGTAGTACGCAATACCGAGTTTCACTAAACGATATATTATTATAATATTATTATGAACCAGCTGTTATGACTAATAATACAAACTTTTTGAAATTTTATAAATATTATCGTTTGAAATGGACTTCATTTTTGTATTTGGAATATCGAAATTAGCCTAGGGTGAATTTTTTTTTTCTGAAAACATTCAATTTTTTATGAATTGTGAAAACAATCGGTGACTATTTAAAAACCTACTTTTTATTTAAATAATTATTTATTTTATTTAAATTTATTTTAGGTCAAAATTGATACATATTACCTATATAAGTTCAATGTAATTCATTAGAGCCATTTTATAATTATTTTAGATACATAAAAATTTTATTGAACTTTTCACCGTCTTTTACCCACCTCCTAGGAGAATTTGTAAATTCACATTAAACTTAATTTTACCGCTTATGTGAGTGGAATTTCGAAAATCCGAGAGACACAGTTAATATCAAGGACTAGAATGTGGTTCAATGAGATGAAACTAATTTTTGGTAAATAGTAACTTTTTACTTTTTTTACCACGGTTAAAAGTAAATAGGGTAATTAAGGGTAAAAATGATATTATTATTACCCTAACACATGTCATAATTCTATTGGAGAAGTGTAATTCGACCAAAAAAAACCTTAGAAATAAAATATGACCATTTAGGCCCACTTGGATTAGATTAGGACATTTATTATTAATTTATTTAAAAAAGAGTTAAAATAGTTAAAATCAAAGTTTAATAACTAAATCATTTTTAATATAGGGTTATACATAAGATAAATTTGACTATAAATATTCATTATAAAGATAAAAATATTTCATACATAATGGTATTTTATTTATAATTTTTAGACATTAAATAATTTAATTTATTTATGACACAATGATGATGCATTAATTATTTTATTAATGAAATATTGACATAATTGATGTTATAAATACCCAAATAAATGTAATTTGAGACTTTTTATGAATTACACTAATTTTATAGGTTAATATGACATGTTATTATTTATTTAATTAACATTTTATGAGCTAATAATTCTTTTATGATTTTCACAAAAATCAATTACCAAATAGTGTCAAAATTGGTATAAAATAGTTTTTTAACAAATATTATATTATTAATTGTTATTTTATTACTAAAAATCTAAGGTTCATCCAAATGACTTTGATAAGGTTATATATATTAATAATGAACAACTTGGGGTTCGTTTGGCTTGTTATAGTAAGTTTGTTAACATTATAGTGTAAGAAAACAAGAAGAAAGGATAAAAGTAAAATTATTTAACTTAAAGTTAAATATAAATTATAAGGTTAAAATAGAAACCTAAACTTGTCTAAGTACTATTTTATGAGATTATTTAGACCCATACCATGCTTAAATAAATCAATCTAGAGCTATTAAAAACCGAATATGACTTTATAATAAAATAATATTTTGAGTTTTTCAAAAAGTGCCCCTCTCCTCCCTTATAAAAAGGGCACCCCTTCCTTCTTCTCTTTGCACCATTTTGAGCCTTGAATATCAGAAAAACCCTTCCTATTTCTCTTCTCCACATCCCTAGAAACATTATTGAGGTTCTGGTCTTCTCAAAAGACCAACTCTACTTCCTTAATAGAAGGCTTAAAGGAGGTGTGTCGAAGAAGAGGTAATCTCTTCTTTCGATTCTCTCAAGTTTCTTTCTTCTTCCACTCCTTATTATTTAGTTGTTTCATTATAAATTAATAAAATCTGTATCAATCATATACTGATATGTTATTACGAATATGAAAAAACCCTATTTCACCTTCTATCCATCCTACGGAAAATGAAATCACCCCGCGTGCGTACGTACGGAATATCGTCTCCACGCCGTGGTGTAATCAGTTTTTCCACCACCACCATACATGGACGGGTATAATGGTGTAAATAAATAACTATATATGGTTATTTTAATGTGATATTGATTCTATAATATTATACATACACTAAAATAAAATTCCATGATCATGGGAATGATATCATCGCTCATGTGTACGTACGGACTACCGTCTCCACGAACGCGATGAGATTCATTTTCAATGATTAACCATTCAAGAATGATTATAAAGTATATATTATGAATAACAATGAAATATATGAAATAATGAAGCTACTGGATTAATTTATACATATATATATATATATATTTCATCTACTTACTTCCATTCATGTTAATAAGGAAAAGAAAACAACATTCATGTGTACGTACGACCTACCGTCTCCATGAACGGTGTATTTAATTTCATTTATCTATATTATATATATATATATACTAAATATATATGATATATATATCATGATTTACATTCTGTAAGTAATTAAATCATGATATAAGTAGTAATGATATCAAGAACAACAAGTCCAAACACGTACGATAAATAAAACGTTTTACCCAAAACGCTGCTTTAACATGAAATTTACAAAAGAACAGGTAATATAAAGTCATAAGTGAACCATATATGATATCATAACAATGAATATGATTCTGTAATAATTCAAAGACATTATTTAAATCATTATACAGGAGGTTTGGATATGTATGAAGCATATTAGACCTATGGTAAGGGATAATCTTTCCAATCTCGTTCTTATCCGAGATTGTTTATTCGTAAGTATTTGTTGGGGTTATTGTTATCATCCAAGTGAATGTTTTCTAAAGTTTTTTTCATGTATGTTTAATTTACTTTTACCCATTTATTCTTTTACTACATGGTATGTAAGGAATATTTATTTTGTTTATGTTACGAGGTACTTTTTGACTTTTTTGACAAAAGTACAAGGAGAATGTTTTTTTAACATATATGGCATGAAAGGATTTTTACGGTTTTATAAATCCTTATTTTCATGAAGCTTAATCCAAATGACTTCATGACTATTTTAAACAAAATATTTTTCTTTTAAAATTGCATGGCGTTTTGTGAAAATAAATTTATTTTGAAGAAGAACGAATATTTTCCTCAAGAATTCTTTTCATGTATTTTATCAAAACCATTTTCCATATAAGATGACATTATTTAAAATGTGTATGTTTCTAGTATAATATCTCTATGATTTACATGGTTTCACTTTTTTTATGATGAAATGATATCCATTTCTTTTATATGGATTATGTAATGATGGGATGATTTTTATGAAACCCAATTTATTCTTTGGGTTTTGATGAATGATTTATGATTGTTCTGTGGCACACATAAGAATGATTTCAATATAAGATGGGTGGGACCTATATCTCCCTCCAATGCATTGGGTAAAGATTTATATCTCATGAGATAGACATGGCTGGAATGGTAAGTTAATCCGTTTCAGTGATACAGGACTGGAACGAGGAGTGAACTCGATTCAGAAAGGGACTTTGTCCACTAAGATGGTCTTGGTAGCAATTCCTTGGCTACTATGGAAATCATAACAAGTTCTGAATGGTTGCCACAATTACGTGATTTATTCCCATGCTATTTTATCAAGATTTATGTTTCATTATGATACATGCCTTACGTACTTCCAAGATTTATTTCTTTGTTCAAGATTTTTATATTTAAACATTATGTTCATATTTTTAGGTTCAAATGTATATGGTTTGTTTTATTTTCTCCATGATTACCCTTACTGAGCATTTGAGGTCACCCTTTATATTTTTTCTTTTCCCTGGGATTTCAAGAAAGGTTTTAGGTAAGAAAACCAAAAGGGGAAGATCTTTATAGGATATGTTGAAGATGTTTCACCATGATTAGAAGATTACGTTCCGAGTTTCCAATGACACTAAAATATTACAGTCCTTTGGTGTTTGTTTTTGATATATATTTTAGTATTCCGCAAAAATAATGTAATGTCTATGTACGTCACACTTTGGGTCTTTAAAAATACCATAAATTTAGTGTATTTTTGATTTTAAATTTTAAATTCTGAGTCATAGGATTATTGTTTTGTATATTTTTTTAGAATTTATAGAAAATTTTTAAGCTTTCTATTTTGGTATAATAACTATTATTATAGGTTTTCAGGTGTTATAAGAAGAATATGGTAGAGTTATTCGTAATAGGATTCCACTGAGTACCAATGTTTATTTCATTATGTTCTTGGTGGAGGTCCAGGGGTGGGGTACTCCTAAATAGGACACTATATGTGTGAAAAGTCTTCCTAAATATTCTAGAGGTTAGGATGCAGTTTTGGAGATAATGGGTCTTCTTACTAATAGGGATCACTTTTTACCCAGAAAATGAAGACTCATTATAATTAGATTAGGAGTTTTTATCTAAAAGAAATTATAAAGCTTCATAATACATGTAAAATTGTTTTTTTTGATAGGGATCTAAGATTCATTTCTTAATTATAGAAAGTTTTTAGTTAGCATTATGATCCTAAGTGAAATTATGTAATTCTTGTTAACCTCAAGTTGATTCTCTATAAGAGAAGACTGTCTAGAAATTAACAGATATGTATTAAGATTGTGTTAATGATATTTAGTGTATCATGGTAAGATAAATCTCTTTTAGTGGAATAATATTACAATAGTATCTACATAACATATATTTAGAAGGATTCTGACGATGTTCTTTATATGAGGCCTTTTCATTATCCTCACTATTGGACATAGATGAGAGAATATTATATAATTAGGCATGGTACTGTTCAATATATGATTGAGTATATGAAACTAATATTGAAAAGGATATCAATAATTTAATTTCTATAAAAGTTTTATCTTGATTGTTTAATGTGACATTGGGAATTCATTGTTAGTGATCATGTCATAATCCATGTTACACTGAGTAAGAATTTTCCATAGTTGAGTAGTCAACTTTATTCCCAATCTAATATATAGATAAATGTTATCTCTATTAACAAAGTAAAAAAACCATTATTTTTTCACAACATAGTATATCCTAAAGAAGATGAAAAATATGGCCATTGAATCCTCTTTATGTCATAAATAACTTTCTTTCTAAACATAAGATAATACATTGTAACCATTTTTTTTCATGACCAACCAAGTTATCTTTTAAAAATAAATGGGACATTATGTTATTCTAAAAACTTCTATAAGTATCATAAATATTTTCATGTACACCATTAAAAAATTTGGTAAGTATATGGTATTTTAATACTCATTTACATATTTTACTATTAATGAAAAGTGCTAAAGAGGAACCCTTTCCAAATTTCCACATAATAAATCAAATTATGAAGTCCATTTCATCGAAATAATTATATATATATATATAAATTATTTTTTTAACCTCCTTATTTGTTAGAAAAATTATTTTTTTAATATGATAAATCATTTCAATCATATAAAAATTAATTATGATTTTATAAAA
Source organism: Viscum album (assembly GCA_963277665.1). Lineage (NCBI taxonomy): Eukaryota > Viridiplantae > Streptophyta > Magnoliopsida > Santalales > Viscaceae > Viscum > Viscum album. The sequence goes on from OY728150.1 coordinate 1,235,978,828, forward strand.
TTATGTTACTATTTTTATATAAATACTTTATATTTTATAAAACCCCTTTATAAAAATATACATGTTTTTTAGATTTTTAATTATGTCATAAAAATATATATTAAATAAAATAAAACACATATTTTTTCCAACAAATAAAATTATAATTTTTCTATGTCAAATATTTATTTGATTAGGTTTAAGACTATTATTTAATAGTTTAGGACATAAATTTATTTCATTAAATACCAAAAAATTAGTTTATGAATTCAATGACTATGTTATTATTCTAATATTCCTATTACCATTCTAAAAATTAGTTTAAAATTAAAATGGAAGCATTCCCAAAATTCCTATAAACATTAGACATCCTATAAATACCTCTTATTTTATCAATTTTCAGTCACATAATTTTATCTCATTGGTATTTACATTTCATTTAAAAAATTTCCTCCCTATTTATGATAGTTTTTTCTTTTTCTTTTATTTTTTTTCATTTTTGATAATTCTAAGAGATCACATCGTACTAGAATATGAAATAATTATCTTGTTATTTTCATGAATTTATTATCCTATTAATCAATTTTTTATTTTATGGAGTATATTTTCAATTCATGTGTTATATTATATATTCATGAACTAAAATATTGACTATTTTTATTAGTTGGATTAACTTATTTATTTATACATATATATATATATTATAAAGATAAATCCTTATAAAAAATTAATGGTTAACACATGTAGGTATTTACATGTTTGAAGGAAATTGTTGAAAAAATATTAGTAGGAAAATTAATCTTTAATGCTTAAGTTTAAAATTGAAGTAAGAATAATTTTAATAAATTAATGAGATAGTTTAATATGTTTAATGGGACCCATATGTTGAGGAACATGATGATTATACTAGAAATATATGCAGAATATTGAGTTATGTTGCATTATGAGATGAAAAGTAAATTATTAATGATATAATAGTGAAATTATTTATAGGAGAGTAGTTTGTTATAAATATGGCTGGTGATCAAATTATTAAGAAGTAAATATTTAACACCCAATGTGACATTCAGTAAAATAATTGAATTAAAAAACCGAGATATTATTTGACCTAATCATTGTTCTGAACGTCCCCATATATGAATACAATCTTATAATATATTTAAAATAAAAAGTATTTTGGATGAGATATAAAGACGTGATGGATTTAGATAGACTCTAATAATTCTACCAATGTAAAATTTTTCTAATAAATTGTACACTCTTTTAAATTATATTATTTTTTAATAAATATTTCCTCATTATGGACTATAGTTCTATTTATATCATAGTTGTTTTAAAAGGAATTGTCAGTTCCTGTAACCATAAGTTTATAAGGAAATTTATCTAAGGTTGAAACCATATTCAATTCAAACTACCTAAGGTCTTATTATGTTTCAATTATTCAAATTTTAACACTTATGGGATTATCTATCATTTTGTGATCAAATTATGATAGTGATACACGTTGATCACATTTATTTTTAAGGAATTTTGAACTCTAATTAATTGATAAACATTACTACTAATAAAATTATTAGGATGTTCTTTTAACAAACTCTAGTTTCTAGGCATAACGTATATATGATTAACATATAAAAAATTATCCCATTTCAATTATTTTTTATAATTCAGATAAATGTGATCTTTGTGTTGAAAATGTTTTATTTTTCATAGAATATATTATTTTAAACCCTATATTTTAATAACTTACGTAATACTAATGTTTATAAATATATTCCATAAAAGGATCTATTTCCTCATATTTCACATATTCCATTATATTAACAGTGCATGATTTTATGTTGAAAACTTAATAATTATTACATATAGTGAATTAGAAAATAAAAATTAATTTATATAATTTTAAATCAATCATATCTGAATTATATTATTTATTTAAAATAAAAAACATACACTCAAAATGTGACTACTGATGTTGATATATTTCATATATGTATTTTTTTAATTCCAATCATTATCTTATAGTTATTAGTAAGAACCTTAGTTTCAATCTAATGACTCACTTTATTCTTCCCTCTCCAATTCTAATTAGATTACTAATATTTTTATTTTATATTCATTCATCACAATTAAATAAATAAAATTTAAACTCTATTTATCATCATTAAATATGGGAATAGAGGTACATAAATGAGAGGGATGTGTAGAAATATATGTACAAAACTCCCAAATTCTTCTCGGGATCACTGGACATAAGTGAAACTTCAATGATATGGTTGATAGATTTTTATTTGAGGGTGAAGGGTTGGATGTAGTATTATGTTATGTAGAATGAATTATTATTGTAATATATAAGTATATAATAATTTAATTTTTTAAGGTTTCCATAAAATTACATATGTTATGAAACACCTACTTTTATATGTTCTTAAAAATAGGAATCATGGACGGGTATTATAACATAAAACATGGGTCGCACCAAAATGGTATAATTTACATTCTATATTTTTTTAATTTTAATCTTAAGAGTCTCCTTCAACATATATTGTCCCAAGAGTTACATGAGTTCTTTCCAACATGTCATAGGGTTGTGAAACACATTGCTACACTACTGGTTATGTGTTCGTTAAATAAAACATATTTTTTTATCCATGTAAAAATAATTATATCATTGAGTTTTCTATTTATCTTGTTTTAGTATGTGCATTATAATCACTAAAAGACCAAATAGGTTTTCCTAATAACATTGGAACAAGATTCCATTTAAGTTAACTATTCAAAATGAATGTTGAATTTCATGTTCAACAAGAATCACCCCCACTCTTATCCTATAAATTGTGGGATCATGGAACTAATAATTGGTGTTTAAAAAAATATTCTACTTGAATGATTATTATAACAAGTATGTTTTTTAATATTCTCATACACAAGGATTCATTAATGAAGCCATATTTTTTTATGGATTTATTGATAAAACATAGAAAAAAATATTTATTTTAATCTACAGTATTTTTTATATGTTGTTATATAGTGTCTGTGTTTATATATATATAAGGATGTTGATATGAGAATACATAGTGAAATTACTCATTAAAAAAGAAACAATAAATCATTATTTTTAAGTAACTGATGATGTATTTAAAAATATACATTATTATTATACTACATTTGAAATATAAGATATAGTAAGGAATAAATATAGGAAATATAAAAAATAATAATGGGTTAGGAATCCCTTAATAAGTGTTGAAATAAATCATTATAATGATCAGTTTCTCAAGAATAAAACTAGAGTGAATAACATTATCAAAAATGGAAAGAGTAAGAAGAAAACTACGAATAAGAATAAGAAAAAAAAGAAGAATAATATATTAGAGAATATTAATACTCATATTGAGATTAATGTAGTCATATTTAATGATTTATTTTAATTTAAAAAATATTCATATTTTTCTTAATAATATTGGATCTTGAATTCTCCTTGAAGAAAGTAATTATGTGATGATTATATTGATGAAAATATTATTTTATAGATTTGGTAATATTGAAAAAGATTTGAAGAAAATTTTAAGGAGATGAAATCACTTAAAATGGTTGATCATTTATAAGTAAAACAAGTAATGAATTATTTATTCATTATAGATTTTATTTTAGTAAAATAAAAAAAAAATATGATTTAGCTTTGAAAATATAATTTCAAATGATGAATATAAATAAATTTGTAAATTAATTTCTATGAATAAATTTATCATGAGTTAGAGATCTAAAAAACTAAATTTAAGGAACTGAAACTTAACATGATCCCTCTCAAGATATAAATTTAAGAGATGAAAATATATGGAAAATATTTATCTTCTAGAATAGAGGATATTGATGTATAATTTATGGAAAATGATTTAATAATAAAGGACATAAAAAGGTGTTGATTTCCATAGTGGCGAAGAGTAAGTTATAGATACTATACATTATGGTTTCAATAATTTGAGTCTATAAATAAAATAATTTATACTATGATATAAAAATAAGAAGACTTATTAAATACATAGATAATGGATCTCAAGGAAGAGTGTCATAATGGTTCATCTATTATAAAGGATTAAGACAAATTAATTTTTATATAGAATCCAAGGAGTAATGATAGTAAATTAAAATTGTTATAATATATCACCCTAAATATAATACAAGATTAATGAATCTTTTGGAATATGTGTTACATGTATTAATATCAGACATTTTCTAATACATTGTAGTAGTAGTAAAAGAGAAAATAAGTCACATCTCCTTTATAAATAAAGAATCAATAGTTAATGGAAAATGAAACTTTTAACCTGAATAAAAAATATATCTAATAAGATAATAGTGAAGGTTTAATAAATAGATTTTTGAAATAAGAACCGAAGAATGATTACATATATTAATAATCCTCAAAGAAGAAGTTACAAATCAAGGTGACTAAAATGGAGTAAGATAGTATTCATACCCTATAAGGGAGGTATGTATATAATCCCATCATTTTTAATAATAAAAAACAATAAATACAGATAGGTGTATAGTTTTTGAGGGAGTATCCTAATTTATAAAATAAAGGTATAATGTTCAAGTGGGATAAATCTAACTTTTAAGAGTAATTAGGAGTTCATGGGTATAAATATGAAAAACACTCGAATCAAGAAAGAATCTACCTCCAGTGGAATTATCCCTATATTCTCCATTTTCTACCAAAGCATAAAAACTAAAATTTATATAAATTATACAAAAATGAATATGATATATATTCCGCATTGTTGTTTATCTGTAATTAGATCTGATAATGAAAAATCATTATTAATTTCTCCTTTAGAACACACCTCACATTGATCAATTGTCATCTAAAATAGGCAATGATTATTTATATTATCATTTAATCATTTTATATGATATAAAATAAAAACCAATAAATTATAGTTCTAATGGTTTTTTACATATCATATATCTTATTTATGAATTAATAAAAATTATCCTTTAAATAAAAATAATGTAATATATATTTTTGATAAATAATATATAATATATGATGAATCTAAACATAAAAAATAACATTAATTTCACCATGTGGTTATAGAGTACCCTCAATCAGCTCTTAATATTTGGGATTCCATGGATGGGTGTTACACATTTGTATCAAATGAAATTTCTTATGTTAAGTCATTATAAGTATAATAGGCATGTAGAATAGTGTGGTTGAGATTCATACCACACTCATAAAAGGATATAAGTAGTATTTTAATGATGAAATTTGAGTTACCTGGATACCCTATAAAATAATGGTTGGAGATAACCTTATAGGGCTGTTATTTGTGCTATGCCTACCCATTATGGGTCGAAATTGGAATGTGTTATTGAATCATGGTAAACATGGCATGAGATATATCACATAATATGGTTTTCATAAAAAAATATTTCTTATAGAAAATAGGGTTTATAATGATTCTATGGATTTTTGTTTTAAAAGTAATTAATTGTTGTGAACTTATTTGGATTATTAAGAAAATTTGGACAGAAATAAAATTCTATTAGGTAATAGAAAGTCACATAACCATAGTTTGAAATGAATATTTATTTTTGTGATGATTAAAAATTGAGAGACTATATGGTTTTAATGAAATTTATTATAAATATAGAATATTATACATTGTATGGTTCTTTTTTGGATATAGAAGAGGGAATATACTAGTGGAGTATACTCTAATAGACCCTAATTTGGTAGGATTGATTTTATGAGACATCTAATGTATTATAAGTAGTGATAATAAAAATTGGTCCAAGAGGTGGACATGGCCTTATATTTATAAAAGAATAACCTACTACTATTCATGGGTGATGTGGTTCTGGAGTAGGGGAAGGGGTTTTAAGATTATAGGATTCACATTTTTAATCTTTTTTGAACAGCACATACCTATTGGGGTGAGTTTGTATCCAATTTTCATGAAGGGATATATTGTATGTAAATGGAAGTGATTGATGAAGTTACTAAGAAAATTATCCCAAGTAAAAGGAATTGGTAAATATCTTTAATGATCAGTACTACTAATACAAGTTTAAGTTGGATATATCGTGATAGTTTTTAAATTTTGGGAATTATGTTCTGGAGGCAGTGATAAAGCAAATGTTCAATTCATAGAGATTTTCAACATGAAAAACTGGAGATCTAGTCAAATATTTTTTTATTAATTCTACTGATTAAGATATTGTGTTTACTATTGTATCCATCATGGTGGTATAAAAAATAGAAATATCTTTGGAGAGTTAAATTCTTTCTTATATAGTGGAATGAGTTCATTTAGTTGTAATAAGATAATGAAAAGGGAAATCTATGGGTGAATCTACTCAAATTTCCCATAGTAAATGGGAATTATAGTTCTTTCAATGTAGTGATATGAAACACATAAATTAGATGTTTCTAAAACCCCATTACACATGTTTTCAGTGTGTAAATGACGACCTCTTAAAGTTGTATTTATATTTATTCTCATAATAATGGGCCAATCTCTCATCTAACCAAATATCCTAGATCAAAAATACAAGGAAATTCACAATGAGTGGCTAAGTTGTTGACTCATTTTAGATTCGGAAGGCCTCATTAGTAAGATAATTCAAAACCATAGAATAGTTATGGGAAACTCTTCATATAATAGACATATATTAATAAGGATATTATTGATGTATATGCATCCACAATAAAATATACATTCCAGATTTATTCTATAATTATTTCTTGTTATTTGATATTTGTGTCTCTAATTAATTTATCTCTACATGGTTGATTGATGCATTGGTACTACATTTCAATTTTATTTCATATTGAATTATAATTTTTACTATTCAGGGTACAAGAATCAAGTAAGAATACACTTTTCCATCCTTATTCATCAGAACTTAAAACATGAAAATCTCATAGTAAATTCTATTATTTTTTATAAATATGTATTAATTAATCATAAAGTTAGATTGGATTATTATTAAGGTATAAAATGAATTTTTATAGTTAATGAATTCAAATTGTACCATCAGATAAGGTAATCCACACTATTAAGGGAGAATGAGAAATTCATGAAAGAACAAAATAGTTAGTGTTATGGAATGTTTAGTAACTATATGTATGGTTACATGGATTAGTTATTGGTACCATATATGGTAAGAATATAGCAATACATCCTTGGTGGTGTATTTATTATTAAATGTTTTCCTAAACGACTTCTAGAGATTTCCATTGAGTATTGACATAAATTGTTTTATTGAGTTGGTGCCTAAAAAATAATACTATATCATTTACTTCATATCTCATTTCACCAAGGGAATTATTGGATAATAAATTATTGTTATATGAACTTAATAATAATAGGTTCACCCATCAAATTATATACCGTTAAGAAATAGAAATTTTTTTCTAAGATAACTAATTGGAGATTATGGTTATGCACTGTCTATCAAATGTTAAACCAATTGATTGTGAAAAAAATATCATTTTAAATGAATTTGTGATCTACTTGACATATTCAAGGACATAACTGGTTTTATAATAATGAGTTTCCAAATATCTATTATTATTTATGGTTGATAGAAGAGGGAATTAAAAAAAATCAATATAAGCATTATGATAATTCTTACTTACTCACTATCATAGTAATATCATTATCAGAATTTGGAATTTATTATAAAGAATTCATAAGAGCATAGGTTATACACTATGTTCTCTAAAATTTGTTTATATATTTAGAAGGTGATTTATCTCTATTATTTTTTTAAGTAAGGTGTCTATATTGATCATGTGAAGGATAATGAGGTGATGTTTTTGAAAAAATAAAGAACTTGTTTGATGAATAGATTTTTTTGGGGTAGAAGGATATTATCAATGACTAATTCATAAATTTTAAAATCTGTGTTCTCCGATGATATCTTTGACAACAAAAGGGGAAACATTCTATTTTATTTGAACTATTAGGTGTAATTTTAATATTTTAAGAGGAGATTAAATTAATAATTCGTTTTTATTCCCTATATGTCACGACCCAACGCCCAGGGCCCGTGCCGCGACTACCCCAAGCCCGCCTTTCATAGGCCAGGGGCTGTCGACTAGCACCAAAGGCGTAAAATCCCTAAAAAACTAGGAAGGGATTTCCTTTATAAACTGTAAACACACAAAACAGAGTACGAGTTGAACGTAAACACTAAGTAAAGCTGCATACAAAAGAAGTGCTGGAAAGTAAAATGGGCCAGAAATACAAGCCCAACTGTAAAGTACAAGTACAAATAAAAAAGGGAAAAAATAACTGAAAGGTGGTAGCAGCTCTGGGATAGTCCACCACGGATCCTACCTAAAGGGTAGGTACAAACAACCTCCTCAGCACTCCATGTCTCTTAGACTCCTCTGTGTACCGTCTTGTCATAATGTCCACCTCTGGGTACCATCCTGTCCTGGTGCTCTCAGCCTCCGTCAACGCTGTCCATCATTTGTATCCAACCCAATGAGGTGAGGGCATAGCCCGTGCAGAGGTGAGTATAATGATACTCAGTTGAGACCCCGAGACCCTCATGGTCTCACAAAATCCAACAAGGATAAACCATAGAGTATGAAATCAACATATATTCAGTACTTAGGTATATGCCCATACATATACCTAAGTTATCATGTAACTCATCTTAATCATGAGAAAAACACAGAAGTTACTGAATCAGCTCACACATGTATACAACTTTTGTAGAGTGATAGAGATAATCTGATGTAGTCACTGATTCATCAAAGCTATTAAACCCACACAGGATCCAGGACCAGCATTTGGAACTTTCGGACCCATAAATGATCCAGGAACAATAGTCGGAGCTGTCAGACCCACACTGGATCTAGGACCAGCTAAGCTATCGGACCCACAAAGGATCCAGGACCAGCTATTCTGTTAGACCCACACAGGATCCAGGAACATAAGTCAGAACCGTCAGACTCACATAGGAACTAGGAACATTCGTCAGAGCACAGTCTGCTGCAGGGTTTCCACAATGTACGCCTGATTCAGGGAGGGTCATCTCCTCAAGTAAAGTGTCGATACGTCAACTTCCACCAAGTCCCACGAAGAGATATCTCAAAGGTCCGCCTCGTCATAGGGCTCTCAATGCAACTGACAGAGCATCGATTAGATTCCCAGTCTGTGAGTTATTAACATTTCCATTTCGAGGGCCCGATTGGATTTTAGGTTCAATCCAACCCCACAGTACCCCAACTATGTCAAAACCTCAAGTGGGGTATTCCAAAATAACCGTCTCGCTCCAAGATTTCTGTCACCAGAGACAGTTCGTTTATCAGACACCTGTTGACCATGTTATGGGGGAAGAGGTGATTTTGGGTCAAACGGGTCCGGACTGGGGTCCGACCCAGTCCATGGATCCGACCCAGTCCGCGGGTCCGACCGGGCCCGAGGGGGAGGCCCGACACATGGGGGCGACCCGAACCCTGCTGGTTCTAGCCCGGTGGCTCGCGTGGGGTCCGGCGTGGCGGTCCGTGCTGGTTCTGGCCCGCGGCCCACACATGGTACATCCTGGTGGCCCGCGCGGTGTCCGACACGGCGGCCCACGTGGGGTTCGGCCGGGCAGCCCGCGCGGGGTCCGGCCTGGCGGCCCTCTTTGGGTCTGGCCTGGTGGCCGGCACTGGGTCCATCTCGGCGGCCCGCGAGAGACCGCCTAGCCACGTCTTGGGGGGAAATCCATGCTCCCCCTGGAATTCCCGAACAACATAACTATTCGGGCGGGAGCCAAACCAGTTCTAGGTGGTGCCAGTCCATGCCACGTAGGAGCCAGCGGGGTCCTGATCTTCCTAACTGGCCGAGTGGCCATCTTCTCCCACTTTACTGGAGGCCGGCCCAACCTGCCTCCTTTGCTCCTCCGCCGTGGCTCGCCCTGGCCGTGTATCCTTCTCCATGCGGCGCGACGGCGCCACGCCCTTCCTGTGACCCGGTGGCCCTGCGCCATCGTCGTCATCAACAAACAAGGAAAAAACGGAGGGGGTCAGGCCGAGTTCATGTGGACCGCACCCTCCGCGTTAAGGTGATAACAATCAGCTAAAAATAACCCAATATTGAATGTTATAGGACGGGAACAAATTCAAACTCAAATCTCCTACCTCTTATCGACGATAATTGACGATGTCAAAGAAAAGAGAATTTCGATTCGATGTTGTCAGAAGAGAAGGGGCTGAGGATGGCATCGTCAGCATTCTTCAAGGATGACGCTCCCTCCTCTGTTCGAGTTGAAGAAGGAAGAAGGTATCCGTCATTGGTGGATGAAGAGTTTTTCATTCTCGGTGCTCGTTCTTCATTGGAGAGTTCTTTCCTCCTTGGCGTTCTATATCCAAAAGCTCCTCCCTCCTCAATTCTCCCTTCCAAAAAATGAATGATTCCCACACAAATGAAATAATATGTTGTATATTATTTTAATTGTTGGCATGAATTCAAATGGAGAAATAATTAGGGGGGAACCACTTAATTAATTCTAGTGTGTAGGCACAAATTAATTAAGGGAGTTCAAGAGGTTATAAGGGTGGTGGTGGCACCATAAATGGGGAGTTCAACGGGTTTCATCCTCAGGTGGTCCCCACCACATTAATTGTTAAGGGGTGTTTAGCCCTCGGGTGGGCCCTACAACCATAACCTCTCATGAGAGGTTATGGTGTGGTGGCCCCCACCTATAACCTCTTCATGGAGGTTTTAACAACCAAGAATAAAAATAACTAGTACTCCGCCCGTGCGATGCACGACACTATAAAATAATTCTTATTATTAACTATAGATTACTATTTATAAAACATAATAGTTTATTATCTGTCTTCTTAAGAGTACCACTTGTATTAGTTGCGAAGAAACAGTAACTTTTGATGTATTTTACTCACAACTTAGTGGTGAATAATTTGGAATTATATGTGAATCTATTAATAATACATCAATATAAAATGTTAAATTAAGATACATCAATTATAAGGTGAAACACTTTGGAATAGTCAAGGGTGGAAACCTGACTTCAATATAAACTGCATTTAGGAAAACAATATTGCATACTATGAAAGACAAAGTTGAAGAGAAGTTACATAAGGAATAGTTTATCTAATAAAAAATATGAGATGTGTCGAGGATTCATTATAATACAAAAAAAATTGTCATCCAAAAATAGAGATGTAGTGATGTCTAGACATGGAGTAATTTTCCAGAAAGTTGATGATGTTCCCAATGCATTTCATCTTTGCGTCACCAATATAAGATTGGTTGGAATCTTCTTTGTCTAACACATCATAAGAGTACCTGAATATGTAGCATAAGAATACAACATAAGAATATATACAACATAAGTATACAGCATCAGAATAGCTAAATATGCAGAATAAGTATTAATGTCACTGAGAAATGGACATGAATGAAATTTGCAACCTGCCCAGCCCCTACCCCTCCCCTTCCCTCCCCCCTACCCATCCTTTTCCACAGTAGCCCCCTCCCCCTGCCATAACCCAGCCATGCCCCTCCCCTCCCCACCTGCCCAACCTCTTCCCCAGTCCCCTCCCCACTGGCCTCATCCTCCCCTCCCCGCCCCTACCCAACCATTTCCTCCCAACACCCCCTCCCCTGCCATCTTCCTCCCTCCCATCCCCTCCAACCTGCCCATCCCCCTAACCCTTTACTCCCCCCTGCCCATCATTTTTCCCCAGCAGCCCCCTCCCCCATTCCATAACCAAGCCCTGCCCCTCCCCTCCCCTCCCCCTGCCCAACCCTTTCCCCCAGCACCCCCTACTATCTTCCTCCCCTCCCCTCCCCTCCAACCTACCCAGCCTCCTGCCCCTCCCCTCCCCTCGCCACCCCACCAACCTGCCCAGCCCCTTCCCCTCCCCTCCCCTCCTCCCCTACCCAATATTTTCCCCTATAAGCCCCCTCCCCACTACCCTCCCCTCCCCTCCCCTCCCCCCTGCCCAAAATAGGCCGAAAAAATGATGCAGAACCGAAAAATAAAGCAAAAAAGCAGAAAAAATGCCGGAAAATTGAAGGAAAAATGAAGAACAAAAAAATGCAGAACCTAAAAAAATCTTCAAGTCATTTTTGGACTGCTCTGGGCTCACAACTTCCCAGACATACTCTTCTTCTTCTTCAGTACACTTCCATTTTCTCATGGCCTTCCACTTTACAGGGTTTGGAAAGGGAAGTTTTAAATAGGGGAGATGATGCGACACATGTACGCACAAAAAAGAATAAATCTTCATTGGATCTAGAAACTTTGTACATACTCATGATAGTAATCATTAACAGAATCTACGTACCTCTATAGAATAAAAGATGGACCTGTTTGAAAAAAACATTGTGAAAAAATTAGAAAAAAAATATGAACCTATTAACCCTCTTATAATGAAAAAATACATAATAAAATAGTGAAATACCATAACCCATGGGTGTTACATGTTCACTCACCTGTTGATGAAATGTTTAGTACCAAATCTATATATTTAGATTTTAACATAATGGATATTGAAACATATATTTCTTTAAAACAGTATAAAACACAGTGAATGTAAAACACCATGAAAGTAAAACACTCATATCATAAATGAAATAGTATGTATGGAAGCACTGACCTATGGAATGACATGCTTCTCTAAATGAAAAATATCCACGTAAATAACAGACCAGTAAAAATAACTTAATCCAAGGGTGTTACATCCTATCATCAATTCCCTTTTCTGGTGTAGTAATGTTCTACATTCAGGGCTTCGAAAGGAAGTTTCAAAGAGGGGAGATGATGCGAAACACATATGCACAGAAAAACAGAAATCTTCATTGGCTCTAGTAACTAAATACATACTCATGATAGTAATCATTAACAGAATCTACGTACCTGTATCGAATAAAAGAAGGACCTGTTTTAAAAAAACATTGTGAACAAATTAGAAAAAAAATATGAACTTATTATCCCTCTTATAATAGAAAAATGCATCATAAAAAAGTGAAATACCTTAAGCCATGGGTGTTACATGTTCACTCACCTGTTGATGAAATGGACATGAATAAAATATCCAACCTGAATATGAAGAATAAGTATTAATGTCACCGATAAATGGACATGAATGAAATATCTAACCTACCCAGCCCCCTACCCCTCCCATACCCTCCACCCTACCCAACCTTTTCTCCCATTAGCCCCCTCCCCTGCCATAACCCAGCCCTGCCCTTCCCCCCTCCCACCCCCTTCCCAACCTATTCCCCTAATAGCCCCTCCCTCCTGGCCTCATCCTCCCCTCCCCTCCCCTCCCCCTGCCCAACCTTTTCCCCCCAGCACCCCCTCCCCCTGCCATCTTCCTCCCCTCCTCTCCAACCTTCCCAGCCCCCTGCCCCTCCCCTACCCTCCTCCCTGCCCAATCCTTTCCCCCAGCAGCCACATCCCCCTGCCATAACACAGCCCGACCCCTCCCCTCCCCTCCCCCCTGCCCAACCTCTTCCCCTAGCACCCCCTCCCCCTAGCCTCATCCTCCACTCCCCTCCCCTCACCCCCTGCCCAACCTTTTCCCCCAGCACCCCTCCCCTGCCATATTCCTCCCCTCCCCTCCCCTCCCCTCTAACCTGCCCAGCCCCCCGCCCCTCCCCTCCCCTCCCCCTGCCCAACCTTTTCCCCCAGCAGCCCCTCCCCCTGCCATAACCCTCCCCTCGCCTCCCCAACCCTCCAACCTGCCCAGCCCCAGCCCCTCCCCTCCCCTCACCCCTGCCCAATCTTTTCCCCCAGCAGCCCCCTCCCCACTCCCTCCCCTACCATCCCCTCCCCTCCCCCTGCCCAAAATATGCAAGAAAAAATGATGCATATCCTAAAAGTGAAGCAAAAATGCAGAAAAAATGCAGGAAAAATGCAAGGAAAATGAAGAACAAAAAAATGCAGAACCTTAAAAAATCTTGAAGTCATTCATGGACTGCTCCAGGCTCACCCCTTCCAAGCCATACTCTTTTTCTTCAGTACACTGCCATGTTCTCATGGCCTGCCACATTACAGGTTTTGTAATGGAAGTTTCAAAGAGGGGATATGATGCAAAACACATTTGCAAAGAAAAGCAGAAATCTTCATTGGCTCTAGAAACATTGTACATACTCAGGATATTAATCATTAACAGAATCTACGTACCTGTATGGAATAAAAGATGGACCTGTTTGTAAATAAATTGTGCACAAATTAGAAAAAAATATGAACCTATAAAACCTCTTATAATAACAAAATAAATAATAAAACACTGAAATACCATAATCCATTGGTGTTACATGTTCACTCACCTGTTGATGAGATGTTTATTGACAAATCAATAGATTCATATTTTAACCTAATGGATATTGAAACATATATTTTTTAAAACATTATAAAACACAGTGAATGTAAAACACCATGAATGTAAAACAATCATATCATAAATGAAATAGTATGTATGGAAACACTGACCTAAGGAATGACAGGCTTCTCTAAATGAATAGTATCCACGTAAATAACAGACCAGCCAAAATAACTTAAGCCAAGGGTGTTACATCCTATCATCGATTCCATTTTTTGGTGCATTAGTGCTATACATTCAGGGCTTCGAAAGGAAGTTTCAAAGAGGGGAGATGATGCAAAACACATACGCACAGAAAAAAAGAAATTTTATGGGTTTTTTCCTTTTTCCCACTCCCACTTCCCTCACCTATGAAGTGTGACATATCCTCTACCTTCTATGTTCGATGTGTATAACCCAATACTAGTAGGCATTCCATCGGCCTCCGTTCCCCCATTTTGTGGCATCCCTTCCCCATTTGGCAGCGTCCCTTCCCATTTAGACTCCATCTTCAGCTTCCCTCCCTCATGAAACCCGCCAGCACCACCCTCCTCTCCATCACGTGACCCACTGGTGCCATCCTTCCACTCCCTAGTGTGATGCCTCATCGGTACACCCCCCCACTGTCCTCATACAATCTACAAATACAGAATATACATGCATGAATTAATAGTAATGACTTTTCCTGCTGTAATTCATTTGTGTGGAATTAGTATTGGCCCAGATAATAGCCAAGAAAATTTGTAACTGGTGTATAATGTAAATTTTGTATGTAAATATTATAAAAAACCATAAAACTGAACAGTATAAATGTTCTAATAAGGTAATTGTAATGAGCAGACTCTAGAACAGTATGTAATGCACATAAGATTTTAGAAAAAAGGAAATAAAACCAATTAAATAGTTAAAGTACTATTATTTTATAGGTTTTTCCTTTCTCCCTCTCCCCCCTTCCCTCACATATGAAGTGTGACATATCCTCTACCTTCCATGTTCAGTGCGTATAACCCAATACGAGTTGGCCATCCAGCAGCCTCCCTTCCCCCATTCGGCAGCCTCCCTTCCCATTTAGACTCCATCTTCAACCTCTATCCCTCATGAAACCCGCCAGCACCACCCTCCTCTCCAACATGTGACCCACTGGTTCCACCCCCACTCTATGGTGTGATGCCTCATCGGTTCACTCTCCTCCAAAAGTGATTTCTCTGTGCGAATGTCCTCCTATAATTAGTTGTTTGAAATGGATGGATGCTGAAGATAATGGCTTGAAATTGTTTGAAATGGATGGATGCTGAAGGTAATATTTCAGATTAGATAGGCAGAGCTCGACCACCACTTTCATATACAATTGTGTAGGCCAGAAAAATATTTTATCCTGAATAATAGAGAGACATACAACCACTGCTATCATATATAAAATAATAACAGAATTTGGGAAACAATGCCTTTTTATTCTAATATGACCTGCTGGTTTCAGCATATTAAGAAATATGCATGAAAACTAATCTAAATTCAAGAACAACAAGACCTATCTGGGATGAAATATAACTCAATAACATTATAATATTAAGTATCCCCAAAAAAAATAATTAAAGATATTTATTTCAGGAAGAATTACAGTGGAATACAGTCTTATAGAAACATATATATATATATATTATACTTAGAATTATATTGAATCATTCATCTTCTAAAATTTTTTGAATTTAGTTTCAAAGGAGAAACTAAATGTTTCGTAATGTTTCACAATTTATGTATTTGAAGCTGCATCTGGTTCATCCTATAAAGATTGTGAATTATAGTTCTATTAATGAAGCAATGAAAGCATTAAATGCTATTTTAGCCCTAATTATAAACAATTTATATGGTCATTAGTTATTATATGCATAGCTGGGAACTTACTCCTTCAATGCCTCATGCTTAACTCATGCTTTGAAGAACAATATAAACTTATGTGTTCCCCTGAAGAAAGTTTGGAAATCAAAAAAGGAAATGAAAATCATAATTAAACAAATAAAATTTTAGAAATAATTGTTTAATGAATTTAAAAAATAACTACAATTTTATAAAATGTATAAAGATACATACCTTGTCCCTCTACCAACTCGAATAAACTTTTAGTAACATCCTTTGGGTGTGTCAAGAATGGAATAGTTTTGAATATATCCAGGTGAATGAGACTTCATATTCTGCAAAAGAGTATCCATCGTGATGAAGATAAATTTAAAGAATGAATATAAATCAGGTTAGAAATATAGACAACATTTTAAGATATAAAACATACACAACAGAACCAATTTCAGCCTCTGCTATTATTCAAAAATCTCACCACCATGCAAATACAGACTACCAAAATGTTCCTAAAAATTGCAAAAAACCAAATCATTCAGACATTTTAATGTTACCTTAATTTTATTTCATACTTTGAAGAACAATATAACCTGAACTGTTCCCATGAAGAAATATTGGAAATCAAAACACGAAATGAAAATCATATTTAATCAAATAAAATTTTAGAATTAATTGTTTAATGAATTTAAAAAATGACTACAATTTCATAAAATGTATAAAGATACATACCTTGTCCCTCCACCAACTCAAATACCCTTTTGTTAACATCCTGTGGGTGTGTCAAGAATGGAATAGTTTTGAAGATATCCAGGTGAATGAGACTTCATCTCCTGCAAAAGCATATTCATCATATTGAAAATCAAGTTAAAGAATGAATATAAAGCAAGTTAGAAATACAAACATCATTTTTTGATATAAAACATACACAATAGAACCAATTTCAGACTTTTTTATTCTTGAAAATGCTCCCCACCATGAAAATTGAGACAACCCAAATGTTACTGAAAATTTAAAAAAACAAACAATTCAGCCATTTTAATGTTACCTTAATTTCAATCAGGCTCGTTTCGAACATAACCTGTAAGAATGTATATATAATGAATCAAAAATTATAGTTGTCCATAATATAAAATATAAACAATGTTTCAGGAGCCAATGAAATCACGGGCAGTGATCATGATGAAATAGTAGACCCCAGTCATTTCTTATTTCCTGAAAAAAACATCCATTGTCATTAATCATGACAATAATTAGGGAGAACAATTTTGACATTAAGATGATAAAATAGGAACAAACTCATACCTCAAATCCAACAAAAACAAGGTAACTACATAGTTATTGAAACATACCTACAGGCAAAATCGAATACACCCAAAAAAAAAATCGAGTACACCCTAAAAAAAATGTATATGAATGTTGGAAAATAACTACATGGTTAGTGAAACATACCTACAGGCAAGAAGAGATCTATGGGAGTCCATAACCGAAACCCAAATGCAAAGAATGAAATTCCGTCATGACACCAAACACAATCAAACCTCTATGAATATGTAAGCTCAAAACATTTCCATGAACGCCGATTTACATAGCCAAAATAACACCGAAATGAAAAACAAATCAAAACTCAAAGAAAAAATTTACAACAAGGAAACCTAGAATGAATGAAATCTGATGAAAATGTAAATGGTAGTTGAGGAGGTAAAGAGAACCAATAAATGGGTTACCGAGCCAAGCCACTAGCTGATGCAGAGCTCCTCAACCCCCGATTAAGAGTCGCTGACAACCAAGCTTTTGAAAGAACCCCGACTCAATGCCAATAGTATTGTCTTGAAGCATAATAAAATCCACTATGATATATGGTCGCCACTTTTTAATCAGAGGAGGTGTTGGATCCGCATGCGATTGATATGGAGACAAAGGACGCAGAGCAGGCTGAAGCAGAGAAGGAAAAAGAGATATATTACGCTGATACGGAGAACGGGAAGGAGGAGGTCGAGAAGCCAAACACACACATGGTAGTTGAGGATGTAGAGGTATCCGACCATGGAGGCTGGAACAATGGAGGAGTGTAGGTAATTGTCGAGCCGTAACCCTATTAAAATCACTGCGAATGGGATGGAAGAGATAAATGAACCAAAACCCTAATATGGAGCGATGAATCGAGGAAACGCAGCTAGATACATTTAGGTTTGGAGGTAGAATAAGAGGGGATTCAGGGAGGGGAACGGTGCAGGATGGAGGGGATAATTGGGAAGGGGGAAGGAGAGGAGAATCGGGGAGGAGAGAAGGAACCTAAGGGATTTGGGGAGGGGAGCAGGAATGGGAGAGCAGGGAGCGGGGAGAGGGGAGAGGGGATTCGGGGAGGGGTTTCGGGGAGGGGAGCGCGAGACGGAGGGAAATCCCAATCGAGGATGGAATGGAAAGTAGGTTAATTTTCTGGATTTGGAGGGAGAAATAGGGAAGTAAGGTTGATGTGGAGGCTTGGGAAGGTGACGCGCTAGCATGGAAGAAGCCAAGTTTGGTATAGATAATAGATGTCCCTACATTATTTTAATTTAATTTAAATCATAAAAACCCCAAAACTAACTTTTGTTATTGACCATCTGTCGTCTAGGTGAAGGTCTTCTTAAGCGAATACCGGAACTGTGAGATCAATAGTGCCCTCAGATTTCAATTCTGAGAACTGGTTGAAAAGTTATAAAATCCCCATCATACGTTTTCGGAATGTACTCGAACAAAACTTTAGAAATTGATTCCAGGCACACTCGGCCTCAGAATCAAGCGCTGTCAGTTTTTAAGGATTCGTAAAATTCTCATTTATTTTTAAAAAAATTCCATGGGATTTCCAGGTCTTTACAATCTCCACACCTTTGGGATTTATGTCCTCGTAAGAAAAAACTCAAACTAAGGGGACAAATGGGGGTACTGAGCACGCATCTGAGCCTCCCGCTCCCATGTGCTCTCTTGAAGGTTCCAATGCTTCCAGCAAACGTACACCAGAGATATCAAACATCCACATAGGACCCACTCCTGTCGATCCTCGATCTCCACTGGGACCTCTTTAAAAGTCTCCCCATCATCGATGTCCATCTCTGCATGGTCGATGATGTGGGAAGGGTCATGCATGTATCTCCTCAGTTGGGATACGTGGAAGATTTTGTCCACCTAGTGCAACTGAGGTGGAATATCCAGGCAGTAATCCACCTCACCTACTCTACTAAGGACCTAGAATGGTCCGATAAACCTCATGGATAACTTTTCACCTCATCCAAATATCTGTAAACCTCGTCAGGGTGAGACATGTAGAAAGAAGTGGTCTCCATCCTCGAACTCCAGAATTCTCTGTCTCCTATCAGCATATGACTTCTACCTGCTCTGTGCAGTCTTCATTCACTCCTGGATGATCTGCCCCATCTCTGTGGTATTCCGTACCATCTCTGGTCCCACTAGTGCTGACTCCCTAGGGTCTATCCAGCACAGTGGAGATCTGCAAGGTCAATCATACAAGTCCTCAAAAGGATCCATCCCAATGGTGGAGTGATAGCTGTTGTTGTAGGAAAACTACAACCAAGGTAAGTGATCCTCCTAGATATGACCGAAGTTGAGGACACAAGCACGCAACATGTCCTTGAGGGTCTGAATGGTCTTCTTAATCTTGTCATTTGTCTGAGGATGGAAGGTGGTTCTCAGACGTAGTTGCATCCCTAAATCCTCCTAAAACCACTTCCATAGCCGGTAAGTAATGTGTACATCATGATCTGAGACAATAGAAGAAGTTACTCCATGTATCCACACAATCTCCTACATATAGAGGCGTCCCAAGCTCTTTACTGAACCCTACTCTCAGATCGGTATGAAGTGGGCCGACTTGGTGAGTTGGTTGATGATCACCCAAATCGAGTCATGACCCCTGGATGTAGGTGGAAGACCCGTCATGAAGTCCATGGATATCCCATCCCACTTCCACTCTGGGACCTCTAAAGGCTAAACCAAGCCAGCTGGTACCTGGTGCTCTGCCTTCACTTGCGGAAAACTGAGGCACCATGAGATAAGCTCCTCTACTTCCTTCTTCATAGCTGGCCACCAGTTCTATCATCGAATGTCCTGGTACATCTTCTACACTCCGGGATTTACCACTAGAGGGGATGTGTGGAACTCCCTCAACACTTCCTCCTGAAGTGAAACTGGCACCATAGTACATCCTCTGAAGAGAATAGCATGATCCCTACCTTTAGAAAATCCATCAGGTGCCTGACCTGTGGATATCTGAGCATGTCGTGTCTCGCAGTCAGTGTCCCCATGCTGCGGCTCCCTGGCTCACTGAAGAAATGGGGGAGTGAATGTAGGAGACTGTCAAAAAGATGCTCCATCTCTATCCACAAAGGATATCTGCAAAGCGACCAGTTGCTCTGTTGCCTCACCTTGCAGCTGTATACCAGATCTCCTATAGAGTGCATCTACTACAACATTCCCCTTCCCAGGAGTATAGACTATCTAAAAGTCATAGTCCTAGAGGAACTCAAGCCATCACCACTGTCAGAGGTTCATGTCCTTCTGAGAAAAGATATCCCTGATACTCTCGTGATCAGAGTACATGGTAAAACGTTCTCCCATCAGATAGTGTCGCCACATCTTCAAGTCGAAGACCACTGCTGCCAAATCTAGGTCATGGGTAGCACAGTTTATCTCATGTTGTATCAGCTACTGAGAACCATATGCGATCACTACTCTCTTCTACATCAGGACGCACCCATGTCTGGTCCCTGATGCATCGTAGTAAACTACATACCGTACTCCCTCTTATGGAAGCCTCAAGATGGGGGGCACTAGTTAGCCTCTGCCTCAGCTTCTGAAAGCTCTGTTGGAATCTCTCCGACCACAAGAAGGATTTCCCCTTCTTCCTTAAGGCTGATAGTGGTGCCTCAACTCTGGAGAAGTCTGGTACGAACCTCTGGTAATATATAGCCAAAACCAAGAAACTTCGTACCTCCTTCACACTCCTAGGTGGCTCCCAAGAAAGTACCGCCTCAATTTTTGCTGGATCCAATGCAACTCTAGATTCTGAGATGACATTCCCCTAGAAATGCACCTATTGAATTCAAAACTGGCACTTTGAGAGCTTACCATAAATCTAGTGCTCTCGGAGTGTGTCCAGTACTACCCGAAAATGGTAGGCATGCTCCTCCTCAGTAGTTGAGTAGATCAAAATGTCGTCGATGAAGACTACGACAAAGCGATAAAGGTATGGATGGAAGATCCAGTTCATGAATCCCATGAACACTTCTGGAGAATTGGTTACACTGAATGGCATAACCAAGAACTCATAGTGGCCTCACTTACACCTGAAGGCTATATTTTGCACATCCTCATCTCGAACTCTGAGCTGGTGATAGCCTGATCTGAGGTCAATCTTCGAGAACCACTGTGCTCCCTTCAGCTGAACAAATAGGTCATCAATCCTCTAAAGTGGTTACTTTTTCATCATGGTGACCTGGTACAGGTGATTGTAGTCGACACAGAGCATCAAGATCCCATCCACCTTCTTGGCGAATAGAATCGGGGCTTCCTAGGGAGAAAAACTTTGTCGGATGAATCCCTTCCCCTGCAAGTCCTCTAGCTCTACCCGTTGCTCATGAATCTCAGTGGGAGCCATCCGATATGCTGGAGTAGATATCGGTGTCATACTGAGATACGTATCAATGTAGAATTCCACCAATCTAAGAGGTGGTAGTCCTGGAACATCATCAGAGAAAACATTTGCGTATTGGTCCACCACTACAAAATAGGTCGGACTCTCCACATCAATTGCTCTGAGGGTAAGGCAGGCCAACTGATGAGTGATCGGCTGCACTGTCATCTGAGTAAGTCTGTCCTGCACTGAAAAGGCTCCCTTCTCTCTGGTGAAGGTGAACTGGGTCGCATCTGTGCAGACACACCGCACATTGCGTCTAATACAGTAAATCTGAGCATGGAATGCAGACAACAAGTCCATACCTAAGATGACGTCGTAAGGCATCGATGCCACTACAAGGAGATCCAAGTCGAAGCTCTCACCTCCTCTAGTATGCTCACACTACCGACACCAGTGCGTAATCGTTGAGTATGCTCCCGTAGGAGTCTCTAGCCATAAGGATCGAGCCAACAACTCCGTCGGAATCTCCGAGATCCGAATGAGGGCAGCGACAATGAAAGAGTGACTGACACCTATATCTATAAGAACTGAAACTATGTTGAAGTAGACAAAGATCGTACCTTGAATCATCTCCAGAGCACCACGATCATATGCCTCAGCTTCCTGAAGCTAAACTGTCCCATGTCCACCGGACCCCTGCGGTCGGGGTGGACCTCTTGGTGGTGGTGGCGGTAACACCTCGAAACGTCGCCCACCGCCAGTTACTCGAACAGCTCCTCTACTACGTCTGCCTGCTCCCTGTGGACCACCTCGATCGAATCTCTAACTCTGCTGGGGAGGTCCCTCAACTTTCTGTTAATCATCAGTACAGTGGGTCAGACAGTCACGAGCCATGTGAACCTCCCCGCCGCATGTGAAACACTGCAAGTTCCTCACATGACTGGCTCTGCCTCGTATGCCCCGCACAACAGAACCCGTGTCCTGAGGCCGTCCACCGGATGGTTTGGTATGCTTGGACCTCTATGACACTTGTATGTTTCCTGCTACAGAATACTCTGCTACTTGATGCCCGGTGGTGGGTCTCACTGCTGGTGACTACTCAGCAAGGAAACTCTCCACTAAGAGGGCCCACTCCAACACCCCTGCCTGTGTCAGGATGCTGAGGTAGATCATTAAAGCTCGGATCTCTCTCCTGAGCCCCTGCTCAAAAGTATGGGCCCTAAAGAAAGGGTCTCACACCATGTCTGTGGAGTAACACGAGAGGTCGGTGATACTCGCTGAGTACTATTCCACCATCATGCTACCCTTCTGTAGATGTAATATCTCTTAAATCCACACTGCACGTTGGCTGACTGGGATAAAATCCTCATGAAATAGGCTCTCAAAGTCAGCCCATAGTAGTGTCGCCTCGTCATGCACCTTGAACATCAGTCTCCACCATCTGCCTGTTGCTGCATGAAGGAGACTCGCGACAAGGATCAATATTAAGTCTGCTGGTGTCCTTAATAGCCTGAAGACTCTCACCACAGCCTCCATACAATCCTCATCTTCCTATTGGTCCATCTCTCCCCTGATCCTGGGCGTCCTCTGGTGCTGGAACTCATGTAATGCGCTCAAGTGGCATTTACTCTCTGCTGCTAAGGCTGGTGGTATTGGTGGCCCAACGAGTAGTGATACCGCTGGTGCCTCCGCTGTAATAGTGCCCTGCACCGAGGCCTCTTCCCTCAGTGGGCTTCCATCTCATACAACTCTCGGAACCCATGTTGGCTATCTGCATAGAGGAATACTAAAAAGAAACAGGTGCGCCATGGTCAATAAGTTATACCTGGTGAGCTTACTCAAAGTGATCACAATGAAAACTCTAAGAACACACACGCAATCTATGTTTTCGTGTACTTAGTCAGAAATAAGAAGTCAGGGTCCTGGTGTATTGATACGTCAGTCGCCGCACCAACACTGGACTCCCTGAACTGAGAACCACAATTAGTACCCTTAAAAATACTTCTTCATAGAGAATAAAGATCAGAGTCCAAATTTCTATGGTAGAAACAACTCCTCTGATACCAATTTGTCATGACCTGACCCTTGGGGCCCGTGTCGTGACTACTCCAAGCATGAGTTCCATAGGCCAGGGGCTGGCGACTAGCACCAAAGGTGTAAAATCCCAAAAAACAGGGAAGGCATTACCTTTATAAACTATAAACACACACAAAAGAGTACGAGATGGAAGTAAACACTAAGTAAATAAGTATAAAAAAGAAGTGATGGAAAGTAAAAGTGGCCAGAAATACAAGCCCAATTGTAAATTACAAGTACAACAAAAAAGGGACAAAACAACTGAAAGGTGAAATTAGATCCTGGATTTTCCACCACAGATCCTACATTAAGGGTAGGTACAGATAGCCTCCTCAGCACTCGACATCCATCAGACTCCTCCATGTACAATCTCGTTGTAAGGTCCTCCTCTGGGTACCATCTAGTCTTGGCACTTTCAGCCTCCGCTAGCGCTATCCGTTGTCTTTATCCCACACAATGAGGTGCGGGCATAGCTCGTGCAGGGGTGGGTATAAAGATACTCAGTAGGGACCCTGAGACCCTCAAGGTCTCTCAAAATCCAACAATGATAAACCAAAGAGTATGAAATCATCCAATAGTCATTAATTAGG
This sequence comes from Viscum album, assembly GCA_963277665.1. NCBI lineage: Eukaryota > Viridiplantae > Streptophyta > Magnoliopsida > Santalales > Viscaceae > Viscum > Viscum album. The sequence continues at coordinate 1,236,003,303 of OY728150.1, forward strand.
TATATTACCATACATATACTTAAGTTATCAAGTAACTTATCTCAGTCATGAGGAAAAAACAGAAGTAACAGACTCATCTCACACAGGTATACAACTTTTGTAGAGTGATAGAGATGATCAGATGTAGTCACTAATTCATTTAAGCTGTCAGAGCCACACATGATCCAAGACCAGCAGTTGGAACGGTCGGGCCCACACTGGATCCAGGAATAGTAGTCGGAGCTGTCAGACGCACACAAGATTGAGGACAAGCTAAGCAGTTGGACGCACACAAGATCCAAGACCATCTATTCTGTCAGACCCACACAAGATCCAGGAACAGAATTCAGAACTGTCGAACCCACACAGGATCCATGATCAGTCATTAGAGCACAGTCAGCTGCATGGTTTTTGCAATGTACGCCTGATATCGGGAGGGTCCTCTCCTCAATCCAAGTGTCGATACGTCAATTGCCACCAAGTCCCATGAAGAGGTATCTCAACAGTCCGTCTCATCATAGTGGTCTCAACACAACTGAAGACACGACAATCGGATTCCCAGTCTGTGAGTTATTAGCATTTCCATTCCGAGGTCCTAGTTGGATTTTAGGTTCAATACAACCCGACCATAACCTAACTGTGTCCAAACCTCAAGTGGGGTATGCCAAAAAAAACGCCTCACTCTAATATTTATATCGCCACTAATGGTTCATCGATCGGACACTCGTAGCCCGTGTTATGGGCGAAGAGGTGATTTTGGATCAAACAGGTCCGAACTGGGGTCTGACCCTGTCCGCAGGTCTGACCTGACCCGAGGGGGTGGACCGGACCACGCTGGCGGCCCGACCCATGCTGGGTTCGGCCTGACACCGCACGCTGGGTCTGGCCCAGTGGCCCGCAGGGGTATGCCTAAGCTGCGTCTGGGAGGGAAATCCATGCACCCCCTGGAATTCCTGGACGGCATAGTCGTTTGGGTGGGAGAAAAACCAGTGCCAGGTGGCACCGGTCCCCACCACGCGGGACTCAGTGGGGTCCCACTCCTCCTAGCTGGCTGAGTGGCCAGCTGCTCCCACTCCACCTGGTGCCAGCCCAGCCGGCCACCTTTACTCCTCCGCCGTGGCACGCCCTGTCCGCCACTCCTTCCTCTACGTGGTGCGACGGCACCGTGCCCTTCCAGTGGCCTGGCGGGCGATCGTGTGCACCACCACGGCCGAGGGCCGTGATTTATACTTCCATGTGGCGCCATGGTGCCGCGCCCTTCCGGCGACCCAGTGGCTCTACACCGCCTGTTTCCTTCATGGTCGGCCCGACGCTGGCCGTCGTTGCTCCGCCGCGGCTCGTCGGCCGCGGCCCACTCCTCCAGCGGTGCCGTTGCGCCGCCGCCGTTGTCAACAAATGAGGAAAAACGGAGGGGGGTCGGGCCATTTTAATTCATCCCACACCCTCTGCGTTATGGTGATAAAAATCTGCAAAACATAACCTAATATTGAACATTGTAGGATGAGAACAAAATTCAAACTCAAATCCCCTACCTTGTATCGATGATCGTTGACGATGTTGAGGAATGGTGAATGTCGATTCGATGTTGTCCGGAGAGAAGGAGCTGAGGATGGTGTTGTCAGCATTCTTCACTGATGGCGCCCCCTCCTCTGTTCTGGTTGAATATGGAAGAAGGTGTCCGTCCTTGGCGGATGAAGCGTTCTTCATTTTTCGGTGGTCGTTCTTCATTGGAGAGTTCTTTCCTCCTTGGCGTTCTATCTCTAAAAGCTCCTTTTCTCCTCAATTCTCCCTTCCAATACATGAATTATTCCAACACAAATGAAATAATATATTTTCTATTATTTTAATTGCGGGCATGAATTCAAATGGAGAAATAATTACGGGGGGGGGGGGGGGCTCCACATAAGTAATTATAGTGTGTAGGAACAAATTAATTAAGGGAGTTCAAGAGGTTATAAGGGTAGTGGTGGCACCATAAATGGGGAGTTCAAGGGGTTTCATCCTCAAGTGGTCCTCACCACTTTAATTGTTAATAGGTTTTTAGACCCTATGTGGGCCCCACTACCATAACCTCTAAGGGAGGTTATGGTGTCGTGCCCCCACCTCTAACCTTCTCTTAGAGGTTTTAACCACCAAGAATAATAATAAAGTCACTAGTTTATTTTTATTTAATTTAAATCATAAAGACCCCAAAACTAACTTTTATTCCCGACCATCTGGCATCGAGGTGAATGTCTTCTTAAGCGAATACCAAAACTAAGAGTTCAACGATGCCCTCTGATTTTAATTCCGAGCACCGATTCAAATTTTATAACATCCTGCTCGTACGTTTACTGAATATACCCAACCTAAACTTTTGAAATTGATTCCGAGCACACCCGGCCTCAGAATCAAGTGCCATCAGTTTTTTTGGACTCATAAAATTCCCATGTATTTAAAAAAAAATCCACGGGATTTCCGGGACTTTACACTATAAATCCGGATTTTTTATAAAGTGTATTATGATGCATCAATATTTTCCATGAGATGTATTTTTATATATGGGATTAAATTAGTGGGTTATTGTCCTAGAAATCTAAGACATAATGTGAATAATTACTCTACACATCCCTTGCATATATTTTTTTCTCATGCTCTCAAGAGTTAAAGGAATTTCCTTTGAGTGAGGTATTCATGGTATATCCCAAGGATATCAAGTATATTTTCTCACAAAAATATGTTAACTAGAGATGAAATAAATTGGTGTAATACCTTTAAACCATTTATTTTGTGATCATGTACACACTATGAAAGGTAACTTTTGTAGAGGATTAAATTAATCTTGAAAATTTTAATGAAGGCATTGATAGAAGAAGGAAAGATATGGGAATTTGTGGAATTAATGATCGATTTTCACATGGAGGTTATGGAGATGTTAGTCAGTTGGTTGACTCTATCCTAAATGTGATATCCATGTTTTCATAGAAAGTTAAGGAAGGATATTTGTATTTTGGAAACTGTATGAGGATAAGGGATTCCCACAATTATATAGAACTAATTTAAGGATGTTCAATTATATAATATCTAATATTTTATTCTCAATTATGGGTGATAATTTCTATACCAAACATAGGTGATGATTTTAAATATTTCACCATTCAAAATTTATTTTATATCTTGTAAAAAGTAAGGTGTATCATAATATCATGACCCAATTTAGTGGTTATAAATGAATAACGATATATCTCAATTTATTTTCTGCCTTTTTCTTTTTAAATAGGTGAAGGAAAATCATCGATGATCAATGGTTTTACACTATCCTTTATAATAAGTATGGGGAAATATGCATTTAATTCATGATTTATTTTTCATGGTCACCATATATTCTTGAATGTGTTTCGGTTATTTCTAATTGAATCATGAAGATATAACATTTCATGTGTATATGGGAATCATTTTATATTGATGATAATTGAAATATTTATATGAAAGATATCGTTACACTCTCTGTAGTTCTAAATTCTACCATATTGGATAAAGATATAAAATTTATATTGAAAATTTTAATAGACTTCATTTTACCTTGGGCACACAGTTTAATATTAGTATATTATATCATCCTTTCATGGATGAGTAGAATTTTTTTTATTAATTAAAGGATATAATATGTAATTTTATACAATATTTTTTATGGTTGTGAAAGGATCATTTTATACAGGTATATTTTTTTATAAAAAAATTTCATTCATAAAATAGTATATAACCATTTTAGCTTTTGTGCGGTCATCCATGCTAATATCTATTTTTTTGTTCTATTCCATGTTAGGAGACTCTTTTAGGACCTAATATGTTGAAATAAATAATTATATGAGTTATACTGGATTAGATAAATATATATGAATTCATCTCAAAGATGATAGAAGTATTGAAATAATGAGCAATGATATCCCTTGACATTTGATGTATAAGACTCTATTTTCTAAAAAGTGACTCCTATATTTGGGAACAAATGGATAAGTAAATAAGGAAAATTTATGCCATGGTATATAGGGATGTTTGAGATAATTGAGTGGATTAGAAAAGATTCATATAAGTTTTATTTTTTATAATTTTATATGGTTGTTTTGTTAAATACCATTATTTTAAATGGAAAACTATTTTCAATATTGTACAAAATACATAACACCAAGTGTAAAAGAACCACAAAATATTATTATTTAAATATGACCATTATAACATAGCCATTAAATTAGAGAGTATAAATATGATCAACTAATTATATATATATAATAGTTATAATCAATACAAATTTATTGACTAATTCTTATGAAACAAGAACTTAAATTTCAGTAATTTATCTTTGTATTTAAAATATATATTTTCTTAAAAAAATATTTTCATTGAATTTTCAGAGTGAATAATAAATTTAATTTTAGGAACATTTAAAAATTGATCTTTATGAAATAAAAATCAATTTTTAAATAATCACATAATAATGTCATAGGGCTTAAACCTATAGTTAAGAAGTAACGTGGGAGAAACACATACGACTAACCTATGTTATGTCCTGGTTATTATGAAATTGTTACCTTTTCTTAAAATGATTTGAAATATAAATATTAAGTTAATTTTTGAAACATATGTTTCCTCAAAGAGATTACTAGGAGATTGAGAAGTGATTTGTGGATTAGGTGATTAATGTTATTTTGGATGGAGTATTCTATGTTGGTAAGAATATATGATTAAGCTAAATAGAATATTTTAGTATTCAATTTGATGAAGAATTTTTGAATTATATGTTGGATGAATATATGATTTTGGATATTAATGTTGTATTTCTTCATATAAAGGTCTATTCTTTTAGGAAATTATATTATATTGTTCTCTCCAATTTTTATTATGTTAATGTATAAACATCATAGGAATAACATTTTATCATTTTGTGGATTTATTTTGAATGTTATAAGTTTATTTTAGTTCTTAGAGTAGAAAAATTTCATTGTGAATACTCATTATTTAGAAACAAAGATGATATTGTATTGGAAAATAGAAAAAGGATGAAATAATACTTGTCGAGTAATTATATATTATAATGTTTTTAGTCTAGATGGTAAGTATTTCCTCAACTCTAGAAAAGATATATTATAAAAAATTCTATCATAGTACTTTCTATTCCAATGAATCAATAATCCTTTTCACACCTATTTGGTTTATAGTTTTCTTGTCATTGAATTTTTTTAATCCTTCTCATTGTTATGAACAGTGATCACTATCACTATCAATAAATATTTTGAAGTTATTATTCTCTTAAATTTCAATATTTTCACTTCCCATGAATTTGTTTCTATTTGTAAAACCTAGTATGTGTTATCCCAGATAACCTTTATAATTTTATTTCTCCTTTATTAAGAGAAAATTTTATTATCCCTTTTTACTATGTGGGATTTCAACAATGGTATTATATAATACCAAAAATTAATTATAGAAATCCAGTTAAAATTATAAGAATGTAATTTATAAAATGGGGGATAATTTAATATCCCATAATTTTAAAATCACAACTACATTCGATAGCGTATAAAATACACAACATCAAGCATAAGAAAATAATTAAATATTATTATTAAAAAATTATAGTTATAACATTGATATTAAATTGGAAGGTATGAATAATATTAACTAATTTTTAACATATATATTTATATAAATGATATAATCAATAAAAATCTATTCATTGATTCTTAGAAAATAATAACTGAGTTTCTTATAATACCATATTTTTCTTTAAAGATATATATTATTCAAAATAATATTTTATTTATTATTGTGAGTGAATGTTATAATTAATTATAATAACTTATCTAAATATTATTTTATAAGTTAAATATCATTTTCCAGATTATAATTTAAAAAATATCCAATAATGAAAATTTGAAATTATTCTAAATAGTTTTATTTTTTAGTGAATACTTCAAGATGATGATTTTTTTATTGAAAAAGGAATTTTATTTAATGTTTTTATAATGAAAATTTATATTTTAAATTTTTTATCAAATTTAATTTGTTATTTTTTATTTTAAATAATTCAACCATGGTTTATGAAATGAAATTTTTACATGAATTTATTATAAATCAAATTATATTTGAAAAAGAAATTTTTAGAAACACCCATTTTTCATCATACTTTTAAATTTAAAATTTAAGATAAAATTTCCCACTCACATGCTTTGAATCATGAAAAATCAATTCCATAATTTTAATCATGTGGTAAAAATTTGGAAAATAGGTCACTTTTTTCAATATGAATAACAGACTTAACAGATATTTTTCATCTCATAAGGATAAAACTGGTAATTATGGGTTAAAAATAAAATTATAAGGACTCGTAATTTATCATAAAACATTCATAAATTTATTTTATGAGAATATTTCATCCAAAATCATAGAATAATCACCTATAGTTCCTTTTTATATTTTGAATTGCTTATTACCATTACAATATTTTATGCAATTGAAAGCGAAAAATGTCATACTGTTGTGTTTAATAAATATAATATTTTTGAAGTGGGTATAATCATGAGATATATTTACTTATAAATAGTCCATGGAAATTTAGTGGATTTATATTCATCATGAAAATTTATTTTAAATTTATAGTTATAAAATAATTAACATAAATGTTTACACAATGCTAAAGTACCAATTATTCAATAAATAGGAAAAATAAAATAAATGGTATTAAAAGTATTAAAAATAGTATAATTTGAAATAATTAATTTTATTGATGAATTTTATGGAAACAGATAAATTTTTGTAAAGTATTAATATATTTTATTTTAATTTTATTTATTATCCCAATGTTACAAAATTCAAAGTAAATGAATAGTTCTAAAATTGAGATTATTGATATTTATGAAAATTATATTTTTTTAAATGATATAAAATTACTAAAAATAATAATTAACTTAAATTTATTATTATATAGTTTAAAATATATTCCATGTTTTATTTATGAGACTTCATAGATTTATAGTATTTATCAGGACCTTCAATGTGTAAAAAAATTTACTATCATGGTAAATGTGGAAAGGGTTAACTGGCGTAAAAATAAAATATAAGAGTAAAAAATAGCAAAAAATGTCTAAATTTAATTTTAGGATTTAATTTAGACACATAATCATCTTATATTTCAATTTTATTAATTTATATTAATTTTAAAATCAAAATTAATATATATTAATTTAATATTTTTAGAAATTCTGATATTGTCTATCCCCTATATTATAAAAGGGAACCTATTCTCCTCTTTATATGACACTTAAATAAACATTTTTATTGGATTTTTAAAAAAAATATAAATAAATAAAACCAATAAGCATGTTTTATATTAATTATTTTTGGAATAATTCCATAGTTAGTGGTCTTAGGGTTTTATGAAAAGTTTGTGGTCTGAAGTAGAGATGTTATTCTTAACCAAGTTTTTCTGTTTTATTAGTTCTTCCACTTATAAAAAATATTATTATACCATGATTATATAATTACATATGTTTCTACTAAATAATTATAAATTTTTAAATATACTTTATTATATCCATATATAACCTCCATCAATTGGGAAATAAATCCATCGTTTAGGTGTATTGTAGACTGCCTTTATACAGAGTCATGAAATTCATTTTTCATTATAACCTCTCATGGATGGATATAATTATGAAATCAAATTAGATATGTGATATTCATGAATTATTTTTCACTTTTAAGAGATAATATATCATATTTTTTTATTACCATACCATTCATTAAAAAAAGATTACGCTGTTTGTTTGTACGTGTGGACTACCACTTCCATGAAGTGATATGATTCTTTTTTCATCACCACATCATATATATGATATATACGTGTATTTAAAGAAATAATATGATATTAATGATATTATGGTAATTATGGAAAGATATAATAACACTTAATTTTATTTCTTAATGATCTTTGGTAAATGGAAATATTACTCATGTGTATGCATGACCTACCGTGTTTATGATAACAATGTAGTGTATTTTTCATAACCATCATTCATAATTTGTTTTAAAACAATAATTGGAAATAGTTAATGTTACCCATGAGTTATATAGACAAAAATTTAATGTTAAGTTTTTAAGAAAATATTTTATTATAATTTTATTTTTCTTCTTGATGTAATAAATGTCCAAGTAAATTAATAGTTCTAAAATTGATATAATTGACATTTTGTGAAAATAATAATTTTATTAATTGATATAAAATTACAAAAAATACTATACTAATTAAATTTATTAGGATATGATTTAAAATATCAAATTTTTCCCATTAATGTGCTATTTTTAAATTCATGGTCACTATTTTGACCCTCTTGAATTAAAATACATTGTTATCACTGTAATTATGAAAAGTTTTAACAGTGGGTAAGAACAAAAAGAAAATGCCTTAAATATGATCCAAAATAGTAAATTTTTTATTTTATGAGATTATTAAATATAATATTAATACTCTATTTTATTCTTATAAATTTATATTAATTTGGACATCTAATTGAATTTATATTAATTTAATTTTTTTTAAATTCCAAGAGGGCCCCTACCCTGTATTATAAAAGGGAACCACTTCTTATCATTTCTTCAAACATAAAAATATATTTTAGGCGAAAAACTATCCTAATAAATTTATTATATCCCAATATGAATCCTATAGGTATTTCCTAAGGAATAATACCAATATTGGAGGTATTAAGATGTAAGAAATGGATGTTTTCTAAAGAACAGGTTGAGTCAGTAACCAAGCATTTTTTATTTCATCTTCCACCTACTTTTGATATTAAATAACCATTATTATATAATAAAAAGAATATCTTATGTATTAATATGTTATTATATTAATGTAATATCTATTATCCATCTCCAACCTCCATCAAATATGAAAGTAATCTATCATTCGTGCGTATGGAAGACTAGTGCTTCTCAGACTGATGTAATGTTTTTCCATCATCAAATCTCATGGATGGTTATTAGGAAACATTTAGTATATATATATATATGATATTAATGATATATTTATCATTCATACAATTTATTATTAATCATATTTTCATACCTTTCTATTCATTGAAAAATGATAACGTCTTTCACGCTTACATGTGGACCACCATAACCATGATGTGATGTGATTTTTTTTTCTTCATAACATATCATAGAATATGTCTAATTTTTATAATGAAATAAATTGATATTTATGATATTATTATTATTATTATTTATATAAAAAATAATACTTAACTTTTTCTATAATGATCATTGAAAATTGGAAATGATACTTATGCATATGTACGACCTTCCTTCTCCAAGATAGTGACATAGTTATTTTAGAACCATATTTTATCATTGGTTATAAAATTAAAAATGATGTATAAAAATAATAATTATTTCATGATTATTATTCTTGATATTTTTTAATAATGACCACCTTGACCATACTCATCCTACCAATGTTATTTTGTAAATATCTGCGGATTACAATCGAAAACACCCGACATGAATAAAATTGATTAAATACTAATATGGTAGAAAGTTAAATAACAAGAATAATAAATTTGAAAAAGGGTTTAAAGAAATCAACTAGTTACCATAATTTTATTATTCATTAAGATAATTAATTCATGTAATAAGTCTTGCATAATGTAGGATACTTTATTTTAAAAATTTTATTTTGAAATTTCCCTTAAAAAACATTTTCTTATAGGTATATGTTTTCAAAAAATAATATTAATGGATTTTTTATATAGAAATAAAAGAGTTATAAAATAAATTTTATATATCTTTTTTACATTATTTTAAACATTTATAATATGAATATTTTTTATGAAATTTGTTGATTTTATTTACGAAATACAAAAGAATTATTCTATTTTTACATATATAGTGATAATTACTTTTCTCCATACCATAAAAGTTATTTAAAATTGGATTCCTTTACAAGATACATTTTTATTCAAATTTAAACCCGAATTCCCTTTTCTGGGTACTTTGGTAAAAAAAAAATTGGTTTTAAGAGAGAAGGGAATATTTATATATGAATGTGTTATGAACAAGAGTTTAAAATAGGTTTTCTAGGGTTTTATTCATGATATGGTCTGTGGAAATTTTTTATAAAGTGTTCTACCCATTATAGCCCATGTTTGAGCATAATATAGCTCATATAAAGGTCGAACGGGATAATGATTCAATCTATTGGGTAATAATTTTTTTCTTTGGAGAATTGTATTAGAATTCATCTATATGGTAATTCAAACTATAAGGGCTCTTGTATGGGTTATGTAATGTTTCTATGATGATGATGATGTTCCAAGGAACCTATATAACTTTTATATTCCAGATAATGGTTTTTATGAAGATAATTTGATTTCAAAAGGTAATATACTTATCTTTAAAAAGTAAAAATAATTCCCTTTTCAGTTAAAAATTTATGTTTTTTAGGAAATGACCTTCCATAGGTTTTCATATTTTCCACTAGATTAATAGATTTCTTTGTTTTATTTCCATTAAGGATCTTTTTTTCTGAACACATGTTTAAAAAATGTTTTTTATTGGCTGTACGGATGGGTATGGGAATTAAAATAGTCACGTTGAAAGTCATGATGATTTTCATGAAAAGAAATCATGTTTTATAAAAAAAATGTTTTATATTGTGGAAAAAATAGATACATAATAGTTGTTTCCACTTTATAAAATATGGTTTTGATATATATGAATTATGACATAATTATATAAAATTATTAGCTGAAGAGATCCTTGAGATTAAAAGTAAGTTGATTCTGCTCTAAATTCACTATAATATGACAGTATTAAGGCTGGTTCATTGTATTTAGTATCAGACCAATGGGTTAGAAAACTTTAGGGGATGCGATATTTTTAATAGAAAAACCTTTAAATATTTTATTTATATATAAGTTGAAATGATATATAATTTGAGAATTATCATGTAGATTTATATTATCTATGTCATTTTATAATGGTTTTCCATGGAGGAAATATAGATGCTATTATAGAAAGGAACTAACAGGACAATATTGTTCCAATTCAGCAACTTATAAATTTGGAATTAGAACTGAGCTATTTTTTATTATGATGGATTAGTTGAAAAAAGATATGAATTATGGTGATATAAATGATAAAGATGATTTTAATTTTCCATAAATGAACATGTCTATATTTGAGAATTTCATGAAAAATTATATTGTTTCTTTTGGGGGTATATTATATCTAGTGGTAGAAAAAGTATGAATAAATGCATTGGAAATGATATTTCAAGTCATGGGATATTCAATAAATCAAAATGTTACTCTGTATATTTATCATTTTTAAGGTAAAGCTTATCGATGTTGGTATTTTCTAGGAAAAATTTCAACTATAAAGATGATCTCGATTCCTTGGAGATGAAATCATTTCATATTTTTTTAGAAATATTTCACTAAGATCATATGACATAGAATAGTGAAAAAATTTATAGAACCAAGGAAATGTGATCAATACTTAGTATCCACAGATGAATCTCTATCTTTACAATATTACCCTGGTACATACAAGATTTTCTTTGGGACATTGATAATAAAATCAGTATATTTTACTATATATTGAAACCATGTTTATGAAGTGGTTTAAACTCATGAGGATTTGAAATCTATGAGACTGTTTTTCATTATGCTGAGAAAGATGAAATAGAATTTACTTAAACTTAAGTAAAACAAAATTATAAGTGTAAGAAAAGGTCTATATGGTAGGTATTAGTGATACAACTATAAAAATAAATATAGAGGTCATAAATTTAATTTCCAATCTTGTTATAAGTATCATAAGAGGCGTCCTGAAGAATGTTTTATAAAATATGGGAAGTGTTACATATGTGGTAAGTTTTTTTATAAGGATTTTGGATGAAATGAAATAATTCGTAGACTGTCAAATAATGGGGTAAATGAACTCCATCCAAAAATGATATTTTTTATTTCTATTGAGATGGTTTTTTTTCTAACATGTGTACGACATTAGTTACTTAAGATGGAAATCCTCAATACTAAAAGTATAAATGAGTGGATTTTTTTTTGAAACTAATATAGTTGATATTGGGACATATAATAATGTGTGTATAGATCCATGTGGGATACTATTTTTTAAATATTTACCTAACATCATGGTAAAATTAGTTGAAGGTGATAGAGGAAGATATTATAAAGACTCCATTTTGGACAACATATTGGCAGTATGAGTTTGTAATTATTCCCTTTCAGTTTTCTAATGCATAATATGTTTTTATGGATCTTATGAATTTATTTTTTCAAGTATATTTTGAAACAATATAAGTTGTGTTTATTGATTACAAATTTGTATATTATAAAATTCATGAGGATCTTGAAAGTCTCCCTTGGATTTTTTTCAAACATTCATAGAAAATAAACTATATAAATTTTTTTGTAAGTGTGAATATTGGATAAATAATATTTAATTACTGGATCATATTGTTTCTAAATATGGAATAACTATAGACCCTAATAAATATAAATTTATTTTAGAGTGTCCAATGTCATAAAAATATCATAGTTATTAATAGTTTTCTTTGATTAGCAAATTACTACTAGTGGTTTATTGAATCTTTTTCTGGATTTTCTATCCAATTAACATAGATAACTAAAAAATGAGTTAAATTCATTTGAACGAAAGAATATGAGTCTATTTTCATAATCACATCACATGACAGACATATATAAGTTTCTTAAATAAATAATTTTATATTTAAGATATTATGTTTACTATTTAAATCTAAGATAATGCATGTCATATTTCTATAATGATAGTTGAAAAACGGAAACGTTACTCATGCATATGTATGGACTGTGATTTCCATGATTGTAATGTAGTTCATTTTTCAAAACCATATGTAATAGTTTGATTTAAATTTATAATTGATGTACTAAAATAGTTATTTTGTAATGATAATTATTTTGGATATGATATAACAATGAATTCCTTGACCATAGTTAGTTTACTAAAGTCATTTTTGAAATATGAATCGAATATCATCAAAACAACTAATATAAACTTCAATAATTATGTCATTTTATATAAAGTGGTATTAAATAAACTTAATGTACTAATGACATTGAAAAAGGATCTTAATTTTGATAATAAATTAACATATGGTTTTTATTCATGAATATAAAAAAATCTATGATGATTTTAACCTAAGGTAAGGTACACTTTATCTTTAAAACTTTCTTAAATTCTATAATAATTTATTTTAAAAATATTTACCTCCCACTTCCATGATTTTAAAATTATTTTATGAATTTATTTCAATAAAATAACTATAAAAGAAAAATTTATGTAACTTCTTTCCAATGACTGTAGAAAAAAATATTTTTTAAAAATATTTTACTTTTGTACAAAAGACAATAATAATATTCTATTTTGACATATATAGTGACAAAAACATTTACCACCATCATAAAATTTAATTTATTTTATGATTCATTTATAACATTTCATGTTTCCATCAAATTAAAATACTCTTTCCCTTTTTTCTAGGTAATTTGTGTTTGAAAATGTATTTTTAATAGAAAAGGATATTTTCATAAATTAAAGTGTATTTGACATGGGGTTAAAAGTTCTTTTCAAGTGTTTTAATCATGATATGGTAATTGGACATTGTTTACGATGGGTTGGCCCCATTATAGGTCATGGTTGAGCCCGATATAGCTTATAAGACAGGTGCACCTAGATTTAACTCCAATGCATTGGGTAATGGTTATTACCTCTAGGGAATTATATTCGAACTTTGATGTATAGTTATTACAATTTTAATTATTATTACATTTTTTATGTAATAGTTCTATGATAATGATATCCTAAGGAACCTATATGAAATTTTATCTGTTTTCATATGATTTTTCATGAAATTAATTATATTAAAAATGGTATGTTAAATATTTTTTTACAAAAATGGTTATGAACTTTTGGGTAAAAGGTACATCTTTATGAAAAAGTTCTCCATTGGTTCTTATGTTTTTTAATAAACACCCATGTTTATGATTTTTTTCCTTTATGATTTTTTCTTATAAAACGTTTTATAAAAATCATTGGTTAGTAAAGATAATTATATGAGTAAGAAAAATTATATTTTTCCTCAAATTTTATTTATTTACATGGTGAACTCTTTTTTTGATATTATTATTTTTAAATGGACAAACATGTTTTTTTTATTTCAATTAAAAATAGTTTTGTGATCATTCCACATTTTAAAATAGTTTTTCACGAGTTTATTAGGGATAAATATATGGTTAAGATGAAAATTATAATGATGTGTCATGAAAACAAAAACTGTTTATTTTAAAATTTTCTATTTTGTGGGATAATGTTTATTAAGTATAAGTGTGAACTTTGTTATATATGGGTTTTTTATATAAGATTGATACTATAACTATCAAAAACTCTAATGATAAAATATATTTGTTGAATGTAGGAATACAAATTCGAGTTTATAGTCGCTAAAGTATATAACATATAAGTTGTTTTCTTTGTAGGTTTACTATGTTTTTTATTATTCCCAACTAAATAAGTATTAACCAAAACCAACTCTTTTTCTAAGGTGGGATCCAATATTATTAGAACTCAACCATTCTTATTTTAACAGACTGATTTGAGTTATTGATTATGGATAAAAGAACCTTAACAGAAAGCGTATTCCTTGGGCTTGAGTATTTTAGTAGAATAAAATAATCCAATAAGAGACTTGGTAAATGAATATAGTTCTAAAATTGTAGTGTGTATTGTTATTTATTGATGAGAGTTCCTAGTGAATTATTAGAGATAAAAATATAACGGTGTGGAGAATTTTAATGTTTGGGATTTAAGGTATCTTTTAGTGTTTATTTTGTTATAGACTTGGGATTTAATATTAATGTGTAATGTGATGTTCATATATATTTTTTGGATTAATTTTGAGAAATAAGTTCCAAGATAATAATTATAATTAGATATGATTACGACATTGGATTCTGAATGGGGAATTTATATAGGGTTCTAAGATTCATAAGAATTGGGATTTAAGAGAGAATCTTGGAGAAGATGTATTGAGATGTGTGGTCACCTACACAATCTATTAAACCATGAAATTTGTATTTTAATGATAGTATGATCCACATGATCTTTTATAAAATATCAAAAACTATAAATAGAGACTGTGTATTTTTATAATTTTGGACTAGTGAGTCCTTCACATCCCTAAAGAGCAAGTATAATTTCTATACCATTTGGTTTATGTGATAAAGTTTCATTACATAATTCTTATAACATCCTCAAAATACATCATTATTCCAATAAATATCCTATAGTGGATTTTATAGGTGATTTGTGGATGTTTTGGTGATCTACCACTATCTCATTAATGGACCAAAGGTGTGCATTATTAGATTAGACAATATATCATATGTTATACGTAGATCCAATTTCTCTCTCTCATTTCCTCTTGTTCTCCCTCTTAGATAAAGGGGAGATAATATATTTTTTAATATAAATTCATAGATTATGGGATTGAATTCATGATGATTATGGTTGATAAGATTCATCCGTTTGGGAATATTTTAGATCCTGAAATTTTATGAATTCCAAGGACAACAAGACTATATAAGAGGCTTCAATATCTTAAACAAATTACTATATTTTCTCTATATTGTTCTAAAGACCCATATTTTCCATGTAATGTTTTTTATTATATGAGAATATTATGAGTCCAAGAAAATTAATGGCATGTGATTCCCAGGCCTAGTTTTCCAGTAATGAATTTATGATCTTTTTTTAGGTACGTTTAGTAAACATGCTGGCGGGTTATTATAACTTTTGAACTGGTGCTCATAATTGAAATATGAGGGCACCGTTGAACTCACAGCACCGATATTCGCTTAAGGAGACCATCACCTTGACCGTAGTAGGTCGAAGGAAGAAGTTAGTTTTTATGTTTTATGTGGGACAAGAAAAATAAAACATTTGACATTTTATTTTTCTTTTGAAACCCATCTTTTTGAGTTATGGAGGTGGGGAACACCCGAGCTTAAAACCTTCCATTTTAAAATTAATGGTGGGGACCACCTGCCCTCCTTAAACTCCCTCTTTAATGAGGGAGGTGACTCTTCAGTTTATCTTATTTCATTGTTCCTACATTAATTAATTAATGTAAAACATTAATTAAATTAATCCCTAAGATTTTTAAATTGGAACCACACCTCTCATGGGGAAGAACTTTGGGGAAAGGGAGAGGAGAGCTTTGGGATAACATTCTATAATGAAGAATGCCCTATCCAAAGAAGAACGAGGAACCGACTGTGAGCCTAGATTAGATGTGCTTTGCGGAAGCGACAAACACTGAAATTCCTCAATGACTTCATCTTCTACCTCTCGACTCCTCCAACGAACGACATGGTAGGGCTGTGATTTGATTGATATTCATTAATATCTTTTACGTTGAATCTCTCCCCATGAGCTTCTTGATACCTATATAATGCAGAGGGTGCTGGAAAAATGAACATTGCCCAACCACTCTGCAACATTTGTGGTTTTGGATGCATTTATCATGATAGAGGAGGACATCGATTGGTACCGGCGAATGGAGCCAGTAGGACTCAGGAGAGGGGGCCGTCACACCGACCAGTCACGAAGACGACAGTAGCGCAACCACACCGCCGGTGGAGGGTCGCGGCCCGTCGGCCGCAGTGGAGCAGATGCCGTGGTTGGCACACAGCCAGCCACGCGAAAGGGAGGAGATGGCACGTGTCTGCACCGCCAGCAAGATGGAGTCGCGACACAAGGATGCAGCGGAAAAAAAGGATGACTGACTCGCTTCCAACCATCGGTGGTGGCGCGGAGCGCGACCACATCGCAGAGGAGGACTGGTCGTGCACCGCGAATTTCCCAATGGGATGCCCATCACGGGCTGCACTGTGGGAGACCCAGCTGGCCGGGTTAGAGCCAGGGCCAGACCCTGGATGGGCTGGGTCAGTCCGACCTGGTCGGACCGGACCCGGACCAGTTTCGACCCATTTTTCTCTTTCAGTCATAACTTGATTTACGGGCGTCCATTTGACAAACAATCTGAGGAGTCGAAGACCTTGGATCGATACGGTCCTTTTGGTATACTTCACATGATTTTCACATAATGTTGGGTATGGAATGGTTGGATTGAACACGAATCCAACTGGGCCCTCGGGACTAAAAGTCCCATAACTTACGGACCGGGCATCCGATTAACGCACTGTCTATTGCGTTGAGACCCATTTTACATGGCTGTACTTTAGGATACATCTTCATGGGAATTTATGGAATTTAGAGTATCAAACTATGTCTTTAAGAGAGGACCATCCCGAAATCAATCGAGCTTAGTGTGGGAACCCTATGGCTGGCTGTAACATGATAAGGAGATCTTATGTGGATTTGTGGTTAGCGATCCTATGTGGGTTTATGCTTTGGGATCCTACATGGGTCTGTGTTTGAGAGTCCTACTTGCATCTGCTCTAGGAATCCACGTGGGACTACTCAAGGATCCTACGTGGGTCTGTTGTACTAGGATCTTAAAAGGGTCTGATGATTTAGGATCCTACGTGGGTCGGCCTCTTAACAGAGTAAGATGATTCAGTAGTTACACCTAATCATATTTGCTACTATACCTATTCTATACCTGGAGTGAGCTGAATATTTACCTTTGTGGTGAAACCTTTGTCGTATTCTTCTATGTGCTGATACCTTTGTGGTATTTACCTTCGTGGTGATTCCATTGTGGTATTCTTGTATGTGGAATTACCTTTGTGGTACTTACCTTCGTGGTAAACTTTCCTCCATGGAAGAGTTGAGCTTTGGGCTCTTGAGTTGGGCATTGAGTTTCTTAATGAATGAGATTGGGTATACTTGATAAATTAGTTATATGTATGGGAATATACCTAAGTAGGGTTTACTAATGTTTCTATGATTTGTGGTTAATCCTTTGAGGATTTTTTGCAACCTTAGAGTGTCTCGGGGTCCTTACTAAGTATCGTTATACTCACCCCTGCACGGGTTTTGTCTGCACCTTGTTGTGTCTGGTGTAGACAACAGATAGCGCTGATTGAGGATGAGGGTACCAGGACTGGAGGTAGATTTTAGGTGGACATTAGATGAGGTATACCACGGAGAATACCATTACAGAGCTGTACCTACCAAACATGGAGGATCCTTGGCGGGAGTTCATATGAGATGTTTTAATTTACGTGTACTTTTTTAGTTTTCTTGTACATTCTAGTTGGTCTTGTATTCTTGCCCATTTTCTTTTATGTACACACCCGGTTTACTATATAGTTTTACTTTGCGGTTTTATCCCAATTTGTGCTTAGTTGTGTGAGTTACAGTTTATAAAGAAAATGTATTTTCTAGTTTTAGGGAATACGACATTCGGTGCTAGTCGCCAGCCCCTGGCCTACGGAAGGCGGTCTTGGGGTAGTCACAGCATGGGCCCTGAGGGTAAGGTCATGATAAATTGGTATTAGAGGAGTCGGTTCTACAATAGAACATTGGTCTCTGATTTTTTTAGTAGCAATATTGTTATGTTTTGTGAGTGTGGTTATCATTTTAGGGAATCCAGTGTTGGTCCGGTGGCCAACGTATCCATACTCCAGGACCATGACTTCTAATTTCTAACTCAGTGCATGAAAACACTGATTGTGTGTGTGTTGTGAAAAGTTTTCTTTGTGATACTTCAGAGTCATTTCACCAGGTATAACATATTGACCATGGCACACATGTTTATTTTCAAGATGCCTCTACGCAGATAGCCAGCTAGGGTTCTGGGTATAGTACGCGGTGAGAGCCCACCGAGCGATGTGGCCTTAGTGCATGATCTTTTATCAGTAGATACACCAGCGGTACCATTACCCATTAGGCCATTGATTCCACCAAACCCATCATTAGAGTGTGCATGTCGCTTGAGAGTGTTTCATGAGTTTCAGTGCTAAGGCCGCCCAGGTTCAGGGGTGAGACAGACCCACAGGCGGTTGAGGATTGGTTGGAGGCCATGGTGAGAGTCTTCGGACTGGTAGGGACACCAGATGATTCTCACGGTGATCCTTACCACCATTATTCTATATGAAAAAGTAGGAAGATGGTGGAGCTTGATGCTCCAGGTTCACGATGAGGTGACACATCTCTGGGAAGACTTTGAGAGCATGTTTTGGGCAGAGTTTGTCCCAATGACCCTTCACACAGTGCACATACATGAGCTTCTTCATCTGCAGCAGGGCAGCATGACTGTGGCTTAGTACTTAGCGAGGTTCACTGACCTCTCATTCTACTCCACTAATATGGTGAGGGACCCATTCTTCAGGGCCCAAACCATTGAGCAGGGACTTAGGCAAGAGATCAGGGCGTCGATGATTTCTATCAGCATCCCGACTATAACGACCCGAAATTTTGAATAAGTTTTGTTTCTTTATTTTGTGTAGTATTTTATTTTATACTCAATAAAACTATTTCATTTAATAAAACGAGTATAAATAAAATAATACCATTTGGTTTCACCTGTTATATGATCGTTGGTCAATATGACCGTTGGAAACTAAATGTTGCGATTGTTGTCTATAAATACAAGTGATTTTGATTAATTAAAATAGAAAGAAGCTTCGATGGCCTCATCCAGTAGTATTGGGGTGATCAAAGCCCATCTAACCGAACTTGGGAAGGAGGTAGAACCACTGGGCTTTTCTCTGGACCAAACCCAAGCTGAACTTCATCGTGTGAAACTGGAACGGAATCACCTTCGTGAGAAGTTCAAGCTGATAGAAATCACCACTCGGGCAATGTTGGCCGAGCCGCCCCAAGATTCTCTCACCTTAGCACAACTTACACTTAGACCCTATGCTGGTGTTATAAGGGGTTATGTAACGAGACTGTAACTGCCTTGTGTAATCATTTGATTTAAATAAAAATTGTGATGTCTTCTTATGGTGAAGTTTGTGAATTTTCAAATGTCTGGATAAATACAGTATGCATATTATTGACGAATTATAGAAAAAGGATATTTGAAAATATTTATGTAAACCTTAAATAATTAATGATGTGTAATGATTTTCAAAAAACGGTCTTCTACAATTATGTTCAGTAAGAAATTTAGAGTCCAATAAGATCAACTTAATTTTTGATGCATAGTAATTTATGAATAGTGATTTTACACTTAGGATTAGTAATGTGACGAAATGGATTAGTAATCTCACATAAATAAAGTATTAATATAATCTAGGCACCTTGATTAAGTAATGTGATTCAATAAAATAGGTAAATAATTATTTGAGAAATAATTAGTCAAGACTTAGTTTTTTCGGGTGAAGAGTGTTTTTTAATTAAAAATATAATTTAAAATATTTAGAAAATTATTTTTATAAAATGGAGTTCATTTCTGAAATCAGGGCATAGATATTTGGTTTATGTGAAATTTTGGGATTTTTCTGAGAAAGTTGAATTTTCAGTGAATAGTTCTTGATGAATAGGTTTTTTATGATTAGTAAAAAGATGATTAATTGTTAAATAACTTCTTTGTGAATTGATTTTCAAAAATCTGAGAGACATGGGTGTAATTAAGGTGAAAAATGTGGTTCATTGAAATCAAAATAATTTTTAGTGAATAGTAATTTTTACCCCTATGAATAGTAATATGAATTTTAATGTGACCATTATAATTAGTAAAAAATATTATTATTTTATTTTCATAAGCTTATAAGGTATTGGAATGTTGACTAAATTTCAAGGTGTTAAAAAAATGAGTTATAGACTTAGAATTATAATAATTAAATAAATTATGAATTTAATTAATAATTAAATTAAAAATATTTTTCAAAAAATGGAGCTCATTTTTGATTTTACACGTCAAAAAAGGGTTATGGTAAATTTTTGGGATTTTTCTGAAACAACTAATTTTTCTGTGAATAGTAAAAAATACAGATTAGGGTTTCGGTATGTTTAATGATATCATGACTGCATCATGATGATGTCATGATTTATTTTGAGGGTTGGTCGACCAAAGGGGATGAATTATTGTATGAGGGGTCCCATGTGGCCTAACACCATGGGAAATACCATGGGAAGCCTATGGTTTTGAGAAAACCACTTGTGAGGTGTCCCTTGAAATTATTAAAGTGTCACCTCCCATTCCCTATAAATACCCACCCGTTCCTCCTTTATTTTTTACTCCCAACTCTCCCCCAATGAAGATCTGGTCTCATTACCTCATGAGGAGTCCTCCCAAGGTGCCCTCAAGCTTCCAAGGTCCGGACATTTGAGTTCTAGGACTTACGTTTTAAGGTAAGGGATCCTACCTCTCTCTTTCTTTTTAAGTACTCTCTGTTATGTAATTTATTTTAAGCTCCATATTCTTATGTTGGAGGATCTTCTTTTATATTCCTCTTACTGTCATTTTCATGTTTATATGATGAGAGATCCCCTCTTACTCTCATCATTTCATTTTATGAATGTTTAAGTGGTTTTGTTAGGATGCCGAATTTTTGTAAGGGATTCTTTCACCCTTCTCATTTTCACGTTATATTTTCTTGTCATGTCTTTAAAGTTCCTTTTATTATATAGGGGTATGATCTTCTACATCCTTCATACTGTCCTATTTATTTTCATATGATGAGAGACCCTATTTGATCTCATCAATTCATTTTTTGATGTTTTAAGTGATGTTGTTAGGCTGCCGAATTTTCATAAGAGAAATCTTATTTTTGTCTTCCTTCCATTTTGTTCATTTCATATGGTATGCCTTTAAAATTTCATTACCATGTTCTTATATCCTTTATATTTTGTCCCTCTACTGTTTTATGGATCATTTGTGAGTGGGTGACCCATGTCCCCTCTCTTTTAAATGTTTTCTAAAACATTGTAACATAGCTGTTATGTTGTAGAATTTTCGTCTCAAAATGTCTCTCTCTTTTTCTCAAATTATTATTTTTATTAAGTGAATACTCAAGCAATTTATTCTACAGGGGTATTCACATATATATCAAAATGTTATATTTTAATTCTGGGATTTACATACATGAAACCCACTTTCTTTTTCAATGGGTTCAAAGTGACATAAAGATCAGGTCTTTAAAGCAATTTTTAAAACGTTATGATTATGAAAGGAAACCCATTTCTTTTATGCTATATGGGTTATTTATGAAATGTTTGATGATGATATATGTGGCTCACATGATAACAAAGGCAAATTAAGGGTGTTCCCTAATAGCACTCCAATGTATTGGGTAATGATGTAATCTCTAGGGATTATAATTTTAATGATACCTTGGTGAATAACCTTCATAATTGTATTTAATGACACCATGGGGATGGACCTTGGTGAAATGGAAATGATTGTCTAAGTAAAATGTTTTAGCCACATCTTCAAGTTATGAAACTCTTTATTTTCATTAGGATATGCCTTATGATCTCTTTCTCATTCCTTAAAGCTATTTATCATGACTTTATTAATGTATATCAAGTTCACATGTAAATTGTTTCTCTAGTTTCCCTTACTAGGCCTTCTGCTCACCCTTTCCTTTGATGCATGCTCCCAGGTTATGAGATGCTATAATAAACATAGGATGAACAATGAAAAATCCTTTAATGTGTTCAAGAAGAATTTTTTATGTTGTTTTCACATATTATGTTCCTAATTTCCAAGACACTAGACTTTAAATATCCTCTATTTTGTAAGATGTAATGAAATGTTATGTTATAAAAAGGTGGGATTCCATAGTTGGTATCAAAGGATGGTTTAGTTATTTATGAAAATTAGGATATGAAATATTTAGGAAGAACCCTATAGAAAAGTTTAAATATCGGAAATATTACTGGTATTTTGGTGAGTATTGAGTAAGTGGTTTATCAAGCAAATATATCCCTGTCTGGATACGAGCTGGTAGATGTGGCTCCGGCACAGATGTAAATAAAGGTAAAACCCAAAAACACCAGTTTGAGCTAGACTCAAACTGGAACTGGTACATGAAAATGGGTCTTGCTTCAGTCTTGGTTACGACAATCCCGTGGGATATGTTTGGTTAATCGCATGCTTTTTATGAATCATTATGGAGGAATTTTAGAAAAATGTAATTCTAATAGCATGAAGTTTTAATAAATAAAATCGTTTTTAGTTAAAAGATTCGTAAATGAAATAAGTTTCTCACAAAAGATTTATTCTTTTAGAAAATGTCCCCATCATCTATGAATACATTGATGTATTTCCCGAGGAGTTACCTGGACCTCCCCCAGAAAGAGAGGTAGAGTTCTCCATTGAACTCGTACCTGGATCTCATATGATGTCAAAGACCCCCTATAGGATGGAAAATGTAGAGCTAGAGGAATTAAAGAAACAACTCCTAGAACTTTTGGATAATGGGTTTATCTGACCAAGTGTGTCTCCTTGGGGAGAACCAGTTCTCTTTGTGAAGAAGAGGGATGGAACGATGCAGGTATGCATTGATTATAGAGAACTGAATGGGATCACAGTGAAGAACAAATACTCTTTTCCAAGAATTGATGACTTATTTGACCAACTTTGTGGGGCTCAATTCTTCTCTAAAATTGATATTCGTTTTTTATCATCAATTGGGGGTGAAGAATGTGGATATTCCAAAAACTGCCTTCTAATAAAGATAAGGGTATTATGAATTTTTTGTTATTCCCTTCAGACAGACTAATGCACCTGTTTTTTGGATCAAGAATAACTCAATTTTGGAAACTACTATTTTATAAAATGAATATCCTTTATATAGGAAAATTATTTAGTGATTAAATGATAAAGGTTATTTTGGACGATGTTTTCTCTTTTGGAGTACTATATGCCTAAGGGAAATAAAATACTACAGGATTTAAATTGAGGAGGAATGGTTGATTATTTTTGTATTTGTTGTGGACATATGGTGATTTGGGTTATTTCTAAAAATGATAAACCTAGAATAGAGAATATGTGAATAGGTTAATTATACCTTAGTATGAGACTTTAATAGTAGTCGATGTTATTTAGAGAAAAATGTTAAGATTTATTGTGGAAGACTATGTGATTAAATCCTTCTATGTTTTGGGTTCCAATCTTAGTTTGGATTATTATGAAGAATTTTAAGGATGATTGTGTATTGAATGGTCTTTCTGGAACATTGGTAATTTTTTTTGAATTTTGAAGATTAATAGTCTTTTTTTCTTTTTATAAAGGATTATCCATTTTGGGGATTATATGATCTTGTACTAACCTTTTTGGTTTTGGTTATGGTCTAAAGAAATGGGAAATATATAGTTCATCTTTTGTGGATTATGTGATTCTTTCAAAGATGATCTTAGCGCTCTTAATATGAACAAGTCATCCTAAATACTCATCTTTTGGAGAAAATATGAGTTTGTGTTAGAAATCTAGTAAAAGATGAAAGTCTACATGACAAGTAAGTATGTTTCCTTATGTTTCAGTTAAGCCCATAAATAAATTCCTCAATGAAAAGTAACTTAAAACAAAAATGTTTTCTGTTAACTCTTCCTAATGGGGAATCAAATATCATTTAACCCATCCCAAGTTTGTGATTTTCTGGTGGTTAACATTCTCCTAGACATGTTTTCTACCATTCTCCATCAGAACTTGATGGTTTGTTTTCTCCTCCATATCCATGTTTTCATGGAATCATAGTTTCTGTTGTCTCGGGAGACCTTTGTACTTCCCTTTCTTTCTTTTAAAGTAATAGCTTAATTGACTCTTTTTCTGATGTGGGACTTTCAACTAAATTTCCAAGCCTAATTTTGAAATTGCGAGGATGCAATTTCTTAAGGGGGAAGATTGTAACGACCCAAAATTTTGAATAAGTTTTGTTTTCTAATTTTTTGTGTTATTTTATTTTATACTCAACAAAACTATTTCATTTAATAAAATGAGTATAATTAAAATAAGACCATTGGGTTTCGACTATTTTATGATAGTTGGTCAATATGACCACTGGAAACTAAATGTTACGATTGTTGTCTATAAATACAAGGGATTTTGATTAATTAATATAGAAATAAGCTTTGATGGCCTCATCCAGTAGTCTCGGGCCGATCGAAGCCCATCTAACAGAACTTGGGAAGGAGGTAGCACCACTGGGCTTTGCTCTGGACCAAACCCAAGCTGAACTTCATCGTGTGATACTGGAACAGAATTGCCTTCGCGAGAAGTTCAAGCTGATAGAAATCACCACTCGAGAAATGTTGGCCGAGCCACCCCAAGATTTTCTCACCATAGAAAACCTTACACTTAGATCCTATGCTAGTGTTATAAGGGGTTATGTAACTAGACCATACCTGCCATGTGTAATCCTTTGATTTAAATAAAAATTGTGATGTCTTATTATTATGATGTTTGTGAATTTTCAAATGTCTGGATAAATACAGTAAACATATTATTGAATAATTCTAGAAAAAGGATATTTGAAAATATTTATGTAACCCATTAATAATTAGTTATGTGTAATGATTTTCAAAAAATGGTCTTCTACAATTATGTTCAGTAATAAATTTAGAGTCTAATAAGACCAACATAATTTTTGATGAATAGTAATTTATGAAAAGTGATTTTACGCTTAGGATTAGTAATGTGACCAAATGGATTAGTAATCTCAATTAAAAAAAAGTATTAATATAATCTAGTCACCTTGATTAAGTAATGTGATTCAATAAAATAGGTAAATAAATGTTTCATAAATTATTATTCAAGTATTGGTTTTTTTAGGTGAATAATGTTTTTAAATAAAAATTTAATTAAAAGTATTTAGAAAATTATTTTTATAAAATGGAGTTTATTTCTGAAATTAGAACATCGATATTTGGTCGAGGTGATATTTTGGGATTTTTCTGACAAAGTTGAATTTTCAGTGAATAATGCTTGATGAATAGTGTTTTTATGATTAGTAAAAATTTGTTTAATTTTTAAATAAATTTTTTGTGAATTTATTTTCAAAAATATGACAGACATGGTTGTAATTAAGGTGAAAAATGTGGTTCATTGAAATCAAAATAATTTTAGGTGAATAGTAAGTTTTACCCCTGTGAATAGTAATATGAATTTTAATGTGACCATTATAATTAGTAAAACATATTATTGTTTTATTTTCATAAGGTTATAAGGTATTGGAATGTTGACTAAATTTCAAGGTGTTAAAAAATGAGTTATAGATTTTGAATTATAATTATTGAATAAATTATGATTTTAATTAATAATTAAATTAAAAATATTTAGAAAATAGTTATAAAAAAATGGAGTTCATTTTTGATTCTACACGTCAAGAAAAGGGTTATGGTGAATTTTTGGGATTTTTCTGAAATAGTTAATTTTTCAGTGAATAGTAAAAATATAGATTAGGGTTTTGGTATGCTTAATGATATCATGACTGCATCTTGATGATGTCATGAATTTTTTTGAGGGTTGGTCGACCAAAGGGGATGAATTATTGTATTAGGGGTACCATGTGGCCTAACACCATGGGATATACCAGGGGAAAGCCCCAGGTTTTGAGAAAACCATTTGTGAGGTGTCCCTTGAAATTATTAAAGTGTCACCTCACTTTCCCTATAAATACCCACCCTTTCCTCCTTTAGTTTTTAAACCTAACTCCCCCAATGAAGATATGGTCTCATTACCTCCCAAGTAGTCCTCCCAAGGTTCCCTCAAGCTTCCAAGGTCCCAACCTTTGAGTTGTTGGACTTACGTTTTAAGGTAAGGGACGCTACCTCTCTCTTTCTTTTTAAGTACTCCCTGTTATGTCATTTATTTTAAGCTCAATGTTTATATGTTGGAGGATCTTATTTTATATTCCTCTTACTTCCATTTTCATGTTCATATGATGAGAGATCCCCTCTTACTCTCATAATTTCATTTTATGAATGTTTAAGTGGTGCCGTTAGGCTGCCGATTTTTTGTAAGGGATTCTTTCACCCTTCTCATTTTCAAGTTCTATTTTCTTGTCATGTATTTCAAGTTCCTTTTCTTATGTTGCGGTATGATCATATACATCCTTCATACTTTCATTTTTTATGTTCAAATGATGAGAGACCCTATTTGATCTCATCAATTCATTTTTTGATGTTTCATGTGACGTCGTTAGGCTGCAGAATTTTCATAAGAGAAATCTTATTTTTGTCTTCCATCCTTGTTTTTCATTTCATATGGTATGTCTTTCAAAATTCATCACCATGTTCTTATATCCTTTATATTATTCCGCTCTACTGTTTTATGGCTCATTTATGAGTGGGTGACCCATGTCCCCTCTCTTTTCATTGTTTTCTAAAACCTTGTAAAATAGTTGTTATGCTGCAGAATTTTCATCTCAAAATGTCTCTCTCTTTTTCTCAAATTATTATTTTCATTAAGTTAATACTCAAGATCTTCATTCTATAGGGGTATTCACATATATATCAAAATGTTCTATTTTAATCTGGGATTTACATACATGAAACCCACTTTCCTTTTCTGTGGGTTCAAAGTGAAATAAAGATCATGTCTTTAAAGCAGTTTTTAAAATGTTATGATTATGAAATGAAACCCATTTCTTTTATGCTATATGGGTTATTTATGAAATTTTTGATGATGATATATGTGTCTCACATGATAAAAAATGAAAATTAAAGGTGCGCCCTGATGGTGCTTCAATACATTGGGTAATCATGTAATCTCTAGGGATTATAATTTTAACGATACCTTGGTGAATAACCTTTGTAAATTTTTTAATGACACCTTGGGGATGGACCTTGGTGAAACAGAAATGATTGACTAAGTTAAATGTTGTAGCCACATCTTCAAGTTATGAAACTCGTTATTTTCATTATGATATGCCTCGTGATCTCTTTATCATTCCTTAAATCTATTTATCATGACTTTATTGATGTATATCAAGTTTACATGTAAATTTTTTCACTTATTTCCCTTACTGGGCCTTCTGCTCACCCTTTCATTTGATGTATTATCCCAGGTTATGAGATGCTGTAATGAACTTAGGATGAACAATGAAGAAGCCTTTCTAGTGTTTAAGAATAATGTTTTATGTTGTTTTCTTGTATGATGTTACTAATTTCCAAGACACTAGACTTTAATGATCCTCGGTTTTGAAAGATGTAATGAAAAGTTATGTTATAAAAAGGTGGGATGCCATACTGACACATGTGGGGGTGTTAGAGCGAGCCCTCTTAGTGGAGAGTTTTCTTGCTGAGCAGTCACCAGCAGCGAGACCCACCACCAGGTGTCATGTAGTGGAGTCATCCACAGCTGGTAGCAGACAGATGTGACAAAGGTTCAAGAGGGCCATACCTATTGGTGGACAACCGCCGGATTCAGGGTTGGTTGTGCATGGCACCCAAGACAGGGCTAGTCATACGGGGAGCAGTCAGTGTTGCACATGTGGCGGGTAGGGTCACATGGCTCATGACTACCCAACCCACCATTTGGATGATTAGAATACGGTCAAAGGACCACCCGGGTAAAGATAGAGGTTCGACCGAGGAGGTTTGTAGCGAGCAAGAAAATGTGGTAGAGGAGCTGGTCATGAAGCTGGCAGTGGGTGACGATTCGAGGTGTTACCACCACCACCACCAGTTGGTACACCCCGACCACAAGGATCAGGTGGACAGGGGTTTCCTCAGTTCCAGGTATCTTAGGCCTATGACCATGGTGCTCTAGAGATGATACGAGGTACAATATCTGTATAATCCACCTTAGCTGCAACACTTATAGACACATGTTCCATTCATTCTTTTATTGCCACTACCCTCGTTCGAAGCTCAGAGATTCCGGTGGTGCTATTGGATCGATCCTTATGGATAAATACTTCTTTGGGAGAATATTCGATGATTACACCCTGTTTTCGGTAGTGTGAGCTTACTCTAGGAGGTGAGAGCTTCGACTGGGATCTCCTAGTAGCGGTGTCGAGGCCATATGATGTCATCTTGGGTATGGAATAGTTATCTACAACCCATGCTCAAATTTACTGTATTAGGTGCAATGTGTGGTGTGTCCACATATATGGGACTAGGATTACCTTCACTGGAGAGAAGGGAGGCTTTGTAGCATAGGATGGACTTACCCAGAGGAAGGTGCAGCCGATCACACATCAGTTGGCTAGCCTTACCCTTAGAGCGGTTGATGTAGAGAGTCTGAGCTATCCTATAGTGGCGGACCAGTACGCGGATGTCTTACATAATGATGTTTTGGGTCTACCTCCTCATAGAGAGGTGGAGTTTTACATTTACTTGTACCTTGGGATGACGTCGATATCTACACGAATGTATCGGATGGCTTCCGTAGAGCTTCGTGAGCTGGAGGTACAGTTAGAGGACTTACAGGGGAAGGGGTTCATCTGGCCCAATGTTTCTCCTTGGGCAGCCCAGATTTTGTTTGACAAGAAGGCGTATGGGATCTTGAGATCTTGTGTTGACTATTGGAACTAGAACCAGGTGACCATGGAGAATAAATACACACTCTTGAAAATTGATGACCTCTTTGATCATCTGAAGGGAGCACGGTGGTTCTCAAAGATAGGCCTCAGATCAGGCTATCACCATCTCAGAGTACGAGATGAGGATGTGTAGAAGATGGCTTAAAGATGCTAGTATGACCATTATGAGTTTTTGGTCAGGCCATTCGACATGACCAATTCTCCAATAGTGTTAATGGAACTCATGAACAAGATCTTTTAGCCATACCTTAATCGATTTCTAGTAGTCTTTATCGACGACATTCTGATCTACTTGGCTACTGAGGAGGTGCATGCTTATCATTTGCAGATAGTTCGGGACACACACCAAGAGCACTAGCTTTATGGTAAGCTCTCGAAGTGCTAATTCTGGATTCGAGAGGTTCACTTTCTTGGACATTTCATCTCAGAGGCTGGATTTTTGGTGGATCTAGTGAAGATGATGGCAGTACTTGCTTGGGAGACACCCAGGAGTGTGATGGAGGTACATAGATTCTTGGGATTGACCGAATACATCGGAGGTTTGTGTCATATTTCTCTAGAGTTGCAGAACCTTTATCAGCATTGATGAAGACGGGGAAACCCTTCATGTGGTCAAATAGATACCGGCGAAGTTTTCAAGAGATGAGGTAGAGGCTGACAAGTACCCCCCATCATGAGGCTTCCAAAGGAGGGTGTTGGGTACGTAGTCTACTACGATGCATCAAGGAATGGGCTTAGATGTGTCCTGGTGTAGGAGTGAGTAGTTATCACATATGGTTCACAATAGATGATAAAACATGAGCTGAAATACGCTACCCATGACCTTGAGTTAGCAGTAGTGGTCTTCTCTTTGAAGATGTGGCGACATTACTTAATAGGTGAATGTTTTACAGTCTAATCTGATCACAAGAGTCGTAGGTAAATCTTCTCTTAGAAGGAACTCAAACTGATACAATGGTGTTGGATTGAGTTCATCCAGGACTATGACTTTGAGGTAGTCTATACTTCTGGGAAGGGGAATGTAGTTTCAGATACACATAGAAGGAGATGTTATATATTGCTTCTAGGTGAGGTGACGAAGTAGCTCACCGCTTTACGGATATCCTTTTCAAAATGAGATGGAGAAGTTTTTATTCAGTTTCTTATAGTCACTCTCCCACTTCTTCTGCGAGTCAGGGTGGTGAAAATGTGGAGACACTGACTACGAGGCTCAAATTTCTTAGATATCCACATCATAAGAACCTGATGGATTTTCTAATTGTGGGGATCACGTCATCCTTTTTAGAGTACATATCATGGTACTAGTGTCACTTTGGGAGGAATTATTGAAGGAGTTCCACACATCCCCTCTAGTGGTATATCCAGGAGTGGAAAATATGTACCAGGATCATCGACAACAACACTGGTGGATAGGAATGAAGAAGGTAGTAGTATATTTTTTCTCTTTGTGCCTCACTTGACAGAAAGTGAAGGCAGAGCATCAGGTACCAGCAGGCTTAGTTCAGCCTTTAGAGGTCCCAGAGTTGATGTGGTATGGGATATCCATGGACTTCGTGACAGGAATTTCATGTAACTCTAGGGGTCATTATTCTATCTGGGTGATCATAAACTGACCCACCATGTTATCCCATTTCCTACTAATCAGAGATCAGGGTTCAGTAGAGATCTTGGGAAGCCTCTATGTGCAGGAGATTTTGCAGATACATGGAGTACCCTTGACGATTGACTTCGATCATGAAGCACGTTTCACTTTCCGACTATGGAAGGGGTTGGAGGAGGCTTTTGAGATGCAACTTAATTTGAGAACCGCCTTCCATCCTCAGACGGATGTCCAGATTGAGCAGACCATTCATAACCTCAAGGACATGATACTTTCTTGCGTCCTTGACTTCGGTCACAGCTGGAAGGGTCACTTTCCTTTGGTGGAGTTTGCATAAAACAAGAACTACCACTCCACCATTAGGATGGAACCTTTCGAGGAATTTTACGACCAACCTTGCATATCACCTTTGTGCATGACTGACCTAGGGGAGTCAGCAGCCATGGGATCGGAGAAGGTATAGACTTCCACAGAGAAGGTGCAGATCATCCTGGAGTGGATGAAGACTTTAAAGAGCAGGCATAAGTCTTATGCTGATAGGAGAGAGAGTCCTCTCGAGTTCGAGGATGGTGACCACGTCTTTCTATGAGTTTCACCCTGATGAGGTTTGTGGAGATTTTGCTGGGGCGGCATGTTATCTCTGAGGTTTATCGGACCCTTTCAGGTCCTTAGCAGAGTTGGCAAGGTTTCTTATTGCTTAGCTCTTCCACCTCAGCTGCACCAGGTGCACGACGTCTTCCATGAATCCCTGTTGAGAAGATATGTGCATGACCCTTCACACATTATTGACTGGGGAGAGATGGAAATTGATGATAGGGTGACGTTTACAGAGGTTCCAGTAGAGATTGAGGATCGATAGGAGAGAGTCCTTAATGGGCGATTGATACCATCAGTGCATATATGTTGGTAGCATGGGAACCTCTAAGAGAGCACGTGGGAGCGGGAGGCTCAGATTCGTGCTCATTACCCCCACTTATTTTCCTATTTTTTGTGATGTTTCTTTCGAGGATGCAAATCCCTGAGGTGGGGAGAGTGTACAGACCCGGATTTTTCATGTAATTTTTATTATTATATGGGAATATTATGAGTCCTAGAAAATTAATGGCGCATGATTTTGATACCCGGTGTGCTCGGAATGAATTTCTAAACTTTTTTTTAGGTATGTTCAGTAAACATGTGAGTGGGTTTTTGTAACTTTTTAATCGTTTCTCAAAATTGGAATCTGAGGGCACTGTTGAACTCGCAACACCGATATTTACTTAAAGAGACCTTCACCTCGATCGCAGAAGGTCGAAGGAGGAAGTTAGTTTTTCTGTTTTACGTGGGAGAAGAATAATAAAATATTTTACATTTTATTTTTTATTTTGAAAACACTCGTTTTTAGTTATAGAGGTGTGGACCACCTGATCTTAAAACCTCATATTTTGAAATTAACGGTGGGGACCACCCGACCCCCTTGAACTCCCTCTTTAATGAGGTAGGTAACTCTTGGGTTTCTCATAATTGATTGTGCCAACCTAATTTAATTAATGTACAACTTTAATTAAATTAATACCTAACATATTTAAATTTTCACCACACCTATCACAGGGAAAAATTTTGGGGAAAGGGAGAGGGGAGCTTTGGGAGAACATTCTTTAATGAAGAACTCCCTCTCTATTGTAGAATGAGAAAACGACCCCGAGCCTGGATCAGAAGCACTTTGCAGAAGCAACAAACACCGACATTCTTCATCAACTTCATCATCTACCTATCGACTCCTCCAATGAACAAAAAGGTAGGGGTGTTATTTGAATGATCATTGTTAATTTCTTTTACGTTTAATCTCTCCCCATGAGCCGCTTGCTACTGCGCTAACGTGGAGGGTGTGGACCAAACGAACATGTATTGACCACTCTGAAACATTTGTGGTTTTTAATGCATTCATCGCGATGGAGTAGGAAGATGACTGGTACTGGCGACTGGCGTCGGTAGGACTCCGGAGTGGCGGCGGTGCAACTAGGCCGCCGGTGGAGGGTCGTGTCCCATTAGTCGCGACAGAGCAGACCAGCCAGCTGTGCGAAGGGGAGGCGGCGTCGTGCGTCCATGTCTCTAGCGTGTAGGAGCAATGGCATGAAGCCATAGTGGAAAAAGAGGGCAGCTGGCTCACTACCATCCATCGGTGGTGGCATGGCACGTGACCACATCAAAGAGGAGGGTTGGCTATCCAGCCAACCACGGACTACCCATCACGGGCCGCGCACTGTGGGATGCCTAGTGCGGGCTGCCCATCATGGGACGTACCGGCGGGCCAGGCCGGCTCAAACCCAGAGCTGGACCCGAGATGGGCTAGGTCGACCCGAACCAGTTCGTCTCGCCCCATGCCGGGTCGGGCGGGTCAGTCCGAACCGGGTCATACCAGATCCAGACCATCTTCGGCACTTTTTGATCTTTTAGCTATAACGTGAGCTCCGTGGGTCCGTTTGATGAACCGTTTGTGGCACCAGAAACCTTGGATCAAGATGGTACTTTTGGTATACCCCACATAAGTTTCGAATAAAGTTAGGTTACAGATAGGTTGGATTGAACATGAATACAACCGAGCCCTCGGGACTAAAAGGCCAATAACTTACAGAACGAGCATCTGATTGACGCACCATCTGTTGCATTGAGACCCCTTTTACATGGACGTCCTTTGGGATACTTCTAAATGGGAATTTTTGGTAGTTGGAGTATTGAACTATGGATTGAGGAGCAGACCCTCCCAGAATCAAGAGATCTTAGTGTGTGAACCCTGTGGCTGACTGTAACATAAGAAAGAGATCCTATGTGGGTCTGTTCTTAGGGAACCAATGTGTGTCTGTGATTTGGGATCCTACATGGGTCTGTGTTTGAGATTCCTGCTTGGATCCTCTCTAAGAATCCACTTGGGACTACTCTAGTATCTTTTGTGGTTATTCTATACTAGGATCTTACATGGGCTTGATGATTTAGGATCCTACATGGGTCTACCTTTTAACAGAGTATGATGATTCAGTAGTTACATCTAATCATCATTGCTACCATACCTAAGTTAACCTGGTGTGAGCTAAATCTTTACCTTTGTGGTGAAACCATTATTGTATTATTCTATGTGGTAATACCTTTTTAGTCTTTACCTTTGTGGTACTTACCTTCATGGTGACTCCTTTGCGGTATTCTTATGTGTGCCGTTACCTTTGTGGTAGTCTTTCCTCCATGGAACAGTTGGACTTTGGGCTCTTGAGTTGGGCCTTGAATTTCTTCATGAATGAGATTGGTTATACTTGAAAACTTAGGTATATGTATGGGAATATACCTAAGTAGGGTTTACTGTTGTTTCTATGCTTTGTGATTTATCCTTTATGGATTTTATGAGACCTTTGAGGGTATCAGGGTCCCTACTAGGTATTTTTATACTCACCCCTGCACTCGCTATGCCCGCACCCTATTGTGTTTGGTGCAGAAGATGGACAATGCTGGCTAAGGACGATGGTACCAGGACAGGAGGTAGAACGGAGGTGGACATTAGACAAGTCATACCACAAAGATGACCGTTCGAGAGTTGTACCTACCCTTCAGGTAGGTTTCTTGGTGGGAGTTCACAGGAGCTATTTTAGTTTAGTTTTACTTTTTCAGTTTTCTTGTACTTTCTAGTTGGACTTGTATTCTGGCCCCTTTTTCTTTATGTACACACCCTATTTACTATATATTTTTACATCGTGCTTATATACTGCTTTGTGCTTAGTTGTGTGAGTTACAGGTTATAAAGGCAATGCCTTCATAGTTTTAGGGAATACACCTTTCGGTTCTAGTAGCCATCCCCTGGCTTATGGAAGGAGGGCTTGGGGTAGTCATGGCACGGGCCCCATGTGTCAGGTTGTGATAATTGTTTATTAATTTCGATTTATTTTAGAATGAAATAATTTATTTATCTCAAATTGTATCTTTATTAAAAGAAATAATTTTTTACATTAATGGGTTTTTCATGGTTTTATCTTGAATATGGGATATGTGTTAGGTAAAATGAATCATAATTCAAATTATTTTGAATTTTATAGTGACATTTTTTTTTGAATTGTTGGAATTTTTTGAATTTTTCATATGAGGGGTGTGATATTGTTAAAAATGATTTATTAATGCCCTATTTTGAAATCATTATGTTTCATACATGGGTATGGTAGTCTTAGATATCGTGTGTTAAGGTGATAAACGATTTGGATAACTGGGGCTGAAATTTGATACTCACATATGTGTGAGTATTGGATTTATGAATGTTTTCCATACTCGAGAATGTTTAGCTTATATTGGAACATAGAAAACATGTATCTTCTCTTTTTGTATTCAAATTTATCCTTATCATGATAAATTGAACATTGAAAATGATGATTTTTCTATTATTATGGAAAATATGGATTTTTTTACATAGATATAGAAAAAAGTTATTTTTAATTAATTTCAGAAAATGTGTTCTTAACATGGAACTTGGTTAAACAATGTTATTGGATGAAAATGTTTTAACGATAGAACATAGATATGATTAATTATTTGGAATTTTAGTTTTTTTTATTATTTTCAAAAGTTATGGAATATTTTTAGAAGAATGTTTTATATTTTGAAGCTTTGGATACATAGTTTTTTGTTTTTAAAATATTATTAACCTATCATGGTTTATTGTCATTGAATATTAATATTTATTTTATTTATATGTGAATTAGATTTTTCGGAAACTTTTATTGAGTTTATACTCTCCCCCTACATGAATAAAACCCTTAAACTATATATAAAATTTCAAATTATTTGAAACTGACAAAGAAAAAAATATTGGAAACCATAACATCCCATCACAGATGACCAATAATAAGTGAGGGTCTACCGACCTAAAAAGGGACCGACCCTGTCAGAGGCATATATAACCAACTGAAACAAAGAATTTACCAATAATAAATCTCAAAAAAAAGTCATGGATACCATGGACACTAATCCGAACAAGGGTTTTATTTAGAAATATATATTTCTATAATGAGAATTGAAAGTCGAATGAAACTGAATATCAATTAGATCACAAAATTGAATGGAAATTATGTTATAAGGGTGATACCTACCCTAGGTTATTTCCATAAAGAATCATAAATTTCGAACCTAAAGACGTCTCATCAAAGAGAAGTCACTAGGCTTGAAATATGGTCATGAAGCTTATTTAGAAGAAGGAGAAATCCTACGAAAAACACATATGTTTCGGTTCCAAGGAAACTCAAAGAAACATTAAACTACACATACATGAGGGGTTTTAAATAAAGTACACCACTATATGTTCTATTTCTTAGCCCCTTAAATTTATTCACATTTAAATATTTAAACACCAAAATATTTAATTTCAAGAACCTTGTACCATTTTTTCAAAATAGAAACACATGGTACATGATTTTAAACACTTCCCTAAGGGAAATGAATGAAAGTATATCAAACTTCCTTTTAAATCTTTTTACAATTCCAAAAATATCATTTTTATTAGGAAATTGAAGGAAAAAAAGTATATTAACATGTAAGAAGACCTATGAGGGTCCCACAAAAATAATCAGGGCTCATCAAAATGTAACCCAATAAAGTTGTTAAATTATAAATGTTTCAAACACACAAATGGTTAATCTCATAAAAAACATTCCCCAACTAACCTAAATGGGTCCATTTGTGCATTTAGAAGTTAACCATTTCATTTCAGATCAAAATTAATCATCCATTTACAATTATAGTCATTTAATAATAAATCATGCCCTTAAATTTAATAGGGGTTACCATTTCCCAACTTATGAACAACCCATATACATTATTGATTTAAAATTGGCTCCCATTAATTGAAACCAATTCTTTTTTAGAATATAACATGCTCAAAAATAATTTTCCAATCATATGGGTGACCACCAACTAACCTATAAAGTGCCCATACACTTTAAAATGTGAAATATGGCTCCATTTAATCAAAAACCAATTTAATTTATCATTTAAAATTTAGAAGCCTTCATATCGTAACAAAAACCTTAAAATGTATAAATTTTATTCTCAATATGGTTTTAATATATAAGTTATTTTTTTCTATTTAATAATGCACCCATAAACCTTATAAATGGGATCTTTCTCCCATCATAACTGCAACCAATTAATTTAAAAAATAAAACCAATTACATATCAAAAATAGCTATTATTCCATTTTAGAAGTAAATACATAACCATGATAATAAGAATAGAAGCATGATACAAGGTAAATAATATAGTAAATATAAAACATTGAAAATGGATAGCGTGCAAAAAATATCAAGGAAAAATTATATTTAAATAAATATTATAATAAATATAAGGAATGGAATACATTCAAGGAAAAAAATTCAAATAGGAAAGAAACCTATATATGAAACTACATGGAATGGAATATTCTTGAAATGTTAATACCTTTATTCCTAGTATGATGCATAAAATCATTCATCCTTGCCAAATTGGGCCAAGGGTAAAATACAAGAATCCTATAAATTAATAATCAGTGGAAAATACGACGTTCCCTCATTGTGAAATCATATCAACTGTAATAGTAAACAGCATAAAAAAATCCAAACCCTGTTAACTTGGTCATTTCCCATACGTGTGGTGATAATTCCCAAGAATGACTATTAACCATGTTCTGATACATTCTTAGACTTCTGTCTCCCAACCCAAAATAGTAATACAAAGGAAAATTTACCTTCTGATACCACTTTGTTACATCCCAACTTGGATGAACACTAAAATGGTAGCTGGATCAATGGGTTACATGGCCTCAAGCACATCTCCCCATATACCATAGGATACTAACTAGAAGCGAGGTTCTTAAGAGGTGATAGTGGGGAGACTTTACTCTCATATCAGAGTATTATAGTGGAAAAACATAAACTAATTATAAGATAACAATGGAAGTATTAAAAAAATAAAATATAGTAGTGGGATAAAAATAATAACAATTCAATAAAATAAGTGACCAACTCTAGTTTATATAATGCATGCATGAATTTCATTGTGATGATACATAAGCTATACAATTCTAAATACAACATGCTCTACAATACATAACAGAAATAGAGTAATGACTACAAATCCAGAAAGGTGATCTCTATGAAAATCCTAAGCTTTAGCTTGACCCTTTTCTCCTAACTCCCATGTACAAGAACACAATAACAAGCAATCAACCAAGGTCCACATTCATGTGAACATGAAAGTCTACTTGGGTACCCCAATGTAACGGTGGCCCGAGCAGGGTAAGAGATATAAATATCAGTTAGTCGATACCCATGGTTTCTAGCACAATCTATATAGTGCAACCTAAATTAAACAATGTTCCAATATATCAAGAATAATAAACAAAAATAAATAAATATACCATAACCTGTCCATGTTCCTAAGGGATACCTGACAGGTATACCTTATTTGGCCCACAACCAGAATAGGATTCTAATCATGTAACCCTATAAATAGTATCATTATATGTATATATATATGTGTGTGTATCTGTGTGTTTGTGTTTGGAAGGATGAGGGCATATCCCACTGTAATAGAATTCATGGGGAATCTCTCATGGTCTAGCCCCTAACCCAACTCTAAGATCCCTCATGGTCTCTTAGCATGCATATGATGGAAGGACCAGGACATATCCGATATCATCCATCACTAGGGGAGATATCAATTCTATCCCCTAGTTACAACTTTTGGTAGGACCGAGACATACCTAAAGGCATCCATTACCAGGGGATCTCTCACAGTCTATCCCCTAGCTCCAGCCAGGAAGCTCACACGGTCTCCCCTCACAAGGGCACTCATTTTCCCTTAGCTCCGCATCCAATATATAATATCCTTATAATTTATAATCTAAGGGGAATATACATATCACAAACTTAAAAATTCATTCCATTTATGTAAAAATTCATGAGGAAATTAACCTCTCATTAAATTACTAACTCATTCCCTTTACAATCATTATCAATATTATAATATAATGCCTAAGGTAGTAACTATTATTCATTTCAATTTATTAAATTTTATCCCATTTTATCCATTTTAAAATAAAGCATGTAATTAGGAGAGCCATCCTCTATAGGGTAATCTCACTCAATTTTCCTAAACATGGAAAATTAGTTTACATGATACTAGTGGATAAGAATGTGACATGGTCAATTAATTTAAAGGATTTTGATATCTTATTTAACCCATCATAATCAAAGACTATCATCATAATCGATTAAATAACTCAATTATAACTTGGAAATTCAAATTATAATGACCAAGGGTCAAAGATCATGAAAAAGGTCATGGAAACAACTCAATTACCCACTTAAGAAATTCCAATTCCAAAGGAAGCAAACACCCATGGGATGTCTTGGTTTCATTGAAACACACATGATACAACAACCACTTTATTTAAAATACAATCCATTCAGTTTATAAAATAGGACATAGTCCTAAACATATTTAATTACCAAGGATAAATCATAAGGAAACACCAAATCAATAAGTCTGGAAATTATAAAATCCTAATCACATCTTTATAGCTTGAAGACAGTATAACTCTGTTTAAGGGGTTTTTTTATAAATTCATGACATTTGTCTTTAAACAATTATTTTATTATATTTAACATTTCAATCAAAAAACATACTAAATTCACTTTTTAGAGGTATTTAATCTAAAAAATAGACCTCATTAATTAAAATAATTGAATGATGCGATAAGTAATTAATTAATGAATTTAATTAATAATAGGGAAAGGAAAGGGATCCTATAACAAGAAGTAGACCAAATCCAAGACAAATACTCTGGCACTCGACATTTTTACCAGTGAACACTAGAAACTTCTCCACACTTGCACACCCATACAATCATATATAAATATATATATATCATTTAACCCAATGAAATTATTCCCCTATCTAAGAAGGAATATGTAAATGCAAGATATATATATAAATATATATTCTTATGTATATGAGGGAAAGTATTCAAAGTTGATAATAACTCACCCCAAAAATATTATGGAATCTAAAGCACCCAATTGAAACAAAAAATAAAGGTGGATAACTAAGTAATAGATGTAAACCCCTACCCCAAATTGATAGTATAATGACAAAAAAACTAAACCGCTTCACCTTCTGCATCATTTTCTAGAACACGAATAAAGGGGTCCCAAGAGACCCTTCACATACCCTATCATCGAAGGAAAAATTGGAAATTGGGTTAGCCTCAAACCCTAGGTTCGGCCGAATGGAAATCAGGTGA
Organism: Viscum album; assembly: GCA_963277665.1. Classification (NCBI taxonomy): domain Eukaryota; kingdom Viridiplantae; phylum Streptophyta; class Magnoliopsida; order Santalales; family Viscaceae; genus Viscum; species Viscum album. The sequence goes on from OY728150.1 coordinate 1,236,043,678, forward strand.
TGAGAATACCAAAAATTGGTCAAAAGTGTAAGAGGAGGGAGCAGAGAGGCTTACCTTGAAGGATTAGACAAGAACCATTAATGTGACAAACTGAATCTGGTCTCCATCGAAACCGGCACCAAATCAAGCCCACGACATGTCTCGAAGGGTGTTCTTGATCCCCATGGGCTGGAACAAGTTCCCGAGTATCATAAAATAAGAATTGGGAATGATTTACCTGAGTTTATAAACATAAAACAACAAATGAATCTAATAAAAGGAATCTAGATTTTTCAAACCAAACAATCTTTTAAAAAACTCAGAACAGAATTACATTGTTTAAAACAATCCATGAAGACTATAAAAATGGTACAAAACCAAAAGGAAACATCCCAAGAACCTCCCCATGTAAAGAGGCAACACCCTCAAGCTATCCCCATAGCACTGTACCTAGAAGAACCCCTAAAATCCCGATCCACTGGCACTAAAAGTTTTACCCACACCTTCAACAAAAGAGACCAAATCTACTTACAACCAAAGGTGTAAGTAGGGTGTGATCCAAATCCTAGTTGGTTTCCATCACTAGAGGATTCCATGTGATAAACATTCAAAGACGAAAAGGTTGCAAGTTTTGGTAAAAAAGAAATGAGAGTGACAATTTATAAAAGATGCAACATTAAATAACAAAAAATAATATCTAAGTGGGTTAATTTAATGAATCAAAACTATTAAAATAAATTCCAAAGATAATGAATTTTCATCCAAATATACTATATGCAAATGTTAAGTGTGAAGGATCTAATGAGCACAAACAATGGGAAATAACCCCTTTTCACTAGCACACTGTGGGTCCCAGGAACACCTTATCTCGATGAAAGTAACCATCAAAATATATATCTTTTCTCATACGTGAGACAATATTAGGGAACATACCCATAACCTAGTGGTCTCCAATCATCATCATCATAGTTTAGTTAGATTTGTAAGCATCAATCCTGCAAAGTGAAACTGAGGCCAAACCCCACAGATTCACTAGCAAACTAGTACACGTCCACCCACCAAGATACCCGGGTTTTCCCCTTGTGCTAAAAAAGTTCAAAAAGTCATGAAATATACTTTTTCACATGAAAATACCATTTCCACATCAAAAATTCGGCAAAAATCCCACATGTATACCACACAATTCACAAAAGTTGAATTTTCATTAAAATTTATTTTTAAATGTAACTCACACCAAAATAGCTCACAACACTTTTCAAATTTCCTTAACACATCCAAAAATCCATTAATAAATGTTATAAAAACATTCCAAGAAATTAAAACTCACATAATAGCCCACTCACATGTTACATAATACCCTTTTCATAACCAAAATCCATTTTTCACATCACACTCACACAAAACATCCCATATCACTTTTACATATCTTACTCAATTTAGTAAATCCTTAAAATATTTTTATAAAAAATTTTCAACATGTCACACATCACAAAACATCCCCTTTCAAATTTGAAATGTACCATTTCAAAATATACACACTCCAAAATAGTTTTCCAATATGGTTTCACCTCTTACATAAATCATTAAATCATTCAAATCTTTCATAAAACAATTATAAAGAGTATACCCAAACATTCCTCATAAAACCCATTTCAAAACCATATTTCAAGGAAAAACCCACACCAAAACCCTAATAAATTATAATTTTCATCCCTAGAGACATTTATAAAACCACTTTCAATTTTTATAAAATCATCATGAATAATACCACTAAAGATACTAATGAAAACACCCATTCTCATAAAATGATCTCAAGAAGTATAACAGAGTTGTACACACCAAACCTATTCCAAATACGCTGTTACAAGGAACACATGACACTAAGGCATTCAAAAAACACAATTTTCATCCCATTTCAACAAATAATAAATCAATTTCATATTTTATAAAACAACCTCAAAAGATACCACATATATTACATTCAAAAAGTTCACAACTTCAACAAAAATGAAATTATAAAATTAAATGCTTAACCAAATCCCTCAAAAACTATTTTTTCACAAAAAAAATATGGGGAACATAAAAAACGTGTAAAACAAGAAAACTAACTCATCAAGGAATGGTTAACCATGGAATCACCTACTGATTGAGTCAAAACCCTCAAATCTTGGTGAGAAACATCAAGTGCACAACCGTCACACCACAATGAAGTGAAGAGAAACCTAAAATCTCAAGATTACATGAAAAATACACCATTTCAAACCCTATATTTGAACCCTAGCTTCTGGACAATTTAGAACATCAAATAAGTGGGATGAAACCCTAATGAAAAAGAAGAAATGGAAGGGAGGAAGATTTACATGAATGAATCTTAGAGAAATCGCATTAAATACACCAGTATCTAAATTTTAAAATATCAAAACATTCAAGTGAGGTTTTAACAAGGAAGAGGAGATAATGTAGGAACCAGAATGGGGGAAAATAGTAAGAAATGAAGGTGTTATGAAGGAATCAATCATCCTCTTTAAATTTGGGCGATTTGTGAAATCCAGAGAAGTGTCTCCCTAATTTTCGATCCTATTGAGCTCCAAATTAGGTGAGAATAGAATGGGGGCACGCACTGGTTATGTGGGATTGGGTGAGAGTTAGAATCACCAAAAAAACATAAAAATTGAATGAGATAGTAAAGAATTAAAAAATATTTTTAATGAAGGAAATGAGATTTCGAGCAGGCCCAATCCCTTAAATAAAAACCCAAATCCACCATGATTATGGATTCCGAAATGGTCCAAATTAATATGGTGGTGTTAATAGGTCAGGTTATGCCAAGTAGGAATTGTAATGGATGAAATGTTTTGAAAAATTATGGTGTTATATAGGAATCAAAATTTATGTTTAAATCTTGAATTGGGCTCACGGTTTGTCCCAAATCATGAAAACTCAACCATTTCTCAAAAAATGCATAGGAGGCCCCTAAGATAAAGAAATAATGGAAATTAAATTAAAAATACCTTTAAAATAAGTTATGTATGTTCCAATTCTCCCCACAATGAAAACTTTCCACCTCAGAAAGTCACAACAAGGCTAAAGCAACAACCAAACCCAACGGAGAAACCAAGAGGTACTCCCTTGCCAAGTTTCACCCCCAAAGGCCAAAACACACCCAGTGATCAATTAAAGAAGGAATACTCTCACAAACCTAATGTACACCACTTTCCTGAAACAATCAAGTGCATTCAGGATTTATCCCAAAAGAGAACCCCTCTAACACAATCTCAACAAGACTCACTCAATTTACCCAAACGAACAACAACATCGAACAAGGTTACACTTATCTTGCTATAACTAAACCATTGTGCACTCTCCAATTTCAAAGTTTACACAAAGAAGATGTAGGTAGTTAGATAGTTAAAAATGATACTACCTACTTCCTAGACAAGACCAAGGAAAAAATTGAGTTACTGGTATGAGGAGACACAAATGGTCTCCCAACCATATGAGGGAACTTAAATTTTTCCTGAGACAGAATTGGGACACTAATAGGGGGAGGCCTGAACAGAATCCTCGGTTCAAGGTGTAGAATTAAATCAGACCTTTACAAAATAACATATATAAGATTCATATTGGGTCTCCAAACCATAATAACCAACCATCATAACCGACCGAAACAGGCCCGTATAGAAAGACCCTAAAAATTAAAGGGTTGGGAGGACCACACTGTTTGTCCTCACAGTAAGGAAAACCATGCGCTAACCATGGGGATCCTTCTATCTGCGTGGATTTCTAGGGAATAGTCACTACTAACCATTCGATAACCATGCACTCAACCTGTCTAGCCAAATATCAAGCCATTATGCAAATACCCAGTTGAAACCAAAGGGGGAATGTATGAACTCAGGATACAACATGGAAACGAGGTCCCCCACCTCAACCACCAAACTAGAATAACTGGAACAAGATGATGACACTAGAGTTTTAAACTCTTCCTATAATTCTTATTGAGGATATAACTTTGTACTAGGGTTTTCACAACCTTGGGATTTCCCGAGAATATGTGTCAACTTCTCTCTAGGACCTATGGCTGGTGCTCAAATTATTGAAGCATCTTCGTCCTCATAGTAAGGCTTTGGAAACCACCTAAACAGAACTTCTTCTTCTGGTGATACGAACAACAACAGCACAATCCCGAATATGTTTACCAAGACATAAAACATTCCAAACTCACTTTACCCTAACCATACATTTCTCTGAAATAAGGTCTTAGAAGATGAAAACACATCACACCTTGTTTCTTCTGGTGAGAAACAAAAAAAGGAAAAGATGTATATAAACACATTCCTATAAAACATAGGATTTTGACTTTTTTTACAATGGAGACATCCCAACATAATAGAGTCTTTTAGTGGATTGCACAACCTTCACATTTACAGTCAAATGAGCACATGACATCACAAGGCATCACCGAACATGAATATTTTGACTGATAGAAACAATACATATAACATGACCTTATGCAAAGTCCCTAAACAACACGCAAGTCCATAATGTGGCCACAATAGCCTCTCATGACCAGATTCCCGAAACTAGTGGTTTAGAATTAACTACTACTTCAAATAAACTATGAATAACCCAAAGGTCCTCTAAGAAACCATCAAGATACTCATCCACACTAACAACCCTAGACCACTTCCACCTTCGATGAATTAGGAAACTTAGGAAACTAAGGTCAATTTCAACCTTCAACGAGCACTCTCCCGCTACAAGAGGATCAAAAAATCAAATAAATGAATGGGTGTAGACCCAATAAAAAAATATTGATAAAATATTCATTATATTGATCAACTTGATTATTTTCCAATGGTGAAACAATCTGGGCTGCACTTCAATTATGCATTAAACCTTAAGGGGGTATACCTTATCCAATGAGAGAACCCAAGGACCCAACCAAGCTGGTATATTAGTCAAAACATTCCACAAACCATATCAAAACACATGAATAGAACCACCATAAAGGTTTCCCAAAATACATCTCAGAAGAGACTATTAACCAGTCCTTCTACCCACCTTGCCAACCAAACACAAACCCAAAACACGGTTCGAACAGGAGGGGTTCTTATACTCAAAACAATCCACAACATCAACATTTCCAAAAACACATAATACACACCATCTCAAAACACTCATCAAGATATCAAGTTTTTCATTTAAAAACATTTCTTTGAAAACCAATGGTTCAATGGTAAGCGTATGCACCAATGGTACCTCAATGACCCCCCACATGCATGTTTTCGTGCCACACCGGGCACCCTCCTCATATCCATCCCAACACTCATCCAATAAATCCATTAACCATCCATCATCCCATAAAACCCTATACATGTGGTCTCTCATGAAAAAACCAAATGTTAAAACAAAAATTCTTTCCACTTTTCAAAACCAAAATAATAAACCAATACTTACTTTTTCTCAATACCACTAACTAGGAAATCGAACCCAAATTACTGCTTACAAAAATTTTCATAAGGACACAATCATTCAATTGAAAACCCACTTTCAAGCCATACACATTAATTTCAAAATAACTCATCCCATTAAAACACCTTTCAATAGTTTAGAAAAATCTATTGAAAACACTTTTTCAAAACCAACTTTAACATACTTCTTGGTTTCAAAAGGGGCATAAACACACCATTTTCCTAATTCAAATAAAATTTCTGAAATTTTAGTTCCACTATTTCAAAAAAGAACCCTTCCCTATATTTATGAAAATAATTTCAAAAAAACCTTATGCTTCTTAAAACCATATCATTTTTACATTAAAACTAAAATTACAAGATTTCAAAACTAAACGACACAAGACTATGTGAGGGGGAACTAGCTTTGGTGGGTGACTTGGACATATGGTTGGCAGACATATTCCAATCACTTCACTATCACAGAGATTATTCTTGGGAATATCTTGTGGATCCACATGGCTTTCTAGGCCTAGTGAGCTCACTAAGACCATTAACCCAACTCTCTCTTCCATTCCCCTAATCATCATCAATCCATGAAAACCAAATGACTTAGATAAATCCAAACATCCCCTGGAAACATGAATCCCATCAAGAGGTGTGAACATCAGGAACACTAACCATAATAGGAATACCAAGTCCCGAAAAACCTAAATTCATATTGTCCCGACTCTTATCCAAGTAACATGACCCAAAGAGTTAACCTCAACCTCATTTGATACCATTTTTTCTCGAACTGAATATGGTCGCCGCTGAAACCGGCACCAAACCCAGCCCATGACATGGCCTGAAGGGTGTTCCCAATACCCGCAGGCTAGAAAATGTTTTAGGGTGTCAGAAAATGAGAATTGGGAATGATTTACCTAAGTTTATAAACTTAAAACAACAAATGAATCCAATAAAATGAATCTGGATTTTTCAAACCAAACAATCTTTTACAAAAAATCATAACTAAATTACATAGTTTAAAACAACCCACCGAGACTATATCAAAGTTAAAAAATGAAACGGAAATAGTCTAAGAACCTCTACATGTCAAGAGACACCTCCCTCAATCCAACCCCATAACACGGCACCTAGAAGAACCGCTAAAATCCCAAATCATTGACACTAAATTTTTACGCACACCTACGACAAAAGATACCAAATCTACTTACACCCAAAGGTTTAAGTAGGGATTAAGACGAATCCTATTATTATTCCACCACAAGAGGATTCCATTAGATAAAAATTCAAATAATAAAATCTTGCAAGTTTTGGTAAAGAATAAATTCTTGTGAAAATTTATAAAAGAATCAACTTTAAATAAAAAAACAATTTCTAAGTGAGTTAATTTAAAGAATCAACACTTTTAAAATAAATTCAAAAGATAATTAATTTTCTTCCAAATATACCATATGTCGATGGTAAGTGTAAATGATCTAATGAGCATAAAAAATGTAAAATAACCCCTAGGAACTAGCTCACTGTGGGTCCTAGGTACCTCGTATCTCTTTGAACGTAACCATCAAAATATATATCCATTCTCATGCATAATCCACTAGTCGGGAACATACCCATAACCTAGTAGTCCTCAATCATCATCATCGTAGTTTAGTTAGAGTTTGAAGTGTTAATCTAGCTAAGTGGAACTAAGGCCAAACCCCGGAGATTCACTAGCATACTAGTACACGTCCACCCACCTAGATACATGAGGTTTCCCATTGTGATCAAACAAGTTCAACAATTCAAGAAATAAAATTTTCACATGAAAATATCATTTAAACACAAAAAATTCCCTAAACAGCCCACACGTATACCACACATGTCACAAAAGTCCACTTTTCATTAAAATTGATTTTGAAATCTGACTCATACCAAAATAGCCCACAACACTTCTCATATTTCCTTAAAACATCCACAAATCTATTAATTTTTTTTATAAAACCATTAAAAGATATTCCAACTCACATAAAATCCCACTCACATGATACATGATACCCTTTTCATCACCAAAATCAATTTTTCACATTACACTCACACAAAACATCCCACATCATTTTCACATCTCTTACACACTTTAGTAAATCCTTAAAACATTTTTATAAAACATTTCCAAGATAGAACACATCAAAAAACATCACCTTTAAGATTTAAAATGTACCATTTCAAAATATAAACACTCCAAAGAGTTTTCCATTATTGTTTCACCTCTTACATAAATAATTAAATCATTGAAATCTTTCAAAAAATAATTCTAAAGAGTATACCAAAACTTTTCTCATAAAACCCATTTCAAAACCATATTTCAAGGTCAAAACCACACCAAAACACTACCAATGTATAATTGGAATCACTAAAGTCATTTATAAAACCATTTTCAATTATTATAAAATAAACTTGAATAATACCACAAAAGATACAAATGAAAACATCCATTTTATAAAAATGATCTCAAGAAGTATAACAAAGTTTTATACAAGAAACCTATTCCAAAAACCCCATTACAAGGCCCACATGAAACTAAGGCATTAAAAAAACATAATTTTCAGCCCCTATTAATAACTAATAAATCAATTTCACATTTTATAAAACTTCCACAAAAGATAACACATGTATTACATTCTAAAAGTTCACAACTTCAACAAAAAATGCAATTATAAAAATAAATGCTTAACCAAATCCCTTAAAAAATATTTTTTAAAAACAAAAAACATATGGGGAACATGAAAAACTATTAAAAAAAGCAAACTAACTCATCAAAAAATTGTTAACCATGGAATCACCTACCTTTTGAGTAGAAACCCTCAAATCGTTGTTCAAAACATCAAGCGCACTACCGCCACACCACAAGAAAGTAAAGAGAAACCTAATGTCTCAATATTTAACCAAAAGACACCATTTCAAACCCTAGGTCTGAACCCTAACTTCCAGAAACTTTGGAATATCAAGAAAGAGGGATGAAACCGTATGGAAATGGATGAAATGGAAGGGAGGAACACTTACTTGAAATAATCTTGGAGAAATCACCTTAAATTCACTTGTATCTGAATTTTAAAATTTCACAACATTCAACTGAGGTTTAAAAAAGGAAGATGAGATCATGTAAGAATTGGACTGGGGGAAAATAGTGAGAAATGAAAGATTTTCGAAGGAATCAATTTACCTCTACACATCTGGGATATAGGTGAAATCTAGATAAGTTTCTCCCTAATTAGAGATTCTATTGAGCTCTAAATTCAGTGAGGAGAGAATGGGGGTGTACCTTGGTTAAGTGGGCTTGGGTGAGAGTTTGAATCACTGAACAAAAATAAAAATTGAATGAGATATTATCGAATTAAAATATATTTTTAATGAAGGAAATGGGATTTTGGGCATGCCCAATTCTTTAAATAAAAACCCAAATCCACCATGATTATGGATTCCAAAATTGTCCAAATTAATATGGTGGTGTTAATAGGTCAGGTAATCACAAGTAGAAATTGGAATGGTTGAAAAATCTTGATAAATGAAAGAGTTATAAAGGAATCAAAATTTATTTTTAAATCTAGAATTTGGCTCACGGTTTGGCCCAAATCTTGAAAACTCGCCCATTTCTCCAAAAATTCATAGGAAACCCCTGAAACAAATCAATAATGGAAATTAAATTAAAAATAACATTATAATAATTTATGTATATGACATTTAAGAATCCATGTTGATTCATTGAGAGTATATGAGTCTGTAAAATGGGGCTCGTATGTGCCATGGGATACCCAGAGGATAGGGGTTCCTCTTGATCGGGTAAAGAGGGGAGAGGATTATATAGATTCAAGTTTTTAATTAATTTTAATTTTAATTAAATAAGTTCAATTTTTTTAAATAGTGTATCTTTTATGGTTTGGGCAGCATAGTTTGGAAAATTATGACCCAACTGTGAGACCACCACTGGACACCTAGAGCACCCAAACAATTTTTCCCACACAGTTAGCCTAACCATGATCACGCCATGTAGTGAATAGTGTCAAGGTAATTCAAAAATTTTTCTAACCGTAAGATCTAGGAACACAATTTGGTAAAGTGTGAACAACCCATAAAACTACCACTATCCAACTGCATAAGTCTGCATTGTTTTTTATTGTGGGGTGCATGATTTCAAAAAAACCATGCGCCCTCTACAGGTCCCTCAAATGTTTATTTTTCATTTCTAGAACTAATAAAACACCTTGAGATAGCCATGAGACTTACTAGTCCTTCCCCAATTCAATAAATATATATTTTAAAGGCTCTAACTCTTGGAACAACATTCCAAACCTCAGTTTTAAAAATGTCCCATATAGTAAATGTAGATGTTCAAATTCCTCTACATTTTCATCTCGTTCAAAACAAGAATCATTACAAAATCCAAGGAAATTGAACTCATACCTAGTTTCTTGTAATCCCCCCATAAACAGGTTATATACACTAGGGATAAATATCCATACCAATTTATGACAACATGATATCTTTTTTTCTATATATAGAAAGGAAAACAGAAAAAAGGCTCACATATGACTCTATAGCATCCTCTGTCTCGTACACCTATTCCATAACAGAACCTAGTGACACACACCTTGATAGAATATCATAATATTATAGAGTATGAAAACTAGTGGTGGGGGTCAATACATATCATTGGTAGACTATACACACTATGGAATAGAAAACCATAAATCAATGTAAGAGAAATATTAGGAAATAGTCATAATGATAAATAAACAATGTAAATATACTATCTTAGAAAAGGGCTCATAAAAAGTAAGTAACAACCACTATGAAATAATAAAATGTTCCACCTTATATGTCATGCAATTTTTAAAACCACTATAATGACCTCTTAGGGGAAGATCACATATAGTTATGACCAAACATATAAAAAATAAATAAAGTACCCACAAAAATAGGTCTCAAATCTAGGCTCAACTCCATATCCCAACAACCCATTCTCATCTAACTCAACCATATATAGTTTCACCACTCTTGAACTCAAATTTGTAATTAAAAAAGGTAACATTATGTATGAAGGATCCCATGAAGTGTTTGAATAAAACATAGTAGGCCACCACCAATGGTGTCCCAAATAATTCTAGTAAATTTAAATACAAGATTGATATGGATTTCTCATAAATAATAGAACTAAAAAATCAATAACTTATCACATCAAGGAATGACCAAAATAAGATAATTTGATATATATATTTCTAAATGCAAGAACATAAATGGTTAAAATCATTTATTTTTATTAATCTTATTTATGGAAATATGAAGAAAAATATTTTTTCATTACAATGAATACTCATCAATTATTACCAAGAAGAAAAAAATCATATCTATCACATCATGGATAGAGATCATGGATTATTATAACTGAATAATTATATAGTATTTTTGAATTAGATAGTTTTTATAAAGATATTATGAAAAATAAAACTAAATCATATCATAATGATCTTGAGGAAAAATATATAATAGGTGTCCTTGTTTTGGGTTTGATTGTTGAAACATTGGTAAAAGAATTGAATATTAGGTTCTTTAATCTTGATATATCAATTATTTTGTTTTATCATATATGTTAACTGGTAAATATTTTTTTCGCACATAATGGATTTCTAATGATTTATGTTTTTCATATTCTAATTAATATATTGATTTTTGTAGGGTCAACCTAAGTAATATTTTGAATGATCTAGTTTGTATTCTTTTTGTTTTTTAATTACTAATAAATTTCTAAGGGAATATTGCAGAATTATAGGGAGAATAATTACAACCCAATTGAACGATAATATATTAATTTATTTTATTATTAATTTTTTTGAGTTTGGGGTAGTTTAGAATTTGAAATTGTAAAATATTTGAAAATTAAAAAATTTCATGGTTGAAGAAATGTTAAGGACAACTATGCACACAAAATACACGTTTTGAAAATTCTCTCCCTAATGGAGAATTCATGGTGGGAACATGGATTGAAGAATAATTTATCCCATACATGATTTTATTATAGTTTGAGTCAAATAATTATTGAATGGTTGGGGTATGTCTTCCCTAAATCTATTTTTTATCCATTCACAATGCCCATATTTATAATTTTTATGATTATTATTTATTAAAATATTAAATAAGGTCTTCATTCTCTACATAATTAAATTTTTATTTTCAATTAATATCGGTGTTTTTATTTACACACTTCTCAGTTTATTCTTATCTTCTTATACATTGATTCATGCAGATTCATCAAGCCATTACTTTAATTATCTCTTTATTTTCACTCCTTTTTCATACTTCTTTCATTTATTCTATATTTACCCATAACACATGAATCTAAAATATTATTTATATAACTCTAAGATTTTTCATCATGATTCATCATTAATGAATGAAAATATATTTTTTATTCATACTAACTACCTATAATTCAATTTGTATGTTCTTAAACCCTATAAGGAAGGAGAAATGATTGTGCGTACTAATGGATTAAAAAATAAAAATTATCAAATAGTGAAAATATCAAGAAACATTTATTAAATTAATTTGTATTGGGATGAATAATTGTAAGATTAACCATAAGAACAAATTAATCATAGAACAATCAATTCAATTGCTAGGGAAAATAAGTTTACCTATTAAAAATTAACAATTATTAATTTAGAAATATTATTAGAAATTAAAACATTTAAAATAAGTAATTCATACTTAATATCTTGAGAAGTAGTAGTTAAAAGATGAATCTTACAGTTCCTCATCCACTTAATCCACAACACAGAAAATAATAGAGTGAAAAAACACAAATTATTGTTTACTAATCTACTTGGATGAGTTTTATTACAATCTGGTTCAAAATAATTATTTTCTAAAAGAATAATTTTAATTTTAAAGAAATACTACAACCATATTTTAATGAAATAAATAAATATGTAAAAATAAAATTTTTAGTTACACCTCATTTCCCCCTAATGAAATATTTTAGACCAATATCATTCTATTCAAGAATCAATAAAAAAATTCAAAATAAATTACAAAATAGATGAGAACAAGGAGGGAAAAGAAAATTACCCTTTGATATTTCTTGGAAACTATATTTTATGAGATTGGCCTCTTCCCATCACTAAAATACTTCTTCCCATTTCACTGATAAAAAGTGTCAGTAATGTATCTTATTTCAAAAAAACATTATGTTCTTCCTCTAAGGTTCATGAAAAAATAAATTTATTCTCATTGTTTTATTTTTTCCACAAACCTCACATACCAAATTATCCAATATTTACCAAATCATTGACCAAATGGAATCTTTAAGTCACCTCCAAGTGATACAAAATGATCTCTTCTCACTGAATATTTTTTTGTACATGGACTAAAATTCAATAAGATTATCCAAGAAACCTTTAAAATATATCCAAATCCTTTTTTAACATTCTAAAGAATGAAAAATACATCATCGGTATTTATAGTGTCATATGAAAGGACCTTACACTTCATTAAAAAATTTCTCTCAATCTTTGACTTTATTCCTCATGGAAATTATGACAATCCATTTCTACTCTTCCATGACTTAATCCAATATCTTATAAAAATTTCAACACAACCATATGATATCTTTTATATTTACATGTATCATAAGTTTGGAAATATATTCATTTCGTACTCCCCATTATATAGTGCACATTAGTATTTGTTCTAAAATTCCTCGATCAATATCGACCTAACACCAACAGAAGACTCTCTGACATAATAATATTTTAGCAATTTCATCGAGCAAGTTTGATGTGTTTTTTTTTCATCCAAACTATGGAATCATTTGTGAAATTTATACCTCATCATCTAACTCATTCATTCATAACAAAAATATTTTTTAGTGAAAAAAACAAATTAAATGCTCTGCCTGAAATCGCCTCAAAATTTATAGTTCCTCATTATTCTTAAATCAGAATGTCCATTCAAATAATAATCTTCAAATTCATAATAGTAATTGTGATTAAATTTGGGATTAAACCCTTAGAATTTGCATCAAAATAGTACATGATACTTAATTTGATCTATATTTCACAATTTATGATCATGAAATCTACTAAAGTAAACAATTTCACCATAGTTGTTTCATCATTTAGTCAACTCACTCAGGTATCTTCGTCAAGGGTCTCTTATGTCGAGTATCAGTGTAAGATATAACATCAGAATTAGTTCTCATTATTTTATCCACCTCCCAAACCTATTTTTTTAGTTGTGCACCATCCTCCATTAACCTCCCAAATATTCCATCTAATCGATTGAACATTATTTTTGTATCCATATTCAAGATTTAGTGAGTGTTTAAACTAAACCCGATTCATCTTAAACAAAATTATGATCCAATTATTTTTCAAATGGACTTCTTCATCTATTTTTGGGAAATCACATATGCACAATCAAATGAACTCATCATGGTTGATTCTATTTATGTAAATTCAATAAATTTTCCTATATTGTCTCTTATATTTACATTCATGATAGGTTTATTGTGAATACACAATCAGAGGAAATTACTTACGGAAAATCCATTTTAATTATTCGTAAATTTACATTCACTTAGTTCCCACTTGATGTGTGAGATAATTCTTATTTGGGAATTATCAAATGTGATAAGAGGATTTCCCTTACACTTGACCAATAGAATTCTGTTATCATGCATGGATTGTGGGAAATTATTCAATGAGGGTGATGAAAATTTATTACAAAAAAATATAAATCTATAAATCCATTGAAAATAAATTGAACTCTAAAAACACATATCTTCTTTAATTAAATTAATCAACATGTAAATTTAAAAAAATAAAAAAATGATTACAATAATTCCTTAAAAGTATAAAATTGGGATCTGTAATTTTAAGTACATAATATCCAATACCCAATATAAATCATTTAAAACTACAACAGATTAGATAAAAAAATTTGTATAAAACATAAAAAAAATAATGTATCATTTTAAAATTAAACCCTCTAAAATAAATAATTTCATGTTAATATCCAATGAATCATTATTATTGTATAAAATCAAAAAAAATTAAAATATTCACACATAAAATATCATTTGGAAGAAAATATTAATAAAATATTACCAAAATTTTGTGGAAAAATTATACAAATAAAAAGCCATATCAAACCCCCCCTCATATAAAATATCTCATATCTTTAAGTAATAAATTCAACAATACTCAATGTAGAAGAATAAATCTAATGAATGAATATTTTAAATTACATAAATAATTAGTTTTCAATTTTATTTTCCCCCATGGACTCTCACAAGTTAGAAATTTGATTTATTAATAAAATTTAGTGTTTTTAGAGTAAATTTGGTTTCCAATTAATTTTTATATTAATTAAAAAACCCTTCAATTTTCATCCAAATGGAATTTTAAAAATTCTATTTACCTATATGTGAATAGTGACATGTAATTATACATATATTAAATCTAATAAATGGGATCTATTATTGAAATTTATAAATAAAAAATAATGAATAATTAACCTATCAATCATTTAAAAGGAAAAAATAATGGTTCAACCTAGATTTTAATTTTAATTTAATTTCCGGTTTTGATTTATTTTGATGTTCTTATTTGAAACTAAAAAGTTTAAATCTAATGATTATTTTATAATATTCACCAAAAAAAATTCAAAATAATATTTTTCCATGAGGGGAAAAGGATGTTCTCACATAAGTCCATTGGGATATATAAATTTTCCTCCTAAAAATAGTATAAAAAAATTAATCTTAAAAACAATAACTCCCAATAAAGATAAAAGAAAAAGGATAAAAACATAAAATTTTGAATTATTTTAATTGGTTTTTAATGTTTAAATGAATTAAAACAGTTCAAAACATTGATGAAACCTCCCTAAAAAATAAATCTTAAAAATGTCCCCATTATTGAATTTCACGGTGAGAAGAAACAAATATTTTTTATGCTCAATATTATTTTTAAAAAATTGTTCAAGAGTATGTTTAAGGGTTTTCATACATTTCCAATAAAATTTATTAAAATTAAATTCAAAATATAAACATACTTTTTATTTAGGCACAAACACATGAATCTTCAAGTCAAATCTAATGATTTAATGTTAATCATCGATAACAACACCAACCATGGTTACATAGCCAAATTTAACTATATGTAGTGGAATATTGGAAAACATTAAAACTCAATTTTTAGCTAAAAGATTAAATATGCAGCAGTACCAACTGAATTAGTTTTGAAAATAAAATAAGCACTACCATGACTTTTTATAATAATTTCTCTTGGAATTACATGATAAAATTTATCGACATTTCCTTGAGTGAAAACATTGGTTTATTTGACTTTCAATACTAATTGATGAAATATATTAACACCAGAGTCCAACAAATTAATATCAAAAGTAATGAAAACCAATTAGTTGAGTATAAAAGATGTATGGTTAAAGTTTTTTGAGAATGTGTGTCATTGATGACTTGAAAACTATTGGGACTCTACTACATTGAATTTCACAACTGGTTCACCTTAAAATAAATGGGAGGAAAACACAATGTTGTATCCAAATTGAAAATAAAGAGTATTAAATAGATCACAATAGAATTTTATTATTAAGAAAAATAAAATTAAACATGTTATAATGACCATGGGGTGACTCCCATAAAGTATTGAGTTTATATAATTTGGTTAGACATTAGTAAAAAATAAATTTTTCCATCACATAAATGAAATTTATGCCCCTTTTATACCCTTTAATGTATTGCTTGATCCTTAAACAATTAATAAAAAATGGAATCATTTCTACTCATAGAAGATTAATAGCCTCATTAAGAAGGACTCTAAGGATATTTAATGGTCTATTCTACTTGGATTTATGGTTTATAGGAAATATTTTTGGTTTATTATAAAAAATAAATACCTTCTCTCTATCCTCATAATCAATATTCTAGAATATGGAATCATGAAATGATTTTCCCATTTATTTATAAATCTAGTAATTATCAGTAGAATCTCTCCTAATCTCATAAAACTCATTTATCTCAACTAGTCTTCTCCCATCAATATTCACAAATAAATTCAATGGACTTCACTTAAAAATAAGGCTTTTGTTGTAACTCTACAGGTAATGGACTAGACTTTCCAATAATAGCATGTATGGAGACATGCCAATTGGTATTTCAAAACCATTTTTATATTCAAATAAAGCTTCATCAGGTTTGAAGATTTAATCCATCTTAGTTTTAGAGACATTTTTATCTAAAAAAATTTAAGATATCTATTTCAAATATCACTATATCAAATATATTTTTGACGATATGCAATTCATTTTCCTCGATCTTAACCATAATTATCTATTTATGATTTGAATAACAAATTATTAAAATTTGTTCTTTTATCAGTGATAAACACCTCTAGCACCAAACCCCTGAAAACAATGTTCTTTTTAAAAAATTTAATCACACTATTAGACTAATTATTAGGATTTATTACATATTATATCCACATAGAAACAAAATCTATTTCCACAAAAATTTACTCATTACCATTAGAATATGGAAATCATCCAATAAAATCCAAAACCCAAATATCAAAAATTTCTACTTATAAAGTATTGTTATGAGGAATCTATTTATTCTTAGAAATATATATTATATTTCAAAACATATCATACTATACCACTAAACTCCTAGAATCCTTAAAAAAATATGCCAATATAATCCTTCTTGAATAAGTTTTTAGGTATTCATTTTTTTACTATGATGATACTTATTCTTTGAAATGAATATCTTACTTTTATTTTGTGAGAAATGTTTTTGAATCACACCAACTAAGATAAAATTAGTAAAATATGTATACGAAGTATTTTTATTAATAAATAAATTTAATATTTTTTGAATAGTAATATAATAATTAATTTACCTTGAATAATTATTTTGGATACCAAAAATTTGATAAAAGTAATCATCCACAACATTTTTGTCTCCTTAATTATCACTAATTTGAAAATAAACATCTTGCAGAAGAAGTATCCAACTAATGAATCTTTTTTAACACTTCTCATGGAAAATTTTAATATGAAAACAATTACTTTTGACCATATCATTACTTATTAAACATTTATAGAGAAAAATCAACTACTAACAATTCCTTTTTAGTAGTTGTGTAGTTTCTTTAGTAATCATCCTGAAATCCTCATGAATAATATACAATATAAAATTTTCTATCTATACCCAATTTTGAAACTATTTCAAAATCAATATCACTGGAATCACACAAAAATTAAAAATGTGACTTCCGATCAAGTTCAATGATGATGGGTGATGGAGTTTCTCTATATAAATAATAAATTTTTTCAAACAGCTTGCTTAAATAAAAATTTTGTATCATTATCTAGAAGGGATCATAGGGGATTTATAATCATCGAGAAGTCTTTAATAAACATATAGTAAAAATTAGAATTCTATAAAATATCTACCACCATTGACATTCCTTTAGGAGGTAATTTTTGGATTACTTCAATATTGGAATTATCAAACTCAATACCCCTATGAATGCCCTTATGACTGAAAAATATACCTTCATTCACGAAGAAATAGAATTTATATCAATAAAGAACAATATATTCATCTTATAATCTCTAAAAATATAATTCTATATTTTTTTAATAATCTCGTAAAAGTTATTATAAAAATAAAAAAACACCTATAAACACCTAAATGATCCTCTCAATAATTTTTTAAAATATTTTTTTACGGAAACATTTTAAGATGGATAGGGAACCTCAAAGGACAAATGGAATTATTTAGTATGAAATTTTTTTAAATAGGATGGTGAATTCAATATTTGACAAGCCTTTTAGAGCAACAATAATCTTTTTTTAACTAGAATACCCATCCAAGAAAATATAAAAAATCATTCCTAATTAATATATCAATCATTTGACCTAATATTTAAATTTGAACAATGATATTTCTAAGTGTATGAATTAAAAATTGTGTAACCGGTATTGAATCCACATTTAGTTAATTTTATAAAAGGATTTTTTATTCATTTTATTGGAAAAAACTATAAAACCTCCTTTCATTGGAACTACAAGAACTAGGCTAACCAAAGCAATATCTGAAATGGGATAAATGATACCAACAACTAAAATTTTTATAACCTCTTCTCTCACAACCTCTTTGATATTTGGATTTAATATTCTTTGGACCTCAACTCTTAGTTTTTTGTTTTGGTTTCATAATAACCCAATGCATTAAATATGAATTAATAGTCCCATTGATATCATCTATGGACCATAATATTAATGTTTGAATCTTTTTAATAACACTATAATGTTTTCCCTCTTGATTTTTATTATGCTCAATAGAGATAATAACTATAAGTGTTTATTTTTCACATCTACATGAGTATTTTTTGTGTTTTAGGAGTATTTTATGCTTTAAATTTTGTTCCTGTTCATTGGAAAGAAGGATATTAGGATGAGTTTGTCTGAGAATTTCAATATGATTTTAAAATAGAGTTTAAAAACTGTATAGATTATAAATTTATAAAAAAATATTTGATATTTTTATAAATCTTTTCGAAAGTGAAAAACCCAATACATTGAGTTTCAAAATAAAATTTTAAAATGATTTTCAAGGAAATGTCATCATAAATTCTCAAAATAAATACATTATACTTATCATAGTTTTCACCATTTTGAAGAGAAATAATCCTCAATATCTTCTAAAAATTATTTTAGTTCATTTATAGAGAATTAATCATCCACATTAGACTTTAAATTAGGAAAATAATTATTATATATATCTATAATGCTATTAATAGTCTTTTTTTCAGAATCAATTACGTGGGAACCATAAATTACAAATTCCAATGAAATATATCGGATTCTGGACTATTTATAAAATTAAAATTGACGAAACTAGGATTTTTTATCCTCTAAAATTTCCTCCATTGAGTATTTATCAATTAAGGTGGGTTCTTTAAAAATTGTAAACATATTAAATTATTATGATTTCCCCCCAATCATAGAAATAAGTTTCTGTTAGACACATCAAAATGAGAACTCTCAGTGGACAAAAAATGTATACCTAGAATGATGGGAACCTCTTTATCAAAATTCAGATCTAAAATAACAATATAATCTGAAAAAATAACTTACGAATTCCAATAAGAAATACATTAACTTTTTTATATGGGATATTTGAAAGAATAGTCATCCAATTGTAAAATGAAAGTTGTGGGATTCAATTCACCTACCCTAAATTACTGAAATAGTGATTAATGGATTATATTTATACAATTATCAAGATCACAAATATAGTTAAGTTATAAACTATTCACTAAATATAAGGGAGAGAAAAATCACTATGTCTTTTATTTTTGGAGGTATTTTATTTTAAAGAACTGAACTACACACTTCAGTTATGCTATAAGTAGAAATATATTCAATAATTTTTTGAATTTTTTTAGATATTTCACATATGAATTAATCAAAAATAAATCTTTGATTAATGGAAGGTTGGATTGGTTTTTGTTTCAAAACCCAAAGAACTTGTTAATTTTAGGAGTTTTATCTCATTGTATCTTCCTTTGAGGGAATATGGTGGGTTAAAAATTATTTTGAATTGTGTAAAGTCCCTAAATGTTAATTTTTTCTCCTTATCCTTTTTATTTTTCATTTTAAAACTATTTACATCTTGTTTTTTCTGGTAAAACTATTTCATTATCTTTATTTCCAATTTTTCTGACCACATTTTCAAATACAGTGTTATCGAGTTTTTTAGTTACAAAATTTTCAAGATTTTAATTTTTCACTTTCCTATGGTTATTTCCATCCTCTCATTATGTTTTTAAACCAATTAATATTTTTTTCAAAAATGGGATTATCTCTAGTATTAGATATAGCTATAGTTATTTGTTTTTCTTTTTCACTACCAACTAACTCCATATCCAATTTATTGATATTCATTTTTACATTATTCTAACCATTCTTGCAATTATATTTTTCTAATCCCTTGTTATTTATAATCCTAAAATCATGGGCATCCATTCTAGAAAAAAATTTACATTAACCCCTAAAAATTCTCATGATATTTTCAAGGTTAGTTATTTTGTGCATTTTAATAAGAAGTTATAGTTCAGTATGAAAACCCTAGGGTTGTAGTGGATCTACACACACAATTCTCCTGCCAAGAATGTTTTTGGTCATTCCTATAACCTTGGTTGTATTTTTTAAAAAATTTCATATATTTATTTTATCCTTATCCCATAATAACAAAATTAACTTCTTTACAAGTTTTGTAAGGAAAATCAATGTTGAGACAACAAGATATAGATTGTTTATACCTTACACAATGCTAGAATTTTCTCATAAGTGAGTTTTAATGATTGACATTATAAATACAAGGAGAAAGAAAATAGTCATTTTGAATAGATTTTGTGTCTCTCTAGACTATGTTCCTCCCTCTAGAACATTTACAACAATATGTTTTCGAAATTTTATTAAATATATTTTTGGAGTTCTTCAACAATTTTATTAGAGAAATCCCCTCCTAAAGACAGATCAACTAGAGTTGGTTCTGAGGGGTATGTTCACAGTAATAAGTGTCCATTAAGAAATTTTGATAAAATTCATGATTTGAAATTTGTCAAAAGATACTGATAAACATTTGAAATGTCTCATGGAATATTTCACTATCTTCTTGTGGAAGCATATTAATTTTATTCCTAATATATGTGGTCATTCTCCAGGGATATATTTTTTGATAAAATCATTTAACACCTTATCCCAAGTAACAAAAAATTATTCTTCTAAAAATTTGAAATAAGATATATCATTTTTATAAGGACAAATGGAAATATCCTAAAATTTGTCTCTTACTCACCCATCTCTCTTAGTGGATGATATTTTACCACAATAAAAAAATATAGAATAAAGTCCAATAAGTCTTCATTAGGAATACTAGTAATAAATGTAAGTATATAAATAAAGGAAAATTTGATGTCATATTTTCTAGAAATGAGGAGAAAAATATTGCATTAATTGTTAGTAGAGACTATAGGAAACTAGAACTCTTTAATATTGTGCCTCTAAAGCTCAAGTTCTCTAAGTGGATGTGAAATAAATTTTTCATGTAATTAAGAAACCCCTGATTGTTTTACATTATAGATTTTTTTATCTTATTTATTTCACTAATATGTATTCAAAATTCATGAATGTATATATGATGATCTATTAGACATATAACATTTGAAAACATGAATAATTCACTAGGAACAACTTCAAAACAAATTATAATGATTTCTTTAAGAATATTTTTACCACAGTTCTTAGGCTTTATTACATTTTTTCTATTTTATTTTTTTAGATTTTAAAAACTAATCATACGAAGCCCTTACCTGTAAAAGGTGGAATAAAATATTGTAATTAATTTTTGAAAATTTGAAATTTTATTAGTTTTATTCCAACTAACTAACTGTGTATAATGGGATTAATCTTCCAAACTCATGTGAAATGTTAAATGATTTTGCGAATCAATGGATTGAAAAACTCAAAATATAAAACAGTAAAAACTAAAAGAATGATGTTTCTTATAATAATGAGTGTATTGAATAATAATTATAATATAAAGAACAATTGAGAATTAATCAATAAACAACCAATGCATGATATATGGGAAATCAAATTTACTGATATAAAGAATCCTTAATTAATTTAGAAATATTAATGGACCATCACACATTTAAAATACATATTTTCTACTAAATCTCCATAGAATTTGTAGTTTCAGATGAAATCTATAAGTTCATTAGCTACTACGTCCACAATAGAGAAAAGATTAGTATAAAAATAAAACATAAATAATGATCAAATGATCAGTCTAGATGAGTTATCTTTTGACCATATTCAAATGAAATATGTTCATAGATAATACTTTTATTTTAAAAAATAAAAATAATTCAATTTTAATTAATTAAATTAATAAAGGAAGCAATAAATGTTTAGTTTAACCTCATTCTACCAAAAAAACATTTATCAATTGAATATTTTGTTCAATTATAATTATATAAATTCAGATTCAACTACATTTGATATAAATGAAATGGGGGAATGAGAAATATCCCCTATGATCTTAATTAAAAACTAAAATATTTTTTCTTTCTATGAACTACTTGATTAAAATACTAATTCCAATTTCTTCAATGAATAATTGTATTCAATGTTCCTTCCTTCAAAAAAAACACTCTCTACCTCCATTAATTTTCATGTTGAAAATAATTTTTTTCATTGTTTTAATTTTGTCCATAGTCCTCATACAGTAAATTAACTCAATCTTCACTAAATCACTAACCCTGTGAAATCCTTCAATCACCTCTATGTGATATAAGATAAACTCTTCTCACAAATGATGCTCATAATCATTATTTTAAAATTCAAGAATATTTACAAAGTATACATTAATATTTGACTATCAATACTTCTCCACACTATCCAAGAAAGGAAACAGAAACATAACTGGTATTTTTAGTCACATGATTGGCCATTGTAATTTATTCAAAAATAACCCTCAATGATTGTTATCATTACATTTAAAAACTATTAATGTCCACTACCACCTCATGTGACTAAATCTAATCTATTCTAACAACCTCAACACACCCTAATTATATATTTTATATCTAAAAGTATCTTAAATCATGAAAATTATTCATTTTAATCTACCCCTTATTTTTCACACACTAATATTGATTCCACATTATCTTGATCAAAATAGTTATAACACAACTAGATGAATCTCATAATTAAAAAATCTAAATAATTTCATCAACCTTGTTGGATGTGTTCCTATATATCATAATTTTGGTATGATTGATGAGTTATATTCCTTATCATCACCCTTAATCATTCCTCCATAAAACAATTTCTAGTGATCCAAAAGAACAAATGACATAAATTCTTAGATTGAAATTACCCACTAAATTCCTAGTTCATTGGAGTTCATCAATTAAAAAGTTCAATCAAAGAATGATATTCGAAATCACAATAATTCGTGAGATTTTATTTTTCCCACCACCCTCAGATATAGAATCAAACCAGTCGATAATACTTTAGTTGTTGTATATTTTACCATTTCTAAAATCACTATTAAATTAAACTCATTCTTTATTATCATTTCAACATTTGGTTGAAACATTTGGTCATTTTAATTAAGAGACTCTTTGGTCGATCATTAGTTTAAAACCCAACATCAAAATCTATTCGCATCATTCAATCCTACCTATTTATTCAATTATGCTCCATCCTCTCTAAATCTCCCAAAACATCAATCCAACTGGTAGTACCCCATTCCTAAATCCATTTTCAAGATCTAATGAGTGTTTTAATTAATCTATATTCATTATAAAACTCATTTTTATACCATTGGTTTCATATATAATTATTCATCTCAGGTAGGGGAAACTCCTCTTCATGGTCAAATGCATTCTTCATGATCAACCCCTATAAAGTATAGTCAATGATAATAAGAAAATGGTAATTTATATTTACATTAATGATAGGTTGAGTGAAAAGGAACAGTCATAGGTATCATCATTCATAGGTGTTACTGATTAACCTTAACATAATTCTAATTACATGCTTAATATAATTCACTAAAAGAAATTCTATTATTCCATTGAAGGATTTATCTTATGTGGTTCCAACAAAATTGAATTATCTAACATTAATAGTTGTAAATTATCTTATGAGGGTGATGAATTTTTTTGACACAAGTAGATAAAACTTGAAATCCATTGAATATAAGTTAAACTCTAAAAAACATAACTATAAAATAGTTAAATACATTTTATTCCAATTTAGAAACAGAAAAAATGATTAAAATAATTTAAAAAATATTATTTAACATTAGAATAAGGAATTTTAAGAACATTAAAACCAAAACCGAATATAATTCAATTATAACTAAAATACTTTAGTTTATAATATTTTATCATAAAAATATAATAAAATAAAGCAATAATAATTTAAAAATTAAGTACAAAAAACACGTTATTTAATGAAAATATCCAATAAAGTATTATTATATTATATGATCATCAGGAATAAAATATTCATTTTTATAATCTCATTTAGGCATAGAATTTGGTCAAAATATCACTTAAAATATTTGAAAAACATGTAACAATAAAAGGATACATAATCACTTGATATCATCTCCTAACTATTCAGGAATATTCTATTTACATTCAATCACATGTTTATTATTTGGGTACATAATAGGTTTTTATATATAAGGGGTGAGAATAAATATTTATTAAAAACCACTAAAATCCCAATAAACACTTTGATTTTAAGATGATATTATATAAATGGTATAAATATTTTTAATTATTTAACAAAATAATTTTTAATATGTAAAAATTGTTTTAGGTTATAAAAATTTCACCAAATTAGTCTCATACCTACATAGGATAGTTTTAATAAAACCTCAGTTATAAATCATGTAACAACATAGATAAAAATGTTACTCACATTCATAAAATCATAGACACATAAAATCTCACAACTTTCTTAGGAATATCATAAGGGTTATCCCGAAACCTGGCTCACATATCAATGTATCATGTCATGTCCTATCCCAAAACTCCATATATGTGACTATATTCTTTGAAATTTTCATAAGAAATAGTTAGGGTAAATCTTCCCAAGAACACCTTTAATTTTCAATAGAGAAATCCACAATTGATCCTCTAGTTAACCAATAAGAATGAAAAATTACCCTTTTAAAAGTACTTGCAATCCCTTTTACTTAAAAACAAATCATTCTTCCTTAATATATAATTTTCACCAAGATTACTTAACCAAAATATCCAATTTTAATCCTCTTTATCCAATTACTCAATCAACCCATTATATAGTAATCGAATATAAATTAATTATAAAATTTTTATCATTCTAAATGAAATTTATATAATGTATACCTAACTTTATATCTTAACATTCCCATTATAAAATTCACCAAAATAGTTGACTTATTATTCTAGATCATTAAGTATGTTTACCCCTTTAAGCATTAGTTTTATAAGTGAAATAAATTTATAAAACTATTGAATCCAAATCAATATTCAAAAATTTTATAATCTAATTCATATATTATGGAACTTATAACTACCATCACACTCAGGGTGAAAACTATTTTTGAAATCAAAGTAAATGAAACCTTATATTCATAAGGATTGTTTATGGTTCCCAAAGTATAAAAACGTAATGGACTAGTTCATTAATAAATCCATATCTATCTACATACATTAGACGAATTTTCCAATAATATATTTCATTTGATAAATGATAAATTGATCAAAATTGAATTAACCTGAATACTATTTTTTTTAATAATCATCAAACATCTGTATAAATTAATTCTGTGAAAATAAGGAATGAGTTATCATAGTGTGCTTTATATGTAATGGTAATTTAATTTATTTTTAATGTGTTCTATAGTTTATCTTATTATAAATATTTGTTTATCCATTTCAAATATTTTGATATCTCATCACATGAAAAATGTTTCTTGATATTATGAAATATCAGGTAACGGATGATATTTATTGTGATTTTTTAATATATTTTAGATATAGTATGAATCAGTATGATTATTTATTAATTTTTGAGTTACTAAAGTATTTTTTATGGAATATTTCTTAAAAATTATAAAGAGAGGGTATTCACAAAATTTTTTCATTGAGGTGATACTACTGTGGATTAACTAAACACAAAATAGATGTGTGTTTAGAAGTTTTAATGCTCAATAGTATAAGTAAATCATCTGAAACATCTCAATCGAAGCATGAATCCATGTGGTAATATTTTAAATGGAAAAATTTAATGTTTACTAAATAGAAACATGCATTTCATCACCTCATTCTTAGTTTAAAAAACAATTCAATCCATCTTATAAGGAGGTACACTATTATAGACATTTTGGGATGGTTTTCATTAAATATTGGAATGTATATTGATGAAGTATGAAGTGATTATTACATATGGGTCTTCATAGTAACATCCCTATAAAAGTAACTATTTCATACATGGCCTTGTGCATGAATCTATAATAGTTTACATGATGTTATAGAGGAATTATTTACCTATAGACTGATTTATGTTTTACAGAAAAAAATAAATTATTAATATATAATTTTTATTAAAGTAATTTGATTATTTAAAAAATTGGTAGAAACCTTTTTTGGATATTATTATTATATAACATGTTTCCCTAAAAAGAGTAATTTAGTTGAAGGTCCTTGGATTCAAAAGTATATGTTGATTTTCCTTTAGAGGAATGGGATTAGTATGAGATGAATAATAAATTATATCTTAGAATTGGATATTAATATATAGATTTTAGAGATCTATTTTTTAAAATAATGATCAATATCAATTTATTTTAATAAGTGGCCGAGTATCAACATTGAGATCTTTTGACTGAGGTATAAAGATATAAGATTATATCAACATGTCTTCAATATGTTTTTATATAAGGTGAATATCATCATATTTTGTTTTTTGGAAGATTATATTTATTAAAAAATATAAAATATTGAGTTCTTAAAGAGTTTCATAAATTATCAATGTCCATAAATTCTTGTATATAAATTTTTTTAATACATTGAACAATTGGTTTTGGATGTTCAAAATGATTTTAACAATAACTTAATTTTTAGCTATGTATATTATTAGTTATTAGGTGTGAGATAACAATTATATAAAAGATAGTTTTCTACAGAAATATCTAACTATAAATTAACTAGTATTCACCCCCATGTAGTTTCACGGGATGTAGTCGTAGAGAATTTTTCATGATAATTATTAATTATATATAGAATAATTACACATATATTATTTATTGTAAACTATATTAAATTTATTTGGTTGAATAAGTAAATAAGAAGATATATATATATATATATATATATATATATATATATATATACTGAAAACCCAATATGTATTGATAATGTATAAAATAAAAAATATTTGAATACATAGAAATTGTTTTGTATCCATTATGGGTTTTATAATATGATGATACAAACATGTTTATGAAAATATTAATATTAATAGTGTTTCTAGTGAATTGGTTGAATTTATTTTATCAAGAACATTCCTTGTGTAAAAGTTATTGTATTTTAATAATTATTCAATAATGATTAATAGCTGTTTATGTAAAATAATATGAACATGGTTGACATGTTAATTATAAAAAAAACTCAATTATGTTTCATGCAATAAATATTCATCAATGAAGTCTAACAAAAATTTTATCTACAATAAAAAATAAATAATTTTATTAATTCTTAAATGTTGATTCCATTCTAAAAATTATTCGTATATGGATCTCAGGTGTGATTATTTCATTGATAGTTAAAAATATTTTCCATGATAAGAATATGGGTAATTTTTAAATTGAATTCCAATATTAAAAAGGGAATCATAATTTAATGCATTGTTGAATTCTCAAACATTAAGTGATGTTTTTTACTTGCTTGAGAGGATATTTAATTCCCAAAACAGAAGTTAATCTAATATAGTTTCACTGATTGAATCTAAATCACGATTTAAGAATAATTTGTAAAAAACTATTCCATGATATTTTTGGATTCACACCCACATCAATAACCAAAGTTGTCCAAATATGATGTTTAGATGTCAACATTAACAAATGTAACACTGGATAAAGAAAGCATAAGAGTAACATAAAACCATTCATAAAAATATCATAAAAAAAATAAAACAAATTAATAATTAAAATAGTAATATATTTTAATGTGAAACTCAAATTTTATCATAATAACATATAAAATAAAATAAATAATCTCATAAAAAATTTAGAAGTAATGAATTAGTTTAAGATATTGAAATATGTAATAAAATATAAGGTTTATGTAAAATATCAAACCAGGTTGTGACACATTGAGTTGCATGATAGAAACATAAATAGAAATATGAAACTAACTTTAAATTTTAAATAAAAATATTAATGACTTGAAATGAAGTTATCTAGGTTTTAATCACATGGATTAAAAAAATTCAATCACTATAATCAAAATCTATGCGAAAGGTATTGATATGTATATTTATAAACATATAAAATAAAAAAAATTATGAATCTGAATAGAAAATCTATTCAAACTGTATGAATGTGTGCATAAAATCTATTTAGAATTAGTGAACTCTGGAAATTTCATTATACTATACATCAAATTCTTACATATGATCTAATCTAATCAATTCATTAAAACTGTACAATAGTTCAATGAAGAGTAAGAATTTGTACATCAAAGAAGGTAAATAAAATATATACAAACTTTAAATGAATATTATGAATCTGTGTTTTTTTAAATAAACATTACATAACAATAAAGAAGGTTAAAATTTTCACATAGGTAGTAATATATAAAATTTTAGAATTTTGTACATTCACAAATATTTATATTAAAACTGTACAAATGTTTACTGAATTGTAAAAATAGTTATGTAAATACAGATTAATAAAATCTATACAAATTTAAATGTTTTGTATGAATTTGTAAATTTCTAAAATTAACTATCCATGGATATATGGAATTTAAACACACCCTTAAATGAATTCAACTATATAATCTATGTGGTCTAATTTAAACATCAAGTACTTTGTAGAATAAAATACTTTCTCTATTGGGACAAAATTAGCTCTATCAAATTTAATTACCTGATAAATTTTACTAAATCATACCAAAACAACAATTAAAAAAACATGGCACATAAAAATGACAACACAATCCATTGTTTGGTAGAGAACAATGTAAAATAAACACTATTTTTAAGGACTGGTCTGAAATATAACTTCATACATATGGAGGTTAATCATTCTTCTATATAGTTCATAAAAATATTTCCCATTATTTGATTCTTAATAAATGGTTCTTGTGGAAAAAATTGTGAATATATCAGAAAAATTATGTTTTATATAATAAATATGAACAAATAGATCCCTAAAACAACATCAAAGAAATTTTTGAATGATATAACAACAATAATTTCATTACAACTCAAATAAATTGGTTAAACACCTCTTAAATAGTATGAGGAGAACATACCATAACATGAATGAACACAATTTAAATATCTATGAATCACTAACAATCTAGATAAAATAATAGTAGTGAATTATGATGTAATAGTATAAGGAGGTGGGGAAAACATTTAAATTTTGTGTGTATGTGTAACCCGTATTATTTGGATTATTACCTTGATATTATCCATATTCCAAAATATGTGCATTCAGAAATTAGTATTACATAAAAAAATAATTGTTATTAAAATTTATTTACAAACACAACAGAGTAACAAACAAATACTCATATATGAATACTGAAAAAATAGATACATATAAGTTACACAAAATATATTTAAACCTACATATTTACTAATCAACCTAGTAAAAATATTAAAGAGGTCATTAGTTTATAAAATATAATATGATTAGATATTTCAGGATAAAAATTGAAATAATACAAATAAAAGTTTTCCCCATGGAATGGAAATGTAAAATGGGATACAAACTATAACTGTAGCTAAAAAATACATGATGATGTCATATAAAAAATCATATATTACCAAGGTAAAACTAAAGAAAATTCAATTGAACCACTTAATAATAAATATTATCTATATAATTTACGATCAAATAAAAATAGAACCTTCATGTGAAAATAAATCTATTTGTTTTGATATTTAATGTGAACAAATTAAGAAGAAGGATGAAGTTGATAATGTATCAGTTTTTTACTATGAAAAATCTTACAGAAACATAATTAATGGAGTGAAAATTTAGTTTAGAAACATTATTTTTTTAGTGAATATTTTTTTACAATTATGTATCAAATATTCTGTATATTGGACAGAATGGTACTAGATAATTTAAATATGAAACTAGTATTAATATTTATGGTAGTCTAATCAACTAAATTCATATCTAATAGTATTGTGTAAAAAAAATTTCTTTAAATAATGTAAATGTCAATATGTTTGACAAGGATAAATCATGTTACTTTAATAAAATTTCATAATTATATAACAACAACCATATCATCACTTCTTAGGTAGATTGTATAAAAACATCTTTAATAGCCATAGGGGAATATAACATAACATGAATGAACACAATTTATGAATCAATGAATCTCCATCCTTCTAGATAAAATTATAATAGTTATGTATGATGTAAAAGTATAAGGAGGTGGGAAGACATTTAAATTTGGTTTGTATGTGTAACACATATAATATAAATTATTACCTAGATATTATCTATATGCCAAAATATATGTATTTATAAATTATTATTATGTTAAAGAATTATGGTTATTAATTTCTTTCCTGATACGTATTTGTAACAAAAAATAACTAGTCCTAAATTCTAACATAACTAATACATATTAGTTAAAAGAATATTCAAACCTTCATATTTACATTTTAACCTTGTAAAAAAATTAAAAAATTTCATTAATAGAAAAAGCTCAATATGCTTAGACATTCCATGATGTACAATGAAATAATATGAAAAAAACTTTCTTAATGGAAAGAAAACATAAAATGGGATAGTGAATGTAACTAAAGAAAATAGAAAATACATGAAGATGACATGTACATAATCATATATTACCAAGTGAAAACTAAAAAATCCAATTAAACCACCAAATTATCAAGACATTATCTATAATTTGTGATCAAAGAAAACGAGTAACTTTGTATAAAAATAACTCCATTTATCCTGATGTTGAATGTCAAAAACACAAGAAGAGGGATGAAGTTAAGAATGTATAAAATGTTTACATTTAAATCCCCTATAATATCAACATGAATGGAGTGAAATTTAATGCTAGAGAGTTGATTTTTTTGGAGTTAAAATTTACTATGATGATGTGTCACATATTCTATATATTGGTGAACATGGTATTGTAATTTACATATGAAACTAGTATGCATGTTTATGGAAATCTAATTGAATAAATTCAAAGAACACATGTTTGGTATCTACCGATGATGATACCATCTAGAATCCTGTAGCACTCAACATAAGTGATGAAATGAAACAAATATTCAATATCATTACAATAAATGAACCACATGATAGAGAGGGTATAAAAGAGGAGGAACATCTAAAAAAGATGATCCATAAAAATTTAACCTAACTCTCCCAAACATTCCTTGAAAACAAAATAATATAAGCATTTATTAAAAATAAAGCCACTGACTGAAAAAGAAATATTTTTCATAGAAACCACACATATTAAATCATAACATATTTTTCCATTGGGTGAAGGATTAATTCAAATAGATGCAACAATATAGAAAACATTTCAATGTGATAAAATTAATATCTAGACATTCCAAAAAATAGATAAGTAATATACAAAATGAAAAATGATATGATATTCTTTATAAATTTCACTTAGTATAGAAATTAAAATCATGTGCTATAGATCTAAGACCACACACTTATTAAGAGTGAAAAAAAACCAAAATATTTTAATTAAATAATATGATATAAAGGGTAATACATCTAGAAAAAACCCATAAAAATACATTTCCTAGTTAAACTGAACCGAAAATTTTATAAAGGATTGGAAATATTATGGAACATTGAGTAAAACATGATCTATATAAAGATAAAATTAATCACCGCCGATTATAAATGAAACAATTTTCAGGACATTATTAGTAAAAATTTCTTCAGGAAAGGATTAAAAACATTACCACCTACTGTAAAAGAACAGAGTGGCATGGAAACAACAATTTCCAAATCATCACACATTCTTCCATTGGGATGGGGGATTAATTAAAAATTTTGTAACGACATAGAAAATGGGTTCAATAAAACAAAATAAACATATAGAAATGGGAAAAAATAGATAAAAAACATCAATAGAGAAACATTATATGTCTATATTCTTAAATAGAACCTATTATAAAAACATAGATCATTTTATATAGACATAACATCACATACTAGTTTCTAGTGAAAAAAACTCCCAATTAAATTATTAAAATAATATAGCAAAATATGTAGATGAATGGGAAATCAAGTGAAACAACCCTGAAAAAATAAACTACTCAGTTAAATAGAACGTAAAACTTTATAGAGAATGATAAATATGAGGGAACATTTTTCTCTATAAAAACATTCAGATTGAAAAATGTAAAATGAAAACACATAGGGAATAACCTTTGGTAGAGGTGGAGGTAGAGATGGAGATGGAGGTAGTAATTCAGAAGGTGAAGGACGAAGGATGAAAGGTGGATGTGGGTAACATGAATGTGGATGCAGAGGATATTAGAAGGAATGTGTAGTTAATTAGATGGAAGATAGAGGTAGAGATTTATAGTGGGAGAAAAATATTTACACCAAGGGGAGGTTTGGAAATTGGGAGAGAGGGAAAGTGGAGGATTGGAGTGAGGGAGTGGAGGGAGAAGAGAGATAAATTTGGATCTGTGAATGATGGGGTAGCATAGGGCAGTCGATAGGTAAAGGGATGTTTAGCGAAAAATAGAGAAAAGAGAGGGTAATAGTGCACAAATGAGTTGACATATGGATTTGGAGCCATGTTATTTAGAATAGATAATATATATTGGATGATTTTTCTATTGATATTGCAAAAGGATTATATTATTTTATTATAATAATTCATTCATTTGGTTATCATAAACTATATTTTGAATTAAACATATTATGTACTAATAAAAGAGTAAATATAATGGGAAATAGTTTCTAGTAATTATGTGGAGGAAGTTTCGAGGTTTTATCAAGTATGATGAACCACTTCACCTAACCAAGATTATTTATTTTCATCCTACATATACAGAAAAATTTAAAATAAATAATGTTGGGATGTATAATGAATTTGATTCCATGATTTATTAGTCCATTTAGGTAATGTATAGTGGTAATGAAATTTATTATATGTTTGTTCTTACTCTATGGTGGGGAATAATTTATGATTTTCTACAATGCATAATTGCTTGTTGAGTATATCATTGATGATTCACCCATAATTTTTTATATTGATGGTGATGTTTTGGATGATGAAAAAATTTAAAACATCCTTTAGAAATTTAATAAAAATTATAAGCTTTTATATGAAATATTTATTCTATTGGTTAATATATTGTGGAGACATGGAGGATTAGAGTAATGTACTTGGGAAAGGTATTATCAAATAGATTTGAAATTCCTGATGTTATTCTATAATAATTTGTAATTAACATGTTTTAAACATATATAATGAATTATAAGGTTTTTTAAATTACCATTACAAATTTATAGGATATCTTTCATTATTAATGTATGTGAATATTTCATGTAGATAACTATGGACATTTTACATTTGAAGTGTAAAATATTGATTTCAAAGATGTTAATTTTTTTTATTATGACATCGATTTTGAAATTGATATGTGACTATGAGTTGTATAATTAATGACAATAAGAATTGGAAGTACTTTCAATTATATATTTAATAATTTAAGTATTTATTTTTTTAACTTTATAGTGAATTAAATTATATAAGTATAACTCAATTATTATTTTTTGAAAAAATTAAAAAATAGTAAAATGGGAAGTTACTAATGGTAAAGTGGTGACATTAAATAAAGTTATAAATGATTGAATATTTAATGTTATTATTTAAATATGGAATTTTAAAAAGTTATAATTCTTTAATTATATAAGAAAATTAATTTTAAAGAATTATATAATTTACATTTGAGGGTGTTTTAACATGAAAGACTGCATTTCTGTTTTCGTTGAAATTTGTTAAGTTGGACTTTTTCTAAAATTGAAGTCTATGGATGAATAAAAATAAAAAGGAGATTAATGAGTGGAGATATTTTTATTTTGGTATTAAGGTTGGGGAACCTTCATTATCATGTTCTTAATATCTATAAATTAATTATATTACTTTTCTTAATGGTTAATGATTAAATGATAACAACATGTTGAAGATAATATAAACAACTGGGATTATATAATATAAATGTGTGAATTTCGATGATTATATTAAATATAAGGTCAAGAGTTATTTTAATCATGTTATATAATATATTCTCCATTTTTAGTGTTTATTAAAAATATTTTATTTTAAAACTATATGCATATATATATACCCAAATATATACATATATATAAAGGTTTTATTGATTGAATTGATTATAATTTTTATAATTTTTTTTAAATATGGAAATTGTGAATTAATGGATAGAGGAATGGTGGAGTGGGTATTAGGTTTTATATAGTTTAAATATGTGAAAATTATAGAATAATTTATTAGGTACTAATATGATAGTGAAAATTGATTATTTTGAATATATAGATGTTCATTGATTTTTTATTATGGTATTCAATTTATGTATTATTGTTTCACTATTTTAATAATTAAAATAAGTTATAATTTTTAGATAAATAATTAAAATCTTCCATATATGGGGTTAATTACACTTAATGATAGAATGATATTATAAGTTATAAGTATATATTGGAGGATTTGTGGATTAACTTAGAGACTTGCTGAAATTAATACAAGGGTCAAACTAGACACTTTTTCTTCCTCCTATTTTTCACTAAATTCACAAGGTACTACTAAATAATAGTGATTTCGTATCTTATTCGATATTAATGGAAGAAAATGGTTAGGAAATCCAACATTAATGGAATTCCAAAAATAATATTGGTTGATGTGGTTGTGAATGCGGATTATGATTCATAATTATAATAATAATATAAATCAGGTAAATTAAATGAAATTATTGGATATTAATATGATATTGGGGATGTATATGGTAGGTTTTTTAAATTATTATAAATTATAGAACTAATTTTGTTTTTCATGATGATAAATTATTAAATAAGGTAGGTAAATGGATTATAAAAAGATATGTGTGTGTGTGTGTTTGTGCGAGAAAATTAAAATAAGAATATTTCATTGGTATTTTATGTGATATTTAAATTTAATATCAAGTATTTTACTACCCCAATTTTCATAGTTTGAGGAGTTTTATATTTAGGACAATATGTATTGAATTTTCATCAAAGTTGGCATTGGTTTTTGGGTTTCATAGGACCCGTGAATTAATATTTTAAAATTATTAATATATATTAAAACACATGCATGCATATTTTTAGAATAAATGGTTTTCCCATTGATCAAGACATCAGATGGAAAATTCAATACCACAATTATTTCTAGAAATTGGGGATTAAGGCATGAGATACGTAAGGTTGGTTAGCGTTAGATTTCATATGCGAGGAAAACGTTGGCTAGTGCGTTAAATAAAATAAATGATTAATTTATCTATTTTATTTAATGATTATAACCTAATTTTCTCTCCATAAATATTCCATTATTGAAAATATATAGGGTTAAATACAAAACCCTTGGTATTATATAGTCACAAAGGATAACATCACTAATGTTTTCAACTTGGGAACATGGATCAATGACAAATGACTGAAGGAATCCTGGGACAAATAATGCATGCAGGAGGATCTTCACCATCACCACTAGTGAATTCTCTATTCATCAATAATTGTTCCATTATTGAGGAATTTGTTGTTATTTTATATATTTACACAAAGTTAATTTAATTTATGACCATGGATTATATAAGTTATTAATTTTTTTTTTCATGATCCAAAGAATTAATTAGTGTTCTTCAACCAAATTAACTAATTTTCGTTGTTCCAAAATCTCAACACTTTTGTTTCCAATTTTTTTTATTATTGGATGGTATTGTATTAATTAATGGTTATATCACTACATTTGGAATCCTTTTTTCACCAAAAGTTTTTATGTTTTTCATCATTGGACCATATGGTTGGCAATTCGATATTTTCAGGTCAGTTTAAGTGCGATCAAAGGCTCAGAAACACAGAGTATGTAGGAAAAAACTATAGATAATTGTTTTGTAGATGGATAAAGTTTACATTATAGAATATGGGTGTTGGTATCATAGATTGAGATCTCAAATATTGAAGGGAGCTACAACGACAACCGCTTGGTGGATCAAAGTTCTGTTCTGTAGGCATCAATGGATGTAATTTGATTACGAGAGAGATTATACTCTGATTTTGGAGAATTCAGGCGAATAAAATGGTGATAAAGGTTATATAAATAAAGGAACTAGTAAAAAAATTAATACTAGAGCATAGTAATATTTAAAAAATCATTATATACTATGCACTCGAGGTACTCATATATTGAATCAGGTTTTACATGCATATATTATATATTAAAAGATTACTATTCAATTCATTATACAAAAACACACATGAGGAATATACTTTTTTAGTATATTTTGAAACTATGATACGAAAAAACTAGTTAATATGTGAACTGTATTATCTTCTACTATATTCTTCATAAATAGGACCCTTCAGAAATGAAACATAATAAAGAGTAAGATAAGATTCTCAATATGGGGAAACAAGGTATATATCAACATAAAATGATCATCAGGGTATAAGAACATGATAATGATATTTGAAAATCGTACCCTACATATCATATATTTTAAGCTTGAGTCATGGCTTAAATATCAAAAATTTGTAAGACATGAATAATAAAGGAATAAAAGAACATAATTCATGATATCATATCATTTAAATAACACATATATTTTTAAAATAAACATAAGCATGGAAAATAAATTATTATGGATGCCCACCAAGGAATTCATAACATGTTAGGCTATATATAACCACATGTCCACCTTCATCAAGCTTGAGAATGCCTCCCTTTTACCCTTTTTTGGGGCTTGGGATAACCTCTCATGTTACATCTCTTGGGATTGGGATAACCTCCCAAGTACCCTATTTATTCGTCTTGGGTTAAACTACCATGTGCCCAGTTTTATTCTCAGGATAACCACCCATGTAACCTCTTTTTCTATCATAGTATGACTTCTTTTCTACCCTATTTTGAGCTTAGGATAACCACCCATGTGCCCTTTGAGCTTATAGACAAATAATCATTAATCATTTCCTTTTGGGGACATATAGGTCCCACCCATTATATAATCTATAACTCTTATGAAATAAGATCAAAAATCATTCATCATAGTATAACCTATGGGAAATAAATGGGTTTTCTAAATTTTTCATCGTTTTATAACCTATAAAAAATAACTAGGTTTTGTAAATATATTATCATCATAATAATAAACATAAAACATCTATATAATGAATAATGAATGTACCATGGGATCATATTTATTGTAAAACATAATAAAAACCAAATTTTGTTGTCTATGATGAATTTAAATTCCACAAAAATATAATTAATCCATAATTTACTAAAATAAAATTTCCATTTTGAAATAACTTCTTTAAAATATTGAAATTTCTTATAAATTAAATAGAACATTTTATTTTAATATAAAAATGGAAAATGAATATTTAAAACATTGTGTGGTTTCCAGAGTGGAAGATATCATCATGTCCGACATGTTAAAACAATTATTCCTTTCTCTTTTTTAGAAAAATTCAAAAGTTCCACATTCAAAAAATTACATGAAAATTATTTTAAGACCACTTCTTAAGAGTTAAAAACTTGGTAAAAAAACATAAAAATATTTCTAAATTAATAAAAATTATTATTTTAAACATTTTTTAGAAAAAATCAAAATGAAATGGAATGGATTTTCAACCGAAGAGATAAATAAAGTCAATTTTTCTTAAAAACATTACTTTGAACTCTTGGGTACATAAAGAGAGAAAAATGAAAGGAAAAAACATATTTTCATAAAATTAATTGATAAGAAATAAATTTTTGAAGTTATTGGGAGGTATATCATAATATTTCATCATAAAAAACTTAATAAAAAACTATCCTGATAAAAAATGGTATTTTGACCTAAAACCTTTACCACTTTGGTAAAATTTTAATCTTAATCCCCATGAAATAAAAATATTAATTGAAACAATAAATATAATTTGATTTCATAAATTAATTAAACAATATTTAAAATGGGCTTTATATGAAACTCATAAAATAATATTGGTGAATAATATATCATATATCCCAAAGAAGACAATTTGAGACAATAATCCCTTACCTCATGTCTTTAATTTCATGATACATGTTCAAAAATAATGTAAAATAAATATAGGTTTATTATAAAAAAATTATTGAAACATAAATACAAATATATATATATATATACATATCATCGAAGATGTGTTTTACATATAACCATTTATCACCCCATTATTAACAATTTCTTGTTAAAATCATGTTTCGGCTGCTTTATTTTTCATGTTAATTATAGTCTGGTAGTTTTGTTCAGTTATCTGTGATCACAGTTAAATAATGTCTAAAATTTTAAACAAGATATAAATATAATATATATTCATTATATATGTATTTATAGTAATTCATTATATTTTTAAATTAAAAATAAATTATATTGTTCATCGAGATGGTGGGTCGTCCGTACACATGAATGCAATTGTCATTTTCATGAAGAATTGAATGAAATAGTGCTAAATAATATATCACTATTATATAATAATTTATATTTTAAAAATATAATATATATTTATTAAATATATCCTTATATCCATCCATTTTAAAATAGAGTGAAAAACATATCACAACACTACGTGGATGCGAATGTCCACACATACACACGAGGGATGTTATAATTTAAAAAAAATTGGATGTTATTAAGTAATATGTGATATTATAATAATATAAGTATAATTATGTCATAATTATCATATAAATAATTTAAATTCATCATTATATCCTACAGTGAAATGCAGTGATTGAAAACTATTTAGATCGGTTGACGAGGTGGTTGTTCCCCGTACACATGACCAATACTTTCGTTTCTCATTTTATGGAGGTTGAGATGGATATAATTAATTAAATTAATATAATGAAAACTCAATATGTGATAAATAATTCTTTTATTTTCTCATTATAGTTGAATAATATTTTAAAGAGGTGGAATAAGAAATAAAATAAAAATATAGGGTTAAGATAAATACCTCTACTTCAAACAACCTCATTAAGATAGCACCAAAAGCTACAATAGGAGGGTTTCATAAAAAAATAATTCCTCTAGGGAATGGTAAGGTAATTATGTAATATATTATGTTAGGTATTTTCTAAACCAAAAGGCTACGGAATACTGAAGACGATAGGAGATTGGGTTTCCTTTTATAAGAGGGGGAGAGGATACACTTGTATGTTTTGAAAAGAAATATTTTTTAATTTTTTTAACACATTTTACAAGGAAAAAAATGAATAATTATAGAAAAATAAATTATAAAATGTCTAAATATTTCTATAAAAAATTATTTTAACAAGTTTTCAATTTATTTTAATCCTTATCTTTTTAGTTCGACCCTCAGTAAACACATTTTAACCTTAATTGCGGTAATTAATGTTATCTATTTTTACTATTAATTATGTGAAGAAATTTTTTTAGATTGTAATATAATTATAATTATGATAATTAAAATAGAGAAACCATTTTTCCAGAATTCAATTCACATATGTGGTATAATTTAATTTCATATTAATTTTGTAGACACGATAAAAAACAGTTTTCCAAATAGAATATTTTCATATACATAAAAAGTTGTAATGTAAAAATTCAATATCAAATTGATTGTAATGAAAAATATTGGATTATTTATATTATAATTGAACTTATTTTACTTTTAAACAATATTAAAACTAAATTTAACTATTTAAATTCATTAAATGAAAAGATATTTTTCAATAAAAATATTTACTGTACATTATTCTTTTAAAAATTAAACTTTCCAGAAAATTATCAAAAATTCACATTAATCTAATTTTGAAATTATGTTTCAAAAAATGGATATTATTTTTTCAAATAAAATTTATAAAAGTGTAAAAAATAAATTTATTATATTTTCACCAAAGTATAAATAAATACTTTTTGAGATACAGGTATTTTTCAAATCTTATAAATACTTTTCTAAAAATAAATAAATTATATATCAATATATTTTATTTTTTAGAAACCTTGATACATAATTTATAATTTTTTTATTTCTATTCATACTAATAAGATTAATTTCCAGGTTATAATGGTCATTCTTAAATAATAATATTAATAGTATCTTGCATTTCATTAAAACTCGGTGTTCTGTGTAACCCAAGATGTCAATGAAATTAAATTTATTTGAAAAAAATTTAAATTCCAAATGTGTTACATTATTCCTCACATTAAATGATTTTCATTGTTAAAATTACATCAATCTATTATAAAAAAACTAAGGATTATTTCCACCTATCATATCCTCAGGTTCCCATGTAACTTCTCCAAGTTAATAGTTTCTCTTTAAAATCATGACTAGGTGAGTGGTATTGTTTCATAGAACATTACGTCTATGACCTAT
The DNA here is from genome assembly GCA_963277665.1 of Viscum album. Classification (NCBI taxonomy): domain Eukaryota; kingdom Viridiplantae; phylum Streptophyta; class Magnoliopsida; order Santalales; family Viscaceae; genus Viscum; species Viscum album. Next base: position 1,236,084,625 of record OY728150.1, read on the forward strand.
AATCTATAAATTTTTTTATTAATAGAAATTATAAAATTATATAGGTATTTAATTTTAGTTCATTTCATGTGAAGGATGAGGTATGCACTTCCTCAGAAGATACACATGGATGACATTATGGACTTGACAGAGGTTTGGTGGAAGCGTCTTGTGATAAGAAACCATAAAAATATATCAAGAATATCGAAAGGTCCAAAATACATAGGGATAAAAAATATTTTATTTTACTATATAATAGACTTATTCTATCATTAAACTTATAAAAACATCTTCCCACAAACTTTGAAAAACATATTTTTCTATTGATTGTAATCGTTACTTTTCTATCAACTTTGTGCTGCCCTTCTGTGTTGTTGAATTGATCCTACATTCTATACCATTTATTAAAATATATCACATACCAATAACCTTATTTATTCAACTTAATCTCATCATGTTGGAGTTCTACACTTGTTTCAATAGATAGATTCATAAAAAATACATATAAATGCTTAATTAAATGATATTATTTTAATAAAACTCAACTAGGGTTTTAATGGTTCTATTATAAGAACTATGTCTGTGAGTACTATACACATTTATAAAAATTAACTTTATACCATGAGCTTACTGGAGACTTTTCAAGAACTTTGAGTTAACCATGGATCATAGTCATACATACTTAAATGGGGTACCCCCTAGTAAATTACAAATTTATTAATGTATATAAAAGAAATATGATATAGGTATAAGTAATATCTAATAGAAAAAATGTTTTCTTTATTCATTAGTTTATTGACTATAACCCATATACAATTGTTCCCTTTATGTGTTTTTGGGAGTTTGATGATAGAATCTATAGTGACGTTTCTCATTTACATTATCTTATGGGTAATGGTTGTGACATCCATTTAAACATGACCTTATCATCCTTATATTAGTGACATACAAAGAACCATGAAATAAACTCTATAATATCCCTTTTCATTCCATCCCACCAGAAATACTCTTTCATATCTTTATAAGTCTTTGTACTTCCACTTTGAATAGAGAATGAAGAACTGTGATCTTCCTCTAGCATCTCTTTTTTCAAATCTGGTGTTGATGAAAATCATACATGGTTATTCAACCTTATAAATCAATCATCATGAAGTTTAAAATTAGGAACATTTATGTCCTTCTTTTACAACTCTGCATCTTCCTTTTGTTCATCTTAAATCTTTACTTGGATATATGGTTGAATACTTATTTGATTATGATAAGATTTACCCCCTCTTTCATTATTTCTAGATCCATGATTTGAAAATATAGATATATTGGATATTTTTTGATCCTCATCATAGATAATTTATCTTGGTCTTTTTGACTCATCGTATCAACCACCTTGTTCTCTTTCCTAGGGTGGTAATGTATTAAGAAGTCATGATCTTTAATCATCTCCAACCATCTTCTCTGATGCATTTTTAATTATTTCTTTTTGAATATATACCTCAAATTTTGTCATTAATATATATATATATATATATCACCATTATTTATAAAGATAACATCTATATATATTTTATGTATAATCTACTATAGATAACACTAAATAACAAGTTTGGTAATTTTCTACATTAACCTTATATTATCATGAGGTATAATAAACCACATTATCATTGTTAAATCCCATGGTTATCTATAGAATAAAACATATGTTCCAAAATCATTGTAATATTTTGATGTCTCAATTTTTTAAAATATATATTTCATAATAAAAAATATATCATGTAGTCTAGTGGTAGATGTTTCACCCTTATCACCCATTGATTGTGGGTTCAGTACTCATAGAATTTCTAGACGTGACATGTTTTCATTTTTTTTCTCCATAATATATTAATATACTTTATATTACATTACCAAAAATATGATTAAAATCCTTGAATATAACTTCATTCATCAAAAAACATATAATATTTGAATGTTACCAATTCCTTTAAAATTATGAAAGGAGTGTTATTCCCAAATAGTTCATCATGATGAACCCAAGAGTAGCATATACATTATTTCAATAAAATATCTCCCAAAATTTTATACATCACATTAAAATTACACCACTTAGAACTAAAAATGGGTTTCTAGGACTTTTAAATTATGATGAACCATAAATACAAAAACCCATGATGTTATCGATAACACTTATGTTAGTCATACATAAAGACATATAATCTTGAAAAATTAACACAATACTTAGGTGTTTCATTATTTTTATATCCAAAATTACATTGGTAAAATAAATTCTACATCATCATTATCAAATCCCAATGCAACAATACTTAAACCCTTTTAATTTATTGATTTAGTATAAAAAAAAGTTCCTTCCTTGGTCTAAAAGGTAGCCATTTGTTTAGGGAATTAACTCCTATAATTTTAATGATCCCTGCAAATATTAAATTTAATTCCATAGAAATTTATAGCTATTTAAACTTCATTTTCATAATGAAAGAATATTTCCATCCATTTGAGATATTCTTATCAGTTATTCATCCCTACTTTGTAACATGTATGAATCCAAATCTTCTTTCGTTTATTTATATTACCACATGAAAATTCATAAAATTCCATCTTCCTTCTTATTTGATGCATTAGGAATCATACTTATTTTTTTTATTAATGTTATATCATGATTTATGATTAAGAATAATCACAATATCATTATTTATAATAATAATCAAATTTATTTTCTTATAATTTTAGAAATTTCCATCACATTTAATATAAACTATAGTTCTCCCAGTTCAAACCGTTGAATAAAACCAAAAATCATAGTATGATAAAAAATAGTCATAGTGGGAAACCAAAAAATCCATTATATGTTGTCAAAATTATTACAAGGTTATCTCATATATTGAACATTAGGTTTAACCTTGTTCATACATGGTCATCATCTATTCAAATTCATCATGATGGTTCGTAACGTGTTTAAAATATCCACCAGGAGTGTCAAACTAGGTGTGCAGAGAGGACCATATTAGTATAGAAGGTGACAATAAAGTCATATCCTTTTACACCCTTTTAAAAGTTATTACCCCTATACACAAATATTACTAATACACATCCACTTGTAGTATCCTAAAAGATATTTAAATCCATGGAAACCACTCACTCTATCCTTCAACAAAATTCCATGATATTTTCTTATACAATGACTTATCCTTATGTTTTTTACTAAATATTTATCATCCTAGTTTACAAAGGTAAACTAAACCATTTCCCTGATAATATCTATATTGAAAAAGATTTACATATATTGACATTACATATTAAAATATTAATATTCATTTAATTATATACAAATATTCCTAGGACTATAATGGTTTAGTGTCTTTGGAAACTGGGATACATAAAAAAGTAGTTTATTGGTGGAATACATCATCTCACACTATGTTCTTCACAAATTGATCCCTTATTAAATGTGTCATATATAATACCATTCATCATAACCAAGGTAAAGGAAATATAAGAAAGGGTGATATCAAATGTTTTGGTAGGGTAAATAAGAAAAATATCAATATAACATGGGCATACGGGTATTAGAAAATTGGAATATCATTTGAAAACCATTCAACTCATATCAGAGATTTAAAACTTTAGCATTGGCCTAAATCATAGAAATTCATAATATATGATTTTGAAAGGAGTGACGGATCATAATTCATGATAATATGATATTGGAATAGGACATAGATTTTTGGAATACACATAAGTTTGTCAAATCCCATTTCAAGGATACCCACCATGAAATTCATCACATATTATAATTTGGATGACAAATTTTGTACATATTTTAGTTTTTAAATAACCTCCCCTGTACACTCATTTTGGGACTGGGATTACCTCTCATATCCCCCCGTAAATATTGGGGTAACCTATTGTGTACCCTATTTTTTGGTCTTTATATAACCACCCATTTACCCTCTTTCAGTCTCGGGATAACCTCCCATGTATATGTTTATCATGATTAGGATAACCTCTAATGTATCATATTTTAGGCTTGGGATAACCTCTGATGTTCCATTTAATCTCGTAAAACATTAATCATTTCCCAATTGATTGTAGGAAGATATAGGTCTCACACATCAAATAATCCATATATTTTCGTACCATGGTATCATGAATCATTCATCATATCATAACCCCAGAAAAGTAAATGAGTTTTATAATAATTTCATCATATCATAACCCTTGGAAATGAAATAGTTTTTATAAACATTTCATCATAGTATAACCTATGTAAAAAAATGAGATCAATAAAAATATTGTATTCATAATCATAAAAACAACCATTATTTTTAAATAAAAATTATAGTACAATTTGATCACATCCCTATTAAAACATAGTCAATAACAATGGTTCTTATCATTAGTGAATAGAAATTCCATAAAAAGATCACTAAAATATTCTATAGAACAATATCTTTTTTAGTTTGAAATCACTTATTCAAAATATAAAAAATTTCTCAAACATTAAAAAAAATATTTTATTTTAAAATAACCTTGTAAACATTTAATGGAATACTAAAACCAATTATTGTCCGTGATAGTGAAAAATATCAATAATTTCACACACGTTATAATAAAAATTCCTTTCTCATTTTCAAAAAAAAGTAAAAGCACCTCATTAATAAAATGACCAGAAGATTCCATTAAAACCATTTTAAAAAAAATTAATATTGGTAAGAATAAAATTAATGAATATTTTTATTATATTAGTAATATTTATTCAAATTTTATTTAAAACATATATTTGAACGAGAAAGGATTTTTGACTTAACAGAGAAATAATACAATTTTTCCTTAACTTTTTTTGTGAAATTGAATAAAAAAGTGTTTAAAATTAAATGAACACATTTATTTTCATTAAAATCACAAATTATAAAAACAATGCATGATTTTTTTGAGTGGAATATCATAATATTTCATCATTGGAAACTGAATCATAAAAAATCCTAATAAACAATGGGATTGTAACATAAAAACCATACTAATAATGTAACTTTTAAATCGTAAGATAAATGAAAAAAAAATTAAAAAGTATACTTAAATATCATTAAAATATATAAATTCATGATATACTATGTCAAAGGGGTTTTATATAGACATCATAAAAGAATATAAGTGCATAACATAACATATGTCCCAAAGAAGTCAATTTGAGACAATAATATCTTACCTCAATTCCCAACATCTTCATACATGTCCGCACCTCCAACATAATATATAAGAGTTTATTATACTTATATTCCACCAAAATACTCATATATATCATACCATCTGTGATTAACATATAACCATTTATCACCCATTCATTAAAAATTCATGGTTAAAATCACATTTAGTACAATAATTACTGCATTTTTCTTATATGTTTTTCTTTTGTAGTTTAGGTCCCTTTACTTTGATAATGGTTCCATAATATCAATAATTTTTAACATTATATAAATATAATATATATTCAATAATATTTATTGTAATCTATCAATGTTAGATATAAAAAATTAATTACATCGTTCACTAGGACAGTAGGTCGTACTTATGCATGAAAGTTATTTCCATTTTATCGATGAATGAAACAAAATAAATGTTACAAATATATCAAATACATAGAATATTTTATATTTTTATTCATTAAATCTATCCTTATTATTAATTATTTCAAAATATAAATAAAATGTATCATATTGCTTCATGGACGGGGTGGTCCACACGTATTCATGAGAAATGTTGTCATTTTCCAAATGATTGGAAATAAAAAATGTCGATGTGATATTATAATTAAATATTTATAATTATTTAATAAATATAATATATATTTTTTTAATCAATAATTATAACTAGGTATGGGGGAGTTGATGAAAAACTAATTTCATCAGTTCGTGAGGTGGTAGTCTGTCGTACACACGATCAATGGTTTTGTTTCCCATTTGATGGAGGTTGAGATAGATATTGGTAATTTCATTAATAAAATAAAATATAATTATATGGGGGGTATTTATGTTATTATATAATCATAGTATAACAAAATTTTAATGTGGTGGAATAAGAAATAAAATAAAAACACTCAGTTAAGAATAATTTATCTTCTTCGGAAAACTTCCTTATGTAGGAACCAAAATCATTCTTAATTGGGTTTCATAATAAAAATTAGCCTTATAATATTTTTGGAGGGAATTAAGGAATCCATTTTTTTAGGAATTAGTGGATAAAAATGATTTGGAAGTGTTATGAGAAGAGGGGAGGGGTTCCCTTTTATAAATGGGGGAGAGGAAACACTTATGATTTTTGAAGATAAAAAGTTATAACCATGTTTTTAACATAAAACAATGCTAAAATTGGATCATCATCAAAAAAATATATGATATATGGTTATAATATATCCATAACATAGGATTTGTAAAAGGTTTTAGGTTCTTTTAACCCTTATCATTTTTTGTTTTACCCCCCTTAGAAAACCCATTTTAACCATAACTGTGATAATTAATTTTTACTTATTTTTCTATTCATTATGATAAAAATTATGTTCAAATTATTATATAATATTATTTATTTTTATTGAAAACATTTATTTTATTTTTACAAATACAATTTATAGAAGTTGTAGAATTAAATTTAAAATTAAACACACAGACGTGACGAAAAATAGGTTTTTGAAAGAGAAAATTTTCACAAGTATAAAAAGTTTTAATATGAAAATTAAATATTAAATATGTTATAGATAATTATATTATATTAATCCCAATAAAATTTAATTAATGCTATTTTTAAATTATTTTAATGAAATACTTAACTTTATAAATTCATTTAATTAAAAGATAGATTTTAATATAAATTAATATTTTTCACTGGTCATTCAAACTTATATAAAATCCACCATATAATTTTAATTTTTTTATTTTAAAAATGAAGATAATTATTTTAATAAAATTTTATAAAATAAAAAATACAAATTTTATTAGTTTTTCACAAAAAATAGTGAAAAAAATGTTTTGAAAAAAATAGTATTTTCAAAATCATATAAATACTTTACCAAAGATTATGTTCTTATTTATAAATATTTTAAATTTATCTAAAACCAATATACTGAATTTTGAATATTTGGTGATTCCTAGTAATACCACCTTGTTTTATTGCTAGCTTATAATGGTCATGTTTAAATAATAATATTAATAGCATCTCATTGTTCATCAAAACACAATTATTCATGTAACACAAGATATTAAAGAAATGAAATTTATTTAAAAATAACTATTTCATAGAATATTTGTTTGTTATAACACACTCGATATTTTTATTAATATCATGATGGATTGGGTTTCATGCAGATTTAATTATCACATGTCGTGTGTCCCTACCCATAATCCATATGATACTACCCAGGTTGATAATTCATGCGTCGAGGACACATAAACAAGAACTTTAGTGATTAGAAACATCATCTCTCCATGGAGAAACATCATGTGATGGTACATGGTTGGTTGATATATGTCTTTTAAAAAAGACTCCCTTGCCTTTGGGAAAATTAACATGCTCAAAGATCTAATGTACACATCATGTACTTTTCTTGAAAATGTATAGCTTGTATATCTATTTCATTGAGACTATAATTTGGGTTTAAAAGTATATTTTTTTTAATAAACTTTCCATGTATGATGTGACTATGGCCTTCGTTTTGGCCTCGAAGATATGACATGAGGTGTTATGAGTGATAAACTTCTTCAATCGATGCTTTATTGATAGAAATGACCATGTTTGAATATTAGAGAGATATTGGGATCATAACTCTCATATAACACTACGGTGCGGGTCCCCCATACTCACATATTGGTAGAGTCGATTATCCCCCACTCTATGGAGCAAAATGGTTATCAATATACTTATTGTTAGACCCCCTTCAACTAACTTCATATGGGAGTATTTTCTCTACTATATACAGTTCTCCTTTGACAATGGAGTATAGTTGTAAGGATAAGGACCCTCACTCTAATTCTTATGAGGTTTCACATGGTTCTTAGAATTAGATATGGGACCATAGGATCTATATTCATACTCATCATTATCCTTATATGAATTTGAATATTAATAATTCTCTCTATTTTATGACTAGGGTTACAATATTAGCATATGTATTGATTGGATTTATTTTCCCTCTTTATTTTGGGTTAAGTTGACTATATTATTCTAACTCTTCCTTAATAGTTTCGGGGTATCCTACTAAGTATGTTTAAAGTCACACCTTAAAGGGATATGAATGCATGTGTCATGTATTTTAAAGATGAAAAGTTGATCGATGGAAAATTTTTTAGACATGGTATCGGAGGATCATAGTGGTACATGGAGGTGCAGACCGTGTTTTGTGGTCAATCTAAGAGATTGTGATCCATGACCTCTCCATTTTTCCCCTTCTTCACTTTTTTTAGGAGGGGTCCTTATTTCGGTTAGGGAATCTATTTTACCTTTTATTTATTTTATATTACAATGATAAATGATGAGGTGTTTCCTAGAGGTTTTCTCTGACATTGATTACACTATAGATGTTTTAGTTGTTATATATCTATGAATTCTTACATGGATTTAGGTGTATGTGTGTCTAATGGTATATTAGGATAAGGCCTCCCAATTCATTGATATTTTTCTCAGTACTTGTCTCTAGCCTCTTTCCTATTGGAAGTGAGCTCGGGTTGTCACTATCGTCTTACTTTAAGTTAAATTGGGGGCCTGATGGGTCACATCCTGAGAGAGTGGTATCAAAAGAGTCTTTTTCAAGGGTCAACATTTGGAGACAGGATTATCATAAGGATTTTTTTCTGATCTAAAGGCTATTAAAGTGTCTTGAATTAATCTCTCATTCCAATGAACATAATTATGGTGTAGAAACAAATATATATACACACCTAAACTCTAACTACCAATGTGTTGACTCAGCATGAAAAGGCATCCGTTTTTAGAAGAAAAATAAATACATGCATCATATAGGATTGAGTTATTTTTATTTCATATCCTTCTTGAGTTTGATCCCCATATATTATCATCAAACCATAGTACGTCTTGTAAACTTTTAGGATTTATTAGAGATTAATCCCAGCTTGGATTTCTATATAAGGTCACAATGATGAAAAGTTGAGTGATGAGACCTTAGTTCATAGACCTATTAATGATGTGTTCCCTCTAAGAAATCATATATTAGTGCTTTCATTTGATTGGTAGTGCATGGATCAACCTCCGTTGGTTTAGGTGTTTGATTGACTGCATGGTCGGTAGCCAATATATCCAATGGTTTAATATGATGATGCACATAGTAATAGTTCATTACATTAGTTCTAGTGATAAATAATGTAAGAACCCAGACCTTCATTTCTGGTATATTTTCCATTTTTCTGGAGTTTTTGAGAAAAGGGGAGTTTCGGGGAATTTTTGAAGTACATGCCATGTACTTTTTAAGTACATTCCTTGTACTTCGATATCGTGTGAGGCTGTGTGATGGCCTTGTTCGGGCCACACGCACGATCGTGTGGGGTGATGTGGAGGCCTCTTAAAGTGGAGTACAGAAAAGCCTAGTACACGTCGTGTACTCCAAAAGTACACGTCATGTACTCCAAAAGTACACGCCGTGTACTCCAAAAGTACACGCCGTGTACTCCAAAAGTACATGTCGTGTACTCTCTTTTTTTCATTAAATGGATCGGGGTTGCGTATAATTGCCATAACACGCTTCTTCTCCAGCTTCGTCGACCGAGGGCATCCCGTATGTCTGCAAATCTCCTCCGAGCCTCCGAGCCTCCATCTGTTCTCTGAATCGACCGCCATCGATTGCGTTGGAACCGAAGAAATCGACAACGTTCTAAGGATATTCAAGCCTTGTGGTTCAATTATATCAATCTCCTAGCATCAAGGTAGGTTGTCTATGCCTATCTGTTCGAAGTCTTTGAGTTTATGTGAAATTTCCACCAATACCCTTGAACAGGGTATTGTGTGTTTACTGTTTTTCCCCTATTTATTTTTCCTATCTTTATTTTATGCTTGTGTAGAGTTAAGATTGATATGTATAAGGATAATTTCTATGATTCGATGTTTTTCCCATGCCTTCTTCAGTTTACGACCTTTTGGTCATGTTCACCCTTTGGATGTTATACCTGTTTTCCATGACTTGTGACCGTATGATGGAGTGTTTTTCCTTGACATGCCTGTTATTCTGTAGACTGGTTATCCAAGTAGCTTTGTAGGTAAGCTTTGGCCTTATAACATTATTATGCTCTGACTGGCACGTGGCCATGAGAAACTGGTGTTATAGACTATAAGGGGATAGACTGAGTGAAATTCCTCTGAGAGTCATGGAAATTATATACTATAGGGGATAGACCGAGTGAGCTTCTCAGAGTGTCTTAGATATTATAGACCATAAGAGGATAGACCGAGTGAGCTTCCTTAGAGAGTCTTGAGATTTGTAGACTATATGGGGGTAGACCGAGTGAGTTCTCTTGGAGAGTCTTTGTTTTGTTTGAATTCCTTAAACCATTTCAGGAAATAGGAGGAATTGACCAAGTGAGCTTCCTCAGAGAGTCTGTGATAGACTTAAGGCTATAAGAGGAATTGACTGATTAAGATTCTTCAGAGAGTCTCTAGAACTTGGTCCTATAAGGTTAATTGACCGTGTGATCTTCCTCAGAGAGTCCTTGACTACCTTAGACTATAAGTATAATTGACTGAACGTGCTTCCTCAGAGAGTCTTATAATTTCGTATGACCAACCCTAGGGGTTAGGCTGAGTGTACTGCCCATAGGGTTATTGGTACTTCTTGGTTAGGACCAGAGGGGATGGTTGTGAGTACTTTCCAGAGGGATTTCTGTTTGTGGTTAGCTGTTAGTATCACTCCTGCTTGTTGATCTATGGATTGTTTACAGTTGCATAACATTACTGTTTACTGCTTACTGTACTATTACCTTCCATATACTCACTAACTGTTAGGCACAGATCTTCAGGTGGTTGCCTACTGGGATTTAGTCTCACACCCTATTTGGGTCATGCTTTTGGTCCCAAACAGATTATATTGTTGTAGGTATAGACAAGGGCAAGCAACCTTCGACTTCAAGAACCTGATTGCATTGGAGTAGGAGAGCATGTGACCAAGCCGAGGCTTATGATGCTGAGGAGTTGCTTACCTGTTTTTATTTAGTAATTTGGTTTAGTATTTTATTCAGCATTTTGAACTATTTGGCTACTTTCCTAGACATATGTATCATGCATCATTTCATACATATATGTGTGCTCCAGTTTTTTATTGTTTTAGTCTTCCACTATTTACTACTGTTGGATATTTACTGCTTCCACTATTGTATGTGTTCTTTACATCCACTGTGTACTCTGCCAATGAGGGCATAGTTTCCCCACTATCACACCCAAGGCCCACGCTACTAGTCGGTAGCCTCTGGAGTTTGGGGAAATGCTCTTGAGGCCATGTGACCAACTGGGTACGGGGGCGCCTCTGGGTGGCTTCCAGAACCGGGATGTTACAAAGTGGTATCAAATGAATTCTTTTCTATTGACTTACGGTTTAAAGCCTATAGCTTGGGATAGGATAGAATGAGTACTTGGTAATAAGTTGTGCCCGGGAGTTGCTAACCTGTGTACAGGGAAAAGCTATACTAGCTCGTTTATTTCAATTTTACTGGTTTTTAATTTTTACAACTGATATGATTTCACCTTGAGTGATTTACATGCTTTGTGTTGTTACCGTTGTTGTTATTTCTATTCTATTTCTATCATAACCCAATTAGATGAGGGTATTCCATCTCATGCATCATATAGGCTCATGTTAGAAATCACATTCCATGAATTCTTGTCATGCCATCTCGGATGCATTATCAATTGCATGTTGTTGTGATAAATGCTTTGATAGAATCAATGCGATTTGATAAAGAATTTTTTTGTATGGTACTTTCTGAAATCGATGCCAAACGGTGGTTCTTGAGGTGTTATAGGCCCTCATGGACCTGAATTTGGTGGATCATTTCCTAGTTGCCTTGTTATAACTTGTATAAGATGCCAAGCATTGATTCGCGGGGAGTATGGGCCCTCACATATCAGAATTTGGCACCTTGACTCTTGTTTTCTGTGATTTCTGGGCTTTAGAGCAGTTTCTGAACTACTACCTGGAAAAACCCAGAATACACGTCGTGTAGTTTTTAAACTGTCACTGACTGTGTGGGAAGAAACATAGAGTTGTGAAAAATCTTCACGAACATTCCGTGTACAGTAAGTACTCGTCGTGTGGTAGTGACCGTGTGTCTACCTGTGTGACTAATGACACAGTTGAATGAAACTTCGACTATACATGCCATGTCCTATTATCACACACCGTTCCATGTAACCTAAGTACCCGGCCATGTCATGAACATCACGTGTTGGTGAAAACCTTCAAGTACACGCCGTGTTCTCAGGGAGCATGCCGTGTATAGTGAACCTTGTAGTCGGCCGTGTAACTAACAACACGGGTCATTGAAACCTTGTCTAGTTCAAACTGTGTCCTTGAACATGCCGTGTAGTCTATGATTAAGGGGACAATGTGGTTTAGCCGTGTAAGGTGACTCAGGTAGGGGAATAGAGTTTAAGTACATGTCGTGTGTAGGGACAACATGTCGTGTGGTTGGGGCGTTACACGACCAATTGTGGCGGGGGTACATGCCCATGTGAATGAATTTAAAGTACACGTCATGTAGTTAATATACACACCGTGCAGTCATGTTTTGTAAAACTTGAATGTTTCTTTCTCCTATTCCCCTATTGTATTCTTGTGTTCTCAGTCTTTGATAATCCTGATCTAAGGTGTTCTTTGACCTTTTAGAGTTATGCCATCGAGACATCCTCCGGTTGTATGTCAGCTTCCAGGCGGTGATCAAACACCATATATGGCCGATTAGGGACCTCCTGTAGATCCTCCAGTTGTTCCAGCCTTAGAACTAGCATTTATACCAGTTGTAGGTGTCGATGCATCATTTAGGGGAGAATTTATGAGGATGATGCAATCCCTCTATGGAGGGCAGCCTTCTACCCCGTTTATGGAAGAGGTGATGCGGTTTTTTCAGCTGCAACATCCGCTTACTTTCTCAGGGGAAGGAGGACCTCAGGCTGTAGAGTCATGGCTCGAAGCCACACCAGTGATCTTCGAGCATCTGGAGATACCCCTAGAAAAGAGGGTGAATCTTGCTACCTATATGATCTGAGAGTCCGCCAAGAGGTGGTGGGAAGTGATCTCACAATCAGGGTGCCAGCAGAGTATGACTTGGGATGAGTTTCGGTGAATCTTCTACTATTACTTCTACCCAGAGACCTTGAGGTCCGATCGAGCCCGGAAGTTTATGACCATAGAGCAGGGTACTCTTTTTGTGATTGAGTATTCCTCTCATTTCACATAGATATAGTGTTTCACGCCTATTCTACGAAGCGATGAGCTGTTCCTTACGTGGAAGTTTGAGGATGGTCCGAAGCACGACATCTGATCGTAGGTGAACATCTTTATGTTAACATCGATATCCTCCATCGTCAACCAGGCGTTGATTACATAGCACAATCTGAGGGATTCTGAAGCAGTGAGCCAGGGCAGTTCGACATCCAGAGTCAGTGTTCCTTCTACTAATAGTAGGAAGTGCCGTAGGGAGTCTGCTCGAGGAGATCAGAGTAGGATGAATGTATCTTCAGGAAGCCAGGTAGTACTCTACCAATGTGGGAGGAGTGGGAATTCTAGGCCTCAGTGCTAGAGAGAACCGATGGAGTGCTGATCTTGCAACAAGATGGTCCTTCTTCAACATTTTTGTCAGATATTCTCACCTACAGCTGGTGGTTGGGGTTCTTCTATGACCCTGCATTCAGGAGATGCATCGCCAATTTCTCACCAATATGGGAACTGAAGTTCTCCCAACGGTGAGAGCTGAGGTGGAGGTCGTGGTCGTGGGGGTCATTCACCAGGTTACCAGCGACAACATATTGGATCAGCTCAGAGTGGTTAGCCAAGGTTGCAGGGCTGTAGTACATGCCAGACATTCACTGTGGATCAGACCCATCATGATCAGGATCTTGGACCTTCTACAGTTCGAGGTATGATCTTAGTAGCCTCAGTTTTATCTTCATCTCTTTTCGATACTGTTGCTACTCATAGTTTTATCTCTATAGTTGTTGTGGAGAGACTTGGGATATTCATATTTTCCTCTTCTGATATGTTTACTCTATACACACCGTTGGGGACTATAGATGTTAGCGTACGTCAGTGCAGAGAGTTCCCTCTTGAGGTTACAGTGTGTCACTTCTTATGGGACCTCTATTTCCTAGAGTTGACAAGCTATGATGTCATTATCAGAATGGACTGTCTAGTTCCCTTCCATGTAGTCATAGACTGTTATCACCATAGGGTGAGTTTGGTATCACCAGAGGGTGGATCCTTTCTTCATAGAGGCAGATGGGATTTCCAGACAAGTCGAGCAGGACCTGAGAATCTTGGGTTAGGAGGAGTTACAGCCCAGATTTCTAGTCTTTATCTGGATGACTAGGGGACTCACAATTTTACTTTCCTCCAGTGGTGGATCGCTTCACAGATGACTTTCCAGAGGAATTTTCAGGGTTTTCCTCTAGAGCGTGAGGTGGACTTCTCAATTGAGCTTGTGCCAGGAGTGGCATTGGTGTCCATTCTTCTTTATAGTATGGCTACACCAGAGTTGCAGGAGCTCAACAAGAAGTTAGAGGATTTGCAGGAAAAGGGTTTCATCTGACCCAGTACTTCTCCTTAGGGTTTTCCTGCCGTTTTTTTCGAAGAATGCAGATGGTACCCTCAGGCTGTGTGTCGATTATCGGAAGCTAAACCAGTTGACGGTTAGGAACCGATATCCCTTGACGAGGATCGATGATCTATTCGATCAGCTTCGTGGAGCCTGAGTGTTCTGTAATATTGACTTGAGGTCTGGTTATCATCAGTTGCACATTATACCATCTGATATACCTCTTACATCATCCCGGAGCAGGTATGGTCTATAGGAGTATATGGTTATACCGTTTGATCTCACGAATGCGCCTGCAGTTTTCATGGCACTGATGAACCGAGTGTTCCCTCCATACTTGGATTTATTCATGGCTGTTTTCGTGGATGATATCTTGGGGTACTCACACACTTGACATGACCATTCTACCCATCTTGAGATCTGTTTGAGTACATTGAGGGATCATCAGTTATATGCTATGCTCTCAAAATTCCACTTTTTGATGGATCAGATTGACTTCTTGGGTCATGTTATCTAAGAGATATGAGTATCTGTAGACCCAGTGAAAGTGAGAGTTGTAGTTTCTTGTGAGCATCCGAAGAATTTATTTGAGGGGTAGAGTTTTCTAGGGTTGGCTGGATACTACAGGTTTTTCATAGAGGACTTTTCAAGCTTATCAGTACGGCAGATAGGTTTGACTAAAAAGGGTGTGAAGTTCTTATGGTCAGATTTTTTTGAGTCAGCCTTTCAGGAGATGAAAGTGAGGTTTACTTCAGCACCAATACTAGTCTTTACAGATCCAGGAAAGAGCTATACTATTTATTGTGATTCTTCAGGTATTGGTATGGGAGCCGTGCTCATGCAGGGAGATGGAGTCGTTGCGTACGGGTCTCGGTAGTTGAGGCCACATGAGAGGAACTACCCGACACACGATCTAGAGTTGGCTGCCATTGTTCAAGCCTTATGTTGTTGGATACATTATCTTTTGGAAGAGCATTTGTTGGTCTTCGCCGACCACAAAATTCTAAAGTACATCTTCAGTCAGTGTGATCTGATTCCGAGACAGCACAGGTGGGTCGAGTATCTTCAGTCCTTCTACTTTGAGCTTGCCTATACACCTGGAAAGGGAAACACAATGGCTGACGTATTGAGAAAGAGAACTAAAATATAGGCAGTTCAGGAGGGTAGTAGTGAGTGGAATCTTATGGATTTGTTCTGTGAGATGCATTTGGAGGTGCATGATAGACAGGGGAGACTTTTCTATCTTCTTTAGCTGTTACCTCTATACTTCTTGATCGGGTACGGATGAGGAAGCTATCAGACTCAAAAGGCCTAGTCCTACAGGAGAGTGTGTCAGGAGAGGACCCTCTTCTTGGATGGAAAGTGGGAGAGGATGAGATCTTTCATTTTTAGGGACGTGAATGGGTGTCGGCAGACATACACGAGGAGCTGATGCAGGAATTTCATTCCTCAGTTTGGGCAGTACATCCTGGAATCACCAAGATATATCATGATCTACACCGCCAGTATTGGTGGCCATGTATGAAGAGAGATGTTTCAAGTCTTTTCATGATGTGTTAAACTTGTTAGTAGGTGAAAGTAGAGCATCAGTGACCAGTAGTTCTTTTGTAGCAGTTACCCATTCCGGAGTGAAAGTGGAACGATGTCGCGATGGACTACGTGACTGGTTTGCCGAGGTCACCTCTAGGTAATGATATTTTTTGTGTTTTCATTGATATAGTCACGAAGGTTGATCACTTTTTTCCAATCAAGGAGACCTTCAGTGTTGATGAGCTAGGACGGTTGTACATCTGAGAGATTGTACGTCTACATGGATTTATACACTCCATTGTTTCAGACAGGGATTCCCATTTTACTTCTCGGTTCTGGCAAGGGCTTCAGAAGGCTTTGGGTACATAGGTACTTTTGAGTATAGCATACCATCCCCAGACAGATTTCCAGTTTGACCGTACGATTTAGGTGCTTGAGGATATGCTCTGAGCATGCATTCTGAATTTTGGAGGTTCTTTGAAGAAGCATATTCCTCTTGTGGAGTTTTCCTACAATAATAGTTTTCAATTAACTATTCAGATAGCACCTTATGAGGCTTTGTATGGTAGTCCATGACAATCTCCTTTATGCTGGATAGACACAGGAGAGGTAGCTTTACTGGGACCTCGGATAGTTTAGGAGACCTCAAAGTAGATAGATTTGATTCGGAAGAGGATGGCTATGACGCAGTCTCGACAGAAGTCTTAAGATGATCTGCAAAGATGAAATCTGGAGTTAGAGGTCGAGGATTAGGTTTTCTTGGGTATTTCACCAAGGTTGGGACACAAGAGGATTTGGAGAGAGGGTAAACATTCACCTAGGTACGTCGGGCTGTTTGAGGTGTTGGAGAGAGATGGTTCGGTTGCCTATCGGTTGTTGTTACCTCATAGGTACCGGCATATGCACGATGTCTTCCATGTTTCTCAGCTCTGACGTTACTTTTGAGACCCATCTCATGTCTTTCAACCTGAGGAGGTTGAGCTCGAAGCAGATGCATCATTTGAGGATCATCCTATCCGGATTGTCGATCGTAGTACGATGATTATCCATGGTCGGTCTGTTCCTCTGGTACAAGTGCTATGGCAGCACAAGCGAGTATAGGATGAGACTTGGGAGAGGGAGGATGATGTACGACCACAGTGGATGGAGCTGTTCTGGATTTCTTCTTACACACCTCACTAGGGAAATTTGGGGATTAATTCCTTTAATGGGGGAAGTTTTTAAGAATCCAGACCTTCGTTTCAAGAATGTTTTTTCTTTTTCTGGAGTTTTTGAGAAAAGAGGAGTTTCTGGAAATTTTTGAAGTACACGCCATGTACTTTATAAGTACACGATGTGTACTTAGATGTCGCGTGAGGATGTGTGCTGGCCATGTCCAGGCCACACACACGGTCATGTGGGCTGATGTAGAGGCCGCTTAAAGTGGAGTATAGAAAAACCTAGTACACGCCGTGTACTCAGAAAGTACATGCCACATCCTTTTTTTCATTAAATGGAATAGGGTCATGTCTAATCTCCAAAAGATGCTTTTTCTCTAGCTTCTTTGACCGAGGGCATCCCGTATAGCCATGAATCTCCTCTAATCCCCGAGCCTCTATCTGTTATCCGAATCGACCACCGTCTATTACATTTGAACCGTAGAGATCTACAACATTCTAAGGATATTCCAGCCTCATGGTTCAAGTATATCGATCTCCTAGCATCAAGGTAGGTGTTTTGTGCCTTTCTGTTCGAAGACTTTGAGTTTATGTGCAATTTCCACCAATACCCTTGAACGGGATATTGCGTGTTTACTGTTTTCCCCCTGTTTCTTTTCCTTGCATGCTTGTATTCTTGTGTAGAGGTAATTTGGAAATGTATAAGGATAATTTCTATACTTGGATGTTTTTCCCGTGCCTTGTTCGGTTTACGACCTTTTGGTCTTGTTCAGCCTTTGGCTGTTATACCTATTTTCCTTGCCTTGTGACTGTAGGATAAAGTGTTGTTCTCTGAAATGCTTGTTATGGTTTAGACTAGTTAGCCAATTATATTTTGAGGATTAATTTGGCCTTATAGCATTATTATGCACTGATTGGCACGGGGCCGTGAGAACCTGGTGCTATAGACTATAAGGGGATAGACCGAGTGAGCTTCCTCAAAGAGTCTTGGACATTATAGACTATAGGGGATAGACTGAGTGAGTTTCCCTGAGAGTCTTGGATATTATAGACCATAGGATGATAGACCGAGTGAGCTTCCTTAGAGAGTCTTGAGCTTTACAGACTGTATGGGGGTAGACCAAGCGAGCTTACTCGGATTTGTTTTGTTTGAATTCCGTAAACCATTCTAGGCTATAGGAGGAATTGACCGAGTGATCTTCCTTAGAGAGTCTATGATAGACCTAATTCTATAAGAGGAATTGACCGAGTGAGCTTCCTCAGAGAGTCTCTAGACCTTGGGGATATAAGGGGAATTGAATGTTTGATCTGCCTCAGAGAGTCCTTGACTACCTTAGACTATAAGGTTAATTGAATGAGCGTGCTTCCTCGGAGAGTCTTATAATTTTGTATGACCAAACTAGAGGGGTTAGGCTGAATGTACATCCCATAGGGTTGTTGGTACTTCTTGATTAGGACCAAAGGGGATGACTGTGAGTACTTCCCAAGGAGATTTATGTTTGTGGTTAGCTGTTTGCTTTACTACTACTTGTTGATCTGTGGATTGTTTACTATTGTGTAACATTCTTGTTTACTGCTTACTATTTACTGATTACTGTACTATTAACTGCCATATACTCATTGACAGTTAAGAACATATCTTGGGGTGGTTGCCTACTGAGATTTAGTCTAACACCCTATTTAGGTCATGATTTTGGGCCCAAATAGATTATATTGCTGCAGGTATAGACAAGGGAAAGCACCCTTCGACTTGAGGAACTTGATTACATTGGAGTAGGGGAGCATGGGACCAAGCCAAGGCTTGCGATGCTGAGGTGTTGCTTCTCTATTTTCTTTAGTACTTTGGTTTAGTATTGTATTCATCATTTTTCACTATTGGAAACCTGACTTTTCACAACACTTTTATACCAACGGTTTGACAAAACCGTTGGTATAGGTCCATTTTCCCAACGGTTTGGCGAAACCGTTGGGAAATCCCACTTTGTGACCAATTTTCCCAACGGTTTGCCAAAACCGTTGGGAAAGGGTATACCTATCCCAACGGTTTGGCCAAACCATTGGGAAAAGTCCACTTTGTGGCCACCTATCCCAACAGTTTGGCCAAACTGTTGGGATAGGTATACCCTTTCCCAACGGTTTTGGAAAACCGTTGGGAAAAGTCCACTTTGTGGACACCTTTCCCAACGGTTTTTCCAAACCATTGGGAAAGGGTATACCTATCCCAACGGTTTTCTAGAACCGTTGGGAAAGCCCCCTGGAAATCAACCTTCAACCAAAATAAATTCTATAACCATGAACTATACAAATGGTTGTCAAAACAGTTGGTATAGGTCTTGAGAATTTTTATCATATCTTCTTACCGAGAACATTATATAAATAAAAATTTAAAGTAATTATGACAATACATATATATATTTATGTGATTATGTTCACAAAAGTCATGTTAGGTTAGTAGTTAAGTCGTTCAATGATAAACTAGGGGTCCTGGGATCAAATCCCAACGAATGTTTTTTTTGAAATACATATACCAATGGTTCCATAACCATTGGTATATATTTTCATATTACTTATACCTACAGTTTCCAAAACCGTTGGTATAGACCAATCCCAACGGCTTACTTGGATACGGTTCTCCAAACCGTTGGTATAGGCGATACCAACGGTTTGGAGGCCAATACCAATGGTTCCAAACTGTTCGTATATATTAGTTTTCCAGTAGTGTTGACCTATTTGGCTGATTTCCAAGACATATATATCATGCATCATTTCATACATATATGTGTGCTCCAGTTGTTTATTTTTTTAGACTTCCGTTGTTTACCGTTGTTGGATACTTACTACTTCCTCTATTGTATGTGTTGTTTACTTCTGATGTTTACTCTTCCAATAAGGGCATAGTTTCCCCACTATCACACCCAAGGCCCTTACTGCTAGTCAGTAGGCTATGGCATTCTGGGAAATGCACTTAAGGCCTTGTGACCAACCGGGTATGGGGGCTCCTCCGGGTGGCTTCTAGAACCGGGACGTTACAAATACCATCTAGGATTCAAGGAGAGTCGGGCCCTCATTTATTGGGTCATTTGTTTGAGGTAATGGTCTGAGTATTTTAGCTTGTATTGACCCTCCCAGATGAAATAGTAGCACCTTCAACTAGTATTCACCATGGAGAATCAATGTGATGGTGGGTTTTGATAAGTAATGTCATTAGTAAAATTATTCTATAAGGGATATACATTCAAAAGTTGTTTGATAACAAGTATTATCCATTAAGAGTTCACTATGTGCAGATCTAAGAACTTCTTGAGCTATACTTGTGTGATCTTTCTATCGCTGAGTATGCCTTGATGTTACTGACCTCGGACATTACAATATCTATATGGTGTGGTAGAGATACATTCCTGAATAGATGTTTCATTAGGTATTTTAAAGAGAAAACTATGCTAGAGTGGTCTCCTTATGCATTCCAACATTAGCAAGAGTTTTAGAGTGCAACATGGTGATAAAAAATATTCTAGTTGAGGTATGTTTGGAAAATGGTGCTAAAACTGGAAATCATGGGGATGAGTCTTCACTAACAACTTGAAGGCATCACTCTTTCAGGTCTCAGTGTGGGAGGTATATTCCCATATAGACTCAGACACATGGATTTGTAGCGTAGGATTCATGCAAAGGATCTGGTTAGTCAAGACAGGGGTGATGTTGTGCTTGTTATTTTCAAGGTCACATGGATAATTATTTCCCAACCTAACATGCTACAGGTGGTGGATCGACTAGGGAAGGACCTCCATTATAGAGGTAGCATCATGATCAAGAATCTCCCATGTGTGGTTAGGGTGACCCCAATGGGATTGGTGCTAAAACATGAGTTAGTGGAGCCCAAGAGGGAGGAGAAGTCAGCGGAGGAAGCTCTTATAACATACTCCCACCACAACCAATAGTTGACCCACTCTAAGCTCATAGGGGTGACAGTTAATGTTGTGGAAAACTACCAGATTTAGATGGATATGACCAGGATGATTATTAGATGATTCGAGGTATGGTCAATATCTACTCTACTTTAGTTCTAGTTCTTGTAGATCACAGAGTGAGTCATAACATAACCTCAAAATAACTTGTGTGAGAGATATATATTCCATTAGAGTCTTTGGACCAATAATTATTACTAGAGAGTCATATAGGGAGCGATTCTTCTATATCACACATCTTCTTACAGTGTGAGTTGTTTCTCAGTAGAGAGAGTTTCTCATGGGACATCATATTTAATTAGATGAAAATATATGATATCATTATTTATATAAACTAGTTGTCCTTAGTGAAAGACCAGATATAATATCATCCCTATAATGTTTGATGCCTATGTGCTAATGGTACAATATTTCCCTTCATGGGTGAGTAGGATCTTATAGATAAGCATGTGGGGCTCGCAAGAATGAATCTGAAACCTATCACCCATTAGTTGGAATGTTTTTCTGATGGTATAGTCAGATATTTAGAAATGTATCTTCAAGAATTAGTAGAGGATTATATGGACTTATTTTTAGAATATATTTTGGGACTACCTCTGAGGGGAGAGATTGAATTATACATTGACTTTCACAGTAAAACCACACTGATATCTTATGTGGTTTATTACATTTCCCCTATCGAGATTTAAGAGCTAAGGGTATAATAATATTACTTTCAAGAGAATGGTTTTATCATGCATGTCTAGTCCCCCTAGGTGGCTCTAGTGTAGTTCGTGAAAAAAGTGGAAAAGAGAGTACTTTTTTTTGACTACCATCACTTGAATTTTGTTAAAATAAAGAAATGATACCACTTTCCAGGGGTTAAAAATTTTTTAAACTATTTTAAATATGTTAGGTGGTTTTTAATGATTGATATCAGATATTATTCTATCATTTGAGGTTTCAGGGGGATGATATTTTGAATATAAATTTCCAATTTCACTACGAATATTTTGAGTTCATGGTGATGTCTTTTGGTGGTGTATAATTCCCCCATTGTGTTCATGGAACTTATGAAATGGATATTCTAGCCATACATGGAACAATTTGTGGTATTATTTATTGATTAAATTCACATATTATATGTATCTGAGGAGGATAATACCGAGTATTAGGGGATTATATAAGACTTATGTTAGGAGAACTAATTATATAGCAATCTCTCAAAATTTCAGTTTTGTATTTGAGAGGTTCACATTATGGTGTTTGACATCACTTATCATAGTGTACCTATGGATCCAATTAAGAATACTACATTGATATCTAGGGAACCACCCAGAATTATGCTATAATTATGAAGTTTCCTTGGTTTTTTAGGTCACTGTTGTTGGTTTCTAGAATAATTTTATAGGATTTCAGTCCCTTACATTTCCTTCATGTAATGTGTGAAAAAATTTCATGGATTCGGTAGTGTTTGAGATCCTTATAGAAGTTGAGTTAGTGGTTGACCAGTGATCCTGTATTGAGACTACTAGAGGAGGTTTTCGAGTATACAATGTTTTGTAATTCATCTATAGATGGGATCATATGCATTTTGTTGAATGTGTAGGAATTTATTATTTATGGAATTATGTAATTGAGCCCCCATGAGAAATACTATATTTACAATTACATAGAGTTGGAATTAGTTGTATTCACCTTGAAGAAGTGAAGACATTTTCTTTTGGGTGAGAATTTTTTTTTACTCAGACTACTATAGTATCACGTACATCTTTACCCAGAGAGATCTCATCCTCGCATAGAGTAAATGGTATTAACTCATTTAATAATATGAGTTTGAGAAAATCTATGATCTAGTTAAGGGAAACATGGGGTCATATTCCTTTAGAAGGAAATATCTTTCTCACTTGGGGGTTGTCTAAGTAGTTGGCCTTGTTGAATATGACCCTAGTAAGGGAGAGGGGTATAACATACCCAATATCAATGTTTGTGACTTCGCTACTTCATCATTGTGTAATATAGGATCAGTTTGAATATGTTGACTGTGAGGTTATAAATGACCAAATATCTTAAAGATATACACTTGATAGATTTTCAAAAGGTGAGGATCATGTATTATATTTACATGAAGAAACAGTACCCTTGGTAAAATTTCACAAGGATATGTTGATGGATTTTTATACCTACACATTGGTTGTACATATGGGGATTTCATATATTAATAAAGGAATTTTATGATATTTTTTGTGGGTTGGAATGAGGTCGAGTATTTCTAATTTTATTTCTAAATTCCTATCATTTAAGAACGTAAAAGATGAGAATAAGGTTCTAGAAATTTGAATCAATATCTTGAGATCCCTAAATAGAAATGGGATAGTATATCAATAGATTTTGTGATGGGGATTCTATGGAAATTATGATTTCTTGAAACTATCTGGGTTATTTATGACCAACTAACCATGTCAAGACACATTCTTACCATCCAAGAGTATAGATTTATTGAGATATTGTAAAATTTTTACATATAAGAGATCATCTAGATTCATGGTGTTTCCAGGTGATCTCCTTAACCTATAGTGATTGTTTCATGGCACTATTTTAAAGATTCTTCCCAAAGCCTTTGGGTACAAATTATAGATGAGCATTGTGTTTCACCTCTATAATGTTGACCATCTTGAGTGGACCATCTTGGTTTTGGAATATATGCTAAGATCATGGGTGTTTGACTTTAGTCAGAGTGAAGAGAAATAATTTCCATCAGTTATTTTTTCCTATAAAAATATTCATCACTCTACAATAATTATTTCACCTATTGATTCTTTTTATAGAAGTCCCTATAGGTCAGATTTTTACTGGACTGAGATTGTAGATATATCTCTTTTTGGGCCATAACAAGTATAAGAAATGATAGAGAATGTTCATGTGATCTGTGAGTGTATGTGGAATGACTAAAGATTACAAAATTCTTACATGAATTAATATAGTAGACCTTTAGATTTAAATCAGGGTGAACATGTTTTTTTGAGATTATCCCTATAAAGTAGATTATAGATAATTTTTCCTTGGTGAAAGTTATCCACAAGGTTAATGAGAAAATTCAAAATCCTATAGTGGGTCTGTGAGGTGTCATACCACTTATCATTACCCCTATAGTTGAACTAATTGCATGATGTCTTCAATGTGTCACAATTGAGGGGATATATATAAAAAATAACACACTTTTTTAAAAAGGGTGATCATGACATTGGGGATCATTACAACTTCTTATATTACCTAATGTATATTGAGGATTAGTAGTATAAGATCATGTGTGGATATAATATTTCTCTAGGTTAACTACTTTAGAATCATAAGATAATTTATCAGAGATTTTTTGAGTATGATATCCCGATGTGGGATTATTTTTCCACACCTTTGTGGGTAGTGTGTTCTTTTCTTGGTGAAAATCCTTGAATGAGGGGAGAATGTCCCAACACCGGTTTACATAGTTTTATCCTTTGAATATTTGTACGTATATCATGTGATATTTACCCAAAGTTTGAACAATGTATTGGGTGTTGCAAAATTGTGAAATCAATATATATTAATGCACATGTGTGGATATTTTCAACAGAAATGGGTTTCTTATTGATTGGGACCTTAGATGGGAAATCAGAGAGCATATATATTATTAGAATGTGGGGTTTACCATAGGCATGATATAAGGATGGTCATAATCATATGTTCCATAGGAAGTTAAAATTTGTGGGTGTGTTAAATAAAGTAAAGTATTTATTTATTTATTTTCATTCATAACCAAATTCAAATTTTCCCTCTATGAATATTGTATTTTGAATAATATTTAGGGATATCTTCATAACCCAGGGAGATTAGATAGTAGGAAGGGTGAGTTATATTGATATCAACTACATGGGAATGCTGATGGATGATGAATGATTTAGGGAATCATGAGATGAATGATTAACATTGTGGGATCTTCACCTACATTAGTACTCAAGGGGTTCTTCATCAACAATTGATCCATTCTCGATATAGGGATCATTATTTTAGGGATTTAAACTATTTGTATTCGGATTTTGAGAAATGAGTACATATTGTATTTATTTATCTTATTTTCATTATTCATATGTGCTAATGAATTAATACATATTCTTAAACCTAATTATCTAATTTTCATTTTTCCCATTTTCATCCCTTTTCCCCCAAATTTTTATCGATTTCCCGGACAGCATAATCTAATGATAAACAATCATATTTCTTGTGCATTTTCCCACCATCATTATTCAGTTTCTTAATCATTGTCTCATAGTGTCTATGATTTGACATTCTTGGGATAGTTCAAGTATGATCGATCACCGAGAATTGAGGAATATGTGCGAATGATAGAGATTGATGGTTTGTAGATGGATTTGTAAAAGGTGAGTTTTGAATTCATGG
This sequence comes from Viscum album, assembly GCA_963277665.1. Lineage (NCBI taxonomy): Eukaryota > Viridiplantae > Streptophyta > Magnoliopsida > Santalales > Viscaceae > Viscum > Viscum album. The sequence continues at coordinate 1,236,110,473 of OY728150.1, forward strand.
ATTGGGACCCCAATGATGAAGGTCAAAATGATGGAATATTATTGTGATATTGTATTTCTTTTCTCTGGCCATTGGATACTTCAAATAAATGATGGGGAATATTTCTATATGAATTGGGTAGATTATAGTGAGTCAAATGGTGAGAAAGGTCATAGAATGGGTATATTTATTTCCTATGCGAAGACTAGATCTTATGATTATGAAAAACACATTTACACACCATGTAATTTTGAGGAACACATGTCGTGTTCCTCATAATCTCTCAGAATATAGGTTTTGGCAGAAGTTACATATCACACTCTATGTAGTTGGGAACAAATAACCTAGGGCACTACCTGAGAAACCAAACAGTCTTATGATAGAACAAACCAAGGAAATTGGGTAAACAGGCAAGTCGTGTCTCTATAAGGTCATATTGTGGGAATTAATGTAGATATTAATGTTATTTCTATTTAAGTACATACTCGGTGTATGATCCCACACCTGGATGGATTGAAAAGTTTAGAAGGAATTTGAACTTTTGTTACCAAATAGGTTATATATTTAATTGAGACTCATAAGGAGATTTCAAGAGATGGAATACCTAAATATTTTCCTTTATTATGATTCCTAAATCTTTGGTGGTATCCCGGTGTTAGGTTGATATTTATAGGTGTCATGTTTTGGGGGTATTCTAGAAAGGGTGTACAATTTGTTGTTCCCATTTTAGATGAAACCATACAACACATTGATACTATAGAGGGATTTAGTTCAATTTGAACTGGGAATGGTTGTTTTGTATGACTAGTGAATGGTTTGGATTAATATATGAATGGGAAAAGGAGAAACTATGAGACTATGATATGGTTTTGAGAAATGGCTCATGGGATGCACATGGTTTCAAACAAACCATGTGCCTTGTTGTACATGGGAGGTAGTGCTGAAATCATAATTGGATGATGTTTTGTTAAAATATTCAACCAAATTGTGTGGATAATGGGGTTTTATGAAGAAGGGGTTTTCATGGTTAGTGCACAGTTTTGCCAATCGTGCAGCCGGACTGTGTGAATGGTGGCTTGAAACAAAGCCAACCACACGACTGACGCAGAGTTTGGAAAACTCTATGAGTGAATATATTTCATTAAAATCTTGGATTTTTCCAAAATACCCCATTATTTTATTCCACCATTCAACCCCATTTCTCCACCATTATAGGTGCACAAACCAGGGGTTTCTCAAAACCTTTCCACCCATCATTTCATCGATTTTGGGGTGATATATTGGGGATAAATTGGTGTTTGAGGTGAGTTATCCTACTATGATTGTTTGTTTTCTTCTTATTATCATTTCAATCTGATTTTGGGATTATCTAATTTACGTTTATTTGAGGATTCCACTAAATCATGGTGGAATCTTCCATTTATCATGTGTTTTTTGTTCTTTTTCGGTAGAAGAGATCCAAATATGGAATCTGAACTTTGTTTCATGGTGTTTCATCAATGTATAAAATATTTATCAATTTCTTTAGGTTTTCCTGGTCAATTTAACTTAATGGATTCTTTATTTGTAATTTAATATTATGGATTTCAATGGAAATGTGTTTGGAGTTTTTTTATCTTTAGTGGCGGTTTCATAGAGTTTTAATAATGGGGGATCGACCTGGTGAGTTTTTTGGCACAAATCCATATTAGGATTCAGTTAATTAATTAATTATAATTTTATAATTACTTAATTTTGATTTATTTCTTGGATACTAGAACTTGGTTGACCGTGGTGAGCTCGAATGGGAGCCAAAGGGTTTGGACAATTCTTGGATGGGCTTTGAAAGGCTGTCGTGATTTGGAAAATAAATTGAAAATAAATATTGATAATGTAGGTTGTAGATGATCTTTACCCATGGTCCTATTATTTTATTTTATGTGTATGTAGTGTTCACCTTAAATCCCATGAGTTTCATGTTTTATTTCTATTTTTAAATAAAATAGGTGGGTGATGATCATAAATTAATTAATAATTTTGGTTAATGTGATAAAATAGTAAAAATGGGATAATTGGTAGACCATGTAAATAAAGGTTTTGTGACTCTTAAGGTGATACAATGTGGTGATTTATGGGTTGAGTTTTGTGAAATTACTATGAGTAATTTGAAATGATTACTAACATTTGCATTGTTATTTAACACATTTTTGTGTGTTAAAGGTGGGAAAGTTATGATTGAAATAATATTGGCTTTGAAATGTTGGTTTGACCTCCAAGTGTTTTATTAAATCAGTTTTAATTTGATTTCAAATGTTGATTTTAAATTTTAGTGTGATTACTCTTTAAATGGGTTTCATAGAGATTTAAGTTCTTGGTCCCTGTTTGTATTTTCAAAGAGGAGGAACCAGGTTTTATAAAAAGTTTTTTAGTTTTAGATGATCTATGTGTTGATTTAAGGGACTATGGGACCATGATAAATGTTATGGAAAATAAAGGATTGAATGATTTAACTATAAAATTGGTCTTATGTGTGGTAATGAACATATCATTGTAATGTTTATTAAAATGGTAGGGATTAATAATGGAAGTGTTGTGGATGGTCAGACTTGGAATTCTAATTTCAGGTTAGAACCTTGGAATAATGCTTTTGGTTTTCTATCCTGTGACTAATGGTTTTGGGGTTATAGAATGATGATTTACTCTATTTTTTTATGCTATCCATATTGATTCTCTAGGAACCCCAATTATATGTAGTTTTTTGGGGGAAGTACTCAAACTCTTGAACCCATGGGTATGGACATGGAATTCCATACTAAGGATAGGATGGTCTGAAGTGGAGTTTTATTTCTCGATTAGATTCTTGGGATAATTATCTAGGTTTTTTAACTTGTGAAATAAAGTTTGGGGATGGTCAAACATGGAATTACAAATATTGGTTGAATTCATTTAATGATTACCCATTTTTAGTTACTTGTGACCTAGTGGTTCTGAAGGTTATACACGGTATAGCATATCTTAATTGGATACTTGGAATGAGGATCCCTATTTTCCAACTAGTTACCCAAGTGTTTTGTGGATCATATTACCATATATAGATGTATTTATAGATATAAATGGGAAACATTTGGATAAAATAATAAAAGTGAACAATTTATGTTTGTTAATTAATGAACCTTTTTTATTTACCTATTTTCTAATTTTATTTTTTTCCTGCATGCACTGTTACTATGACATAAATTTTCATTAGACACTTAGGGTGGTGGCCTACTAAGTTTTATTAACACCCTTCCCTGTCCTCCATTTCACATGGGTACCTAATTTTACCACCCATTTTTATTACATGAATGGGTTGGGATAAGTCCTTTGTTGAGTATTTTTGATCCAGAAGGATTTCCCGAGTTGTATCAAATGATTGGATGGTTTTGTCTCAATGGTTTTTGGAGCCTTTATATATTCTATTTTATTTTTGGTATATTATGTAAATGGTGTATCGTGTGGTTGGACGTATGAATTACATGGTCGTTTGGGCCCTTTATTGAATTTAATTTTCTGACAACATGTCTTAATTTCAGTTTATTTGATTTTTCCACGTACTCTGATGTGTGTCATATTTATTTATTTTTATTTTTTTGTTCATTATGATATGAGGGTATAGTCTCCTCATAGTTCCATATTATTCTCCCATTACTTTTCAGAAGCCTCTGGATTACATGGAGGCATTCTTGAGGTCGTGTGGGGAATCGTCCTGGGACACTAGTTTAATGGCTTCCAAGACAGGATGTTACAAAGTGGTATCAAAACAGTTTACTTTCAATTATTTTTCTATTTGAGGTTTTGTTTGCTGGAGATATAGGTTTGTTTTTATTCTTGATATGGATACTGGTATGGTGAATCATGAACACCTATTCTAGTTATAATTTCATGTTAAAAGGGGAAAATATTGCTATTTTAGTTTTTGATGTTATAGTTGTGTATGATTTTTTATTTGACTGGCACACATGTTTCTTGTATTTGAGGGTTTATTATTTTTTTTAGGCTCTTCGATCATTATAAATTTTATGGGTACTGCTTTTAGCTGTTGGTTATTAAATGAGAGATTCATATCACGCATCAAGCTATTCACATAGGATCCAAATGTTATAGTCCTTCTAGTGCGTGATTTTATAGATTTCATTCTAATGGAATGTTAAGTGGATCTATGGTGAGACGCTCTGTGATGACAACACTATTTTTTTCCTCATGCGTGGTTTGTGTGGTGACATTTGTGGGTCAGAGTGTTGTAAGTGTTTAGATGTTGTGCCCTTGTTGGTGGTTTTGGTATGAGTATGATAGTATGTCTGAGACCTCTAGGGAGCGGTCTGATGTGCATATTCTCAGAGAGGATAGACACAAAAGTCATATGAAGTTGGTTGGTATAGGAAAATTTTATTTTATGTGACCCTAGAGGATGGTGATATTACCTTTTGATTTTGGTTAGTGAGGAGAATTGTACATATTGATTCCCATGATTTGTGGTCTTCTATGAGCTCACATAGGCCTTGGGTGATTCTGCCAAGTGACCTTTTTGATGTGGCTCTATATAACAAACCTGAACATTATTACACATTAATATATGATTTATTATATAAAATTACACTTAATATAACCCAAATTAAATATTATTATACTATCTTTTGGAATTAGGTACATTACATGATGACATAAAACAATGAATACAACATATTTATTAAAAATATTATCTTGCTTAATGTACACCTTCGAACATAAAAATGAATGGGATAACCTTAGGAAATACACAATAAAGGGGTTATCTATAAAACCTAGTAATTGAATTAACATGTCATAAGTGATAAATTTTAGACAATAGACATATCATTTAGGAATAAAATAAAAATTAATAATAAGAAATGATATAACATGAAAATCATAACATGGTAAATGTGGAAACAACATAAAACACTGAATCGTGAAAATATGTCATGTTTAAACCACCAAGACTTCATAATGGAAAAATTTCCATAAGGGATCAGGTACTACCCTATTCCTATATGACGTATCAGGATACTATACATTATCGAATGCATTTTAGTGCTAACTAGGCACACCCATAATAATCATTTCATTCACATGCTTAAGTGTGCCACATAAATCATACTACCTGGATTCATTCATCGACATAATTTATTCTCCGACCATGGAATGTGTATTGTATACATGTAATTCCCCAATAAATAATTACATGTGCATAAAGGGTATTACCTTCGATAGAATAATGGGTATGGTATTCACTATACAATATTTTTTGCATCGAAAACCGAGGTGAAATTTCAGCAACAAAACGATGTTAAATAAAAATTCAAAAAAATTATTGATGAGAGAAAAAGGGTTATCTAATTAAATTTATATCTTATTTTAATTAATAGGGATATTTAAAATAATATCCAAACATTGGAAATTTGTAAGCATAATGCATAATGTAATGAAAAACCAAGAATAGATAAATGAATCCTTACAAAATTATTGCATGGTAATGGGTGTACATAAAAGATCATGGGATGATTAATGAGAGTTAAAGTAAGATATAAAAATTATACATCAAATTTATGGTAGGTAAATATGGAATATCATATCCCATAATAATAAAATGAAAATTAAAAGACATAACATAAAATGAGTACTTAATAAAAGTGGAGTGCGGAAGATCCCTTAAAAAATATCAGCCTAGTATCTACTTAGATAAAGAAAAAAATAAAAGAGGATAAATGATATATCCATATAATAACATCAATTTGGATGGTACTGTATTATTTATAAATAAATTAAATTATAAACAATTGAAATTAGGAATAAAAATTCCAAAAAAATGTTCTTGGATTTAAAGGTTGAGAGGGAATGGAGGATCCCTTACTTGAGTATGTGACTCCAATGGCTTGGGAGGGGATTATTTAAATCCTGGGGAATATATGGAGGACTATATTGAGTGTATTGAAGATTAAGTACATTCTACATGGATTTTTAGTGTAGAAAAATTGGATCCTGGGTGAGTTTATATAGGAAAAGAGGGATATTTCTTTATTATATTAGTATTTTATTATACATAAAAAATTATGAAAAATCACAAAACCATGGTTTCATCACATGGTTTCTACCAAAGGGGAGTGATTTTCATTATTTTATACTCAGTCATGTATGAGGATACTCGGTAGGTGTATCGGTGAAAGAAGCTTTTCCATGTTCTGCATCTTCATCAATAGAGGAATTTTATAAAAAAATGGATTCTTTGGAAGATTATGTTATGAATATTCATGTGAATATAGTGCGTATGATCAGATATTTGGTATAGTATATATTTATAGACCTATAATGAAAATTTTAAATTGTTGATCCCACTCATCCACCTTCGCTAGTAGATCCCACTCCTCCCCCTCCTCCAGTAGACCCCACTCTTTCTTATCCTACTTTCAATCCCATTATCCACATCTTTTCTAACATTTTGAGTTATATATTTATGATACCTAGTATCATATTGTTTTATATGAGACTATATTTTATATTGGCAATACCATTCATCATCAACAGATGGAGATAGAGCATCATAGAGTCATTATACACGATATTATAGATTTATCACAAGGAATACCATTTTCTATATATTAGGTGAGTATAGATGGACAAGTTATCATGTAATTTTTATTTTATACATCTATACTTGTTCAACATTTTACCCTGGAGGTATGTGAATACTTTATGATTTATTTCATATTGTTATTAATTTTTTCTAACATTTTAAGTGTAATATATTTATGAATTTTTTTTAAATAATAATTCAATGGTAATGAAATATTGTATAAAAAACCATATATAAAATGTGTTATGACTTCATATACAAAATGTAGTATTCTTAATTGATTTCCAATATATTCATTTTTTTTTATGTTTATGGGATTACAATTGAATTTGGTGTGTGTGGGAGTGTAATGAAATTTGTACTTTTTAAAAATGATATCATGTGAATATTAATATAATTATATAGATTTATAGAGCCTCATTTTATTTCACCTACAACTATGAAAATGATTGAATAATAAAGAATGAATTATATTTCTTAAACATTACAAAAGAATGCAATTATTTAGTGATGGATTTTTTTATCTTCCAGATAATGAAACAGATATCTCACATGGGTTTTTATATATATTATATTAATAACCACTAAAATTAAATATTCTTTTATATATGTGTTAATTTCATGTTCTGTGTTTTTTTCCAAGATAAAAGGAACTCTACAAGATATTCTCTATTTATAGTGAAGCGTGATAAAATTTTAAGAATGTATTGGAACTGCAAGTTTGAAATTTTTTAGTACTTATCTATATTATAATGAATTTTATTTTTTTTATTTCAAATAAGGAAAGGAATTTATTTAGATATTCCCCAAAAATGAAGAACTCTATTACCAAATATGTTTAAGAAATGGTTAATTTACATTTTCAATCAAAAACTTTTTGATATATTACTTTATAATTTTAATCTGAACATAAAAACTCTTATATTTTTTTTAAAATAAAAGTCATAAGGGAATGTGTATATTATTTTTGAATATTTACATATGAAATAATTTCAACTGGGACAGTTATGAAGTTATAGTAACTTATATTTTTAGGTATAATTTTTCTTAATATTTTATTCATTTTACTCTGAATAAATGTTAAATTATTTCTATTTAATTTTTATCTTTTTGATGACCCATGACCTTATATTTAACAATATATTAGACACCTACAAATTTAATGGTAAAATTAATTTATAGGTATGGTTGATTTTTAGTTTATTTGTGCTATATATTTTAATCTTTAAAGTTAAATTTATAAGTGTCATGATTCTTTTCTTCTAGTTATACTATTTTAATTTTTTTTAAATTGTTTCTATTGGGGAGGGGATTAATTAAATGAAATATATTTAAAAAAATTCACACTAGTTATGAAATATCCAATGTGAAAAATCAATCATCAATAGGTGATCACGTTAGTTTTTAAAAATTGTTGTTAAAAAATCCAAAAAAAAATATTTAAAACATATATTTTTATTAAATAAACATTAAAGTGTCATTTACAACATCATATGAAATAACTTTATTTAATAATCGACATTAAAAAACCAAAAAAACACAAATGTTATAAATTATTTTTTCACTAGGGTGAAATGAACTGATGGAGATCTTTTTCAGGTGAGATAGGAATGTATGTAGGGAATGGAAATTGAATATGTCTTGTCAGCCAAGGTTTCATAAATCTTGACTCATTGGATACAGATTCAGGTTATATGATTGGGTCACAAAAGAGAGTATCTGATCGTGAAGTGTTAATGGAATCTTGGAGGCATGAATAGATGGTGTCACACTGTGTCATTCGGTTGTGGATCAAACCTTATGGGATTGTATTCTTAAGGTGCCAGAGTGGGGTAAGAATCTATGGGTAAGATAAGGAACTATGTGTATGTCATGATATGATTTCTAGTAGAGAGATTTGAGAACTTTGTGTGTGTTTTTTATGTCCCTAAAAAGAGAGGTGACATCATAAAAGAAAGGGTTGTAGTGGTGTTGATCGATGACATCATAGCATACTCTAAGATAGTGATGACCATGGCCAATATATTTACACCATATTTGGAATTTTAAGATATATTTGGATATCTTACTAGCTCACCTAATGAATGTTGGTTGGACGTGGGGCCTCTTGTAGGTTACACTCATGGGGTGGTGTATGTGGATTTATATGGTGGGATATACACCATCGACTATTTTTGAGTGGGGTCCTTGGGCGAATAGATATTGAAGAATAAAATGGTTTCCATTCTTGGATTCCACAAATGTAATATATTTGATGTCTAATTTGGTCACCCATGTCTAGGTGATATAGACACATCTAATTCTTGGGTTAGTAGTGGTTGGAGCATGGGCCAATGCGGTTGAGGTTGTTTGGGTAAGTCAGTGATGATGAAACTCCTATGGTGGTTAGTGATGTATTAGTTATGGAGGAGTGACCATCATGTTGCAGGGGTTGTAGGTTGTGGGAAAGGTCATCGATCAGTCGTAGTGGAATTGTGATGTGAATAGTGAACCTTTGAGGTTCATTTTTAAATTTTTTGGGGAATTCTAATGGGAGATTAGTGGTGACATATCATTAAGCCAATCGTTGGATTCTAGCTCAATGTGGCTATAAAAGGTATTTTTGGGGGATTATATTTGGTCTGTTTGGGTTGTTGTAGAATGCCTCTGGGTGTGAGGGAATTTTGATCATATATGATGGAGAAAAAATTGTAGTTGGAGCCATGAATTTTGGGTTGATTCAGCCAGTAGTAGTTCGACTAGGGTTAGCACACAATGCCGATGTTAATGGTTAAAAGTTATGTTTAGTGTGTAATTTTCGAAAATTCTTTTGTATTTTGGGTTTATGTGGGGATTAACCTGATTTAAATGGTGTCAATTAATGGGATTTGGTGGTTATAAGATGGTTTTATTAGTGGGGATAAAGTTATCTTATTGACTATTTGGGTGATACTGCAAAGAAAATATTCATTTTTATGGGCTTGGGTAAGCACCGTCACAGTGTTTTGGTTTGGTTACGGGTGTTAGCTCAATGTTCGACTTGTTGAGGGCCTTGAATTAGAGGTTCTTATGAGGTTTAATTCTGGGCCATAAGAAGAAAGATGATGATGTTGGTTAATGTGTGGTGACTGTTATAGGTTTTTGGTGAATATTGTTGACCAATGAGACTGCATAAGGATGATATGTATTATGTTGGGCAGTTTGTAAAATCCCACACCTGGATGGATTGAATGAATTTTATTTTTCACTACCTGACGGGTCAAAATCTTTACTTAAGAATTAGAATGATATTTAATAAGTTAGTTTTCCAAAAATTATTGATTTTGAGATGAGTAATGATGCTTGAGATTTATAATGGGAGTTAAGTTGGGTATTTGATGAATCTGGCTATTATTCTGAAGTTTGGGGGGGTCGGAAATGGTGCATCCTTTGGTGTGCATGGTTTAAGATAAATCATTCAAAACCATGATTCTTATGATTTTTCTAAGTCAATTTGAATAGGGAATGATTTGATTACATGGCTATATCATAGTTTAGAGTAAAATATGTTAGGAAAAGGGAGGAATTGAAGAAGGATAAGGAGGTTATGAGACATGGTGCATGGGCAACACATGATTTTATACAAACTTTGTGCCTTTCTATCGGTGGGAAGGAATAATAGAAACATGTTTTTCACGTGTTTTATAAAATAATAAGAAAAAATCAGGTAGGGAATGTTTTTTGAATAGTAAATGTGTGCATGGTTGTTACATGGTTTGGACAAAAAAGTGGAAAAACCATACAAGTGAATGATTTGGACATATCCAAATGCACTTCTGTTGCACGGTTTGGAAAATTCTGTAGATAGACCATATGGATTCCCATATTTCAAAAAAAAATGGTAATTTTACAAAACTACCCCCTCAGGTTTTTCAACCTATTCACCACCTTTATCCCCTATTCTATATGCATGAACAAGGAGGTTTTGAATCCCCTTTTATCACTCCTTCTTTAGATTTAGGTGTGAGATATTTATCAGTATGTGGTGATTGAAGTGATTTCTCCTCCCCATGTCATTTTTGTTCTTCATATTTTCATTTATCTCTTATTTATGGGATACATTAATTTAGGTTTTGTTTATTTTTCCACAGAAGCATGGCAGAATCATCATTTTCTCATGGGTTTTTGATCGACTTGGGTGGAGGAGATCCCAATATTGATTCAACACTTTGTTGCATGGATTTTTTTTTTCAAATTATGAGACCGTGATGAATATTACTTGGTTTTATTGCTAAATTTAATTTAATTGTTTCTCTATTTGGTATTTACTATTAATTTATTCCTAATAATGTTGTTGGGAGTCCATCGTGGACCTTCCATGGTGGTTTCATGGTGTTTTGGTAAGGGGTGATTGACCTCATGAGTTTTATATATTTTTTCCATGTAGAGGTTTTGTTAACTAATTAATTATAATTTTTATAATTAATTTACTATGATTCATTAGATTGATAATTAATATTGGGTGACTATGGACAGCTCAATTGGGAGCAAAGGGGTTTGGAAAATTCTTATATGGGCCTTATAAAGACTTTAGTGCTTTGAAAAATAACTTGGAAAGCATTATTGATGAGGTAGGTGTTCTAAGATATTTAACCAAAGTCATGTTAATTTATTTTATGTGTGTGTGGTATGATACTTAAATCCCATGAGTGGATTTTTTTATTTCGTTGTTTAAATAAATAAATTGGGTTATGATCACAACATAATTATTTATGATGCTTAATGTTATAAAATAGTAAAATTGGTCTAGTGGGTAGAACATTTAAACAATGGGTTGGAGAATATTAGGGTGATAAAATGTGTTCATTTATGTGTTTAATTTTTTTTTAAATTCTTATTGAGATTTTGAAATTATTTTTAATATACAAATTGGTATTTGACCCATTTTTTTACTATTGAAGATGGTATATTTCTGTTTGAAATGATCTTAGTTTTTAGATGATCTGTTGAACTCCATGTGTTTTATAAAATGGGTTTTAATGGTATTTAAATGATTATTTGAAATGGTTTTTTGAAGAATATTTAAATGGTTTTAATGGAGGTTGAATCTCTTTCACCTGGTTTCGATTTTCGAAGAGAAAGAATCATGTTTTTTTAAAGGGGTTTGTTTTAGTTGAGGCATGTGTTGATTTGATGGTATGTTGGAACATGATAAATTTTTTCATAAATAAAGGATGGAATGGTTTAATTATAAAATTGGTTTTATGTGTGGTATGTAACTGATCATGGTAATGTTCATGAAAATAGTAATGATTGATAAGGGAATGGTTAGCGATGGTTGGACATGGAATTTTGAGTCCTGATTGGATTGATTGACTAATGATCTATGTTTTTCAACCTTTTAATAATGTTTTCTAAATGTTTTAATGATCCTTAACTAATTGCTTTTGGTTAGGCCAAACTAATTCTCTAGGATCCTTGGTGAACCATAGTTCATGGGGGATGAACTAATGCTCATGAATCTAAGGGTATGGACATAAATTTCCATATCCTGGTTGGGATGGTCATAAATGGATTTCCATAATCCTATAAGACTCTTTGATGGATTATTGATATATTATAACTCATGAAATAATTTTTGGGCTGGTCGGACATTGCATTCTGAGTCCAGGTTAGATTCTAGAACCGATGCTTCATTTCTAATGACTTGTGACCTAGTAGTGGGGATGGCTGGACATGGAGTACCAGATTCTGGTTGGATACATGGAGTGAGGCCCCCCAATTTTCAATTCATTAACCCATGTGATATGTGTCATAGGTAACTAGATTTGGCCTAGGGTATTGGTTGGAATAAGTGACAGTTGGAGGAAATAATAAAATTAAACAATTGAACTTTGTTAATTAATAATCCTTTTTTATTTACCTATTTTCTATTATGATTACTTTTTCATTATACACTATTATAGTAACATGTATTTTCCTTAGACACTATTGGTGGTGGCCTCCAGATTTTTTTCTCACACTCTACTCTAGACACCATTTCACTTGGGTACCTGACCATAACTTACATGTTTATTGAAGGAATAATTTTGGCTTAGGCCCGTGTTTTGTATTGCTAGTCGACTGGGATTTCTCAAGTAGTATGAGATGACTGGATGGGTTTGTCTTAGTGATGATATGAATCCTCTATATATTTTATTTTATTTTTTTATTTTTATGTAACTGGCCAAGTGGTTGGTTGGTTGTATGTATGAAATGGCCTTTTGGTCCCTTTATTTAATTTCAATTTATTACAACATGATTTAGTATTATTGTATTTATATTTTATATGTACTCTTCATTGTATGATATTAGGTTATTTTCTTTGGGTTGATCACTTTTATATGGGGTTATAGTCTCTTAACAGTTACTTTTTTGACCCCCACTACTAGTCAAATACCTCTAGAATACGAGGACACATTCTTGAGGTCATTTACAAAACCAGCTTGGGGAAAAACTTCAATGGGTTTTGAGTTGATATGTTACACCTAGGCCTTAGGTTAAAGTCACACATCATGCAACCCCATGTACATGTTGTCTACCTTTCCCAAAAAATCAAAATTGTGTATCTCCTTCTTCAGAACATGAACTTTGGCTTTCAAGTAGACTATCCAGATAAATTTTCCTCATAATATGTAATGATAGACTTTGTTTTGGAATCTAAGATATTACAAGATGTGTTACAAGAAAAATGAATCTTCTATATATTATTTACTTATTACAATGGTTGGTTTTTACTATCACGGATATTTTAAACTCATTACTCCACTGTCACACTAGGGAGTGGGTCCATCATACTCTAATACAAGAAAATTCAGTACCCCCACTCTATGGGGGGTGGATTTCCTTTATAGACAAAGTGGTACTTCCTTTTCATCATTCTTCACCGGGGAGTGGTTTCATTTTTGGGTATAGTTCTCCCCCGACATTAGAGTTTAATAGCTAGGATAGGTCCCTCCACTCAAATTATTGTGAGGTTGTGCATGGTTCTTCGCATCAGTGATGCAAACTTTAGAGTCTCAAGTAAACTCAACATCATCCTTCCCTGACATTGGAGATGGAGAGTTCTATCATTTTTAATAATGGGTTTATTGTGTGATCAAATCTATTTTATTTCTTTTCCCTATTAATATATTATTTTAGATAATTGTTTTATTAAATTAATTCACACTTAGTTTTTATGGAATCTAGTTGAGTATGATCACACTCACTCTTACATGGGCTATGTACGCATGTGTTGTGTCATATTCAGAAGATAAGAAGATCGATTACGACTTTGGTGGACCTAGAATCAGATGTAAATAGTGGTACCTAGAGTATCTAGCTATGTTCGATGGTCAGTCTCATATATTGGGATTCATGAACTCTATCGTTTTCCCCTTTTCAATTATTGTCATATGGGGACTTCCTTTGTTGTTGGGGATGAAATTCTCCCATTTATATCTTTTATATTACCATGATTTAATTTGGTGTGTTTCATAGAGGTTGTCACATGCATTTATTATAGTATTTATATTTCATTTATTATATATATCTGAACTATTCTATGGATCTTGGTGCGTGTGTGTAATGGTATAGTAGGCTAAGGACTCCAATTTTAGTGACTTTCTTACTCATCTCTTCTATCCATCCACTGACCTATTGGGGGGATGCTTGGATTGTTACTCTTGGCATACAACCATCCTAGGAGGGGGCCTAGTAGGTTGGATTATGAATTTTTGTGTGTGATTATTTTCATTTTTTATCATCAATATAATCACAAAAACATTGTGAATATCAATGATATTAGTAATTATGATTTTAACAATAATATTTTGATTATCGATGATGTGGATAACAATTTGGGTTATTTAAAATGATATTAAAAGAATGATTATTGATCAAATGATATGGATATGGAATTTGAAATCATTGTGGTTGAGGTATGGTATATGAGTATATGCATTTTATATTATTGATATTTAATTAGTAATGAAATATCAACAGTTACTATGAAATCACCATCTAAGAATCATAATTGAGTGTGACTTAGCATATACTAGGATAGAGGACAACTAAATCAACAAATATACTAACCTAGTTAACCCTTTACCATAACTATTTTTAGGATGTATAAATTAGATGTTTGTCATTGAGAATTATGGTAGGAAAACTTGTTCGAGTTTGTGCATCGAGGCCCCTTTCTTTTTATTGTTATATTTTCTTACATGTGTTATATATATTCTACATGATTTTGGTGATGTATATTAGGGTGTATATGGGAATTTTATGTTTTAACCACTTAATTATATAGATAAACATACATTCCATGATCATGAAATGATTTTGTAATTTGTTACCTTATTGTGAATTGGTGGTGTATTATATTTAAAAATGAAATAGAAATGAAGTCCAAATGATAATTTATATTCTTGATGTCTATCCTCAATCCCTACACTAATGTAGTATGGAATGTTTCCTGCAAAAATATCATTGCAATATATGGAGGAGTTCTGGGTTATGTTCATAAAACCTCTCACCTCTAAATCATTCATGGGAATAATTTAAGAGAAAAAATCAACTGTAGCTTGTAGGTCTATAATGTAACCTAACTTAGAAGTAATATAAACAGAGAAATTATATCTTAACAACTAAAAAGATATTTGTTTATATTTCTATATATCCTGTACATGTGTATTATCTCATGAAAAAATATTATATTCTCTTAATGATATTTTTATGGTGATGAATACTCCAGTGTTACATCAATAAAAACCACAAAAAAATCAAACATGAAATGGTTGGAATATCTTTTTCTTTAACCCTATGAATACAATTTTTGTGTTCCATAGACCAAATGACACCACAATACAGAATAAGATTCTATACGTATATTGAATAGTAGTCTTAAGAATATCCTCATCCCAAAACCTCAACTTTTAATATCTATACAAAAAAATCAATAATTAAAAACTATCTTTCACCACTCAATTAACCATAGAGATCATTAATCCTCAGATGATGAAAAAACATACCAACCTTTAATTTATTTCACTATTTATAACTAATATATAGTATGAAATAACCATCTACCTTATTAGAAGAAAGACAGGAAGATGTACAACCATGGTAAGTTGGGCTATTTTCTTGAGAAATCCTTGGAATTTCTCATGTGATCGGAAGATGAAGTGGCTGAAAAGATTTTGTCTCTCAATGATACTAAATAAGAATCCACTAAAAATATTTGGACACCTATATGAGTGAATATCAATGAGGAGAAATATGTATAGATTTAAAGAAGGACATGATTTTCATTGGGGGATTTAATAATAAGAAGATCAGCCTTGAGGAGTATGTCGAGTCCTTGGACAATATGACCTTTAGGTTTGAAGATCTTATAATGGATGAGCCGAACACATAGGTAAATGATATCTCTTAAAAATTATTTAGGGTGATTAACTATGGTAGGATTGAGTTGTCCTTTAATGATTTGATTATCTACTATTTTGGTTAAACTCAGGTTTCTCACTTTCTACTAAAAGTGTATGATAAGAAAATTAATTTTCAGTCTAATGGTGAAAATCTATATCATTTAAAATATCCCATCAACATATAATTTTTTTACAAATTTGAATAATAAATATTATTATTTTTCATGTGGTAAGAATATAATAAAATTGTTACCAAACAAAGATAAAACATTATATTAAACTCTATTTCAACCATTGGAGGAAAAATTCTAAAATTATCTTAAAATAAACCAATGAACTCCATAAAAAATGTAGAAATCATCTTTATGTTCACCTATATTGAATAAAAAACTACAAAAACTATTCATTAATTCCATAAAATTATTTAAGATTTTCTTAATTGAAAAAGGAAAGTAAATTCCCTTTTAATCAAATGTTCTTCATTAATGATTAAAAATAGAAGGAATAGATGAAGAAATAAACCTAATTTGGTTGATCCTTAGTAAGATAACCAAAAACATTTCATAAAAAATAGGAAACCCACAATTTAGTGGATGTGTTTTTTAGTGGTTATTAAAATTGTTGGAGTTTGTTCCCAAGCAGAAACTACATTATTATTTGGATTACATTAATATTAAAAGAACTTGACATTTATATACAAATTCAGTTATATATTTATCATTCTTATGCACAACATTAATGTGATAATTTCATATAGTATCTATCACTTTGATAATTCATATATGTTCTCCACTATGATGATGTCTCTAAGCTGCTATGACGATATCTCTTAAATGTAGTTCTATATTTGAATAACATTCTATGATAGGTCATGTTGTGCATATACTGTCAGGTGACATTACACATTTGTGGATGAGGGTTCTTGTCACGATGTTTTTACTAGGTAAACTCCAAGACCGTATATTATAATAATAGAACCACCAGTAAGAATCTATATGTTTTTGTGTAATTGGATATTTTTATTTGAACTTGTGTATAAGGGTTCTTAAAAATGATATTATTATTCATGCATGTTATGAATCTACACATATATGTATGTTATAATCCATGATGATAACTGTTCATGATGAATATAAATACATTTGGTGTGTCATGAATGGCACCTTGTTAATTAATAAGTAAAGATAGGATTTTTTCCTTCCATATTAATGGAATTTGATTTATATTCTATTTGTTTGTTGGAGTATAGTACTCAATATGGGGGGGAATTGAGTATCTATAAAATGTTTTGTTAAATATTGGTTATTTAAAAATGTCCCCAAATAAAAAATATAATCTGAGTTGTATTTTAGAGAATTTATAAGGGTTCTAATTGTTCTGTTAATTTCTCAAAAGATTAATTAGTTCTCAGCTACACTAATATAATGATTAATATAACTTTTGAAACTAACCTAATGGTTCAGAACAGTTATAAACACTTGCTAAAATAAATTTCAATGTTTACTTTTATTAATTAAAATTGTAATGAAACATATTAAAATAAAAATAACAACATAAATAACAGAAATAAAAACAAGTGGTTCAGTCTCAAGTAGAGACATAGTCCTCTCCACTTGGAGATCACCTACCACCATGAAGTTTAAATTAATAAACATGTTCAATCCACACCCAATATCGGGGTTCACAAGAGCACACAAGGCATTCTAGGCCACACATGACCTCTACCATTGTTCTTTGTGGGAAAAACAAAAAACAGTTCACACTTTACCTCTTCCATAGTTCTTCGTGGGATATAAATGGATAAATAAAATGAGAGATTGAGGATATCAAGTATCCCCCAGTTATGCACATGAGACAGTGTGTGTGACATATAGTGACACACACTGCTCAGAAATGTAAATAAATTAACATAAAAAAGCTAAATATATAGAGTAAGGTTAGAAGGATCTGTGTATTATGTGGTAAATATCTGGACTCATTTGACATAGTAGAAATGAAGTTTTAGTCCTCTTCTGGAAGTTGGCTTCCAAACAGAGTGTCGTACCCTCTATATTCTAGATTTTAGGAGAAAAAGATATTCATGTCAGCTCAGCAGGGTTATCTGGAATCCATGATCTCTCTGTATGTTCTTTTTTATGAGTGCTTGGGTTTCGGAAGTTTGTTAAAGAGTTGTATGAGTTCTTTTATTTTGTGTTATTTCTTTTTTGACTACCATTATCTATATCTTTTTTATATGTATTCGCTACATCGAATGATCCAACTAGTAATTCTTTTATACATCGAGGTATAGTAGACATAATGATATTCCCAAGTGCATGTACCTTGTACTGTCCTCAGAATATCCTACAGAAAACATTAAATAATTTCAAAAAGATTAATTTTTCAAAATATAAACATTAGATATAAATTTGAATTAATAAATTAAAAACATTTTTTATGACTATCAGTGAGTCATAAGTATCTTTGAGTCATTTTCAATAGTTTATGAGCATCAATTTGTTATCATCAATGACTCTCTATATCTATGAGTCATTCACATCGTTATCATCATCGGTGAATCTCTCTATTGGTGAGTCCTTCCCATCGGTATCAGTGACTCTAAGCATCCGTGATTAATTTTTACCATCAGTCTGTCCATGCATCAGTGATTCAGCATCGGTGATACATTTTTAACTATTGGTGCATCACCTATCGGTGAGTTACCTATGAGTGAGTCACTCGAATTATTTGTGTGACCAATCATTGGTGACGTGTTCATTAGTTTGTCTTTTTTTTATAGGGGCATCCTACATCGGTGTATCCTTCGATCGTTGATTCCTCATCGGTTAGTTAGCCAACAGTGAATCATTTGTACTATCGGTGTCAGAGAGTTTGAAGAAACTTACAAAGTGTCCATCTTATATAGAATAATAACAAATCAAGTAAAATTTAAATATGAATTTAAATATAAACATGTAAATATATTGAAACATAGATATCCATAATTTATTGAATTAGTGAAATATATTATACCATGTGACATAATTTATTCATATAAAAATATTCATTCATATGATTAACATTACATAAAACATAATATGTGAATTATCAGGACTTTTAAATTGGCTTGATTTGTGATTATTAAAAACAACTATCTCACAAAGGGTTCAAAAATATCCCCCTTTTTATAATAAAAAATCTTGGCATAAATGAGCTGTACAAGATGTTAAGGAATAAAAAAATGACTTAACTTAGCATACCAAATAGTGAATGTGAATTCCCAAAATAACTATAGTCTTTCCTTTTAAGCTCCACCTTAATTATTCTATTAGAGAATATATATATAGAAGGTTCCTTTTAAGAGAGGTATATCATAGTACATTCATGCTCCCCCTTAGTAAGTTGTATTAGATAAGTCTTATAGATTTATATCATTGGTGGAATATATATATATATATATATATATATATATTATTGATTACATTCCATATTTCCAATGTCATAGTGAAGATCCCCCTTAGGTTAAGAGTTGATTTCATCAATAGATTTCTCCCCTTTTAGGAATAGAAAAAAGGATAAATGAAACACAAAGGAAAAGAAAAAGAACAGAGAGAAATTTGAAACACAGTGGAGTGAAATTGATATTCATTATTGAACATAGAGTACAACCATCAAAATAAAATCATCAAAAAATAAATGTATAATGACCTATCAAAGAATGATCTACAATTAAGGATTGGGATTTTCAGGTGATTTCCCTTTGTATGAGGGGTCAATAAAAGGTTCAGGAGGTGGTGTTGTGGATGTAAGAAGGGCTGATCGAATGGAAACACTAGGTAAAAAAAACTATAGTAACATTAGCTATAAGGGTTAGTCTCCTCTCTGACATAACATGACTCAAAGGCTACTCTTGGATCACTGGCCTAATCTGAGATAAGGCTTGAGGCACTATCATTTGAGCAGGAGGTAGTGTACCATTTCCAATGGAAGTAGTTATAGGGACCACTATAGCTTAAACTTTCCCATGCAGGTAGGGATCCAAAATCTTGATAAAATCATTTATTATTTCTCCCCCACACTACATTTATTTCTTGAAGTCCTCATTATTCTCCAAGAACATTTCCAATTTTAGTGTAAAGTCTTTCATCTGACTCATTTTCTATATTAAGTCCTCAGTCATAGGTGGCATCTCAAGATTTTCATTCAAATACTTAAAGCTATTAATTAGAACATGATTGGTGTATATTTTTGCAAAATACATATACATGTTTTCTATTATCTCTTTTTGAGCAGGATATGACTAATTTGTAAACTATCTCACAATTTCATATACAAGGTCAGAGTTCCTACGTACTTTGTAAAGAGTCTCTTTATCAGAGTCACTCTAAACACCCTTGATATCTTCTCTCATCACAGGCACGAGGGACTCCATATCAGTAGTAGAAGACCTGGTATATTTTGAACTATATGCACCAGATATCATCCTTCCAAGATCCTCCTTTATCTTCATCAAATCTACAGTCAGTAGATGTATAACCAGGTTCTTATGAACCTAAAAAACACCACCAAGTGTGATCTTGAAATCATTGGTTAGATATTCCAATTCATTAAACAATCTTTTCAATTATTATTTTAGCATTTTATTATTTCTATCAATGGTATCTGCAATAGTGATTAGGTTAGGATGTATCTCCGGAATCACCATTCAAGCTATCTTAGTAGAAAATTCCTCTGAAATAATCCCATATATTGAATCTTCACTCTTGAATCCAATAGAGGATCTCACAGATTCACAAATTTTATCATTGAGTTGATCAAGATTAGACTTAGTGACATAGTCACTAGGAACTAAAGGTATAATGGGCTCATCAAGGGTAGGAAAAATTGGTGAAGCATGAGAAATTGGTTCCACATTTGCTGGTGGAGTAGGAGGAGCTACCATCTCCTCATTTGAATCATAATCCTGCTCAAATAGTATTAAACTTGGATTTTTATTCCCCTCACCAAAAAAGGACAAGTATATAGGCTCTGCAGTATCATTTATCACTCTACTACATTGAGATATAGGTACAATCTGGTATTCATCTTTTTCTTCTTTATTTTAAGATAAAATAACATTATGAGCCACTGGTACATTCTGTACTTGAGCTTCTACATGAATTCCAGCCCCTTGAGCCACTCTAGCCACATGAGGCTCCTCCTCATTCTGAGGAATATGTGCAATTTGAGCTTATACTTCTTCCTCTTGACCTCTGTAAAGACCCATAAATTTCAAGGAAAATTGTTTCTTAAATTATTTGGGATTTTATGAGTACATAGTTTCTAACAGCGCCTAATTTTGAGGCCCAGTGTGCCCAGAAACAATTTTTGAAGTTTATCTCAAGTACGTTCAGTGAACTTACGAGTGTGTTTTTCTAACTTTTGAACCGGTGCTCAGAATCGAAATCTGGGGGCACCGATGAAACCGCAGCGCCAGTTTTTGCTTAAGAAGACCTTTTCCGGAGTTGTGTTTTCTCGAGAGGTGTTGTTAAATAAATGGATTAATTAAAGAGTGAAATAAAATATGTGTTACAATTTTATTTCTACTCTAATTAATTACAACCTATGTGTGGAAGTTGGGGTGGGACCCACTACATCCTAACTCCACTTGATAGGATATTAGTGAGGTGGGGCCCACACAAGCCCCACCCCTTCAATTTTCCTTAACTCCTCTAAACTTCCCCACGTAAATTATGTGACTCTCCCTCACATTAATGTTTCCAACTTAGAACACCATTAATTTTGAAAACTCAAAATTAATTAGGTGAATTCAACTTTTGAAGTTTTGAATTGTTGGCATGAGTAAATAAAATAAGGAAAAGACTTATTTTATTTTTGTTTGTCTTTTTCTGTGCGAAGAAAAGGAGAGAGCCCTTGTGTTGTTCCTTTGAAGAGCTTCAACCTTCCATGAAGAACAACACTCTTCGCCGAAGAACTCCGACACCAAAAGAAGTGATCGACGCGCCGTTCCTTCTCCTCTCTAGCCAGTGTGAGACGTCATTTTCCTCCTTGGATTTCCTCCGTCGATGTATACAGAGCCACACCCCGTGACACCATTTTCCGCGACACTAGCTTCCGTGAACTACTTTGAGGTACGGGTTGTTTCATTGTTCAAGGATTATTATTTGGATGTTCTTCATTATTTCTTGGATGCTTGTTATCAATATAACGGGAGGAGGTCGGACCGCAGGAACACAGGCGACCCTCCTCCCCCTTCGTTGTTGGTCTTCGTTGTGGTTTGGAATGGGGGCGACGTGGTGCCGTCGCAAAGTGTGGGAACGAGAAAACCGCGGCCGGAGCGGGCCGCGGCGAAGGAGCGTGGCGCCATCGCGCCGCGCCGGGAAGCCAAAGGTGGTCGCAACCAAGTGCGGGCCGCGGTGAAGGGGCATAGTGTCGTTAGGCCGTGCTGGTCAGACAAGGGTCATGGCCTAAGGCCGCAATGGTGCAGAGGAGGTAGCCGGACTTAGCTGGTTTCTGGCGCGTTGGAAGGCGGGGACCCGCGGGGGGGGGGGGGGGGGGGGGGTCCCGCGGCAGCTCACGAGCCGGCCAACAGGGGCGGTTGTTTCCGAGAATCTGGGGGGTGGGGGTGTAACCCTTGGTATATTTAGGTCAGACCCCACCAAAAATGGGGGCCGCCGTTTCAAAATGAGGGAGGCAATGCCTCCCCACTCTGCGTCTAGCTCGACCTCGAGCCGAGCCACGACCCGCGCTAGGCTGGACCGCCCGCGCTAGGCCAGACCGCCCGCGCCGGGCTGGACCGCCCACGCTGGGCCGGGCCCCAGACGTTGGGCTAGGCCACCGCACCGGGCCGAGTCGTGCCCTAACCGGCCATTGCACCGTGCGGTGATCGGTAGAGAATCACAGCCATGCAAGGCCGGGATGAAGGCGAAGCGGTGCCGTTGCACCGCGTAGAGACGTAGAGGGCCGTGACGCCATCGTGCTATACAGGGGAGACGAGCCGCTACCTAAGGCCATAGAGGGGTATCAGGGGTGGCCTGACGAGCCAGCCGCCAGCGTCTCCAGGAGGCGGGACCCATTCTGGGTCCCGCGACATCTCCCAAACTGGCCGACCTTAATGGTCGGCTGTTACCCGGAAAATCGGGGGGGGGGGGGGACTGTAACCCCCCCCCCCCCCGACCAGCTGCTAGGGAGGACCCCACTGGGTCCGCCATTTACAAAAACATGGGGCCACACCCCCTTTTCATCCCACTCGGCCAGCGGCCGAGCCGCGACCCTCTTCCGAGGCGGGCCGCAGGTCGCACGAGACGGGCCAGCCGCAGGCAACGCGGGCCGGGCCGCACCTGCCGCGGGCTGGGCCACGCCTGCCGGGTTGAGCCATGCCCAACTGGGCCGGACCGGGACCCGAGTCAGGTCGACCCAGTTGGGGCCAACCCAGGGGGTGTTGGGCCTTGTCGGACCGGGCCCAGACCCCCTATTTTCGAAACGTTGCGGTTAAATAGATATATCTTGAGCTACATACCTCTGATAGATGCACCGTCAGTTGTGTAAGATTTCATAGAACGAGACGATCATTTTGGTATGTAACACTCATGGTTTCAGTGAAGTTTGGGTATGGCTAGGTTTGTTCGAACTCGAAACCAACCGGGCCCTTGGAGCGGAAACGCTTATAACTTAAGGACTGTACATCCGAATGGCGTGTCGTCAACTACGTTGAATTACTTTTGGTGAGATGGTTCTTTTAGCTTAATATACATGAGGTATGGATGTAGATGGAGTTTGGTCAGTTTGGTTTTAGCTTAAAAACCAACCGGGCCCCTGGGATGGAAAAGCCAATATCTCTCAGACCGGGCATCCGATTGACGGGCCGTCTGTTGCGTTGAGTTCCTATTGATGAGACGGAACTTCGGGATACATCAAATCTAGACTTTGTGACAATTTATGTATCGACCCCCTTGGCTCGTGGAGCGGACCCTCCTGGAATCAAGCGTGCTATGTGTGGGAACCCTAGAGCTGGCTGCGACTGTGACAATGATAACGACTGTACTTGGATCCTACATGGGTTAGGCAGCGAGGACGACTGTACTTGGATCCTTAGTGGGTTCGGATGTGATGACGACTGTACATGGATCCAACATGGGTTCGGCAGAAATGGTTACTGTACTTGGATCCTACATGGGATCGACAACGATGACTTCTGTACTTGGATCCTACGTGGGTTCAGCAGGGGAGATGATTAAGAGGCTACATCTATCATCTCCACCCCTCTTTGTGTGTAGTATACCTGTGTGAGCTGAGTCTTAAATTTCAGTCATCATTATCGTTGTGATTGACTTGCTTTCCTATGTGGATTGGGTTGTGATTTCCTGTGTGTACTGGGTTGTGCTTTACTGTGTGGACTGGGTTGTACTTGGGCTCGTGAGTTGGAGCCGAACTGGAATTGATGACTTAGGTATATGAATGGGCATATACCTAAGTAGAGTTGGTTGATACTTCGTGTTTGTATCTTTCCTTTGTGGTTTATCCTTTGTGGATTCTTGGGAGTCCTTCAGGGGTCTCAGGGTCCCTACTGAGTATCGTATACTCACCATTGCATGAGTTATGACCGCACTACGTTGTGTTTGATGCAGACTACAGAAAACACTGAACGTGGTGGAGTCTTGTGGAGTGGGACCGTACCTGGAGGTGGACCACTTGGCGGGACGTACACGGAGTAGACAGCCGGACCCGAGGAGCTGAAGAGACCATTTTTACCCACCCTTCAGGTGGGATATCTGTAGGATGACTTAGTGGTTTTTGGTATACTTTACTGCAACTTTTATTTCTTTTCTGTTGTACTGTACTTTCAGTTGGGTTTGTATTCTGGCCCATTTACTTTCCAGCACATACTTTTTTACTCAGTTTACATATTGTTTACTTCATATTGCGTACTCTGTTGTGCTTTTTACTTATATAAAAGCAATGTCTTCCCTTTTATAGGGATTTACGCCTTTGGTGCTAGTTTCCAGCCCCTGGCCTATAGAAGTTGGGCTTGCGGTAGTCACGGCACGGGCCCTGAGGACAGGTCGTGACAAATTAGTATCAGAGGAGTTAGTTCTACCGCAGAATTTAGGACTCTGAACTGTCTTTCTGTGAAGAAATAATGTTAAGCGTACTGTGTGTGGATTTCAGTTCAGGGAAACTAGTGTTGGTACGGCGGCCGACGTATCCATACACTAGGATTTGGACATATGATTTCCAACTCAGTGCTTGAAAACATTGATTGCATGTGTGTTTCAAAAGTTTTTCTTTTTGATTACTTTATGTCAGGTCACCAGGTATGCTATATTAACTGTGTTACACCTGTTACATTTCAGGATGGCCCCACGAAGGCACCCATCTAGGGTTCCGAGCCACGTGTGAAATGGCATCCCACCGAGCGATGAGGCCTCGGTGCAGGGCCCCATTACAGTGGAGGCACCAGTTGTACCTATACCCGCTGGGCCACCGATACCACCAGCACCATCAGCGGAGAGTGCACGCTACATGAGTGTGCTACATGAGTTTCAGCAATATAGGTCGCCCAGGTTCTGTGGAGATACGGACCCTCAGGAAGTTGAGGATTGGCTGGAGGCTTTCGTTCGAGTCTTCAGATTGGTAGGGACACCAGCAGATCTAATGGTGATCCTTGTGGTGAGTCTCATATACATAGCAGCAGGTAGATGGTGGAGCCTAATGCTCCAGGTGCACGACGAGGAATCACTACATTGGACTGGCTTTGAGAGCCTATTATTCTCAGAGTTCGTTCCAGCCACCCTCCATGTGGTGCGCATCTAGGAGTTACTACAGCTGCGGCAGGGTAGCAAGACATTAGCCCAGTACTCGGTGAGATTTACCAACCTCTCGCACTACACCACAGACATAGTACATGACCCATTTTTTTGGGCCCAGACCTTCGACCAAGGACTGAGGCATGGGATCAGGGATTCTATGATCTTCCTCAGAATTCTAACATAGGAAAGAGTACTGGAGGGATCCCTTCTTGTGGAGAGCTTTCTTGCTGAACCTACGCCAACAGCGAGTCCTACCGCAGGGCGACATGTAGTAGAGTCTTCTGCAGCTGGCAGTAGACAGATGTCGCAGAATTCCAAGCAGACCAGGCCATCAGGTGGGTGACCTTAGGATACTGGTTCGGAGGTGTAGGGAACATGCAGTAGAGCCAGTCATAC
Organism: Viscum album; assembly: GCA_963277665.1. Classification (NCBI taxonomy): domain Eukaryota; kingdom Viridiplantae; phylum Streptophyta; class Magnoliopsida; order Santalales; family Viscaceae; genus Viscum; species Viscum album. The sequence goes on from OY728150.1 coordinate 1,236,136,650, forward strand.
GAGAGGCAGGAAGTGCTATGCATGCGGCGGGCAGGGCCACATGGGTCATGACAAATCGCCTTGTAGAGGAGCAGCACACAGTTGAGGGACCACCCAGGAAGAGGCAGAGGTTCGACCGTGGAATTCCGCAGGGAGTTGGTGGATGAGGAAAAGGAGCTGGCCGAGCAGTAGGTGGTGGACGACACTTCGAGGCTCTACCACCACCACCACTAGGAGGACTACCCCGACCACAGGGATCTAGCAGATAGGGGCAGGCTCAGCTCCAGGCAGTCGAGGACTATGACCACGGTGCACCTGAGATGATTTGAGGTACTATCTATGTCTACTTCACCCTTACTATAGTTCTTATTGACATAGGAGCGAGTCATTATTTTATTTTCGCTTCCCTTGTTTGAAGCTCGGAGATTTCGACGGAGCCATTGGCTCGATCCTTACAGCTAGAGACTCCAACAGGAGCAGACTCAATGATTACACACTGGTTCCGGTAGTGTGAGCTTACTCTAGGAGGCGAGAGCTTCGGCTGGGATCTTCTTGTAGCGGCGTCGAGGCCTTACGACGTCATCTTGGGCATGGATTGGTTATCTACAGTTCATGCTCAGATCAACTGTATTAGGTGCAAAGTGCGGTGTGTCTGCACAGATGGGAGAAGGTTCACCTTCACCGGTAAGAAGGGAGCCTTTGCAACACATGATGGACTTATTGGAGGAGAGGACAGCCGATCACAAATCAGTTGGCTAGTCTCATCCTCGGAGCAGTTGATGTGCGGAGTCCGAGATTTCCTGATGTGGGGAATCAGTATGCGAACATTTTTCCTAACAACATTTCAGGACTACCTCCTCGAAGAGAGGTAGATTTCTACATTGACATGTACCCTAGGACAACCCCGATATATACTCCATCATATCAGATGATTCCAACTGAGCTTCATGAGCTGCGGGTATAGTTGGAGGATTTTCAGGGAAAGAGATTCATCCGACCCAGTGTTTCACCCTCGGCTTCTCCGATTTTATTCTCCAAGAAGGTGGATGGGAGCTTATGAATATGTTTTTACTACAGTCGCTTGAATCAGGTGACCGTATAGAATAAGTATCCACTCCAGAGGATTGAAGACCTCTTTGATCATCTCAAGGGATCACGATGGTTCTCGAAGATAGACCTTAGGTCAGGCTATCATCAACTCAGAGTTTGAGACGAGAATGTATAGAAGATGCCCTTCAGGTGTCGGTATGGCCACTATGAGTTCTTGGTTATGCCTTTCAGTGTAACCAACACTCCAGTAGTGTTTATGAGTCTCATGAACATGATCTTCCATCCTTCCCTCGATCTATTTTTCATAGTCTTCATTGACGACATACTGATTTACTCGACTACTGAGGAGGAGCATGCCTACCACTTGCGGGTTGTACTTGACACACTCCGAGAGCTCCATATTAATTGTAATCTCTAGAAGTGTCAGTTTTAGATTCGAGAGGCCCACTTCTTGGGGAACATCATCTCTAAGGCGGGAGTTGTGGTGGATCCTACGAAGATCAAGGCAGTACTTGCTTGGGAGCCACCCAGGAGTGTGATAGAGGTGCAGAGTTTCCTAGGTCTTGCTGGGTACTATCAGAGATTTGTGCCAATCTTATCCAGAGTTGCAGCACCACTTTCAGCTTTGAAGGAGAAGGGGAAATTCTTCGTGTGGTTAGATAGATGTCAGCAGAGCTTCCAGGAGCTGAGACAGAGATTGACCAGTGCACCTATCTTGAAGCTACCAGAGGAGGGCGTAGGGTACATAGTTTACTGCGATGAATCAGGGACCGGACTCGGGTGTGTCCTACTGTAGGAGCGGGCAGTGATCTCATATGGTTTACAACAGTTGAGGCAGCATGAGCAGAACTACGCTACCCATGACAAAGAGTTAACAGCGGTGGTATTTTCCTTGAAGATGTGGCAGCACTATCTGATGGGCGAGCACATTACAGTCTAATCTGACCACCAGAGTCTCAGGTACATATTCTCGTAGAAGGACCTGAACCTGAGACAGTGGCGATGGCTTGAGTTCCTCCAGGACTATGAATTTGAGATAGTCTATACTCCTAGGAAGGGGAACGTAGTAGCTAATGCTCTCAGCAGGAGATCGGGCATTCAGCTAATTGGAGAGGCGACAGAGCAACTAGCTGCGTTGCAGATATCCTTCATGGATAGAGATGGAGCAGCCTTTCTACAATCACTCACAGTCACTCCTCCACTACTTCAGTGGGTTAGAGAGGCACAACATGGGGACGTTGACTATGAGACGCGACGTGCACAGATATCAATAGGACATGCACCTGATGGATTTTATGTTGGAGGAGAGCGTGTCATCCTCTTCAGGGGACGTACCATGGTACCAGTTGCATTACAGGAGGAGGTGCTGAGGGAGTTTCATACTTCCCCTTTGGCAGTGCATCCAGGAGTAGCGAAGATGTACCAGGATCTCAGACGAAAGCACTGGTGTTTGGGTATGAAGAAGGTTGTGGCAGAGTTCGTTTCACGATGCCTCACTAGCCAGTAGGTGATGGTGGAGCACCAGGTTCTAGAAGGCTTAGTGCATCCCTTAGAGGTCTCGGAGTGTAAGTGGGATGGAGTATCTCTGGATTTCGTGATGGGGCTTCCACGTACTTCCAGAGGACATGACTCAGTATGGGTGATTGCCGACCAACTCACCAATTCGGCCCACTTTCTACCTATTAGAGAGCAGGGCTCAATGGAGAGATTTGGATGCCTCTACGTTCAGGAGATCGTACAGCTTCATGGTGTTCCATCGTCTATCGTCTTCGATCGACATGCTCACTTTACTTCTCGACTTTGGAAGGGGTTTTAGGAGGAATTTGGGATGCAGCTACGTCTGAGAACTGCCTTTCATCCTCAGACGGAGTGCCAGATGGGGAGTACCATTCAGACACTCGAGGACATGCTCTGTGCATGTGTCCTTGACTTTGGTTGCTAGTGGGGGGATCACCTACCCTTGGTGGAGTTTACATACAACAACGACTACCACTCCACCATCGGGATGGCACCATATGAGGCATTGTACAGCCGACCATGCAGATCACCTCTGTGTTGGACTGACATTGGGGATTCGGCACTCGTAGGACTAGAGATGGTTCAGGATACAACGGAGAAGCTGAAGATCATCCTGGAGCGGATGAGGACTGCACAGAGAAGACAGAAGTACTTTGCTGATAGGAGGTGGAGACCACTAGAGTTTGAGGATGGCGACCACGTTTTCTTAAGGGTCTCACCTCGACGTGGATTACGGAGATTTGGCCGGGGTGGCAAGTTATCTCCGCACTTCATTGGACCATTCTAGGTCCTCAGTAGGGTAAGCAAGGTGGCTTACCGCCTGAACCTTTCACCTCAGTTGCACCGGGTGCACGACATCTTCCATTAATCTCAGCTGAGGAGATATGTGCATGACCCGATGCTTATCATCAACCACAGTGGGTTGAACATCGATGATGGGGATACATTCTATGAGGTCCCGGTGGAGATCGAGGATCGAAAGGAGTGGGTCCTACATGGGTGGTCGATTCCTCTGGTGCGTATTCGTTGGCATCACGGGAACCTCCAGGAGAACACATGGGAGCTGGAGGCTCATATGCATGCTCAGTACCCTCATTTGTTTCCCTAGTTTATGATATAGCTTTATGGGGACGTAAATCCCAGAGGTGGGAGTAATGTGAAGTCCTGGAATTTTCAAGGAATTTTTTTTCTTAAATACTTTTGAATTTTACGAGTCTGAGGCTTCTGACAGCACTTGATTCCGAGGCCTGGTGTGCCTGGAATCAATTTTCGAAGTTTAGCTCAGGTACATTTAGTGAACGAATGAGCGGGTTTTTCTATCTTTTGAACCGGTGTTCAGAATTGAAATCTGAGGGCACCGATGAACTTGCAGCATCGACAATTGCTTAAGGGGACCATCACCTCGAACGCAGTCAGGGCGGAGTGGAATTTAGTTTTCCAAGAATCGTGAAATAAAAATAAAATTTATTTTTATTTTTATTCTTTCATTTTGAAATTCAAATTTGTTTTAATTAATGTGGGGGGCCCACCACCCACATTAATTCAATGAAACTCCTCCCTTAATTAAATAAGGGAGGAGGTTATTAGATGAGGGGGCATCCGCTGGAGAAACCCCCCTCTTCTCCTTCTCTCTTCCCCTTCTCCTATTCCACCATTGTTGTACCACCAAGGGACCTCCTCCTCTGACGATCTAATGAGAGATGAACCTCCAAGGAAACAACGATGTCATCTTCCGACGTCAACGAATGATGCTACCTCTCCACAGATCCATTGAGTGATCACGTCATGAGTTAGGGGTTATTTTTGTTCAAGTCTTTATCATAATTCTTCGTTGCTTAAGGTTTGGCCTCATGATATCGTCGTAATTGGAGGAGATTGGACTGCACAAACACGGCCGATTCCCCTCCCCTCTTCTTTGTTAATCTTTTTTGATGTTGAAAGCGGAGGCGCACAGTGCCCTTGCACCGTGTGGTGATCGACATGGAACTGCGGCCATGCAAGACCGCTGCGAAGGCGGCGTGGTTTCGTTGCACCGCACAGAGACGTAGAGGGTCGTGGATGGAGCGGGCCGCGGCGGTGGTGCGTGACGCCGTCCCGCCATGCCGGAGAGACCGAGGAAGGCCGCGGCCGGAGAGGGCCGTGGAGGAAGGGCGCGGCTCTATCGTGCCGCGCCGGTGAGATGAGCCGCGGCCTAAGGCCACGACGGACTAGCAGGGGCGGCCGACTGAGCTGGCCGCCGGCGTCTCCAGGAGGCGGGACCCCATCTGGGTCCCGCGACAGCTCACAAACCTTCCGGCCTTAATAGACGGCCGTTACCCGGAAAACCGAGGGGGTGTAACCCACCTGACCAGCTACTAGGGCGGACCCCACTGGGTTCTCTGTTTCCAAAAACCGGGGGTCGCGCCCCCTTTGCGTCCTGCTCGGCCTACGGCCGAGCCGCGACCTGCTTCCGAGATGGGCCGCAGGCTGCACAGGTTGGGCCAGCCGCATGCCACGCGGCCCGGGAAGGCTAATGGCCACATGGGACGGGCCGGCCGCACGGGCCGGGAAGTGACCAACAGGGCCGGACCTAAACCCGAGTCGGGTTGACCCGGTTCGGGCCGACCCAGGGGGTGTTGGGCCAGGTTGGACCGAGCCCAGACCCCCTATTTTCAGAACATTTCGGTTAAACGGATATATCAGAGCTACAGACCTCCGAATGACACACCGTCAGTTGCATAGGATTCCTTGGAACGAGACGGTCATTTCAGTATATTACACTTGAGGTTTCGGCAATGTTTGGGTATGACCATGTTGGTTTGAACCCAATACCAACCGGGCCCTTGTAGAGGAAACACTTATAACTTAAGGACCGGATGTCCGAATGACATGCAGTCAACTAAGTTGAATTCCTCTTGGTGAGATAGTTCTTTTGGATTACTCCACATGAGATTTATATGTAGATGGATTATGGTCGGGTTGGTTTTAGCTTAAAAATAAACCAGACCCCTGGGATAGAAATGCCAATATCTCTCAGACCGGGCATCTGATTGATGCACTGTCTATTGCGTTGAGTTCCTATTGAAAAGAAGGAACTTCTGGATACATCAACTCTAGAAATCATGAATGTTGATGTATCGAACACTTTGGTTCGTGGAGCGTACCCTCCCCGAATCGAGCGTGCTATGTGCGGGAACCCAAGAGCTAGTTGCGACTGCGACGATGATGACGACTGTACTTGGATCCTATGTGGGTTCGGCAACGAGGACGATTGTACTTGGATCCACAGTGGGTTCGACAGTGATGACTACTGTACATGGATCCTATGTGGTTTCGGCAGCGATGGTTATTGTACTTGGATCCTACGTTGGTTCGGCAGCGATGACTTCTGTACTTGGATCCTACGTGGGTTCGGTAGGGGAGATGATTCGGAGGCTACATCTATCATCTCCACCCCACTTCGTGAGTAGTATACCTATGTGATCTGAGTCTTGACTCTCAGTCATTATTATTGATGTGATTGACTTGCTTTCCTATGTGGACTGCGTTGTGCTTTCCTGTGTGGGCTGGGTTGTGCTTTCCTATGCGGACTGGGTTGTAGTTGGGCTTGTGAGTTGCAGCCGAACTGGAATTGATGACTTAGGTATATGAATGGGCATATACCTAAGTTGAGTTGGTTGATACTTCGTGTTTGTATCTTTCCTTTGTGGTTTATCCTTTTTGGATTCTAGGAGACCTTTGGGGGTCTCGGGGTCCCTACTGAGTATCGTATACTCACCCTTGCACGGGTTATGCCCGCACTACGTTGTGTTGGATGTAGAAGACAAATAGCACTGATCGAGGTGGTGTCTTGTGGAGCGGGACGATACCTAGAGGTGGACCACTTGGTGGGACGTAAACTGAGCGGACGACCAGACCTGAGGAGCTGAGGAGACCATTTGTACCCACCCTTTAGGTGGGATATCCGGAGGACGACTCAGTGGTTGCTGGTTTACTTTAATGTGGTTGTCCTTTCTTTTCTATTGTACTGTACTTTTAGTTGGGTATGTATTCTAGCTCATTTACTTTCTAGCACTTACTTTTGTACTCAGTTTACTTAGTGTTTACTTCAGCACGTGTAATCTGTTGTGTTTGTTTACTTATATAAAGGCAATTTCTTCCATTTTATCAGGATTTACGCCTTTGGTTCTAGTCACCAGCCCCTGGCCTATAGATGGAGGGCTTGGGGTAGTCACGAAACGGGCCCTGAGGACGGGTCGTGACAAATCACATAGAAAAAATATTGACTTTATAAAGAAATAATAATGGAAATAATATTTATTTATTAAAATCAAGGAACCTAAAGTAGTTGGGGTTTGGATTAGTGGTAAGCACCCCTTAATTCTACATGAAAAATGGGGGTTCAAAACCCATTGGGCATAGGTACTTTAGCACTCTATAGTAGCGGCCGCACTATAGCAACGGTGGGCATTGTAGTGGCAGCAGGGTACTATAGCAACAATGGGTACTATGTGGTACTATAGTAGTGCGGGGTACTGTAGAAGTACTATTCTCCGAATGGTTCTTGGGCCAAAAAATGGGCCTACAGGCAATGTAATGGGCTAAATGCCCACTAGGCCTTCGAGCTATGTAATGGGTCTCCCTCTACCTAGTTAAAGTGGTATTTTTTTTCTTTAATAATAAATGAGGCTTCGACCCCAACCATTAAGGAACCTAAACCAAGAGAATTGTTACATGAACTTTTGAATAGTAATTTGACCATTAAGAATTGTAAATCAACTAATAGAATAGTAACATCACCTATAAATGTATAAATAAAATTTTCCCATCATATAAATGAAAATATGATATAATTATATAATAATATAAGTAACTAAATGTTTTGAAAATTATAAATTTAAGAGTTGGAATTTTTATAAAACATAAATGTTAATTTGCCATTTTATAAATAATATATTGCTTTAAAAGAAAATTTATTTTAATAAAATGGTTTCCTAAATTCACATTTTATTATATTATAATTAAAAGATAATTTTAACAGATGTTAATTAATTTTTAAATGTGTTATAAAATCTGTAATAATTTTAAAATTGATATTTTTCTAATAAATGATGATTTTAATTAAATGTTAATTCTCTCATATTTATAAAATTTGGTTTTTAAAATTTAGCCCATTTTTGAATTATAAACATCTAAAAATGGTTAGGGTGAATGTTAGGGTTTTTATAAATAGAGGTATTTTGTGCATAGTAAAATATGTTAATTTATGATCTATAACATCAAAAGTAAAATACACTATTTATTGAGTCATTGATGATGTAATAATGATAATGCCAAATTCTAATTCTCCACCACCACTAATTTTTTTCTATTTTAAAATAAATCACTTTATGTTTGAGTGGGAACGAAACAAGAATTACATTAAGGTTAAGTGGGAACCAAAACAAGAACCACAAGGGATGAGATGTTCCAAAGGGGATCCACCAATGAAAATATGAGTCAAAAAACCCAAAACACCATAACAAAGGAACAAAATAAATGGTGAATAAATATAGAAACTATTAAATTAGGATGACCAATGGAAAGGGCTTCTTTAATAGAGCTCTTGAATGAGGAACCACCGGACCGTGAAGCCACTACAAAGACAACACCAAGATAAAAGATCACCCCAACGGATCCATCATCGTTGAAGCCACCAACACAATCCAAAACATCATGGAATCTGTCACACCGAAACAAGAAGGGGTCATGTGTGAAGGATCACAATGAAATAGTAGAGGAAGCAAGGATAATCAGGCCCATAGTTTCAGAGAAAAGGAAACATAGGCACTGGAAAACAAATCGGCATAGAATTTTGAAGTGATTTGGGAGGAGAAGACGCACCCCTCTTCTCCACTATTAGTACCACCCATCACCACCTCTTTCCCTCACACCATCAAATCCTTGAACAATTTCTAGATTATGTCAAATAATTTTACCAATCCTCTCCCCCAATATCCATGGACCTTTTTTTCTCAAAAAATGCCGAACCCTTTTTCCTAAGTAGGTCTTCAAGGAGATATAATTCAAGAGGTAAAATATTATTTTGTTTCCAATTATTCACATTTCTTTTTTATTTCCTTTTTTTTATCATTTCTTAAACTTCCCTGATCCAAGTGAAATGATGACTCCAATATATTTTATTTGATGGAATTTTCTTGTTATAATGGAACAACCCATCATAATTTCTCTTCCCCTACCATTTTGTTTTAAAATTAAAAAATCATTGTGTTGTGTTGATTTATCTCATTCAAGGGTGAGAAGTTTTAAATTTCCATTACTGCCTTCAAGGCCAGTTATAAAACCATTTTTATGGTTAAAACAGATTATAAAATATTCATTAAAGCTTATTTATGTTCTGGTACCAGTATATATACATAATATTAAATAATATAACAAAACTAGTTTGTGATGATCGAAAACCCACCAAATGATCTACACAGTTATGATTAATGTTTTATCTAATGAATCATAGTCGTATATGGAAAAATGAAAAATAATATCATTGAATCATTTTTATGTTCATTATTAACATATAATTTCAATTCTATACAACTATTCCAATTTTACATGATCTTACATACAGTTATACAAGTGAACCGGTCATGAAAACTAATGAATCGAAGACTCCCAAATGATGAAATTATTTCTTACAACACACCAAAATAGACATTAATGAAATTATTAAAATTATAATAAATCAAATAAATGTTTTTTTATTATGAATTAAAATATTAATAAGTCATTTTTTATCCTAGGCATTATGTTCCCATGAACACTACGGGAAATTCAAGTTTTTGTGACGGGCACCCTTACCCCGTCGCAAATAAGTAGTTATTTGCGATGGGGTAAGGGTCCCCGTCACAAAAGGTTTCCCGCGCACTGCATGCCAAATCGTGGGAGAGGGCATTTGTGACAGAAGGCACTTTCCGACGCAAATAACCGGCGGTGGTAAATACTATTTACGACGGGAATATACGCTCGCTGCAAATAGTATGTTGGTAGTTGACTATATGCGACAGGTCCCGTCGCAAATGCATATTTAACCGCCGACCATATTTAATGCATTGTATGTTATTTGCGACGGGACCCATTGCAAATAGTCTAACTAATATATACCCCCATCCGTTTTTTCCTTCCCCACATTCAACTTTTCTCTCTGATTTCTCTCTAAACTCACTTTCAGAGTTAAAAGCATTATAGGTCGATTTTTTTTGAGTGGAATTTGAAGTCTTCTATACCTACTGAAGATCAAGTTTAAAGGTATTTATATTCTATTCAATTTATTATTTATTGCATTTTTTACATTAATTTTAATTATTGTTAATTAGTTGTAATTAAATTATATTTTGATTATTTTGTTGTCAGCATATTTTTTGTTAATATATTTAAATTATTAGAATTAATTATTAATATTTACTGGTAATTATTCATTATTAAGGACAATAAGTAATAAATACTAGTAATTAAGAATAAACAGTAATAATTAGGAATAATTAATAATAATTAATAATAATTAGTAACAATTATGAATAAATAAAAATAGATACGAAAAAATAGGAATAAATACGAATAATTATAAATAATTATTAATAAATAGGAATAATTAGGAAAAATTATTAATAATTACCCATAATTGTAAATAATAAGCAATAATTATTAATGAATAAGAATAATTTGGAAAAATCAGGAAAAATTAATAATAACTAGCCATAATTGTAATTAATTAGTAAAAATTGTTAATAATTAGCCATTATTGATAATAATTAGCCATAATTGTAAAATAATTAGAAATAATTAGGACTAATTATTAACAAATATGAATAATTATTAATAAATAGAAATAATTAGTAATAAATAGGAATAATTATTAATAAATATGAATAATTTGGAATAATTAGCAATAATTAGGAATAATTTGGAAAATTAGGAATATTAGCAATAATTGTAAATAATACACGAAAATTGTTAACAAATAGTAATAATTGTTAATAATTAGTAATAATTGATAATAATTAGCAATAATTTGGAATAATTAGCAATAATTAGGAATAATTAGCAATAATTAAGAGTAATTATTAACAAATAGAAATAATTATTAATAAAAAGGAATAATTATTAACAAATAGGATTAATTATTAATAAATAGAAATAATTTTTAATAATTATCAATAATTGTTAATAATTAGTAATAATTGTTAACTATTAGCAATAATTGTTAACTATTAGCAATAATTGTTAATAATTAGCAATAATTGTTAAGAATTAGAAATAATTGTCAATAATTAGCAATAATTGTTAACAATTAGTAATAATTAGCAATAATTAGTCATAATTAGCAATAATTTTTTTAAAAATATAATAAATAGAAATAATTATTAATAATAAAAATAATTATTAGTAAATAGGAATAATTATTAATAAATAGGAATAATTATTAAAAATAGGAACAATTATTAATAAATAGGAATAATTATTAATAAAAAAATTATTAATAAATATGAATAATTATTAATAAATAGAATTAATTTTTAATAAATAGGAATAATTATTAATAAATAGGAATAATTATTAACAAATAGGAATAATTATTAATAAATAGGAATAATTATTAATAAATAGGAATAATTATTAATAAATCGGAATAATTTGTAAAAATTATGAATAATTATTAATAAATATGAATAATTAGCAATAATAAGGAATAATTATTAATAAATTGGAATAATTATCAATAATTATTAATAATTATTAATAAATAGGAATAATTAGCAATCATTACGAAAAATTAATAATAATAAGTGATAATTAGTAATAGTTACGAAAAATTAATAATAATTAGGAATAATTAAGAAAAATTGATAACAATTAGTAATTATTAGGAATAAATAAGAAATAATTTGTAATAATTAGCAATAAATATTAACAAATAGGAATAATTACGATTAATTAAAAATAATTATTAATAAATTGGAATAATTAGCAATAATTTCGAATCATTATTAATAAATTGGAATAATTAGAAATAATTAGGAAAAATTAATAATAATTTGTGATAATTAGAAATTGTTAGGAAAAATTAATAATATTTAGTAATATTTAGGAATAATGAAGAAAAATTAGGAAAAATTGATAATAATTAGGAATAATTAGGAAAAATTACTAATAAATATGAATAATTAACAATGATTATTAAAAATTAAAAATAAATAAAAATAACTATTAATAATTTGGAAAAATTATTAATAAATAGGAATAATTTAATATGAATAATTAGGAATAATTAGTAATAAATAAGAATAATTAGTAATAAATAGGAATAATTTGTAATAAATATGAATAATTAGTAATAATTTCGAATAATTAGAAATAATTAGGAATAATTCAGCATAATTAGGAAAAATAAATAATAATTATTAATAATTTGGAATAATTAGAAAATAATAATAATAATAATAATAATTAATTAGGAATAATAAGGAAAAATTAAAAATAATCACCAATAATTAAGAATAATTAGAAATAATTTGGATTAATTAGGAATAATTTTGAATAATTAAGAATAATTAGGAATAATTAGGGAAAATTAATAATAATTTTGAATAATTTTGAATTATTATGTAAAATTTGTAATAATTAGTAATTCATTAGTAATAATTAGGAAAAATTAAGATTAATTAGAAATAATTAGGAAAAATTAGTAAAAGATACGAATAATTAGGAATATGAATAATTATTAAAAATTATTAATAATTAGTAATAATTTGGAATAATTAAGAAAAATTAATAATAATTAGTAATAATTAGAAAAAATTAATAATAATTAGTAATAATTAGGAATAACTATTAATAAATAAGAATAATTAATAATAATTATTAATAATTGACAGTAATTATTAATAATTAACAGTAATTATTAATAATTAACAGTAATTATTAATAATTAACAATAATTATTAATAATTAACAATAATTATTAATAACTAATAATAATTATTAATAATTATGAATGATTTGGAATAATTATTAATAATTAGGAATAATTATTAATAAATAAGAATAATTTAATAGGATTAATTAGTAATATTTAGCAATAATTAGAAATAATTAGTAATAAATAGAGAAAATTAGAAATATTTAGGAATAATTAGAAATAATTAGGAATAATTCGGAATAATTTGGAATAATTAGTAATAATTAGTAATAAATTAGTAATAAATGTTAATAAATTTTAATATGTTTTAAGAACTTGGCACAATTTCTAGTCGATTGACTCCTGGGTCTTATTATGGCACTGTTGTGATGTCGGCGTCCAGTTTGAGAGGAGATCAAGCATCATCTTTTGGCTCACAATATGAGGATCAGTTACGACACTACAACAAAACTAGGTTTCTGCAACGCCACCCTTTATCAGTGCTAAAAAAACTGTGATAAAGGGGGGGGGGGCTTTATCAATGATAAAAAAAGCGCGGATAAAGGGCTCTTTTAACAGTACTAAAAACAACACAATTAAAAGTGACCCTTTATCAGTGCATTTTTTAGTGCTGATATAGGGGCCCCTTTATCAGGGTTTTTTTACTTGTGTTGATAAAGGGGGTTTTATCAGCGCACATTTTCCTAGCACTGATAAATGTGTATATTTCAAAAATTATTCATAAAAAGTCATATATTGATATATAAGTATATTTATATTGATATAAATATAATAAATATTTTTAAAAATATGATTTATATTGATTTCATATGTCGTAGACCCAAGATGGACACCCTAGAGCAGAAATTATGGTCGTTTATAGGGATTAAGGACTTTTTCATACCTTAAAGAATATGATAAGGTGTTACAATGGTCACCTTAGTGTAGTTATGGTCGTAAGATTTGATTTGATATGTGGTTGAGGAAAAACGGACACCCGGAGCAGAAGTTATGGCAAAACGGACCCTCAGAGCCAAACTAATGACTGTTCAAAGGGTTTTTGGTCCTTTTTGAACCTCAATGACCGTGAGAAGGGGTTTTTTATTATCACTGAAGTGTGTATTTTTTGGAAAAATATTATTTTATAAGTGGTAGAGCCAAAACAGACACTCATAGTAGATGTTATTGTCGTTTGAACTTTTGCAACTCTCTTATCTCCTAAAAACCCAAGAAACCTGCAACTCACTAAAACATGAATAACTTATACTTCGGTTGTTAGTTTTAGAATTTCAACCAGTCAAATAAAATCTTGTGAAATGAATGAATACCACGACTATTAGAAACTATTAGAAGATAAGAGGAACGGAATATATATCAGTTATTGCACTCCAAAAAAAAGTCCAACTTCAAAAGACCATAACTTTTACTATGGGTGTCTGTTTGGGCTCTACCACATATCAAATCAAAGGAAGAAAAGATATCTATGTGTAAGATTTACTCACACATAGTCTCAGTCATTTTTGGGACCCAGAAACCTTAAAAACTGCCATAAGTCTTCCAAAACATAGTTTCCGTGTCCGGACCCCTGTCAATTTTTTTAAAACTATCATATCTTCTGATCTGTGTGTCTGTTCAGCCTCCAACAACTGTTTTATATTATTTCATTCCATAAGATTCAGTTTGACTATTTACAGAGCTAAAACGGACACCCGGAGAAGAAGTTATTCCTTTTCATGTGCTCTGCGATTTGTTAGGTTTTTCGAGACCCCATTTCTAGCACTTTTGTATATATGTATATATGTATATATATCTGTTTGTGTGTGCGTGTGTTGTATATATGTATGTATTTATTTATTTATAAAAACACACATAAGAAAACATATTTTATAAAAGTATTTAAAACTAATCTTATAAATATATATTAATATATATTAATATACAAATAAATATACAGATAAAATATTATAACTAAATATGTATATATATAAAGATATTAATATATATTAATATATGAATATATATATATTAATATAATAAAATATATTTATATATTAATATGACTCAGTATTTATATATATATATATATTAATATAAATATATATATGTTAATATATATATATATTAATATACAGATATATTTTAATATAACTAAATATTCATATATATTAATATATGAGTAAATATTACTAAATATATATATACAAATAAATAGATATATTTATAAATGAAGAACAAAGTAATATGGTGGAGTGGTAAAGGCTTAGGTGCTCAGGCAAGAGATCTCGAGTTCGAATCTTGGGAGAGACAGGTCGCCCGCGCAGGTGGGGGGAATTACCTAGCATTGTTAAAGGGGGGTGGGGTTGAGTGGAGTTAGCCTAGGGCATGCGTGGGCCACCATAGGTTGTGGGCACTGTTAAAGGGGGATTCAAGTGCTGTTGAAGCCCCCAAAAATTGGAAAAATATTTTCATTTTATTTATTTTAATATTTTTCAACTTTAATCAGCACTTTTTAGAAGCACTAATAAAAGGGGCCTTTTATTATCGCTAAAAAAAGCGCTGATAAATGGGTCCTTGTATGAGCGTGACTTTTCGAGTGTTGATAAAGGCCATATTTTTAGTAGTGCGAGCTCAGACTGAGCTGATAGAGAGTTTGCGTAAGGAATAGGAGAAGATGCGGTAGCAGCAGAAATAGTATGAGGAGGAGCGCTGATGACAACTGCAGTAGTACAAGAAGCAGATGAGTCGATTATTTGGAATTTTTTTAAATTATTTGAATTTTTTATTATTTTGAATATTTTTAATTACGTGGAAATTTTTTAAAAGGATTTTAGTTAAATCTAATTTTTCTAATTAATTGGAAATATATTTAATTTTTCAATTTTTTAAATTAAATTTAATTATAATTATTTTTTAATTTTTTTAATATTTTAATTATTTTTTAATTTTTAATTTTTAATTATTTTTAATTTTGTTATTATTATTTGCGATGGGTATATTTTCCCGTTGCAAATACTTATTTGCGACGGGCCTGCCGAAAATAATTTTTTAAAAATTTTTTACTATTATTTGTGATGGGTATATTTTCCCGTCGTAAATAAAATTTTTTTTATTCGAAGGAACTAGTTTCGACGGAAAACCAGCCCATCCCAAATATTTATTTGCGACGGGCCCATCACAAATATTTATTTTTTTTAAAATGGAAAACTTTTGCGATTGGCCACTTTCCCTTCGCACAAAATATCTGTCACAAATATTTATTTGCAACCTACCCATTGCGGATATTTTAAAAAAAAAACAGAAATCTTTTTGCAACGAGCCACTTTCCTATTACAAATAATATTATTTGTGACGCCGTTTTCTACAACGGGTCATTCGCGACTGGATCCTGTCACAAATGACCCGTTGCAAATACCTGAATTTACATTAGTGGAAGAACATTTTCAGACATAAGGTAAGGGATTTCCCCTAAACCATCATTTTTTCCTTTGAGTTCTGCTTTCTCTCTCATTAATTCAATGTAACTATTAATTATTTTTGTATAATTATTAGAAATTATATTTATATTTCCCATACTCATTTATCTACATCATTTATTCCTTATTTATAAGGAAATTCATGTTTTAAAAAGTATATCTTCTCAATTCATCCTGGTAAGAAGGCCCGATTAAAGAGAACTTCCCAATTTCTTACCTATTTTCAAGTGCTCTAAATAATCTATTTTAAGCCACCATTATTTTTCAAAAATAAATAATTTTATCTTGAAAAATTATCTTTTTTCATTTATAGTTTTATATAAACAATTATTTCTATTTCATTATAACTAATCATTAAAATTTTCCCTTGAACCAATTGATGTGGCTCATTTATAATGATTATTAAATACTATTTTTACTTGATTTCTTTTCTTTTGGAAATAAATTATCATGATATATGTTTAATTTACCTTATTAAAGTCCATGTATTATTTAAATACAATATTTCGTGGTCACTTTTCTAATACTCCCATTTGTTATGCTTTATGGCCTGATTATGATGCCCACTACCTTCTATGGGTAACCCTTTTGTTTATTCCTTAGGTTTGAATATTAATGTGGCACACATATGCATGAAAATGTATAAATGGGTGATCCTAGATAGTTTATAAATGCTTTGGTTAATTTTTAGTCTCTTGGGACACCATGTGTAATGGTCTGGTGGTTATCCTTGAATCTTGCTTATATCATGTGGTATATTGTTTCCAAATTTATATGATTTGGTTATTACGTGATCCCATGTTCTATATGTTATACTTCCATTTGTTTATTCATATTCCTTTCCTTTTTCTACCATGATTTTATTCCTTCTAACCCATGTTCTATAATTTTCTTATATGTTTTTCCATTTCTAGGCTTTTTAGCTCATCCCTTTGTTCATGTATTCTCATGTTATCCTATAAATTAGTAATATATTAATGGAAGTTTGGATCTTTTTATGGAGATTAAATAAAATATTTTTTATTTTTGGTTTATTCATTCTAATTATGTATCTAATCTTTCAAAGTCGCTAGACAATTCAATCCTTGGTTGTATTTGGTGGTTAATTATTCTTAAAATCATGTAATAATATGTTTAAAATACTAGGTCCATTATATTTAGTATCAGAGAATGGTTTAATTATTTTTGGATACTAGGAATAGAAATATTTAGTAAGAATCCTAGGGATTATTCTATTACCATGGATAACCTAGATTTAAACATGGGGAATCAAAAGTTTGGATATAAATTTCACTTACAAGTTTATCCTTCTATATATAATGTTTCATTTTTATTAATATTTTCTAAGAATTCCAGACCACATAATTTTAATTACTTTTTCATAGATAATCATTGAAAATTGGAGAACTCGTTCCAATAATAAATGTTATAGGCAATGTTAGGATTTCCCTAATTAAAATCCAAATATTATGGGAATGGAATATCAGAACCTTATGAAAATACTTGATAAACTAAATCATGTTATGAATAATAACATGAATCATGTAGAACACCCACCTTCTCCTAAGAACGAAAATGTTTCAGTAAAATACTTTATATAAAAAATCACTCCCATTCTTAGGAGATCTTATGATCCCCTCTTTGTATAAAAATGGATGTAATCCATTGAGAATATTTATCTATACTCTAGTGCTCATAAAAAGAGAATGTAGTGCATGAGTTCTATCATTTTTAAGGGGATGTTAATTAGGGGTGGAAACTGATCAAGAACATGAGGTTTAAATTGGAAATTGATTCCATCAAATAAGAGGAATTTAGAAAATATTTTTCAAAAATTACTTTCCAAAAACCCACCATCTCAAGATAGAAACATAGTTCCTTAGAATAAATTACGGGGATGATAATTTTATCAAATAGTATGAAGTAAGATTCACATGCCTTGCATGATGGACCTCTTGATTTTTCATTAAAACCAAAAGCATAGTGGATCTCTTATTTAGTGTACTAAAGTCGAGTGTACAAAAAACCTAGGAAATTCGAGTCTTTGATAGTTATGAAGAGATTAGATATTATGACCATAAGGTAAAAATTGAGATGGGAGATTCTCAATGGTATCTTGGGAAAAAAGATAAAAAAACATAAAGTGGAGTTTAATATGGGAGGATCAAAAGATGAATACCATGATGGAATGGAAACCCAACATCCCACCTGTCAAAATTGATGGAAGAATCATCATGGAAACTATCTAAAAGGAACCCAAAGATGCTGCAAATATGAGAAAATATATAATATGGATAATAATTACTAATAGGATATGATGAGTCCCACTAATGTGAAAGAATAAAGGAAGGATAATTTCAACACTCAACCTATAGTGTAGATTTTCAACTATAAGGAACATGGGAATTATGCAAACCATTTCCCCCATCCCAATGTTGTTGTAGGAAATAAACAAAAACCTCCAAGGTGTAAAGGAAGGGAATTTGATATCACTACTTCTAAGGAAGAGCCCAACAATTATGTGGTGATAGGTATGGTGGTTATTCATTCAAAAATAGAAAATTATCTATTCTATTCTAGTTCTACACATTCATTCATATATTTAATGTTTAGTATAACTATTTAATAAAAATCCAATATTGGGGTTACGTTTTCTTTTAGAATTGAAAATGGGGAAATTATGGCATTCAATATATATAAATCCTCCAAGGTAAATGTTTTTCGAACAAACCTCCCAGAAAATCTCCTTTTACTCCCATTGGTAGAGTTTTTCACTATATTGGGCATGGATTGACTATCTTTATAGAAATCCAACATCAACTATGGAGAAAGATATATCACTCTTCCCATCCTGAAGCATCCTCCTATTTTGTAAAAGTCTGAGTAGAAATATTAACCTAAATAAAAATGATCATCTCAATTGTGGATATTGTTACCTTAGGAGAAAGCATATGTAGCATAAATTATTGAAAAAAAGGAGTGGATCATGCTAGAAGAAATTCCCATTGTGAGGAACTAAACTGATGTGTTCACTAAATAATTTCATGGTCTTTCTATTATCTGAGATGTTGAGTTCTTAATTGAACTTATTCTTGGATCTCCACCTATAACAAAAGCACCTTATAGAATATCCATGTTTGAGTTATAATATTTAAAGAAGAAATTACATGATTATCTGGACAGGGGGTTTATACACCTGAGTGATTCATCGTGGGTTTCATCTTTCCTATTCATCAATAATAAGGATTTATCAATGCGCCTATGCATTGATTTTCATGAGATCATCAAAATCTAGATAAATAACAAGAATCACCTTCAATAGATAGATGACATATTTTATCCACTATGTGGGGGAAATTATCTCTCTAAGGTGGAAATTTGGTTGTGATATCACTAAAAAAGGTGAATAAAGAATATATTCCCAAGACATCCTTTCAAATGAGGTATGGTCAATGTGAGTTCACAGTGATTCACTTAAGACTCACTAATTCTCCTGAGAGTTTTATGGGATTCATTAATTGTGTATTTATATATTACATAAACAATGTTTTGCAAGTATTTTTTGATGATACTATGATATATTCCCAGTGAAAGGAGGAACACGATAAGACTTTGAATATTATTCTTAAGACATTATGAAGGGATAAACTGTAAGGACCTAACCTAGTTTCCTAGAGCTGGTGCCTTATTTTATTATAGTGATATACAAACAAGGAATATGAATCCTGAAAGGCCGAGTAGTTTTGTTGATTTGGAAACAACATATACAAATAAGTTCAACATTACATCTTTAAATGAAATATATGATATAAGTTTTTTTGGGAACATCCACAACAATAATTTTATCCCTACAGGTCAATCATAATAGACTTCTTCATGTCCTTAAAAAATGAATCATAAGAAAGGGGTGGGCTCAAATTCTCAGTAAGGGTAATAAATACATCATAATATATCATAAACATAAACATTATGTATGGTGACTAACTAAAAATACATGCCTTTAAAAATAAACATGAACACATTATGGTAGGAATAATAGATGAATAAATAGTTCTTTAATAAAACATAATTATAGGTATTCTACTAGTAGAATAACCAACTAAACTATAAATACTATTTTAATAATTATGGAATGCATCATGTGGGAAATTATAACTATACTTATAAGGGCTCGTGATAAGACCATAAATATCCATGTTGTCAAGGCCTCGTGCCAAGAGTATAACTTGTCTCACTTGATCTACCGATGCACCGAGGGGCTATTGTGGGCCCCACCCAAAACATACAAATCCAATGAATTATTCATATGAATAGGGATAAAAATAAACAAAATATACATTTATATTGAAACTAATATATGAAATGTAAATAACTTTCCCCAAACATTAAACCTAAAAACTAACCATTACAAAAAATTAGTAAATTATTTTATGATAGTACAAACATATTAAAAAAATTATAAACCATTCACTTAAATATGGTAGATGATATCATAAAATTCAACCCTAATAATACATATGAATTAACAAGAGTGTTGAAATAGATGAAGATACTCTTATAACATCATTAAGTAATTCTTGTGATAAATACTCTTTTACTTTGAAAAGAAGAGTTCTTTTGGAAAAGTATTTTTATAAAATCAAAAGTGAAGTGAGATATTATTTTCATAATAAGATGAGTCATATTATAAATATAATGTTTTCTAAAAAAATATTATGCAGTGCCCTTTAAAATAGGTAAGAATTTGATAAATTCCCTTGAATCGAGCTTGTATATTTGGAATTTTTTTGATATATCTTTTTAATACACATAACTCCCCATAAATGAAAGTAGGATTATGGGTTTTACATATATATAGAATATTATGACAAAATATATTAGTATTACATATTAATAAGTAATAATTTAATTGAGGTAAGTAGATAATAAGAGTAACTTGGATGAAAGTGGAGTTTCAGGTAGAAAACCCTTATGTTATGCACATTGGTGTTCCTAACTTGATATTAATAACGTGAATAACAAAATTTACATTCATAAATTAATGATTCCAAAACCTCCTATACATGTAATTTATTTATCATAACCTTATTTGGTTCATTCCTGACCTTTTGATGGGTTAAGAGATCCAATTTCATTGTTTAGGAGTGTTTTCTTCCTTGTTTTTCTTTA
This sequence comes from Viscum album, assembly GCA_963277665.1. NCBI lineage: Eukaryota > Viridiplantae > Streptophyta > Magnoliopsida > Santalales > Viscaceae > Viscum > Viscum album. The sequence continues at coordinate 1,236,157,770 of OY728150.1, forward strand.
TCAGTTTACTTATAATATTGTTTGGATAAAAATTTAGAATGATAATGGTTTTATAGAATATAGTTATATTTTATTAATGTTAACCCATAGTATTACATGGTTATAAAAAAATTTGGGTATTGGGAGTTAAGATGAATCATTATAAAATACATTAATGACAATTGTTTGGGTTAATTGGCGATTCTTGATCACAACAACCTCTATTTGATTTGAAAATTAATATCATGTGGAAAAAAGGATTCCAGAACCTTAAATATGTTATAATAAATATATTATAGTTTTTAAACCATCAAAATGGTTTCAATACCATAATTGAATATGGTAAAAAAAAATGAAAACTCGTCATCCTTGAATGTGATAAATTAACACATCTCAGATGGTGTTTTCATTTCTAGTATAAAAGATGTGGAAATGATAGATGATAAAGAAATATTAATTTATAAAAACAAAATTCTAGTACATTTAAGTTACTGGAGTCATCACAATATTTGGATGAAATTAGTTGAGTAAAGAAAAATAAATGAAAGGAACTTGAAATAAAAGAAATTAAAAGTGGAATTTACCTCTCAAAGTAATATTCCTTGAGAGCCTCTTTAAGGGAGATGTTTTGGTCTTTCTATAAGACCAATTGATGGTTTTTGTGGAATAAGAGCTTGTGAGGATATTTTATTAGAATATAGATAAGGCACAAGTCATGAGAAAAGTGAAGATATGAGGTAGTGAGGGGGGTGGGGATGTTATAGTGGAGGAGAGGAGGGTTTTCCCATTATTTTACTATATATTTTATTATTTCTCTCAATACCACTAATAGTGTTGATTCATGTGACCCATAATAGTAATAAGTGTAACACCCCAGGTAAATTAAGAATATGAAATTTTCATATTTATCCATATTTGTGAATAAAATATTAATATTACTTTAAAGTGAACGCTATGATCGATGGCGTACCCAATACGCAACAACGAGTTTCTTTGCAATCTTACGTTGCGCTCTAAAAATAATATAATATTATTTTAAATGGTAGTCAACTCCTAGCCGTTGTAATGGCGAGAATGAACGGAACTAACTACAAAATTATTATATATGTTTTTCAAATATTTTTACTTTTATCCAATAAATGTTAGAGGCTTAAAATGCAAATGAATCCAATTTTAAGCATTAATCTTCTAATATTCTTTAAAAGGATGATTAACCACCTTTTGATGGCGAACCCCTCTTAAATACTTTTTTAGACAATTTTATATGTTATATTTGACAAAATAAAATTCTTTTTAGAATCAAGACATCAAAATTTACTTTTATAAATTTTTGGTATTTTTCCGATAAAGTTCATTTTTTAATGAATAGTGATTTTTTTTGTATTTTAATTCAAAACCTATTTTTAATCTAATTTATTTATATTATTAGATTACCTTTTTAATTGGTTTTAAAGTGAAATTAGAATATATTTTTACCATTTAATCCAGTAGTGGTCATTGGAATTGATTTTACTTTGAAATTGGACTTAAACTAGTGTCAATCTTTTAATAGATATTGCTTCTTAAAAACACGCTATTTGTTTAACAGCAGGAATTAATTGTTAAATTAATTAATTCAAATTATATGTTTTTAATTTTTCAAAAATAGTCATCATTTTTGAATTCGGAATATCAAATATAGCTTAGGGGGAATTTTTGGTATTTTTCTGAAAAACTTTAATTTTTGATGAACAGTGAAACCACTAAGTGGTAGTTTGAAAACTGATTTTTCATTTAAATGAAACTTTACCGCTTATGTGATTTGAATTTCAAAAATTTTACTAACATGGTTGTCATTAGGATTTAAAATTTGGTTCAATGGGATTAAAATAATTTTTGGTGAATAGTAAATTTTAAGTTTTATTAATCGCGATTAAAGGTAATTAGTGTAATTTAAGGTTAAAATAATGTTTTAATAATATGAAATGGCCTTGAAACATGTCCTAACCTTATTGGATGAGTCATGGCCAACCAAGAAAATCCATGGGTCAACTTGGGTACCCCTTGGAGACACTTTGGAAGGAAAATGACATTAATACCTTTTTATCTAAAGTTAAAATTAAAATGTCACAAACATGTGTTGTTTTACTAAACCAATTTTTACATGGGGTTATACAATTCATATTTTTGACTATAAATATTCATTAGAAAGATATAAAACTTTCCTACATCATGATATATTTATTATAATTTTTAGACATTAAATAAATTAAATTATTTATAACACCATGATGATGCAGTGATTACCTCATTATTTAACTATTTAAATAAAATAAAAAGATAATGTAAAATATACGACCTACACTTGTCAAAAAACTATTTTATGGGTGGATTTCTAAATCTTATCACCTTATCCTAGAAATATATAATTTTGGGACCTTTAAAATCCGAAAAGCATTTTATAATAATGTAAAAGTTTATAACTTTCCAAGAGTTCCCCTCCTCTCCTCTTATAAAAGGCCCCCACCTCTACCACCTTACCCACACCTCTCAAGCCTATTTCTCAGCCAAAACCTTCCCGTTTTTCCTCTACAAATTCCTCTATTACTCTTAGAAGCCTCACAATGGGCATAATTCTTTCCAAGGAAGCCTTTGATCTCAAATAAAAAAGAGTTACCTGATTTAAAGGTAAAGTCTTCCCTAGTATTCTTTTGTTTTTTTTCTTCTCCAACCCCCTAAACTATTTTTATTTATTTATTTTGTAACAAAAAAAATATATCCAATATACTAGTATGTTTTTATGGAGAGGTTTTGAGCTACACTAACACACACCTCCGTCTAATAGTTAAAGAACATACTGTTTCCGTGGATGGAAAATTACTGCCTCACGAGACGATAATTGTTCTATATTTTTATACCACCTCTCATGGTGGCCATTATGATGGAAATATATTTATTTATGATATATATTATATTTATTTACTCTCTATAATTATTTATTTTATAATTAATACATACATTTATGCTTTTCATGTTGTGCAAATGCGATAATTTTATTTGAGGAAGTGTGGACTACCGCCCCCTCAAGTGATGTGACTCGTTCATGCAATACATGGAATGTATAAAGAATGAAATTGATGAAATTATGTGATCTATATAACTTATATATTATACTATAATTATAATATATATATATCTCATCTAGTTTTAATTCCATTAATGTGCCAAAGAAATGAAAGTAGCGTTCATGTGTATGTACGACTTACCGTCTCCATGAACGGTACATTTCATTTCTTATCTTCAAATGTTATGTACTATTATAAGTACAAATATATAATGTATATATATGTCATATATTAAATCAAAATTATGGATATCATTCAGGAATTATAATATATATATCTCTCATTTAGTTTTAATTCCATTAATATGACAAAACAATGAATGTAGTGTTCATGCATACGTACGACCTACCGTCTCCATGAACGATGCTTTTCATTTTTTATCTCCAAATGTTATGGAATAGTATAAAATCAATATTTAATGGATATATATGATATTTTAATCAATAATACTATTTTGGAAATGATTTAATACATGGGAAATCATTTTCAAACAAGTTCATTTTTGACTCATGTACCAAACATCGACAAAAACGTCTGATATGAACTAACATTATTAAACAATTATTATAACCTTATAATATGTGATATGATCTGAATAATAATCCCTAAAGTAGTTCCTTAAGCATTTATAAATTGACGAAATTTTATTATTCAGTAATATAAAGAAACGAACAAGACAAGTCAGACTTGAGGTAAGGGATCCAACCTCTCTCTTTCTTTTTAAGTACTTTCTTTTATGTCACTTCTTCTAATCTCTTCTTTCTTATGTTTGGGAATGTTATTTTATATTAATATTACTATAATTTCTATTTTAATAGGATTATAGACCCTATTTTATCTCATCAATCCATTTTGGAAGTTTTATGTGGCGTCGTTAGGCTGCCGAATTTTCATAAGGGGATTTTCATGTCACTTTTTATTCTTGTGAGATTCACGCTACATTGGCCACTATTTCCTTTTGTGTTGTGTATGTACTGCACATTATTTTAATATTTTTATAATATAATATCATTTATGGGTAGTTATATCTTCATTGTATTACCCTTCTTTCATGGGGTGTACGTTTCGAAAGTTTCCCAAATCGGTAAGGGAACCTTTCACCCTCCTCTTTTTAAAAGACTTCTTTTTTTATTTACATTTTTTTATGTTGGGATATGTTCTTCTATATCCTTATTGATGTGAATTTTATATCCAAGTGATGAGATAACATTTTATCTCTCATCAACTAATTCTATGAATTTTTAGGTGACGTCGTTAGGCTGTCGAATTTTACCAAGGGAACTTCTTAACCCAATTTCGATTTCTTTGGGTTCAACATGTAGTTATTGAATATGTCATCATTTGAATATGTGTGAATTACCTTTGATTGTTTTACACTTAATATGCACTTATATTGGGTGTATTTATATTTTTCACACATAATTATGAGATGGATTTATCCTTAATTTAAGGATACATTCTTTGTAAGGGATTTCATCTCATTTTACATTTCTATTGAGACTTCATTGTTGTTATGCACCAATTCACTCTTATATGGTGTATATACTATCCCTTGGAATATTATATCTTGAATCTATTTATTCTCATGAAATTATAAAGTTTTGATTAAATGTTATTCCTCAATTATGGTATTCAAGTGTCTCTCATTTTGTTAAAAACCCTTTAACTAAAATATCGTTTTAAATGTTTTAATGATTTATTCTTATAAATATTTATCATTAATATACATGTTTTAAAAATGGTTTTAAGGATTTAATTATATGTATATTAATGGTTTAAAATGTTAAAAACTTCAATGTGGTATGGGACACTTTGATTCAAAAATCTCATTAATAAATGTTTTAAATGGTTTTGAAAATGGTTTTTAGAATGGATTCATTATCTCAAAATGTTATATTGTTATTGCAATGTGGGAATGTTATCTTTCCATTATTCTTAAGTTATGTGTTATTATTATGTTATGGTTCTTGGGCATTGTTTATGATGAAGGGTGGTTCCGTGATAAACTAAGGGCGGGTGAGCCCGATATAGCTCTCCAATGCATTAGGTAACGCGAAGGGGTTAAACGTTAAGGTTTCTCCAAAGATATTTCGGGAATATACTGTGATGGGTATTCCAAATGTAACCATGAGGGTTACTCCCTATGTAAGAATGTTATGAATGCCTCAAGTTACCTTTATGTCTTATGATTTCTATGAGTTATTCATAAATCCTATGATTTCATGAGGTATGTTAAATTGCTTATGTTTTATGAGTAAAGTATGATTTCATTGATTCTTATGTATACATGGACTAATGTTTTCTTTCCGTATTTTTATAACCCTTACTGAGCTTTTTATGCTCATCCCATGTTTTTTTCAAATGTTTTTCACAGGACATAAAGTTGAATAGGGTCAAGGATGGGATCAAGGAAATGTCAGGCTGTCTAAAACAAGGAACTAGACATGACTCTTTTGTTCAAGAGTTTTTATTTTGTGAAAAAAAGGAAGCTGAGTAGATGTATCTACTTTGTAATCATTCAGATGTAATAGTTATTTCCTAATTCTGTAAAACTCTATACCTGAAAAGATCCTCAATGTGAATTATTCATTTAATTCAATATTAAGTACGGATTAAGGCCGGGTCCTTATAGTTGGTATTAGAGGTCGGTTTAGATAAATTTAGAAATTAGTGTATTCTTTAAGCATAAGTGACATTACCATAATGGATAGGATTCTAGAAAGAGTTATAGTTTTAGATAAAGTGAATGAGTAAGTATATCTTTGTGTTTATCTTCCTCATTAGTACATGATGATTTTGTTGATATACTCACCCTGACATTTTTGGTTTTAGTAAATGGATGGATCTAGCAGGAACCAATGTGACAATGGGTTTGAAGGAAACTGTGGTGGTTCTCTGATTAAGAGACTAGATTAAATGGGGGATTCAATGAGAAATCTTGTGGTTATTCTAAACCAACTATCAAGATTTATGATCAACCACTTGAACCTTGGTGAGATCCCTAATGCATCATGTATGAGAGAACCAACTCGACGTGGATGTTCAGGTAATAATTATAAAGGTAACCATTATGGTTTATATGATCCTTACTTTTGAGGTAATTATGGGCTACTATATGTTATGATGGAATATGAACGAAATGAGATAAACTTGAGGTTAAATTATGTTCTAGTTATTTTTGATGATCTTATCTCTTTTGGGGGAATGATTTGAGAATTATATAGTTATGGAAAAAGGACAACACACAGACCGTGTGACAACTCGTCGCGTCAGACAAAGCTGTGGGAATTGAACCCACAACTAAAGTGCGACTGATATTTATCACCTACCACTGGACTACGTGAAGTCCCTGGTTAGTTTGACGAATTATTTTTAGTTATATGATTTTAGGAATCAAGAGTAAGTTTATTTTGGGTTATCTATTGAAATGATTAACCTATCATGGAGGATATGTGATTAGGTTAATTACTTTTCAATACGAGACTTTAAGAGCAACTGATGTTTGTTGGAGATAAATGTTACAACTTAACTTGGAAGACTTTGTGGATAAATCCTTCAAATACTTGGGTTTAAATCTTAGTTTGGTTTACTTTTGGTCTTTGTTCAACTTTGGGTCTTGTTGGAAAAATTTTGGAGATTAAGAATAGATTTCCTTTTTATAAAGGATTATCCTTTTTGGGTATTATCTGATCTCAGACTAACCTTTTTTTTAGTTTTGGTTAAGGTCTAAAGGCATGGGAAATATATAGTTCACTTTTGTGGATTAGGTGATTCTCTAGAATTTTATTACATCTCTCTTAATGTGAACAAGTCATCCTAAATACTCGTCTTTTGGAGAAAATATGAGTTCGTGTAAGAAATATAGTGAACGTTGAAAGTCAACATGACAAGTAAGTATGTTTCCTTACGTTTTAGTTAAGCTCATAAATAAATTACTCAATTAAAAGTAACTCAAAACAAAAATGTTGTCTGTAAATTTTTCCTACTGGGGAATCAAATATCGTTTAACCAATCACATGTTTGTGATTTTCTTGTGGTTATCTTTCTCCTAAACATGTTTTCGATCACTCTCCATCAGAACATGACCCTTTGTTTTCTCCTCCAAGTCCATGTTTTCCTACAAGTAATCCAAGTATGGGTTAACTAGGGTGACCTTTGTACTTCTCTTTTTTTTAAGTGATAGTTTTACTGACTCTTGTTCTGATGTGGGATTTTCAATGAAGTTTCCAAACCCAATTTTAAAATTGTGAGGACGCAATTCCCAAAAGGGGGGAAGGATGTAACACCCCATGTAAATAAATAATATGACATTTTCATATTTATCCATATTTGTGAATAAAATATTAATATTACTTTAAAGGGAATGCTATGCTCGATGGCGTACCCAATACACAACAATGAGTTTTTTTGAAATCTTACGTTGCTCTCTAATAATAAATTAATATTATTTTAAATGGTAGTTAACACCTAGACATTGTAAGGGTGGGAATGAACAGAACTAACTACAAAATGATTATATATGTTTTTCAAATATTTTTACTTTTATCCAATAAATGTTAGAGGCTTTAAATGAAAATGAATCCAATTTTAAGCATTAATCATCTAATATTCTTTAAATGGTCGATTAACCACATTTTGATGGAGAACCCCCCTTAAATCCTTTTTTAGAAAATTTTATATGTTATATTTGACAATATAAAATTCTTTTTAGAATATGGACATGAAAATTTACTTTGTATAATTTTTTGGTATTTTTCCGATAAAGTTCATTTTTTAATGAATAGTGAAAAATTTTGTATTTTAATTCAAAACCTATTTTTAATCTAATTTATTTATATGAATAGATTATATTTTGAATTGGTTTTAAATTAAAATTAGAATATATTTTTACCATTTAATCCAATACTTTTCATTTCAATTGATTTTACTTTGAAATTGGACTTAAACTAGTGTCAATATTTTAATAGATATTGTTTCTTAAAAACACGCTATTTGTTTTGACAGCGGGAATTAATTATTAAATTAATTAATAAAACATATATTTTTTGAATTGTGTAAAATATACATAATTTTTAATTTCGTAATATCAAATATATCTTAGGGTGAATTTTTTGTATTTTTCTGAAAAACTTCAATTTTTGATGAATAGTGAAACCACTAAGTGGTAGTTTAAAAACCAATTTTTCATTTAAATGAAACTTTACCACTTATGTGATTTGAATTTTAAAAATCCGACACACATGGTTGTCATTTGGATGTAAAATTTGGTTCAATGGGATTAAAATAATTTTTTGTGAATAGTAACTTTTAAGTTTTATTAATCGCGATAAAAGGTAATTAGTGTAATTTAAGTTTAAAATGATGTTTTAATAATATGAAATGGCCTTTACACATGTACTAACCTTATTTTATGAGTCATGAACGACCAATAGAATCCATGGGTCAACTTGGGGACCCCATGGAGCTACTTTGGTAGGAAAATGACATTAATACCTTTTTATTTAAAGTTAAAATTAAAATGTCACAAACATGAGTTGTTTTACTAAAACAATTTTGACATGGGGTTTCACATGTCATATTTTTTACTATAAATATTAATTAGAAAGATAAAAATATTTCCTACATCATGATAATTTTTTTATAATTTTTAGACATTAAAAAAATTAAATTATTTATTACACCATGATGTTGCAGCGATTACCTCATTATTTAACGATTTAAATAAAATGAAAATACAATGTAAAATCTAAGACCCATACTTGTCAAAAACCTATTTGATGGGTTGATTTAGAACTCTTATCACCTTATACTCGAGATATATAATTTTGGGCCCTTTAAAATCCTAAAATAATTTTAAAATAAAGTAAAATTTTATAACTTTCCAAGAGTGCCCCTCCTCTCCTCTTATAAAAGGCACCCACCTCTACCACCTTACCCACACCTATCAAGCCTTTGAATCGGCCAAACCCTGCCCATTTTGTCTCTCTACACCCCTATATTACTCCTAGAAGCCTCAAATTGGGAAGAATGCTTTCCAAGGAAGCCTTTGAGCTCAAATCAAAAAGAGATACCCGATTTAAAGGTAAAGTCTTCCCTAGTATTCTTTTGTTTTTTTTGCTTCTCCAACCCCCTAAACTCTTTTTATTTATTTTTTTCGTAACAAAACTTTTATATTAAATATACTAGAAATTTTTTATGAGGAGGATTCGAGCTACACTAACACACACCTCCGTCTAATGGTTAAAGAACATACTATTTCCGTGGATGGCGAATTACTACCTCACGAGACGATGATTGTTCTATCTTCTTATACCACCTCTCATGGTGGCCATTATGATGGAACTATATTTATTTATGATATATATTATATTTATTTCCTCTCTATTCTTCTTTATTTTATAATTAATACATACCTTTATTATTTTCATGTTGTGAAAATGCGATAATTTCATTTGAGGAAGTGTGGACTACCGCCCCCTTAAGTGATGTGACTCGTTCATGCAATAAATGGAATGTATAAAGAATGAAATTGAGGAACTTATGTGGTCTATATAAAATATATATTATACTGGAATTATAATATATATATATATATATCTCTCATCTAGTTTTAATTCCATTAATGTTCCAAATAAATGAAAGTAGCGTTCATGCGTACGTACGGCTTACCGTCTACATGAACAGTACATTTCATTTCTTATCTCCAAATGTTATGTACTATTATATATATATATATAATGGATATATATGTCATATATTACATCTAAATGACGGATATAATTCTATAATTATAATATATATATCTCTCAATTAGTTTTAATTCCATTAATATGACAAAAAAATTAGAGTAGTGTTCATGCGTACATACGGCCTACCGTCTCAATGAACGGTGTTTTTCATTTTTTATCTCCAAATGTTATGGAATAGTATAAAATGAATATGTACTAGATATATATGATATTTTAATCATTAATACTATTCTGGAAATGATTTACTACATGGGCAATCATTTTCAAACAAGTTCATTTTTGACTCATGTACCAAACATCGACAAAAACGTCTAATATGAACTAACATTATTAAAAAAATATTATAACATTATAATATGTGATATTAACTGAATAATAATCCTTAAAGGAGGTCCTTAAGAAGTTATAAATTGTCCAATGTTTATTATTCAGGAATATAAAGAAACGAAAAAGACAAGTCAGACTTGAGGTAAGGGATCCAAACTCTCTCTTTCTTTTTAAGTACTCTCTTTTATGTCACTTATTATAAGCTCATCTTTCTTATGTTGGGAGATGTTATTTTATATTAATATTACTGTAATTTCTATGTTAATATGATGAGAGACCATATTTTATCTAATCAATACATTTTTGGAAGTTTTATGTGGCGTCGTTAGGCAGCCGAATTTTCATAAGGGGATTTTCATGTCACTTTTTATTCCTGTGAGATTCATGCTACATTGGACACTATTTCCTTTTGTGTAGTGTATGTAAATACCATTATTTTACTATTTTTATAATATACTCTCATTTATGGGTAGTTATATCTTCATTATATGACCCTTCATTCATGGGTTGTACGTTTCGAAAGTTGCCCAAATCGGTAAGGGAACCTTTCACCCTCCTCTTTTTAAAAGACTTATTTTGTTATTTACATCTTTTTATGTTGGGATACGTTCTTATATATCCTTATTGATGTAATTTTTTTGTCAAAGTGATGAGATACCATTTTCTCTCTTATCAACTAATTTTATGAATTTTAAAGTGATGTTGTTAGGATGTCGAATTTTACCAAGGGAACTTCTTAACCCAATTTCGATTTCTTTTGGTTCAACATGTAGTTATTGAATATGTCATCCTTTTAATATTTGTGAATTAACTTTGATTGTTTTACACTTAATATCCACTTATATTGGGTGTATTTATATTTTTCACACATAATTATGAGATTGATTTATCCTTAATTTAAGGATACCTTCTTTATAAGGGATTTCATCTCATTTTACATTTCTATTGAGACTTCATTGTTGTTATGAACCAATTCACTATTATATGGTGTATATACTATCCCTTGGAATATTATATCACGAATCCATTTATTCTCATGATATTATAATGTTTTGATTAAATGTTATTCTTCAATTATGGTATTCAAGTGTTTCTCATTTTTTAAAAACCCTTTAACTAAAATATCGTTTTAAATGTTTTAATGATTTATTCTTATAAATATTTCTCATTAATATCCATGTTTTAAAAATGGTTTTAGGGATTTAATTATATGGATTTTAATGGTTTAAAATGTTAAACACTTCAAAGTGTTATGGGACTCTTTGATTAAAAAATCTCTTTATTAAATGTTTTAAATGGTTTTGAAAATGGTTTTTAGAATGGATTCATTATCTTAAAATGTTATATTATTATTGAAATGTAGGAATGTTAACTTTACTTTATGCTTAAGTTATGTGCTATGATTATGTTATGGTTCTTGGGCATTGTTTATGAATACGGGTGGTTCCGTGATAAACTAAGGGCAGGTGAGCCCGATATAGCTCTCCAATGCATTGGGTAACGCGAAGGGGTTAAACGTTAAGGTTTCTCTGAAGATATTTAGGGAATATACTATGATGGGTATTCCAAACGTAACCATGAGGGTTACTCCCTATGTAAGAATGTTATGAATGCCTCAAGTTACCTTTATGTCTTATGATTTCTATGAGTTATTCGTAAATCCTATGATTTCATGAGGTATGTTAAATTGCTTATGTTTTATGAGTAAAGTATGATTTCATTGATTCTTCTGTATACATAGACTAATGTTTTCTTTCCATATTATTATAACCCTTACTGATCTTTTTATGCTCATCCAAAGTTTTTTTGAAATGTTATTCACAGGACATAAAGTTGAATAGGGTCAAGGATGGGATTAAGGAAATGTCAGGCTGTCTAAAATAAGGAACTAGACATGACTCTTTTGTCCAAGAGATTTTAGTTTGTGAAAAAAATGGAAGCTGAGTAGATGTATTTACTTCGTAATCTTTGAGATGTAGTAGTTATGTCCTAATTCTCTAAAACTCTAAACCTGAAAAGATCCTCAATGTGAATTATTCATTTAATTCAATATTAAGTGAGGTTTAAGGCCGAGGCCTTATAATAAGTGTATGTGAGTTCTAAAATAGTGTTCTTACATCAACCTTATATCACTTATGACCCAATAGATCTTGTATTCAACATTTATCGTAGAATATAATATTTTATTATTCACCCAAAATTCATGTATTTTAAAAAAATACCTAAAATTTACCCCTACCATTTGTCAGTGTATAGAATTAAAAAATGGAATCCATTTTTTGCAAATATATTTTTAACTATTTTAATTTTAATTTTTAAATAAAATCATAATTTATTCGGAAAAACAACATTAAAAAAATAATTCATTTTATAACACCTTAAAAATAATCAAGTTCCCATAAAATTATCTTATAATAATGGGATAATAAAATAAAAATTTATGATCAAATTTTTTTAAAATAAATTTCCATTTTAAATTATTAAATTAATCATGAAATTGTAATTAAAATATTTATGACATAAAAAAATTCCAATACTTATACTATGATCATTTTTTCACTTATAAGATGTCTAAACTGTATTTGTAGATTCATGGGTGAATTTTATTTTTTTGCTGATTTACCAGTCATGACTATTCGTAAGAGTAAGATTATTATTCATAAAGGTATTATAATATTCATAAGGGTATGTTACTATTCAACAAAAATTTAAATTTATCTTACGAGACTCTAAATATCTTACTAAATGCAACAGTGTATATCTGTTTTTTGAAATTTAAATCACCGAGGTGAAAAATTATGATTACTGGCTATGTTATAACAAAGTGGTGTTTTGTAGAGGCTTAGTGTATCAAGCATTCAATATTAAATTTATTTTCAAAATCATGGGGTGTTACATTTTCTCCTCCTTAAAAAAATTTCCTCCTCGAAATTACTAGAACATTACCTCTTAAAAAGATTTGGGTACTTCTTCATTATAAGCTCCACAGGCTCTCATGTTGCCTCTTTGATTTTATGATTTTTCCAATTTATCTTTTCCAGTTGAGTAGTTCGATTCCGGAAGACTTGTTCTTTTGTGTCCAGAATCTAAATAGGCTTTTCACAATAAGATATTTCGGGTTCCAATTCTATACTCACAGAAGTGAGGACGTGTGTTGGGTCTCGCATGTAATTTTTCTCCAATGAGTCATGGAACACATTGTGTACTTGATAGGATATGTGGCATAGCCAAAAGATATGCAACAAATCTAATTCTCTCTAGAATTTCAAAAGGTCCTATGTTCCTAGGTTTCAGTTTCCCTTTCATCCCAAATCTTATAACACCATTCCATGGAGATACTTTTAATAAATAATTATCTCCCACTTGAAACTCCAAATCCATCCTTTAATTATCACCATAGATTTTTTTTCTTTGAGATGCTTTGATATGGCCTTTAATAGTATTTACCTTCCCTTCTGTTTCCTCTACAAGATCTGCTCCCACTAGCTTCTTTTCACCAACATCATCCCAACATGATGGTGTACGACATCTCTTTCTATACAATGCTTTATATGGTGCCATTTGAATATTGGAACAGAAACTATTATTATAGGAAAACACTGAAAAGGGTAAATAATGATCCCACATACCTTGAAAGTTGAGTGATCATGATATTAACATGTCTTATAATGTTTGTATTGTCCTTTAAGATTCCCCTTCAGTTTGAGGATGATAAACAGTAATCAAACGAAGCTCAGTATCCAAATGTTTCTGAATAATTTTACAAAACATCGACGTAAATCAAGGATCATTATCAGGCACTATCAAAAGAGATTCTCCCTGAATTATTATAACATTTTTGATATAGAGTAATTCCATAGTCTCTTGTAGAAAATCCTCTCTTATAGAAGGAAAATTCCCATATTTTTAAGTCAAAGAAACATTACCCATATTGCATCATTATTTCTTGGTTTTTTGTGTAATATAGTGACAAAATCCATGGTTATGTCATACCATATCCATGTAGAAATAGGTAGTGGTTTCCTGAATCCTCTAGGATGTTTTCGTTTGGTTTTCACTTGTTGAAAAACTAAAAATCTTGATACATAATCAGTAATTTCCCTCTTTATGTTGTCCCACCAAAAATGTTCCATCAAATCTTTATTCATTTTAGTACTACGAGGGTGTATAGAGATATTCGAGGTATGGGAATCATCCAATAACTCCCTTTTTAGATTGGGTATAGAGGCAACACATATTCTCTTACCACCTCTTCCCAGATTTCATAATTCCATCTTCATATATAAAGTTAGCCAACCACCCCTCTTTAACATCATTAATTTTGTTGAAGGAGGTCATCATCAGGCTAACATATTTTAATTCTTTCTAATAAAGATGGTTGGGTAACCCAATAAAAATGTTGTGATTTTTCTCCTTTTTTGATAATTCCCATATCCATCCTCACTCGATCTATGTAAAAAGGATCCTTTTCAGTCCACATTTTGTGGAGAACTCCATGATCCATCCAGCTCAATGCATCAGTTACTTTTTTTTTCATTCCTAGGTGGTAGTGTATGGTACAATCATAATACATGAGTAGTTTGGGCCATCGTCTTTGCGTCGTGTTGATTTCTCTATATGAGCATATATACTTCATACTCTTGTGATATGTATATATCTCACATGTTTCACCATAGAGATAGTGTATGCATATTTATTGAGAAAATATCATATTATCTAACTCAAGATCATGAGTATAGTATTTTTTCATGAATTTTTAACTACCTTGATGCATAGGCAATAAATCTGTCATTATTAAAAATGAAACAACCAATTCCTTGCTTTAATGCATCACTATATATCACAACCCATCATTCTAAGATGGTAGGGTTAGGATCAGAGAATTCACTAATCTGTTCTTCAATTCTTCGAAACAACCCTCACATTTTTTTCACACAAACTTAACCCTTTTACATGTAATCTTGATCATTGGGTTGGCTAAATGGAAAATGTTCTGAACGAAACATTGATAATGACCTGCTAACCCAATAAAACTTTGTACCTTAGTTATGTTCGTTGGAGTAGGCCATTCTTGAATAGCCTTTGTCTTTGTAGGATCAACAAATATTCCATCCTTAGAGAAAATGTTTCCAAGAAAGGATACTGATTGAATCCAAAATTCACACTTTCAAAACATCCCATATAATTCATTTCCTCTAAGAGTCTTCCAAATAATATGCATGTGTTTTTTATGATCTTCATAGATTTTGGAGTATCACTAGATATCATCAATAAATACCACCACAAAGCCAAGAAGATATTTCTTGAAAACTCTATTTTTTAGATCCATGAAAACAGAGGGTGCATTATTCATTCCCAAATGCATTAGTATAAACTTGTAATGTACATAACTAATTTGAAATTATGTTTTTGGAATTTATTCTTTATTCACAAGAAACTAATGATATCCAAATAGAAGTTCAATTTATGAAAAATATTGATCTCTAGGAAGTTGATCAAATAAATCAGCAATGTAGGGTAGGGGATATTTTTTTCTTTATTGTTATTGCACTGATCTCCCAATAGTCAATTCACATCCTTATAGATCATTACTTATTCTTAATTAAAATAATAGGGGATCCCTAGGGAGAAAAACATGGGATAATAAATCCTTTATCACTCAATTCCTCTATTTTTTTCTTCAGTTACACTAATCCCAATGTGGAAATTCAATAAGGGGTCATCCATATGGACCTCGAATTATGAATTAAGTCAATAGAAAACAAAATTTTCCACTATGGAGGATGTATATGTAAATCCTCTATAAGGAAATTAATATATTCTTGCACAATAGGTACATCCTTTATTTGAAAATTCTTTTCATCACCCATAGTTATTGCCTTCCATTCCTCTCTAATAATTGAATTCAGTAATGATACTAGGTGTGTATCTAGATAATAATTAGATGGTGATGTTATGCCCTAATGATAAGGGATTCCACATCATCCTAAAAAATTGTAACCTCCATCTTTATGTAATAAATTTTTATATCATGGTTCGAAAGAGAATCCATACTAAGGATTATATAAAATTCAATTATGGGTATGACAATAAAATCAGTAGATAAAGCATGTTTATATTCCATAATGGGGACTAACTGAAACGACTTTGTTGCAATGATACTTCCCTTAAGAGTTTTGACTAACAACTCCCTTATTAAATAAAATTGGAAATGTCTAATTTTCTTGGAAAAATGAGAAGATGTGAAAGAATGTGATGATCCAGAATCAAAAAATACATTAGCTATTTTGAGGAAATGATTAAAGTACCTTCCACCACATTGTTAGGAACTTTATCCTTCGCAGTTGTGACCGAATAAGATTGGTCTTACTCCCTTAGCCTTTTTGGGTAATGATTCTTTAACTCTTAAAACATTCATGTGAATAATGTCCCATCTCCATACAATTATATCATTGAACATTGGTAGCTTTTTTATTCCTCTTACAATCCCGAGATAGGTGGAATTTTTATCTGCACTTGTAACAGACTCCCATTATCTTCAGGCATGTTACGAGGTGTTTCTTCCCACAATTACAGTAGGATGAATGGTCAACTCTTCCCTTCATCCCCATTCCCTTATTTCCTTTTCCCGAGTTTTTAGTAACCCTCTTTTTATCTGTTTTTTCCTTTAAATTCATAGGACTCTGAAAATTATTTTTCTGTCATGATAACACTTGATAATATATCTACATATGACGAGAAACATTGGGAGACTAGTGCCCTTCAAGGGAATGGTTTTAAACTATCAAAGAATCGATCCATCATTATCCTTGGATTACGTATGTAGTCTGTGGAATGTCTTGTTGACCTTTTGATGTTAGATTTATTCATTGCAACATTTTTTATCCTCCTTATTCCTTAGATATAGGAATTGCCTTTCCATTTCTGCAAATTGTATAAGGGGAAAATATTTTTCTAGTAAGATCTTCTTAAAATCCTTCTATTCCATCTATTTTACTTCTTCCTACTATTTTTTTTGGATTAACGACCACAACTAGTTCACATATCTTGATAGAAGATAAACGTTCATTATAACCTTCTCTATTTAATTATATTCCAAATTAATAAATATCTTATTTAGGGAACTTATCAACTACTCATCTACAAATGTGTTGGTAGTCCCATTGAATGATGAAGATACTTTTGCAAAAAGTGATCCATCATATCTTCTTTACATTGTTGATCAGGATGCTCCATATGGGTAAGGATATTATTCATAACCTTAATCAGTTGTCCCAATATAGTTAAAATTTTCTCAACACCAATAATAGATTCATATACAACACCATTATCTTATATCGAAAGGTAATCCCTACACGGCATACACATGTTCATGTAGTTTATATTCCTTCCACTGGGTGCCATTTATAAATAATGGCATAAACTAGATTAGATTATTAATCATAATGTATAATCTCAATGAAGAAAAATACTTATCATAAATTGAAATTCTATATATATCTAATCTCAAAATCATAAACATGGTTTCTTAGGGGAAATTTACATCTAAATCCTTTATAATGGCTTGTAAATAAAATGTGACTTATCTTAATAATATTTTCAGAGATTGTCAAACCAGGTGCCTAGTAAGGCCCGTTTTCTTGTACAAGGATTCCCCGATTCACACCTGAAACTCCTTATCATAGTTTTTACTCCTCAGTACATATGTTCCAGAACAACATCAAATTTTAGTATGCAAACTTGGATGTATTTGCTGTAAAGATCCACATAATCAATTCCATAACAAAAATTACAGGATGTTCTTGTATGTTTATCCTCAAATACTATCTCATGGGGTTTTCCCTAATTTACATTTTCTAAATATAGTTTCCATGATTTCTACTAAAATTCTGTTGATACCAATTGTAAGGACCTGACCATAGTTTCCCAGAGCCAGGGACTTAATTTATTACACTGGCATACAAACAATGAATATGAATCCCAAAGGACTAAGTAGTTTAGTATATTTAGAAACAATATATATAAATATTTCCAATATTAGAACTTGAAATGAAATACAACATATAAGTTTTGTTAGGAACATCCACAACTATATGTTTATCCTTGCAGGTCCATCCTAATAAACTTTTTCATGTCCTAAAGAAATGAAACATAAAAAAGGGGTGATCTCAAAAGGTCATTAATGGTATGAAATATAGTGAATGATATCATAAACATAAACATTAGTCATGGTGGAGAACTAAAAACACATTCCTTTAAAAATAAACTTGGATAAATTATGACAGGAATAAGAGTTGAATGAATATTTCCATAAGTAAACATAATCGTGGGTATTCTACTAGTAGAATACCTCCTGAACTATCAATACTATTTTCATAATGAGGGAATTAATAATGTAGGACATCATAACCATATCATCAAGGCCTCGTGGCAAGACCATAAATATCTATTTTGTTAAGGCTTCATGCCAATACCATAGTTTCTATCATGTGACCTATCGATGAACCATGGGGATATAGTGGGCCCCACTCAACAATTAATAGGTCCAATAAATTCCTCATATGAACAGAGATAAACATAAACAATATATAAATTTATATTTAATCTTATATATGAAATGTAAATAACTTTCCCCAAACATTAATCATAAGCACTGACCATTAAGAGTAAATATGTGAATAGTTTTAAAATAGCTCACACAAAGTCAAAATAATAATAAACCATTAAATTAAATATTTAAGATAATATCATAAAATATTAATCCTAAAATACATAATAATCAATAAGGTTGTTGTAACAGATGAAGATACTCTTATAAAATCATCGAGTAATTCTTCTGATAAATACTCTTTTACATTGAAAAGAAGAGTTATTTTGGAAAATAATTTTTATAAAACCATAAGTGATGTGAGATATTATTTTTATAATAAAATTAGTTATTTTATATTTGATAAATTTTTTCTAAAAATATATTATAGAGTTACCTTGAAAATAGATAATAATTTGTGAAATTATCTTGAATCGGGCCTGTGTTTCGGAATAAATTTTTGAATGATCCTTTTAAAAAATATAACTACCCATAAATAAAATAAGGATTCCTATTATCACACATATATAGAACATTATAACAGAATATATGTGGTGTAAGTATGAATAAATAATAATTTAATTGGGGTAAGTAGAGAATGAGAGTAACCTAAATGAAAGTGGAGGTTTAGGTAGAAAACTCTTACCTTAAGAATGTTGGTGTTCCTTACTTGATCTTAATGACATGAATAATCAAATTTATTTTCATAAATTAATGACTCAAAAACCTCATCAACATATAATTTATTTATCATAACCTTATTAGGATTATTCATAGCCTTTTGATGGTTTAAGAGATCCAATTGTATTGTTTAGGAGTGTTTTCTTCCTTGGTTTTCATGATCAATTTACTTATATTCCCATACAAATATACATTAAAATGAGAATGGTTTTCTAGAATATATTATGTATGTTATTAGTGAACATACGGAATATTAAATGGTTATAAAATACTTTTTTTATTGGTAGTGAAGAAGAATCATTATATAAGACATTAATAACAATTGTTTGGGTAAATTGGAGATTATTGATAACAATTATCTCTTTTTGATTTATAAATTCATATCATGTTTAAAAAAGGATTAATTAACATTAAATATGTTATAATAAATATTTTATAGTCTGGTTCAACGATCAAAATTATTTCATGACCAGAATTAAAGATGGTAATATAAATTGAAAACATGTTATCCTTGAATGTGATAAATTAACACATATCGGATTGTGTTTTCATTTATAGTATAAAAAAAGGGGAAAAGAGAGATGATAAAAAATAATTACTTTATCATAAAAAAATTATAGTACATGTATTGCATTGGATTCATCATATCATTTACATTAAAATAGGTTTAGAAATAAATAGAAAAGAAAGGAACTTGAAATAAAAGAAATGAAAAGAGGAATTTACCTCTTCAAGTAATCTTCCTTGAGAGCCTCTTTAGGGGAGTGATTTTGGACTTTATTTGAGACCAATGTCTCTTTGACATGGGGGGGGGGATATTGGGAGGATATCTGAGTATAATTTATACAAGTAATAAGGCTTGAGAGGTGTGAAGAGAAGAGGGAGTGGGGGGGGGGGGGGTTATTGTAGAGGAGTGGAGGGTTTCCCCACTATTTTACTCTTTATTTTATTATTTCTCTCATGACAACCAATAGTGTTGATTCATGTGACCCATAATAGTAATAAGTGATTGTCAGTTTGAACCTAGTGGGCTTACATTATCATTACATCACATATGACCCAATAAATCATGCATTTAGCATTTATCGTAAATTATCGTATTTTACTATTCACCCAAAATTCTAGAATTTTATAAAAATCCAAAAAACATACCCCAACCACTTTTCAACATATAGAATTTAAAAATGAAATCCATTTTTTGAAAATAATGTTCTAAATATTTTTCATTAAATTTTTAAATAAAATCATAATTTATTTGAAAATAACAACATTAAAACTATAATTTGTTTTTATAAAACCTTGAAAAATTAATCAAGGTCCCATAAAATTATCTTTAACCAGAAGAAAATAAAATAAAAATTTAGTATTAAATTTTATAAAAATAAATTTCTATTTTATATTATTAATTTAATCATGAAATTGTTATTAAAATATTTATGAAATTCGAAAATACCAAAACCTCTACTATGATCGTTTTTCACTTATAGGATGTCTAAATTGTATTTATACAATCATGGGTGAATTTTATATTTTTTGGCAAATTTATTATTCAAGACTTTTCATAAGAGTAGAATTACTATTCATAAGGGTATGTTACTATTCATCAAAAATATATGTTGATTTTATGTGACCCTAAATATCTTACTGAACGCAACCATGTATGTTAGTTTTTCAAAATTCAAATCACAGAGGTGGGAAAATATTTCTTACCGGCTAGGTTATTACAAAGTGGTGTTTTGTACAGACTTAATATTTCATGCATTCAAAATTAAATTTATTTTCAAAATCATGGCATGTTACAGAAACAATATGAAAAGTATAGTAAAGGGGTGTTTTGGAGGGAGGACGTATCATTCGTGGGAAATGTTATCACTAATAGAGGAATATTTGTCAACCCTTCCAAGACAAAGGTAGTCAAATAGTGGCCCAAGACATCATTTATAACGGAGATACATAGTATATTGGGTCTATATTGGTATTACTGATGCTTTTTGAAGAGATTATCACAATTGGAAAACCCATTATAAAATATGACTTGTGTGGGAGAAAAGTTTTTCTAGACTAGTGAATATGAAAACTATAAGAACCCAGATCTTTTTTAGGTATGTTTTTCCTTTTCATATTATTTTTGAGGAAAAAGGATATTCTGGAAATTTTCTAAGTACACTCCATGTATTTCTTTTCCAAAACAGGCCGTGTGCTGGTCGTGTAATAGCCACACACATGGCCATGTGGGGGTGACCCGGAGGCCGCTTAGAGTGGAGTACGGAAATGGTGAGTACACACTGTCTACTTCAAAATTACATGTCGTGTACTTTGTTTTTTTTTCATTAAATGTACCGGGGTCACGTCTAATCGCCAGAATGATTTTCTTTTAGGTCTTGTTCAACCGAGAGCTTCGCACGACCACAGATCTTTGACGAGCCCCCCCCCCCCCCCGAGCCTCCATCTGTCCTCCGAATCGAACACCGTTTGTTGCGTTGGAATCGCATCGGTGAGTTCTCTCTTCTTCTTGAGCCTTGTTTCATGATTCCTCTTCTTTTCTGAGTTATCTTGGGTTGAATGTTTTATACGTTTTCCTATATATACAGAGTTTTAAGGTGATTCAAGCCTCAAGGATTAAGTATATTGATCTCCCAATGCCAAGGTAGGTGGTTTGTGCCTTTTTATTGAGAGTCTTTTAGTTTTATGTGCAAATTTTCCAAATACCCCTGAACGAGGTATTTTCATTTACCTTTTTGCTCTATTACTTCTCTACTATGCTGATATGCTTGATTAGATGATAATTGTTTGTTAATTGGGTGTTTTTCAGTGCTTTGGAGGTATTTCCATGCATGTTTTTCTTGTTTCGACCTTTGGGTCTTTCTTTCCTGTTAGGCTACTGTTTACTTTCCCATGCCTATTATTATAGGATCCTTTGATTGTAGTTCTGCTATCATGTTGTTCTGTAGAATACTGGCCAAGTAGTTAATGTGGTTTACCTTTTCCGTTACATGATGCTACACTTGCTTAACTTATATAGGGCCATGAGAACCTGGTGTATAGACTATAGGGATAATGGATTTAAGGTCTTCTCTAGAGTGTCTTTATAATTTACGATACGAGACCATAGGGGGAATTGAAGTTGAGTGCTTCCCTAGAGTGTCTGTAGTTCCTCAACGCGGGCCACAAGGGGAATCTGACATTGAGTGCTTCCCTAGAGTACCTTTAGTACTGATACGAGACTATAGGGGGAATTGAAGGTGAGTGATTTCTCAGAGGGTCTATGCTTAAGCTGAACCAGAGGGGTTATACTGAGTGTACTAACCAAAGGGTTTCTTGTACTTGTTAGGTAGGACCAGAGGGGATAGGCTGTGAGTACTTCCCAGAGGGTTACCTTGTGTTTATCTGCTTGATTGTGTTGCTAGGTAGGACCAGAGGGGATTGGTTGTGGGTAATTACCAGAGGGTTACCTGTTGTGTTTATCTGCTTTGATTAGATGTTGCATGTTGTAAGGTGATTTGAATGCTTGAAAATATGGATTGTTTACTGCTTAGTACATTATTGTTTACTACTTCCGTACTTTACCTTCCATATATTCACTGACTGTTAGGTACAGATCTCGTGGTGGTTGCCTACTGGGTTTAGTCTCACACCCTTTTTGGGCCATGCATTTGGGCCCAAACAGATTATATTGTTGTAGCTATAGATAAGGGAAAGTTCCCTTCTATTTCAGGTACTTGACTTGCTGTGGAGCTAGAGAGAATGGGACCAAGTTATGGCTTGTGATGCTAAGGAGTTTATCTGTTTTCTTTTGCATGTGGGTTTATTACTGTTTTATCCCAGAATTGTGACTTGTTTGGCTATTTTCCTAGACATATGTATCATGCGTCATTTTATATATGTTCTCTAGTTTATACTACCAGTTTTCAGCTATATGCCATTATTACTGCTTCCACTCTTGTATGTATTTGTTTACTTCCGATGTGTACTCTGCCAATGAGGGCATAGTTTCCCCACCATCACACCCAAGGCCCTCACTTATAGTCGGCAGCCGCTGGCATTCAGGGAAATGGGCTTGAGGCCATGTGACCAACCGGGTACGAGGTTCCTCTGGGTGGCTTCCAGAACTGGGACGTTATAAAGTGGTATCAAAGAAATTATTTTCTCTTGACTTACTATTTGGATCCATTAGCCAGGGATAGGATGGAATAGGTACTTGTTAAAAAGATATGCCTTGGAGTAGCTAACCCGTGTACATAGAAAGGGAAATCTACCACGTTTATTGAAATTTTCTATTTTTGTAATTTTACAGTTGATTTGATTTTCACCATTAGGTGATTCACATGTTTTGTGTTGTTATCATTGATGTTATTGATGCTCTATTTTTGTTGCAACCCGATGAGTTGAGGTCATACCATATCATGAATCAGATAGGCACTTGCTAGAAATCACATGTCATGAATTCTTGCAATTCCATTTAGGGTGCATTAGCGATTTCATGTTGTTGTGATATATGTTGTGCTAGATATGAATGATGTTGTGATAGATACCTTGATAGAATACCTACTATTTGATAGGTTATTTCTTTGTGCAAGGTTTTTCTTGAATGGATGCCAAACTTTGGTTCTTGAGATGTTATGGGCCTTCATAGACCAGAACTTGGTGGATCATTTATTTGTTTACCTTGTTATAACATGTATAAGATGCCAAACATTGATTCATGAGGAGTATTATCCCTCACAGATCAGAATTTGGAACTTTCAATGTTCTTTTGAGTGTTTTTCTAGGATCTGGAGTAGTTTTTGAGGCTTATTGTTTGGGAAAACCCAGAATACATGCCGTGTAGTTTTTGAATACATGCCATGTGTTCTTCTATTCAGGAAGAAACCGTTTTTATTATGTGCATGTCATGTACTCTATGTACATGTCGGGTTGTCACTAACCGTGTCATAGGTCGTGTGGGTAGAGACACGGGGTTGAGAAGTCTCTGTAGGACATGCTGTGTACTGGATGTGCATGATGTGTGTAGAGACCATGTGTCCACCCATGTGACTAACAACACTGATGGATGTAAACTTATGCTATACACGCCATATTAGGATTGAACAAACCGTGTAGTCTTACCCAGGTACCTGGCCTTGTCACTAACAACAAAGGTCAGATTTATCCTTTCTAGTACACACCATGTCCGTCTGGAACACGCAGTGTAGTGATCCTGAGTGCACAGGCTGTGTCACTAACAACACGGGCCGGTGAAGCTTGTCTAGTACACGCGGTTTCTGGCACAAACATGTTGTGTAGTCACGTTCTAAGGAGAACCATGTGGTTTATCCATATAAAAGAACCCAGGTAGGGGAAGAGGATTCAAGTACATACCATGTGTGAGGACAACATGCTATGTGTTTGGGTGTTACAGGACCAGTTTTGGCAGGAGTACACGCCCATGTGAATGACTTAAGGGAACACGCCATGTAGGGTTTATACACTCCTTGTAGTCATGTTTTTTAAAACATGAATGTTTTATTTCTCTTGTTACCTTCTTACATAACTATGTTTCAGTCCCTATTAATCCTGATCTAAGGTGTGCGTTTGACCTTGCAGAGTCATGCCACCGAGACATCCTCCAGTTGTCCACCAGTTACAGGGCAGTGATCAGATGTCGGATATGGCTGATTAGAGACTTCCCACAGATCCTCCTAATGTGCCAGTCTTGGCACCAATAGTTATACCAGATACTTGTGCTGATGCATATTTCAGGGAAGGCTTCATGAGGATGATGCAAACTTTTCAGGGAGCACCGCCTTCTGCCCTGTCGATGGTGGATTTAACATGGGTTTTCCAGCAGCAGCATCCTCCCACTTTCTCTGGGGAAGGAGGGCCTCAGGAAGCAGAGTCATGGATAGAAGCCATGTTGACGATCTTTAATCATATGGAGATGCCTCTAGAGAGGAGGGTCAAGCTCTCTACCTATATTATTTGTGACTCCACCAAGATGTGGTGGGATGTGATCTCATAGGCGGGACACCAGCGAGTTATAGCGTGGGATGAGTTTTAGTGCATCTTCTATGACTACTTCTATCTAGAGACCTTAAGGGATGATCAAGCCTGAGAGATTATGAGTCTGAAGCAGGGTAATCTTTCTGTTATAAAGTATTCCTCCCATTTTACTGAGCTGCAGCACCACATGCCTATTTCAGGAGGTGATTATTAATTCATGCCAAAGAAGTTTGAGGATGGTCTGAGGCATGACTTTTGATCATAGGTGAATATCTTCTTGTTGACTTCTATCACTTGTATCATCAACCAGACACTGATCACAGAGTGCAATCTGAGGGATTTCGGAGTTATGAGCCAGGGAGGCTCAGCATCTAGTGTTAGCATACCCCCAACTGACAGTAGGAAGCACCGAAGGGAGTCTTCGCGTGGTGATCCAAGGTGGTGAGAGACATCTTCCGTTAGCCAGCTGGTGTGCTACCAGTGTGGAAATAGCGGGCATATGAGGCCACACTACCTGAGAGACCTAGTGGAGTGCCAATCATGCGGAATGTTGTGTCACCTTGAGAACTTTTTTCAAATCTTCTCACCAGCAGCTGATGACAAGAGTTCTTCTTTGACTCCTCGTTCAGGAGTAATGCCACCAGTTTCTCACCAGTCAGGGAACTGGATTTCTTATGGATATTCAGGCTAAGGTAGGGGTTGTGGCCATGGAGGTCAGTCGTCAGCCTTTCAGCGAAAATATAGTGGATCAGCTCTGAGTGGTCCGGAAGGGTCACAGGGCCGTGGAGCAGGCCAAACCTTTGCAGTAGAGCAGACCCAACAGGAGAAGGATCCCAGACCTTCTACAGTTCGAGGTACGGTCTTAGATTTCTTGGTTTAACTTCTACTCTTATTGATACAAGGGATTTCCATAGCTTTATATTTATTGATGTCATGGATAGCCTTGGTCTCTACATCTTTTCTTCTGCTGATATCTTGAAGCTAGACACTCCATTGGGGACTAGAACGGATAGTGTACGTTAGTGCAGAGAGTTACCTATACAAGTTGGTGGGTGTCACTTTTTATGGGACCTCTATATCCTAGAGGTGACAGGCTATGATGTCATTCTCAGAATGGACTGGATAGTTCCCTTCCAAGATGTTGTTGACTGTTATCGCCGCAGGGAGAGTTTCAAAACAGCAGAGGGCATATCATTTCTTTATAAGTGCGAGTGGGATTTCCAGGCGATAAGAGCGGGTCTAGATCATCATGGGTTAGGCGGAGTTACAACCCAGATTTCTAGGTTATATCTGGATGATTAGGGGACTTCCCAGTTAGACTTTCCTCCAGTGGTAGACCGCTTCTGGGATGTCTTTCCAGAGGACTTTTCCAGTTTTCCTCTAAAGCGTGAGGTTGAATTACCTATTTAACTTGATCCATGAGTGGCACCGGTGTCCATTACACCTTATAGGATGGCTACACCTGAGTTGCAGGAGCTCAAGAAGTAGTTGGAGGAGTTGCAGGAAAAGGGTTTCATCTGACCCAGTACATCTCCATGGGGTTTTCCAGTCCTGTTTGTGAAAAAGGCAGACGGTACGCTCATGATTTGTGTAGACTATTGGAAGTTGAACAAGTTGATAGTCAAGAAACGATATCCCTTGCTTACAATTTCTGATCACTTTGATCGTATTCAAGGAGCCCGGGTGTTCTCGAAGATTGACTTGATGTCTGGTTATCATCAGTTGCACGTTAGACCTTCTGATATACCTCTTACATCCTTCTAGAGTAGTTATGGTCTATAGGAATATATAGTTATGCCGTTTGGCCTCACAAATGCAACTAGAGATTTCATGGAACTGATGAACTGAGTGTTCCATCCATAGTTGTATTCCTTCGTGGTGTTCTTCGCTGACGATATATTGGTGTACTCTCACACTCAAAATGACCATTATACCCATCTGGAGAAAGTTTTGTGTACACTAAGAGAGCATTAGTTATATGATATGCTCTCAAAATTCCACTTTTGGATAGATCAGATTCACTTCTTGGGTCATGTTATATCAGAGACATGAGTGTTAGAAGACCCATATAAAGTGAGAGCAGCAGTCTCATGGGAACAGCCAATGAACGTCTTTGAGGTACAGAGTATTCTAGGGATGGCAGGATACTACATATGTTTCATATTACACTTTTCATACTTAGTAGAACTGCTGACGAGTCTGAATAAGAAGGGTGTGAAGTTCTTGTGGTTAGATTCTTGCAAGTCATCCTTTCAAGAGCTTAAGGGGAGGTTAACTTCATAATTAATACTTGTCTTTCCAGAGCTAGGAAAGAGTTGTACAATGTATTGTAATTCTTCAGGTATCAGGCTGGGAGCTGTGCTTATGCAGGGGGAAGGAGTCATTGCGTACGGGTCTCAACTATTGCGACCACATGAGGGGAACAACCTGACGCACGATCTTGAGTTGGTTGCAGTTGTTCATGCCTTACACTGTTGGAGGCATTATCTTGTGGGAGAGCATTTTGTGGTTTTCACCGACCACAAGAGTCTCAAGTACATCTTCACCCAGCGTGATCTGAATTTGAGATAGCTAATGTGGGTTGAGTACCTTCAGTATTTTGACTTTGAGATTGCCTATACGCCTGGGAAAGTCAATGCAATGGCTAATGTGTTGAGAAGGAGGACTCAGATACAGGAAGTTCAGGAGGCCAACAGTGAGTAGAAGCTTTTGGCTCTGTTCTCTGAGATGCATTTGGAGGAGCACAATAGACAAGGGAAGACTTTTATATCTTTTGTAGTTCTTACATATACTCTTCATGATCCAGCTCAAATGAGGCAGCTATCAGATTCTTAAGGCCTAGTCCTAAGGGAGAGTGTGTAAGGAGAGGACCTTATTCATGGATGGACTATAGGAAAGGTCGAGATATTTCATTTCCAGGAGCACGTATGGGTGCCTGCAGATATACATGAAAAGCTGATGCATGAATTTCATTCTTCAGTTTGGGTAGTTCGTCCTGGAATCACCAAGATATATCATGATATACACTGTTAGTATTGGTGGCCAAGAATGAAGAGGGGCATTACTAGTTTCATCATGAGGTGTTCCACTTTTCAGCAGGTGACGGTGGAGCATCAGTGACCAGCATGGATTTTACAGAAGTTTCCCATTCCTGAGTGGAAGTGTAATGATGTCATGATGGAATTCGTGACCCGTTTTTTGAGGTCGCCTCGAGGGAATGACGTTGTTTGGGTTGTCATTGACACACTCATGAAGGTTTCTCACTTCTTTCCAATCAAAGAGACCTTCAGTGTTGATGAGATGGTATGGTTATACATCCAAGAGATTTTATGTATTCATGGAGTTCCACACTCCATTGTTTCAGATAGGGATGCACGTTTTACTTATTGGGTTAGGCATGGCCTTCAGAAGTCTTTTGGTACACAGGTACATTTGAGTACAACCTACCACCCCCAGACGGATGACCAGTCCGAGCGTACGATTCAGGAGCTTTAGGACATGATCTGAGCATGAATTCTGGATTTTGGAGGTTCTTTGGAGAATTATACCCCTCTTGTAGAGTTTTCCTACAAAAATAGTTTTCAAGAAACTATCCAGATGGAACCTTATGAGTCTTTGTATTGTAGGCCATGCCAATCACCCTTATGTTTTATGGAGGCAGGAGTGAAATCTTTGATGGTATGTCATCTTGTTCAAAAGACCACAGAGTAGATAGAGTTGATTCAGAAGAGGAGGGCTACTGAACAGTCTCAAAAAAAGTCTTATGCTGATCAGCAGAGATGACCTCTGGAGTTCGAGGTCAGGGATCAGGTTTTCCTACGTGTCCCACTATGGTTGGGGAAAAGGGGGATTATAAGAGAGGGTAATCTTTCACTGAGGTATGTAGTGCTGTTTGAGGTATTGGAGAGAGTCAGACTGGTTGCCTATCGGTTTCAAATAACTCCGAGTTAACGAGCTATTCATGACGTCATCCACTTTTCTCAACTTCAACAGTATTTTTCAGACATGTCTCATGTCATTCAACCTGAGGAGGTTGAGCTCGATGTGGATGAATTGTTTTAAGAGCATCCTATCCAGATTGTGGATTGCAGTACAATGGTTCTCCGTGGCTGATTTGTTCCTATGGTATGAGTGCTATGCCTTCACGGGTGGGTGTAGGACGAGACTTGGGAGAGGGAGGCCAATGTACGAGCACAGTGGCCAGAACTGTTTGAGATTTCTTCTTATATTCCATTCTATGGAAATTTAGGGATGAATTTATTTAAGGGGAGAAGTTTGTAAGTACCTGGATCATCTTTTTAGGTATGTTTTTCCTTTTCTAGTTGTTTTTGAGGAAAAAGGAAATTCTAGAAATTTCTTAAGTACATGTCGTGTACTTTATGAGTACACACTATGTACTTCCTTGCTGCAGTAGGAAATGTGTTGGCCATGTAATAGCCACACACACGGCCATGTAGGGGTGACCTGGAGACCGCTTGAAGCGGAGTGTGGTAATGGTGAGTACACGCCGTGTACTTCAAAAGTGCATGCTGTGTACAATCTTGTTTTTCATTAAACACATCGAGGTCACGTCTAATCGCTATAACACTCTTCTTTTATGTCTTGTTTGATAGATATATCTGCCCAACTACAGATCATAGATGATCCCGCGAGCCTCCTTCCGTCTTCTTAATTGAACACCATTGGTTGCGTTGGAATCACATCGGTGAGTTCTCTATTTGGCTTGAGCCTCGTTTTGTGATTCCTCTTATTTTATAAGTTATCGTGGGTTGAATGTTTTATACATTTTCTTAGATATATGATGTTCTAAGGTGATTCAATCCTCAAGGATCAAGTATATTGATCTCCCAATTCCAAGGTTGGTGGTTTGTTCCTTTCTGTTGAGAGTCTTTGAGTTTTATGTGCAAATTTTCCCAATACCCATGAACGGGTTATTGCACGTTTACCGTTTTAGCCCTATTGTTTCTCTTCTATGATTATATGTCTGATTAGATGATAATTTTTATGAATATGGTGTTTTTTTTTGTGATTTGGGTTTATTTCCATGCATGTTATTGTCGTTTCGATCTTTGGGTCTTGCTTGCCTGTTAGGCTGCTGTTTACTTTACCATGCCTAGTATTATAGGATGGTGTGACTGTTGTTCTACTATCATATTGTGTTGTAGAATTCTATCCAACTATTTCATGAGGTTTACCTTTTCTGTTACACGCTGGTACACTTTCTTGACTTACACATGGCTATGAGAACCTACTGTATAGACCATAGAGAGGATGGACATAAGGGATTCTCCAGAGTGTCTTTATAATTTATGATACGAGGCCATGGGGGGATTTGATGTTGACTGCTTCCCTATAGTTTCTGTAGTTCCTTGAAACAGAACATGGGGGGAATGTGACTTTGTGTGCTTCCCTAGAGCGCCTTTAGTGATGATACAAGACTATAGGGGGAATTGATGGTGGGCGCTTCCTCCGAGGTTCTATTCATAAGCTTAACCAGAGGGGTTAGACTGAGTGTACTTCCCAGAGGGTTGCTTGTACATATTAGGTAGGACCAGAGGGGATAGGCTATGAGTACTTCCTAGATTGTTACCTTATCTTTATCTACTTGTTTGTGTTGCTAGGTAGGACTAGAGGGGATAGGCTGTGGGTACTTCCCAGAGGGTTACCTATTGTGTTTATCTACTTTGATTAGCTATTGCATGCTGTGAGGTGATTTGAATGCTTGAAACTGATGATTTTTTACTGCTGAGTACTTTCCAATTTACTGCTTTCGTACTTTACTTACCATATATTCACTTATTGTTAGGAACATATCTCATGGTGGTTGCCTATTGGGATTTAGTCTCACACCCTATTTGGACCATGCTTTTGTTCCCAAATAGATTGTATTGTTGCAGGTATATATAAGGGCAAGCACCCTTCCACTTTAGGTACTTGACTTGATATGAAACTGAAGAGAATGAGACCTAGCTATGGATTGTGATGCTGAGGAGTTTATTAGATTTCTTTTCCACTTAGTTTTAGTACTGTTGTATCCCAGAATTATGACTTGTTTGGTTGTTTTCCTAGACATATGTATGATGCATAATTTTATATATGTTCTCTAGTTTATACATCCAGTTTTCTGATGTATCTCTTTATTACTACTTCAACTCTTGTATGTATTTGTTTACTTCCATTGTGTACTCTGCCAATGAGGGCTTAGTTTCCCACCCATCCCACCCAAGGCCCTCGCTGCTAGTCAGTAGCCTCTGGTGTTCATGGAAATGTGCATGAGGCCATTGACCTACCGAGTACAGGGCGCCTCTGGGCGGCTTTCAGAACTAGAACGTTACAAAAACTACTTCAAAGTGTTGAAAAAGGTTTATCACTGCACAAATAATCACACTTCAAACAAGTGGGGAACTCAATATGGTGTACAGTCATGCTTCGTAGAAGGTATTAGACTATGTAATAATGTAAAATGATAAAGTGATATCCTATTGTTTTAGGATATTGAAAATTCCTAAGAAAAACTACTCCACACATAATCTATAATTAGAGGTTGTGACCATTGAATTGAAAATATGAAGGCATTATCTATATGGAGGGAAGTGTGAAATATATACTGATCATAAAATCATCAAGTATACATTCACCCATATAGAGATTAATATGAAACAATGAAGATGATTAGAGCTCATCAGAGATTATAACTGCTCAGTCCACTACCATCCTGTTAAATAAAATAAGGTGGACGATGCTCTATGTAGAAAGGATCATGTATCTTTATTAATAATGAGAATCGAGATGGACCTAATATTTTAAGACCTGCAAAGGATAGACATGGAAATCTCTAAGTAATAAAAATAATCAATCATTTATCAAATGATTCCTCAACCATCCCTTATAATAAAAAAAATGTATTCTCAAAGAAAAATGCGGCGATTCAGAAAAATATAGAAGCTATCATAAATATGAAATCCTCAAAGTTAATAATTTATAAGAAATGAGTCATAATATTTGGGTCATGAATATGTGTACCATCCAATCCCGAGATAAAGAAAGATAATATGAATGATGCACATAGCTCAACCCTATATATTCACCCATGGTGTACAAAGATGTATTAGGATCTCCAGTAGCACTATTGGTGGGGAAATATACAGAAAAAGACTGTTGAATATACATAAAAGTGTTTCATATATAAAAATGTGAATGAAGATAGGAAAAAATACGAAGTGGATGATGCAACCATTACACATACAAACATGGAAATGAGATAACATCACTACAAACTTTGTCACTAGACATCCAAAGATATCCAAAAGGAAAAATGTTATATTGTTTGTTATGGATTCTCATACAAAGACAAATCACTTTATCTTATTTTGAGAAGACTTCTATATGGATCAAATTGTTAGGATATAAATCAGATAAGTGGTAAGGATGCATGGAGAGCCACTATCCATTATATTTGATCATGATCCTAGATTTACCTCCATGTTCTAGAAAAGTCTCTAACATGCTGAAAGCATTGTGCTAAACATCATTACATTCTATCATCCTCAAAGTGATATCCAATATGTGATGACAATCCATACATAAGAATACATGTTGAGATAATTTTTTATAGACTTCATGGGAGGATGGAACCAAGACCTAAATCAGGATGAGTTATCCTACAACATCAGTTCCCACTTGAGCATCCAAATGGATCCATGTGATGACCTTTATGGGAAAATATGTGGAACAAAATCATGATGGGTTAATGTTGGTGAATGTAAATTTCTAAGACCTGAACTGGTTGAAGAAATGGTGGAAACGGTGAAATTCATTCAATAACACATCTAGGAAGCCAAAATTTATAATAATATCTATACAGACAATCATCAATGAGACATGGAGTTTGAGGTTAGAGACATGGTATTATTCCACCCATCTCCATGGAAGAGGATTGGAAGATTTGGGATGAATGGAATGTTATGTCCAAGGTACATCCTCCCCTTTGAGATTATTTATCATGTTAAATCTATGGCCTATCAACTATCACTTTCATCAATCATGACTTAAGTACATAATGTATTACATGTATCCCTCTTAAGGAAGTATATACAAGATCCCTCACATGTACTAAATTTAAAGGTGGTATAATTGGAAAATGATATCTGTTATGTGGAGCATCTAGTGAAGATATTGGATCTTACAGATAATTTTATTCACAAGAAGAACACTGACCTGGTCAATGTACTAGAGATGAACCATATGTACAAAGAGAAAGAATGGGAACCAGAGGAATAAATGAAGGAGAAGTACCCTAAATTGATTAGCACTTAATTTGTAAAATAAAATATAAAGGGTGAAATTTAATAAGGTGGGTGAATGTAACAACCCAAAATTATATCAATGAAATTTCCATTATTATTACTATTAAAAATATTGTAAATCACATAAAATCTCATGGAGAAAACAATATAGACTTTATAAAAGATTAATGGATGAAATAAAATGAATTTATAGTAATTAAGGAACATAAACTAATAGAATATTAACATGAAATTTGGAATAGTGATGTAAATAGAAACATTTACAAAAATATTGTAACCTCACCTATGAAAGTATAAATAAAACAGATCCATATTATAAATGAAAATATCATATAATTATATCATCTTATATATAAATAAATTTTTCGAAAATAATAAATTAAGTGTTAATATTTTTATAAAACATAAATATTTATTTAGAAGTTTATAATTAATATAATTATTTAAAAATATTTATATTCATAAAAAAAATTTAAAAAACAATATTACGTTGTGATATGTTTGTATGATAATATTATGATACCTTAATTAATTTTTTTAATGTTTTATAAAATCAGTTATAATATAAAAATTGACATTTTCAAATAAATGAGGATTTAAATTAAAAAATAAATTTATCACTTTTTTATAATTATTTTTATAAAATTGAGTCAATTTACAAATTATACATGTCAAAAAATGGTTTGGATGAATTTTTAGGATTTTTAAAAAAGAGTTGAATTTTAGGCGAATAGTGAAATACGATAATTTCCCATATATAACATTTTATGTTAAATATAAACTTTATTGAGTGATTTATAATTTAAGAACCATAATATAAAACTATACTTATCTATTTACTAAATTTATTCTTGGGAATCATTATTATTTCATGTCTTGATCCAAAATAATTAAGTAATGAATAAACTAATCAACACCCCCCTCTCCTCCATTATAAATTCCACCCCTCACCAACTCTTTCCCTAAAACCTACAAAGCCTAGAATATTGTTCAACTTATATCCAATACTATTATAAATCCTATCCCCTAAAGTTAAGGATCCTTTGGTCTTAACAAAATACCATACCATTTCCCTAAGGAGGTTCTGAAGGAAACATAATTCAAGAGGTAAAATTCTTATTTGTGTTCATTTATTCTCATTTATTTTTATTTTATTTTCATATCCTATAATCACATACCTTATCCAAGTTAAATGATAACTACAATATCTATTATATAAAATAATTTTATTATGTTAATGGAATAATACATCATCATTTCCCTTCCCCTCTCCCTTTGTTCTAAAAACGAAAACATCATCCAAGATGTGTTGATTTATCGCATTCATGATGACATTTTTTCAAATTCCATTACTTCATTCAAGGCCAATCATAAACCCCTTTTAAATATTAAAATATATTATAAAATATTATTTATATCTTACTTAATATTCTCGAATAATTATATATACATAATATTAAATAATAGAATCAAGCTAGTTCGTGATGATAAAAAAACTGCTAAATGACCATCATGGTTATCATTAATGTTTTGTTTAATGAATCATACTTATATTTAAATATAAGATGATATATAATATAATTTAATATTTTGGATGTTCATTATTAGCATATAATTTCAATTCTCTATAACTACTCTCATTTTACATGTTCTTTCATACACATATACAAGTGAAGCGATCTAGAAAACCAAGGAAATAAACACACACAAATGATGAAATTATATCTTATAACTCATAAAGAAGGCCATAAATGAACATAATAAAAGTATAATAAATAATATAAATGTTTAATATTTTATTAATTGTATTATTAATGACTCTAATTTTATTATTAATGATATTAATTTCAAGTGTAGAACACTTTCAGGCATAAGGTAAGGGAATTTCACCGAGCCTCCATTTTTTCTTTGGGCTATAATTTCTCTATATTTATTCCAATTTAATTATTTTTTTATATATATATTCTATTTTTTAGATGTTGAAAATTCATGTATCCATATCAATTATTCCTTATTTTATAGGGAAATTCATGTTTAAAAAAGGTTCCCTTCTCAATTATTGCTGATAAGCTAACCCAATTAAATGATAATTTCGAATCTCTTATCCATTTTCAAGAGCAATACATAATATTTTTAAGACACCATTATTTTTAGAAAGTAAAATATTTTATCAGGAAAAGATATCATGGTTCATTTTTGGTTTTATACAAAAAATTACACCCTTTCTGTTTTAAATAATCATTAAATATTTCCATCAAATGACAAAAAAGTAGATAATTTATAAAGTTTCATTAACACTCTGTTTACATATTTTCACTTTAATATAAATTATAATTATATATTAATTATTTCCCTTATGAACATCCATGTTTGATTTAAATCCATTCTATCATGGACACTTTTATGATACGCCTACATGTTATGCTTTATGAAATTATTGTGATGTCTACTTTTTTTCAAGGTTAACCCTAATATTTATTCTTAATGTATAAATATTAATATGGAACACATATACATGAAAATGTTATGATGTTTGCACCAATATTTTGCTCTAATTTATTGGGTAATATTTAGTCTTGTGAGAATTCATGTTCAATGGTCAAGGTGGTTAGCCTTGACTCGTGCTCCTCCTTATACAATGTTCTTGGTGATTAGCCTTAACTCATACTTATATAATTTTGTATGTTGTTTCAAAATTTATATAACTATATAATTTCATAATCCCATGTTCTATATATTATGCATACATATGTTTATTCATGTTCCAGGCATTTTTATGTCATCATGTTATTTCTTCCAACCCATGTGCTATAATCTACACATATATTTATTTCCCTTAGTATAATTTTTAGCTAATAATTTTGTTCATGTATTAAAAAAGTTATGATTTGAAGAATTAATAGATCAATGAGAGAATGAATGAATTTATGGAGATTAAATAAAATATATTTTTATTTTGGTTTCATGCTTTCTAATTATGTAAGTAATCATCCAATGACACTAGACTCTATGATCCTTGGTTGTATTTTATGGATCATTATTCTTAAAATCATGTAATAAAATGTGTAACATGATAGGATATTTATATTAACATTATTCCATTGAATGGAGAATTATGTTTTCTATATATTTTCATTAGATTAATTGTCATGAACCATCCTAGATACCCTGGTAAGCTGATAAATGATTTGGTCTGGACCTATACAGAAGGGAATTCCCGATCCCCATGATTTAGAGACTACCACCTAGCATTATAAAATATGAATATGGGAATGAATTAACCACATAAAATGGAAGAAAATTAAAAAAATTTGGATTCATATAGGAAAAACTCTATAGAGATAAGTGTACGAGAAGTAAACACGTATGAAAACCCAAATTGTAACCACAAGTACCAGAAAACCTGATAACGTTCCATTTAATAGAAAACACAATTCTTTATGACCAAGTAACCATATCTATTTCCCCTCTTAGTTGTGTCATACAATTTTTCAAGCCTAAAAGAATATAATCTACAATAAACTAAATGCATAGGGGGGGATAATGTAAATTATTAGTAAGGTCTCACTAAGTATTCCATAATAAGATACCAAAATTTCATTAACCAAATAAGCAATTAAATTATTAAAAAATAGACATTGATTTTTAAAATAATATTTTAAAAAAACCATGGTTTACATTTCAAATTATGGAAACACTTTAAAAAAATATCATAATAAATTTTTTATATAAAATAATTTATATAAATTCAGAAGGCAAGTATAAAAATGTTTAAAATAATGGAATATATTTAAAATGAAAATTATGAGAAACATGGTCTTATACCAAAAGTTATGATAATTAAAGGATATGAGACTACCTAAAATAGAAATAGTTATCATGAAAATATGTGTACAAACATCTCTCTTCCACTGGTCAAGGAGGACTCATCACCATCCCATCAGGGATGTGACCTATTCACTATGTATTTTTAGTGTTGTAAATCATTAATATAGTGTTTTCTTGAATAACTCACTAACAACCTAGTCTTGTAGGTGCTATAATAATAATAAATTATGGGAAATTTATTTTAAAATTGTTTAAAATTCAATTAATCCCATTGTTCCATTTCAAATATTCCAATTTCCACTTAAATACTGAAACATAGTTTCTTAATCAAAACCTTCCTTTTCCAAGATTAAAATATGGGATTTTTTTATCAAAACCATTTTAATCAATTTACTAAAATAAAACTCTAAATTAAATTTCATCATATAAATATCCAAATTTAAATTCCACAATAAAATTCTATAATTTAATTTAGAAAAATTTCTTTAAATTGTCACAACACACCACAATTCAATAGATTTTAATGGGGGGTCTCAATTTCATGCCAAATAAAAGTCATTTCTTAATTCATTGTAATTTAATTTTTAATAAACCTATAGAAATAAATTTAATTTAATTTATAAAATTTAATCTAAATTAATATATTTAAGGTCAATCAAAATTGTCCATCATAACAGAGCCACCTGGCTTAGTATCACAAAGTCTCAAAAAAATACATAATTTGGAAACTGGAATAGAGAATTTGGGATCTGAGGATTCAATAACAAACCATTGATTCATGATATTAAACAACATCAATTAGATCCTCCGACAACATGATATTTGTAAAACCTTAGGAAGGAAATAGGATATAATGGTGGAACAAGAATGGGAAGAGGAAACGTACCGAGAAGAGTTTGAATTTTGTTATCTTAGATTTTATTTTCATATAGAGGGGTGTATAGTGTCTAGAATCACTTATCTAAAGCTTACAATGGATACTGTGCCAAGCTGAGTCCAACCCAGAAACATTCACTGATCTTTGACAAACATAATGGATATTTACAAGGCTATCCCTACAAGGCCTCAAAAGGAGCCCTTCTGATCATGGACTGGAAACTGTTATTTTAATAAAATTCAACTAGTCCAAAGTGACCATCCCAATCATGACCAAATTCAATGATGCAAGAATGAATAATATCCTCAATAAATTGTATATCTATTTCTATCTACCCATCCGAACGTGGATGGTATTCCATCCTCAAATGGACCTGAGATTCTAGTTCCTCTTGAAGGCCTCTCAAAAAATGATACAAAAACCAAGGATCCCTACCAGAGACTAGATCAAATGGAACTCCATGAATATGAAAAATATCATTCACATAGATATGTCCCAACTCTTAAACTTTGGATATATCTATAATGGGTATAAAGTGAGAAAAATTAGTCATCATATTAATCAAAAACCATAGCAAATTATTAATTATCTAGGTATGTAGAAACCCCACATTAAATTCCACAAATATCTTATCCTACTATCAAGTCGGCTCTAGAAGTTGATGAAGAAAACCATAAGGATTCTAGTGATCTAACCTAACCTGTTGTAATGTATAAAAATGAATGAAAAAAAATAAGAAATGTCTCATATTATAAATGGACATAAGAATCGAAGAATCATGCCATAGAACTTATTTGTGGTTCTGGGGTGCATATCCCATTGGTAATTATAGAAATATCCCAAAACATAATTAATTACTAGAAATGACTCCAAAAAGAACTTCTATATGCCTAAAATTTCATTGGTGGAGAATAGCCAGAAAGGCATGGTGTCCCAAGAAAAAATAGAGTATCTAATGATGTAGAATTCATAATCAAGCTGCCATCCCAATAGGATCATCTTGAAAAGAGAATATTTCTACTAAACACTAGCTAAGGAATCCTTGTCCCATGATTTACGGACTCCAATATTCAATTGTGAAAAAATATTCTTCATGTTACACTCTTATAATGATACCTTCACAGAATGGGTCATAAATTTCATGTTCCAAGTATCTGTGACAACATTTTCTTTCACCATGCTATAGGTGATGTCAAAGTCAAAAGATTACAGGTATTCCACCCAACACCCCTAGTAGAGATTAATTTTTTTTGAGAGAACATAAAACACATTCTATTATGTTGTGAATATACAAAAAACTTCTCTTTGAAAAGCTAACACCAAAAACTCTTAAGAACATGCATCATACCTTCAAGTTCAAGGTCATTGGTTGGATAATTCTTTT
The DNA here is from genome assembly GCA_963277665.1 of Viscum album. NCBI lineage: Eukaryota > Viridiplantae > Streptophyta > Magnoliopsida > Santalales > Viscaceae > Viscum > Viscum album. Next base: position 1,236,197,571 of record OY728150.1, read on the forward strand.
CATTATTTCTAAGAAGAAAAGTTTCATATGAAATGACATGACCAACCTTTATAAGAATTTAGACCAATCCTGAACATGATGCATCAAAAAATACTAAATACCCCTGCCTAACCTCTAGAAGAGTTAACACTGACACATTACTAAAAAAAATTTATCTCATCAAAATAACTCCTACATATTTCATCATAAGAAATCTTTACTCCCATTCGAGTCGGACTAGTCATAAAAGAAGCCAACATTGAGAATTCTGTAATGAAACGATGATAATATCCAACTAAAACCAATAATCTCTTAATCAGAAAGAATCTTGTTGGTTGTTAAAATGTCATAAGAGTCTCCACCTTTCCAGGTTTAATTAAAATAACTTGTTCTGAAGCCAAATGTCCCAATACATTGAATTCTTGAATCTATAAATAAAATTTTGAATGAAATTTATAAAGATGGGGATTTATTAACAATTCTATAACTTCTCTTATATGACACACATTATCATCCTATGACATATAGAAAACACAGATGTCTTCTATAAAGAATACCATGAAAGTATCATGGTAATCAAGGAAATTACTATTATTTAAAGACATGAAGACAACATGAGCATTGGTTAAACCAAAAGTCATGACAAGGTACTCATAATGTTTTTACCTTCTCCAAAAGGTGGTTTTTAGATCACCATATTCTATAATTATCAATTGATGGTAACTATATTAAAGATAAATCTTTGAGAACCATTACTCCACATTTAGTTGGTCAAACAAATCATCAATCCATGGAAACAATACTTATTATTTACCATAACTCAGTTTAGTTTTCAATAATCCACACAAAGGCTAAGTGGACAATTATATTTCTTATAAAAGAGAACTACTGCCACCCAAGGTGACACACTCAGGGAAATAGAGCCTTTCTATAAAATATTTTTTAGATGAGTCTTCAAGTCATTAATTTCTGATAGAGCCATGTAGTTAGAAGCAATACACACTATTGTATTAATAGAAAATTAATTTATAGAATTATTTTCCTCCCTTGCTGGTGGAAAACTGGAGAATTCAAAAGGAAATATTTTTGGAAACTTAGAAAAAATATGATGGAGATCAGAGCTTAAATATTATAACTCAAAATGAAAAGAAAACACCGGTATTACATTCCCAAACACTAGATACGATAGTCCATATCTACTTTAATTTGGGTCCCATTATCCTTGAAAGATACAAAACACCCCATTAGGTGTATTAAAGGATACCCATCTTAAATACCAATCAATCCAAAATTTATTGGCAATGAGCTGATCTATCTTGAATATGAACTCAACTGGGTTCTTGTCGAGAACCAGAATACTCCAAGTCATATTTATATCTAACATGGAGAAAACTAAATAAGGACTATGGTTACACTGATCTCTTTTAATTCTTAGGGGTGTATTAAAATCCATCACATAATATAGAATATCAATGGGATTAATAAGAAAATTCCCAATACATGTTGAAGTAAATGAATGAGATGCATTAGTATCAAAGAAATTAGTCACCAATGAATAAGATATAGTGACGGTACCTATAACATATTCTAGACATGTATCTACTTCCTATAGAGACTCTTACACTGTATGAAGAACATTAGTTCTAGATGCCTATGGAAGAAACCCATTTGTACATGATGTTTCTTCTTGTACTGCAGTTTTATAAGGTGTTGATGATCTTCTTCCACAACATGAAGTAGTAAATACAAGGATGAAATTCTATATGTGACCTAAGAATTCACATGAGCCACATATCTTTTGTGTTTGAGTGAAGACCCACTTGTAATTCCAATGATTTCGAAACTTGTAGAAAATATGAGGGCTTCTGAATGGAACTATAGGAGGTTTAGAAAAAACCTTACATTGATAACCAAAAGGATAATAATCATGTTTCATATTTACTTTAGAGGAAATAAACCTCCAATAGAAGGAAAAGAAACTCCCAATAACCCTGACATTCTAGATAGGTCCTTCTTAACCATCAACACTAAATCAAGCACATCGGTTTAATAAGGAATCTTCATAAAGAAAATATGAGAAATACTATTAGATTGAAATATCATATTGTTTCATCGAGTCTTAATATTCTCCTTAGATACAATCTTAGGTAAAAGTAAACATGCTCAGAAAAATGGTTTACATATTCAATCACATTCATATCAACCTGCTCAAGTTTGAAAAAACTCAATAGCCTAGGCTAACACAATCAAATCTGGATAGAAATAGTTGGTGAAAACATCTTTGATGTCTTTAAACTCTAATTTCACATGATTCTTTTCAATCACCATCATGTACCACTGTATGATACTAGGTCACCCTATCATGAAGGTGGCACACATCACCTTGATCTCATCATGTGTCTCCAAGAATTAAAATAAACACTCAATTATGCTCAACCGTTCCTCAGCCTATTGATGATCATTGAAGACATTGAATTCTGGTTGCTTATAGTGATGGAACTTCTAAGTGTGATTGAAGAAATCATCTCTTTGAGGGACTAAAACATGATCATGAATAAGAATTGGTACATGTGTCATTCCTAGATATTGGACAACACACATGATCACCTTAACTAGACTTGGGTCCACAAATTTATTTTCACAATGCTACATCAAAAACTTCTTCCTAGATCCAATTCACACATATTCTCATAAGAATTATGTTACACAACATCTACAAACAATATTGAATACATAATATTAACAATCAAAAAAATAAAAAGGTAAATTAATCCCTATATATAGATACATATGATTTTGATTTCAATCTATCCAAATCATAACCGGGGAAAAGAATAAATTTAATCCTCAAGACATATTTTCCAAACCACCCCTGGTGACTTAAGGTTTTTATGTTCAGAGTTGTATAGGGACTAAGTTTAAACTACCTCCTATGTCTCAATAAGATTATATGACTGCCTACTAACATCAATGAAAGATTCGAGACCTTTATCTTTAATACCACTTTGTCAAGAACCCTCCAGGATACCTTGGTAAATGGATAAATGATCTGGTCTGGGAATATCATGAAGGGAGTTCTCAAACCCCATGGATTGGAGACTATAACCTAGCATCATAAAATATGAAATTTGGAATGAATTTTCCAAAAGCACAATGGAAGAAAGATATAAACTCAGTATTCATATAATAAAAACTACACAGGGAGAAGTGTACTAGAATTCAAGAATATATAAAAACCCAAAGTGAAACCACATGTAATAGAAAACATGATAACAACCCAGGTCCCAACAAACACGACTCTCAAAAACCAATTATCAACATATCTTACCAATTCATAGAACCTAATTATCCTTGCTCTAACTTAGAAGAATATAATATACAAATACTTGAAGGAATCGGTAGAGTGTGAGCTAAAATCCCAATATGGTCTCATAAAGGATTCAATAATAAGATTCCAAAATTTAATTAAAAAAATAATTCATTCTATTTTTAAATAAACTAGAATCGTAGTTAAAAAGAATAATTTAAAAAAAATCATACATTACATTTCAAATTATGGAAACATTTTAAACAAATGTCTTATTAAACATTTTATATAAAATAGATTATATCAATTTTAATGAATGCATAAAATGATTTAAAAATAGTGGAATGTATTTCAAATACAAATAAAGAGAAAAAATTTCATCTGTCAAAAGGTATGATAGTTCTAGGATATTGGAATCCCTCATACTCAAATAGTTATTATGATGATATGTGTAGAAAAGTGTCCATGACATTGGTCAATGAGTACTCATCATCATCCCATTGGGGATGTGTCCTGTTTCATAATTATTTTTAGTGTTGTAAATTATCAGTAGAATGTTGTCAAAAATAACTCACTAAATACCTTGGATTTCATGTGCTCTAATAATAATCAAATTTTGGGAAATTTATATTAAAACTTTTTAAAACAAAATTCATCTCATTCATCCATTTCATGTATTCTAATTTCTTTTTAAATAAAAAACAAGGGGTTGTAATAAAAATACATTTTCAAGGTAAAACGAGTAGGTTTCTATCAAAACCATTTTAATACATTTCCCTCAAATACTATTTTGAAACTAATTTCATCAAATTAATTTTACAATTCAAATTTCAAAATTAAATTCCATAATAAAGTTTAAATAAATTCCATCCAATTTCACAACACACCCCTATTCAATAGAAATGGGGATTTTAACCAATTTAATTCCAAATCAAATTCAGATCCCCAATTTAATAGAATAGTGGTTTTAATAAATAAATTGAAATAAATTTAACGAAAATCAAGAAATTTATTCTAAATTTATAAATTTTAGGTTAATAAAATATTCCATCATAATGGAACGGCATACCTCAGGGTTACAAGGTCTCAAAATGAAAATACCTAATCGGGAAACTCTGATGAAGAACATGGGAAACTAGGATCTCAGAATCAAACCTAGATTCAATATCTGAAATATAAAGTAATATATCCTCTAACAACATGGAGATCTATAAAACCCTAGGGATGAAATAAGAGTTAATGGGATAAATAGAACATGAAAAGGAAACTTATCATAAAGAGATAGAACATTATTCTTATAGCTTATATTTTCTTCTGGAGGTGTGTAGAGGGTAAAAAATCACCTCTTTGGAGCTTCCAAGGGATAAAAATTGTATTAGGTTCATACAAGACCTTTAGTCAAATAAAGAAAGGGTTTTGGTTCAAAAAATATTTTTTAGTATTAAATATTTGTCCTCTGCATAGTTAGCTGGGTAGAGCCTCACTGTTAGACAAATCGTATATCTAATAGTGAAAGACATTTTTCTAATGTACAAAACTTATAATAGGTGGACACTGTGTATTTTAAATTGTGTGACAGCTGTGAGAACTCTTATTACTTGGGTTTCCATTATATATAATAAGAGGGTGCAGAGTTCGGTCAAACTATGCACCAACTATACACAACCAAAAAATATTAAAAAAGTGAAAAAAATTCACTTGAAAACCCCATAAATGAGACCCAACCAAAGAATTATAAAAAACGAGGATTATGAATACCTAAAAATATTAATATGATGCTATGAAGATATCCATGATTTTATTCAACAAAAGGTTAACTAGGGAATGGTACAAAATTCAATGTTGACTCTTATAGTGATTGCATTGGAAATAATTACATGATGGGTGGGGACTAGAATTATGAATCCAAATGATGAATAAAGAGTTATCCTGGGAAAAATATATGGTTCTGCTGCATACATATCCCCATATCAGTATAGTGTCTTAACGCAAGTCCTCGGTAGCGTGTTTTAATGGTTGAAATTATTCATTTCATTTGTATGATATTAATGATTATTATTTTCCTTTATTTTATTATTATTCATGGTAATATTATTACCTCATTTTTGGATTATTATGGATTCATTTTTTATTTATTAATTTTATATCACATGTTCTATATTTTTTTATGATGGCTTCTGTGGTATGATACTCATGATTGAGGATCTAATCCGACCCTTATTCTTTCCCTTTAACTCTGTTTCCAAGAGGAGAACTATGTGTACTTATTAAGGAAACAGTTGAAGAGAGAATAATTTTCACTCAATGTGCGATTGTTTTATTTTTTTATTTTAAATTTAATATACATATGTATATCATATTATAAGACAACTACACTTTGGAATCCTTCAGTAGCTCTTCTACTCTGTACTGATAATTTAATATAACTATCTGTTGTAGTTTTTGGAAGTCTAGAGTGTTGTAAATGATATCATAAGATGTTTATTAGGAACCATTAATACTATATTTATAGAAAACTAGTTTGATAGAATAAATTATATAAAAATATATCATGACTTCTAAGAAACACTATTTAAAAAATAATAGAAATTGTATTTTACAATTCAATTGCATGATTTAATTATATGTATTATATTATAGAGATTTGGTGACTAATAAGAGTAATGATAACTGTATGAACACCCATAATAAATATAAGGATGTTATACCAGAGCTATTCAGTGAAGATGGAGCTCAAGTCTATCATATCATAAATATATTAGGGATTTGATCTATATTATGAAAAATAATATGTTCTATATAGATAAATTTAATGATCTAAATCATAGTTTAACTATGTTGTACAACTTCATGAAAAGACAACCTCCCACATTTATTTGAATTACTAACACATTGGAAGGTGAACAATGGACCATTTCACTTGATAATACATTTCTCAATTTGGAAACTACTGAAATGGAAAAATTCATCATGGAATTATACATTCTAAATGGATATATGATCCAACTGGGTACACTAATTCAAAAAACTAAATAGTAAGATTGCATGAAGTTCATGTTATGTGTAAATTTTAAGGATATATAATATGAAAAATACTTTCCTCAAGAAAAAAGATCTAAAATGGAAAGGCAGTTACTCAATCTTATACCTAAAGATGGGGATAATATTTCTTTGTATGAGGATAAATTTACAATGTTATATAAACATATTTTTGATTATTTATGTATAATGGAATTCAAGATTTTTCATATCATTAATCAGATACAATTGAGCCCTAAAAGGGAGTTTGAATCTTTGAGATTTTAATCATATAAAGATATTGTTTGATGAACCATTGAGATATAAAAGTAGTTCCCTAAGACGCATGCATTCAAGGTAAATTAGAAGAATAGGATGAAAAATAAGCATCTTGGGAAGAAGTGCAGGAAATGGGGAGAAAGGATGGATGGGATTTAACAAATGTGATAACTTTGGAAAGAAACATCATAGGACCTTAAGAAATAGAACAATATATTTTTATATGTTTTGAAAAAAGGACTAAATACTCATGAATTCATATTATATGAAGAATTTATTGATTTTAAATGATTTAACTATAAGTATAAGGGGAATTATATGAATTAATACCCCAAATATCATGGTGATTTTTCTTAGAAAACATCATGGGAGAAATACCAAGCTTATGAGATTACTAAAGTTAAATTTGAAGATCCTAGTGATGTGGTGGAAGGTAATTTGATTGTATCATTAATGTTAGAAAAAGTTACTTTGATTATAGACTTATCACTATTTTATACCTTCTATGTTTTCCAAAAACATTAAATATTTCCCTATCACCCTAGTAAGAGAGTTATTAATTAAGAAACCTAGTGTAACCCTTATTTAAACAGTGATATACTAGTTAGTTTCCATTATCATAAACATACATATCCTATTTTTACACATAATTATTATACCTATAGTTAACATTGATTTGATAACTGGTATAGATTTTATTTCAAAGTATAACAAAAATAATTATTTTCAAGAGAATGATATTATGATTCGTGAAGGTGAGGTGGCATCTATGGTATTTAAATCAAAGTATTAATCATATAAATCATGTTTGAATCATCCCCAATATATCTTCTTAAGGGAATTCTAAGAATAATGGAAGATAATTTTTTTATCCACGTATAAGAAAGATATCTTAATAATTGATGATCTATCCATGGTATAAAAAATAATTGATTTTTTCTAGAGGAATTACTTTTTTATCCAGCTAAACAAATTTTGAGTTCTCTATCAAACATATTCCTAGTGAATGAACCATATTTAAACCCCCCTATAGAATGGAACTAGTGATATTAGTGGGTTTTATGAAATAGTTTTAGATGTTGTTTGAAAGGGATTTAAATTTCCTATTGTTTCACAATAGGAATCACCAATTTTATTTGTTAAAAGATGGATGGTTCTATGATATTTATCATTGATTATAAGGAGGTAATATTCTTTATAATAATGAATAAGTGTCCATTACAATTCTCTAATGAATTATTTGATTAAATTCATGGATTCAAATAGATTTCAATGATCGATCTTCACTCTCGTTATCATCAACTAATGGTAATAATGATGATATACCACATATGGTATTTCAAAAAAGGTACATACTTAATGGGTGTATGATAATTACCCTTATATTAAAAAATTAACCTTCTATCATTATAGATTTGTTGAATAGAGTATTAGAGAATTATCTTGATAAAATCATGGTAGTATTCATTAATGGTATCTTGATATAATCGATATTTTATGAAGATCTCGAGAGTCATCTAATAATAATTTTAGAGATCCTTAGGGAAAAAATAATTATATGGGAAATATACTAAGTGTGGATTTAATATCAATAAATATTTCTTTCATGGACATATTTTCTTAGAGGATGGAATATTTGTTGATCCTTTATAGTAAATGGGCGTGAAAGGATAACCTACAATGAAAAATAAAACAATGACATATAATTTCCTAGGTTTTATAGATTATTATCAAATTTTGTGATCATGATTTTTCATGGTGGACCAAATCATTAAACAAGTTAACATGTAAAGGTTTTAAATTTATATACTAAATTAAATTTGAATAATGTTTTGAAGAACTAAAAAAAGATTGATTATTTATACAATATAAAATTTTTTATTAGGTAAGGATTGATTTATAATATATCCTAATTTTATGATGAACTTACTTGGTTGTATCCGTATGTTGAATGATGTATTTGTTTCTAATGCATAAATGTGATTGAAAATCCCTGAACAAAAATATCAAAATAAATACCTTGAGTTTAGAACTTTAATATTTTCAATAAAAATATAGAAAAACTAACACTATGTTGAATGATGTGATTTATATATGGACCATAATTTTTTGATATATATCTTCTCTGCTAAGGAGATCAATATAATTTAAAGATGATGATTTGAATGATTCAAGGACTGATATTCCTCAATACACTTCCACTATGGGAAGGAAAATAAAGTGGTAGATACAATGAGTAAGAGGGAAAATGGAATTATAATTTCTATGAGTTTTAACAAGAATCATATATATATATATCTAGAAAATTTAGATATACTGATTTTTAAGGGGGGTTCATTATCCATTTTCAAAGAAATTTATAAACCATCCCTACTATCAAGGACTGATAAGTCCCAGCCTAATGGATAGGAGATGAAAAGTAAAATTATAGTAGTAAATGATTATTATTTTACATATATAATATATAGAGATTATTGTAACATCAATATCTCATACATGGACATTACATATTTTTTGATGAATATTTATTACATTACACAAACACATGCCTAACGACCTTAGTTGTATAGTGCATTTGGAAACATGGGAAAAGTTATCTAATATGGTGAAAGGTCATCAGTTTTTCCAATAAATATCATCCCTTTTAGTCTCTTGATAGACATAACCTATGTAAAATATTTCTTCATAACCTATGGAAAAGAAACATAAAAAATTTTGAGCGCAAATTCTCAGTAAGGGTAAATATATGAGATATCAATCTATGATGATATCAAATCGTAAGAAACAAAATAAGGATATTTGATTATGAACCTAACTTATGAAGTTCATACCTAACCATTCATTGATCATAAATAATATTAATGGCATAAAACCTTTTCATTTTCAAAACATGTCCGATAAGGATTTTAAATAATCATAAATCAATCCTAAACTATAATATCATTTCATAAAATTTTATCATCATAATAAATATTTAAAACAATTTCATATGTCAAGGATAACTACCATGATTATCAACATATTAGATCATGACATATCCATATTTTACCATTGTGGATCAAAACACAACTATTTCTCATAGTTTATTAAGACCCACAAGTTTACTATAGTGAATTAGAATATAGATTTTTCCATATTGGTTCAGGAAACACATGTTTTCTATAGTGGATTAGGACACACCTATCTCCCATAGTGGATTATGAAAAACCTATTTACCATAGTTGATCAAGAACTAAATTGTTTTTCATTTTTTATACCATGGGATTTAAATCTATACCCAATGCATCAGAGGGAGACATAGGTCTGACTCATCAAATAATGAAAATTATACACATGTGTGCCTCAATATCCTAAAACATTCATCATGTCATAACCCATAAAATGACATGGGTTTCCTAAAAATTTCATCATATCATATTCTGTGGAAATGTGACATGATTCATAAACATTTCATTATATCATAATCTGTGGAAATGTGACATGATTCATAAACATTTCATCATAACACAACCCTTGAAAAATAAGTGGGTTAAAAAATAATTCAATCATGTTATTACCCAGGGAATGGATTCGAGATTCATAAAAAACATTCATAATAAACCATTCAGAAAAAGAGTATGACAAATATATTTTGTTCATATACCTATAAAATCATAGGCTACATCAATAGATGTCTTCTTTGATAGAAAATAATTTTAATATATTACTCATGAAATTTCCTGAGTAAAATATGTTTTTATTAAAAACACACTATAAAACATTGAATATTTTGAAAATAATTTTCTTTAAAAATAATGATGAAACATATAAAATAATACTTGAAAAAATGATTATCCATGTCTTCAAGAAATACCATTCATGTTATCCAATGTGAAAGGAATATTACTTTCACATTTTCATTAATAGAAGAAAATAATTTTTTTGGAATAAAAATGCATGATTCCTTTAAAAAAATTGAAAAAAAATTCAAAAAATAGAAAAACAATTCTTTTAAAAAACATTTGAGTATAATAAATCATTTTTATAAAACATGGTTTATAATGAAATAATATTTTTGAATGAATAGATTAATAATTTTGGATTTTATTAAAAAATATTCCAAATTATATTACGTACCAAAGGGTGAAAAATGGTAATATTACATTAAATTATCCTTAATAAACATATGTGAATAATATTCACGAGTTTATTGAGATATGTATGATAATATTTTATAATTATAAACATAATCATAAACATTTTTGGTAAACTATGAGATTGAAAAATAAAACCTTTATGACTTTAGTAACATGAATCCCACTTCCCATGAAATAATAAGATAAAATAAATCAAAAAATATCATATAGATAAATATATTAATTATAATATATGTCAAAGGGGTTGAATATATGTCTGAAACAGTAATATAGGTGCATAATATAACTTATGTCTAAAAAAAGAAACTTAAGAAAACAAATCCCTCGCTAGTTTGGTATCTATTGAACGAAAAACTACATGAAAGAGTGATCAGGAAATGGATATTTAAATCCTGATAATATTAAGGATAATAATCAAAAAATAAATTAATGTGATTTATAAATACCATATAAAATATATAGGTTGTTAATATGGTATATTCCTTACATAAGTAAAATGTGAGACATAAATCCCTTACATTACGTCTCGAAATCCTTCGTACACTTTAAAAAAATTATAATAAATATAATTTTGTTATAAATCTATTAATAACCATAATTTTATATATATATCATACCATATACGATTTTATTATATATTTTTATTTCTCTATTTTAAAAAATTACATGTTAAATTCATGTTTCAGCCAATAATAACTTTTATTCACGTATGTTGAATTTTTTATTTCTTGGTCATGTTATGTTGATCATGGTTTTATCATCTATACAAATTAAAACATGTTATAAATATCATATATAATCAATATATATGTATTTATAGTAATAAATAAAATTTATTGATTTTAAATTAAATTCATTGTTTATCGAAATGGTAGGTCATATGTAAGTATGAACGATGTTTCCATTTTATTATCAGGTTGAATGAATGAAAGGTAATTGATATATATTATCATTATAGAATATTTTTCTTCATATATACCATATATTTTAATTAAATCCTTCCTTAATAACTTCGAATTAAGTGTTAACGAATCACATCACGTCGTGTGGTGGTGGTCCCATAAACACAAATGATGTTATTGTATTCAAACGAAATGTAGAATATAAAGGTATGTGCGATATAAAAAATTCTAGAATCATAAAAAATATCAAGTATATAATATAAAAATAGTAAATCCATCATTATTTCTAGGAAATATAGTTGGTAATGAATAAAATTACAACATCAGTTCGCTAGGAGGTAGTCCTCTGTACACACAAAAAATGATTTCATAACCCATTTGATGGATGTGGAGATGGTTGTAGGTAATTCACACAACATTAAAAAATATAATTCTAATTATTATACTTATTTTATTATATAATTTTTTTATTATATGAACTTATGAAGGTGGAGGAATAAATATAATAAAATCACTCATTTATGAATGTTACCTCTTCATTGGGTATCTCCCTTAGGTTTGCAGTAAAATCCATTATTGGATGGATTGAAATCCCAAAATAAGGCTTATAAGATGATATGAGGTACATTTATTGGTGATTTATGTGTTAACTTTCCAAACAAAAATGTTTTTATGGCTTATATAAGGGAGGATAGGGTGTGGACTTTTATATGTGGGGGAGAGTACACACTTTGTAGTTTTTCAAAGAATTGGGTGCTCCCACATTTTTGTTAGGTAAAAAGGTTCCAAAGTGTAAAAATATTGTCTCTTAGATGTGTAATGTTCATAATATGTATATAAAATATTTCCTTAACGGTTTTAATGTAAATTTAGCCCTTTTAGTTTTATTTTAACCCTTGGTAATCCCATTTTTACCTTTACAACAACAATTAATTTTTACTACATTCATTTTCCATTTTGGTAAGAAATTTATTTGACCTTATTAAATAATATAAATTATGTATATTCCAAATATGGAATAAATTTTTTCATATTTCATTGACATATGTTGAAAATTTTAATTTCATATTCTTCCCACATGTATGACGTGAAACCATATTTTTATAGAGAAAGTGTTAAAAGGTTCAAAAATATATAATGTCAAAATTCAATATGAAAATGATTAAAACGAAATAAATTTTATTACTATATTTTTAATTTAAATTTTTTTATTCAAGATCAATTTATAATATAATTTATCACTATAAATAAATTAAACGAAAATCTGATTTTCAATTAAAATTTAGTATTTTCACTATTCATCAAAAAATGAATATTTCTAAAGAAATCCCAGAATTTTACAGTTAGATAAATTTGAAATTATGAGTTCTAAAATGAAGTTTATTTTTTGAAATAAATTTTCTATTAATGGTAAATATTAATTTTTATATATGTTTTCCCAAGGAGATAATTTTTTTTATAGAAAATATAATTTTATACGTAAAATTTATTTTATTCTTATAACTTTCCTAGAAAAATCGTAATATGAAAATTAAAATTTTCATTCAATATATAATATAGAAATTTTATTAAAATAATTCACTACATTTATTCACTTAATTTATTGAGGTAAAATGAGTTTATGTGCATAAATAATATATTTTCATAAAATGATTTCATATATTTTCAAAAAGATTATATTTTAATTTCTAATTAATTATTCACCAAAGAAATAATTATATGTATATTTTTTATAAAAACTATTTTCATAATTTAGTATATCCTATTCATATTTAATATTCTGAAATATATGGTAAAACTATTATTTTAAATAATAATATTCTAATAATATGGCACGTTTCGTATAAACTCTTGGTTGTGTGTACCTCAAGCTAAGCTTGGCATTTCATGTAATAAAATCTATACTCAGTTTCTCATGTAATACAAGATAAACATGATATTGTGTATAATAAAAAATAAAAAATAAGATTAAATTCAATCTAAAATAATAATAATTTCAAAAAGTTTCAAGGTGTTACATTATATCCCCCTAAAAATTAAATTCTTCCTCAAAATTAGTAACTTTGGTATTAAAATGTGATGATACATTAACCTCATTATGTCATCAAGTTCAAAAAAAATTTCATTAATATTTTTGTTTTACCAAAAATATTTTACCATTTGATTGGTATTTTTTCATATAATTTTCTCTATCCGATCCAGAATATCTACCAGTCACTCCTCATAATAAATCCTGTGCTCTAATATTATTACATATGAGTTCATTATATGTGATGGATCATGTATGTACTTACCTAGTATTGATACATTGAATTCATAATGAACTTTAATTATGTTCATTGGAACCACCAAATAATAATCTAATATCCTAGTATGATTAATTAATTTAATGGGACTTATATATCTAAGGATTAGTTTTCCCTTCTTTCTTCCACTGAGAAATTAGTAGAAATGCCTTCTCACCAACATAAAATTATACCTAGTGTCGATGAATTATCATCATAATACCACAATCAAATTTTAGCAGCACATACATGTTTTTGAATATATTTATCCCTCATGGAAATATCATCAATTAGTTCAGGACCCAATATCTTTCATTATAAAACACCAGTCTAGTACGAATAAAGGGCTTCATAAGGACCCGAATAAATGATTGATTGTAATCTATTGTTGTAAGAAAACATAGATAAAATAATTTGTGATTCAAACCACCTCAAAATTCATTAAAAATAACTTATTATATCCTCTAGGGTTTTAACTCTATTCACAATGTTAAAACCCAACTCTATATCTAGAGATTGCTGAATACTTTTCAAAACAATTGAGGTAAATGTCAGATCCCAATAAAATGTAAGTTATTGTGGTAATTTATGTAACCTTACCAAATTCTTAGTTTAAATTCATAAAATCATATCAAAATAAATGTATTCTCTAATCGCAACGATTTTTGTTTCTTTGAATTGTTATTGACTACAGCCCATAATTACCTCAACATCAAAGATAAGATAAATCCTATGGTTTACAAGTACCTATAATATTATATCCATGAAGTATATAGGAATTATTTATTAAATAAATTTATCACTAAATCATATATATAAGCAAATGGTTTTATTACCACAAATTTCACTTAAAATATCCTTAATCTTGATAAACATCAATCACATGAAATTTCAATAAAGGGTGTAAAATAGGATTTTCATAGGGCACATTAATAAAAAATAAGACATGAAATTTCCAATCAAGGAGGGATGGTTAAGTTTTCCCTAATTACCATGACTATATTCAACAATTATGATTTTGCAATCCATTAATGTTTCCTTTTTCTTTAGAATATATTGTGTCTTATCATCGACTTTATCCCTTGGAATGGGCTAATGATTCACATAATTCCCAAACTCCATGAACTTGAAATACCAAAGTGTGGGTGGATTATTTTTTGAATTCCAATTATAATATATTTCATATACCATACCATTAATCATATTTCAATATTAATGGAAGTTATGACCATCCTTTCCACATTTAAAGAACATCCCAGTTATATTCATGAAATTCCACAGATGCTTCTTCCCACATTTCTAATATACAGATACATGGGATTTCATTCCACCATTTGAGTTTTCATGAGACTCAATCTTCCTTTTCTTATCAATACTATATGAATGGTGGTAATATATAATTTACATTTCTAAATTCAGTCCCCAAAAAAATTATTCTTTGTAGTTACTAATATCTCTTATATATATTTCCTTTTGAATACTTTGTTTCCAGTGACTAAATGATCAATAATTTTTTCTTCTAGGTATGACGATTAAACTAGAAACATACCCTGCAATTCTTGTAAAATTATCTTCCTATGTAATAATAGATTAATCATAATTTTTTATAATATCATGTAATTCCTTCTCCATATATGTGCATATAATACAAGGGAATTATATTTTGTAAAATATAACCACAAACTATTCACATTCCATTGATTTAATTTATTCTTATTTACATATTTTCTAAATAATATTCCACCACTTATTTTCTTCACCTTCCAAACAATAAATATCCAAGATTATTTTTTCGTGCTTCGAATAATGAATTTCTGAAAATATGATTTTAGTGGAACTAATCCATTTATCATCAACTAGTGGATCATTATAACCAATATAATAAGGTGGATTTTACCTTATGATGGAATCAAAAAAATTGATGCATCCTTTTATTGTTTGAAATTTCAAAGATATTCCAAGCATGGTAATTTTTTAAGAATTTATTTTTTTCCTTTCTAAATCCCATATAATTAGTTTTCTCAGGAGTAAAATCATCTCACTATATGTTTCATTCATAATTAACATGGTTTCTTCAGGTTCCATGTATTGAATAAAACCATATTGTAGAGTTTGATAAATACTAATCATTGTGTAAAACCACATATTCATGAAAAAAACTTATTGTATGTCTTAATCATGAAACATTAATTTCAATTTATGAAACATTAGTTATATCCTAGGTTATTCATATTCAACATATATTTATATCCATCATGGTGGTTTTAAAAGAGTCTTTGAATTTCCAAACCATATCACTAGGAGTGTCAAAATGGGTGTGTAGCGAGGCTCGTTGGCATGCACTAGTTCACAATTGAGTCTTTCTCAATATAGTTTTTAGGGCTGTTACCCCTAAGAATATTTGTTCTAGATCCACATCCACTTGTACTATCAATAAAGATATGTAATTTATTATAAAACACTCTCTCTATCCTTTAACAAAATTCCAAGACGTTTGACTATACTTTGACTCATCCTTAGAATTATCCTTAGATATTTACTTAGGGATCTCACCACGTATTCCTAGTCATTATTTTGAAAGGATAACTAAACCTATCCTATGATACCAAATATAGAAAATCATATTCTCATTCATGGATATTGCATTTTTTAGATGAATATTCATTACATTACACAAACACATTCTTGTGGACTATAATAGTTTAGTGTCATTGGAAACTTGAAACATAATTTTCAAAAATGGTTAAATATATTCAATTTTTTCCAAAAATATATTTTCATTTAGTACCCTTCATAGACATACTCTATATAACACCTTTCTTTATAAAGTATGTAATGGAAACATAATAATGGTTGAGGTCAGATACTCACTAATAATAAACAAAAGGGATTTTAATCTATGATAATATAAATAGATAAGATAATAATAAGGGTATGTGATCATGAACATAACTTATGAAGTTCATAACCAACCTTTAATATATAATTAACATGATTTATGTCATAAAAAAATATCATTTCTGAAAACATATCCCATAATGTTGAAAAATCATCATAAATCATTCATGAACCATAATATCATGTCATAAAAGTGTGACACCATCAAAAATATAAAAAACTATTTCATATGTCAAGGATTGCTACGAAGACTATCAATATAGTGGATTTTGAAATATCACCTATAATTTCATTGGGGATATAGACACACCTAATTCCCATATCTTATGAGGACACACCTATTTCCCATAGTGGGTAAGGACACATTTTTTCCATAGGGTATGAGGACACACATATTTCTTTCAGTGGGTTCAGACCCACCTTTTCTTATAGTGTATTAATAAACACCTATTTACTATAGTGTATCAAACATGTCACATATTTGAAATTATTATCACATGAGATAAAAAACTTTTCCAAATGCATTAGTGAGAGATATTGGTCCCACCTATCACATAAATAACATTATACACATGTGGAAAAGATATATGTTTCATAATGATTTCATTATTTAATTATATATTAAACAATAAAAAATAAGTGGGTTTCATAACAAGTAATCAATTTTATATCTCTTGGAAGATAGATGGACTTCATAAACGTTATTTCATAATAAACCATTCAACGAAAGAGTATGAATGATTTCTTGGATTTATACACCTATTAATTCATAGGTAAGATAATTAATCTCATCTTTAATGGAAAATAATTTTCAAATATTACATGGGACATTTATTGAGGAAAATAGATTTTCATTAAATTTTTTTTTGAAAAATAAACCATTTTTTAAAATATTTTTTTTTGAAAATAGACATGAAAATTTATTATTTTATATTATAAGAAATAATTATTCCCAATGTTGGAAAATTATTCTCATTTCATACATGTCAAAATTAATATTCCTTTATCATTATCGATAAAATCCAAACATGTGTTGTATAGAAAATGACATGAAGATTACATTCAAAAAAATCAAAAAAAAATGAAACGTGGGTAAAAATGTATTATAAAAATCATAGGATAATAAATAAACAATTTTATAAAACATGGTTTTGGATGAAAATGTATTTTCGATTAAAGAGTGAAATATAGTCATATTTTATTATTAAAAAATTACCAATTATTATAAGTAAAAAAGAGTTAAAACAAAACTATTACTTGAAAATTCCATGAATAAACATTGGAGAATAAAATTTAATGGTTTCTTTATATATTCTTCATAATATTTTATAATCAGAATCAGAATCATAATAATAATAAATCCCAATGAATTATGAGATTGATACATAAAATCTTTACCCCCTTGGTAACATAAATCATAATCCCCATAAAAGAATAAAATAAAATGAAACTCAAAATAGCATCAGTAAAAATAAATTCATCGAACTACATATCAAAGGGAATATATATACACCTCACAAAATAATATAGATTAATAACATAACATATGTCCTCAAAGAAGGAAAATTGTGATAAAAATATCTTACCGCTCTGGTAACTTTTGGACCTTAAACCCCATAAAATATTGATCATAAAATATATATTTAAATCCCTAAAATTTTAAGGATAATCATCATAAAATAAATTCAGGGGATGTATATACCCCAAATAAAAAAATAGTTGTTGAATATAGAATGTGTCTTATAAAAGTAAAAAATAAGATGAAAATGACTTACCTTAAGTATCGACTACATTCATGAATGTTTTAAATTTCTTTATAATAAATACATGTTTGTTATAAATATATTAAATAACCATAATTTTATATATCATAACAAATAATATTTTATTATGATTTTTATTACCCAGTTGTTTACAATTCCATGGTAATTTCACGTTTCGGGAAATAACTTATTTGTTTTTCTCATATGTTTCAACAAGTTATTTCTTGGTACCCTTACATTAATCTGGGTTTCATAATATTAATAATTAAAACCATGAAATAAGTAAAATATATATTCAGTATATTTTTATTTAGATTAATCCATAAAATTTAGTGATAGGACATGAAATACATCATTTATGGTGATAGTAGGTCATACATATGCATGAACATTGTTTCAATTTTCTTGTCATATTAAAATAAAAAAGAAATTTATATATATTATAATTAAAAAATAATTTGTGTGTAATATATATATCATATTTTAAATAACTAAACCATAATATATTCCATGTAAAGTCTGGAATAATCACATCTATTCGTGAGGTGATAATCGTCATACACATGAATGGTGTTATCTTATTCCCAAAAAATGTAAAATATGAAAGAATGTGTGATATTACAATTAAATAATCATAATAAAATAATAAAATAATAAATATCTTATATAAACAATAAATAAATAATTATTTATAGCCTTGAGAGGTGGTAATCAAATAATGAATGACATCAGTTCATGGGGAGGTAGTACGCCATGCGCACAAATGATGATTTCATAAACCATTTGATGGAAGTGGAGATGGTTCTAGGATATTATTTTAACAAAATAAAATTTAATTATTTGGAAGATACTAAGGTTTTTATATTATTATATAATAATAGTAATTCAATGAGGTAGAGGAAGAAATAATACAAAAGTGCTTGTTGATTAATGTTACCTCTACTTCTTGTATCCTCGTTAGGTTTACACTAAAATCATTACTATGGTGGATTTTTATCAAAAATAATTATTATTGGATCAGTTGAGGGAGGTTTTGGAAAATTCTAGAGTTTATTATAAAAACTAAAAGGCTTTTAAGGAGTTAGTAATAGAGGGGAGGGGTTCCTTTTTGTATGTGGGGAGAGGACACAATTGGTATTTAAAAAAAAATGAGCACCCCCAAATTTTTCATTTGTAAATAGTGTCCAAAATGGACCATTATTAAACCTTATAGGTTTAATGGATTAAATATATCAATAAAATATTTTTTATACAAGTTTATAGGTAAATTTAACACTTATATTTTCTGTTAAACTAGCGGTAAACCAATTTTTACCTTAATAGTTTTAATTAATTTTCCCTACATTCAATATTAATTTTGGTCAAAAATTATGTTAAAATTATTAAATAAAATAAATAATTATTATTTAAAATATTTAATATATTTTTCAACATTACATTAACAGAAGTGGAAAATTTTAATTTAAAATTAATTATGCACACATGATGAGAAAGTTTTTTATGTGAAAATGATTATAATTTTATGAAATTTTATTATCCAAATTCAATATAAAATTGAATAAATTGAATAAATTGGATTAATTGATTTATAATTGAAATAATATAGGTTTAAAATAAATTTAAAATATAATTTTACTTTATAGATAAATAAAATTTAAAGGTAGTTTTCAATTAAATTACGTATTTCTCACAATTCATCAAAAAATGAAACTTTTTATAAAATTTACAGAAATTTAACCTAATATAATTTTGATATTAAAATTTTAAAAATTAAATTTATTTTCAAAAATAATGTCTAGAAATCGTTTGAAAATTAATTTTAAGGTATGTGTACTAAATGCAAAAAAAAACATTTTTTAGAAAAAACAAATTTAAGAGGAAAATTATATTTATTATTATATCTTCTCTAGAAAATGAATAATATGAAAGTTAAAACATTAATTGAATATATAATATAATTTTAAAAAATATTCATTTAATTTATCGAGGTAAGGTGAGTTTATGTGTATAAAAATAGTTTTGAATAAAACGAGTTTTTATATTTTTAAAATGTTTTTTATTTTCTTTTATAATTAGTTAGTCACCAAAGAGTTTAATATATATGTTTTTAAACCATATGTTTTCATAAATTATTTAATCTTATTCATACCCACTATTCCAATAGAAAGGTGATAACTATCATATTAATTAATAATATTATAATAGTATCACATGTTTCATTTATACTTTGTGTTTCATGTACCGAAAACTAAGAATGATGTTCTGTGTAACTCAAGATATAATTAGTCTCTCCTGAATCTAAATATAATAATTATATTTCATATGATATAGAATATAAAAAATATTAAATTCATTTGAGAAAATAATATCACAAAACCTTGAGGTATTATAGAGATAGTGTTTTGATGTTTGGAAAGAGGTTTTGTGTTCTATCCAAACTAGTGTGAAGTGGGAACTTCTAGATGAATCATATATATCAAATTTTTCTATACAATTTTTTTGAAAAAATATTTATATGAATCTAAGAGAAGATATCGTATGGGAGGTTGTGAAGTGATAAATTTTTTATTATGTATCCATATGCTCAGTATTTGAGCTGGTAAAGGATGAAAGTCAACATCATAAGGGAGTAATGTGACCTAGGACTATATTGAATTTGTATAATATTATAATGGATATTGGGTAATGTACCAAACCAGAATGCCTCACAATAGTGCCCCGAGTCTGGTTGGCTACATGGACTCATGCACATCTCCCCAAAATGTCAGAGGCTGCCAACTTGTAGTGAGGGACTAGGTGTCTTAGTGGGGAGACTATTTACTAATTAGTAGAGTATATTGCAATAGAATTCAATAACGTATAGATATAGTAAGTAGTAAAACAAGAAGATAACTGTTACATAACAGGAAGAAATAGTAATATCAAAAGAGAACTCATATAAAATGATGCAAATGATACATGTGTCAAGAAAATAGTCAAAAGAGGTACATGAAAATACAATACAATACAAGTATACAAAAAGAAAAAAATACCAAAAAGTGCATGTAGCATCATAAGACTTGTCTTAGTCCCATGTTCTCCTACTCTAAAGTATTGATCAACAACCTATACATGGAGACGTTCCCCTACCATCACCTGTAACTATATAATCTATTTGGGTACCCAAGGAGGCCCAAACAAGGTGTGAGATAAACATCCCAATTGGTTTCCACCCAATGATCTATACAGTGATAAGAAACACAATGCAATAATCTAAACAAGTGCATTTAATTAGTAACATATGTGTGAATTCCCATAGAATATGTCTACTTAAATAAGTAAGTCCAAACTACCTCTCAAGGCTCCTTAAATTAGGTGTTATCTCTTAAAAAGCTACCTATAAGATATGTAAACATATATCATGGCCTCTCCAGACAACCATCCATACCCTGTCCACATGACCATATCATATAAATAAACCATATAAAAAACCCATGGCATTTCATACAACCAATTTCTTATATTACATGACTGTCCTGTATAACGAAGTGTAAAACAATTAACCTGACCTAGCCATATAATGAAGTTTATCAAAATTTCCATGACCTTTCCATATAATCAAGTGTATCATGGTTTCACAACATTGCTATATAGTGAAGTGTAAACGAAGAAGGTCTAGATCCAAGGTGTTAAAGACCTAGGAATCCTCATCGAGTCCTAGGAGCATCTCGATGAAAACATAATAAAAAAATAGTTGGATTCCTAGGAGTATGTGCACCAATATATCCAATATAAGTCCAGGAAATCCAGATCTAAGGGCTATCTGGGCCTAAGGCATCCCATGGAATCAAGACTCTAGGAGCATACTCTATACAAGGGATCCACTACCGCGCTCCAAATCCATGGAGATCCATCCATATAATCTATACAAAAATACATCCATTTCAAATCATAAACAATTCAAATTCATAAGAGTCTACCTCCTCATATAATACATCTTACTTAAATCATGCCACATGTGTATACCCACCCATTTATCACCACTATCCATTAAACACATCCCATGGATATACGCACCCATCAATCATAGTTTCTAAAAACCATCTTAAAATATCTAAAAACAACCAGCAAATATACCCAATCATTTAAAAAATTCCATTTAATCATGTAATCAAGTTAGCCATAACATAATCTGCTAAAACAAGGAAAGGAGGAAGAACATCTCTTAGGAATGTAAAATAACCTCATTAATTACAATTTAACTTCTTTAAACTAGAAAAGCTCAAGAACACACCCCTTGGCTATTTTAACAAATTTTGAAACCATATTAAATGATTGTTCCACCACATGGGTGGCTTTTGATTGGGGAAAACAATAACCAACATATCTCACCTAACATATGGACATCTCAAAGTGGTCCTAATGCATATATTCCAGATTATAATTTCAAAACTGATCCCACATAGAAAATTTTTTCCAAATAAAAAAACAATACATTTATAACACATAAAAAGTCAAAGGAAATGTATAAAAAACCAACTTTAGCTATGAAGTTGAGTGATTTTACAGTATCAAGTCTTGATTCACCTCAATTTAGAAGAAATCTGTAGAATGGATGAATATTGAAAAATTGGGTGATATGATCCTAAACCCAAAATCACATCCATTGTTCTGAAGAATCAAGAATGACTAAAAAGGAATCAAGATCTTATCGGTGTGGTTACAATGAGACCGACTACGAATGAAACAGAGTCTGGATATGAAACTAGGAGCAAAGCCTACCCTAGGCTATTCATAGTTTCTCCAATGTGTGAAATAGGGGTGAGGGATTTTGTTTAAAAAAAGAGGACACTACCTCAATTTAAAAGATCGTAGTCAGGAAATTACACATTGGGAAATTTCTTTACATGATGTGTAATGACCTATTTTCCCTTTCTGGAAAAGAAAACCTACACATCGTGAAAGGTACTAGACAAATCATTACATGTCATGAAATTGGATTACATGATGTGTATCCCAATTACACATCGTGTAATTGGCCTTCAGCCAGTACAAATTCCTCCAACCTCTTCTTTACCAAAAAACAACCCAAACAGACCATGGCTAGACTTAGGGTATAAGCCAAAAAGGGAAGTTTAGCAATCATTTGGCCAGAAGGAAGAGATATGTTCCTCAAAAAAACCTAAGATCTTATAATCTTCCCCCTTAAATCAATTCGTCCCCAAATTTAACTCTCAAGGGTGGTCAAGATTCATATGAAAACAACCCCAGCCACAAATCATGTATATAAACCTCTAGCTCCCAATTATTAATATGTAAACGACCATGCTACCATAGAACCTCTACTAGAGGAACTGACCAGCATCATATTACCTTTATTCCAATATTTACAATATGAATCAGATGCTCCTCAAAGGATGAATCAACCTATAACTCAACCTTTATTGGTTGAAAAGCGTGAGATGGGTCTGAAAGTTAACAGAACAATTGAGACACATGGAAGACATCAAGAACAGATCAGTACCTTTGAGGTAATTTCAACTAATAGGCTACCAACCCAACTTTCTCCAAAATACCGAATGGACTAACATATCATGGTGAAACCTTACCATTTCTTCTAATACTTTTATGTCCTATCCTCAGTGAAAGACATAAAAAGACCTAATCCTTTCCCTAAATATCTATAGGTCATCTATAGTGATCGGTGTAAGGACTCAGTTGTGATTGTGCAGTAGAAATCTTCTTCTGAATCAACTGGACTAGCTCATAAGTCATCTGTATGATATGTGGTACTAATAAAGCTTCCCCACCTACCTGTATCCAACTAATAGGTGATCGGTACATCCTACCATAAAAATCCTTATATGTTGATATCTCTATTATCACCTGATAATTTTTATTGTAGGTAAATTCAACCAGTGACATGTGATTATCCCAATATCCCTCCAACAACTAGGATTTATGTTTGCATCATATCTTCTTCCACTTGTATCATACACTCTGACTTGCCATCATTCTGAGGCTGGTATGATATGATCAGAAGCACCTATGTACCCAAATCCCTCTAGAAAATTTACTAGAAATGTGAATTAATGTTTCCATCCCAATATAAAATGATAGTGTGAAGAATCCTGTGAAGTATTATTATCTCACATATATTCAACCTTCCAAGATCATCAACACGGAAGGTATCCTTTATCAGAAATAAATGGGAAACCTTTGTGATACTTCCAACAACAACTCACACAACATCATTATCTTAATGTGAACATAGTAAACAAGTCAAAAAATCCATCGTGAAATCATCCCATTTCAACTCTAGAATCGGTAGCTGCTGTAAAATCCCGGATGGTTTCTGGTGTTCAGCCCTCACCTACTGAAAGGTGGAACACCTCATAAAAAAACTAGCTACCTCTATCTTCATATCTGGCCCCTAGTACATGAAGTCTGAAGTCACGGTACCTCTTGGAAACTCTGGGATGCGCTTCCCAAGAATAATAATGGAACTACAACATTATATCCTCTCTTATATCCCCTTGAACCCAAAAACATCAATGTATACATAGGATATCATCCTCACCTACAATCTAACTAGGAGGCGGATCCTCACCTATTGCACACCCCCATAAGACTATGCCCTAAAAATATAATAGATTAAACATCCTAAATCTATCAAGTATGGTATTGGTCACAACTAATAATGTTACATATGTCTGACCCTGTCTGTAAGGAACCACTATATGCATCACAAAGAACAACTCCATAAGATACCACTTACAAATGGTCGTCTGCATTGTTCGTATCCGAGTCCTCCTCAGTGCATTTACCACTACATTCCATTTAGCATGAAAATAGGAAAGATCTAATTCAAAATAATATATGTACTCCACCCACCACTCCTACAACATATTTGGATAACAATGTGTACAAATATAGTTGGGGATTTTGTGGTCCATGTATACAACAAAACACTCTCCCAGTAAATAGTTTCTCCAACAGCACAATCCCTGGACAACTAAATCTCTCTCTAGATCATACGCTATGTAATTACTCTAGTGTGGTCTTAGTTCCCAAGACCTATACACAATGAATCTACCACCATGCATTAGCTCTTCATCTATCCAGATACCTGATGCATCACAATACAGAGTGTAAATCCCACCCTGCTCTAGCAGTATTAGGACTGTTGTTGATGTCAACCTTCCCTTCATCTCCTAAAAGGCTGTCTCACCAGTGTCTGACCATTTAAGCTTCAAAACATTTTTTTTCAAGCCCATCAATAGGGATTCTAAGTGTGGGAAGCCCTTTATGAAACAACTGTAGTAACCAACTATCCCCAAGAAGCTCCGTATATCAAAAATGTTCTTGGGATGTTCCCTAGAAACTATATCCCTCACCCTCTCTGGATTGACTGATACTATTATCTATGATATGATGTGACCTATGAAGTGAATATAATCCATCCAAAATTGGTACTTTGTGAGCTTATCATATAATTAATGATCTCTAAATGTATTCAAAACAATATCAAGATGGTTGAAATTGTCGTTTCTATTATGAGAATACTACAAGATATGGTCTAAAAAACCACCAAAAAAGAGTCCAAGTAACAATTGAACACTCAGTTCATCTAGGCTGTGAAAATATATGGTGCATTCGTGAGACCAAATGACATAACTAGATACTCATACATACAATAAGTTCTACAAAAGTTTGAAATGGTATGTATGCATGTCAAACACATACCTAGTTATATCCTTAACTTAGGTTTATTTTTGAGAACACGCATGTTCTAAAAAATGATCAAACAGTTCATCAATCCCTGGAAAGGGATATCAATTTTTAACTATCAGTTGGTTCAGTTTCCAATAATCTATGCAAAACCTAAGAGTTCCATCCACCTTTTTTGTAAAAATACCCAGATAACCCCATGGATAAGTATTGGGTTGAATGAAACCCTTCGCCTCTAAATCTTCTAGATACCTCTTCAGCTCCTAAAAATTAGTCATAGCCATCCTGTAAAAATGAATTGATATAGTGTATCTCCTTGAACTAGATCGTTTGAGAACACTAACTATCTATTATAAGGTAACCAAAAAAATTCATCAAGAAACATGCCCCTAAAATGATCCACCACTAGAGGAAAGTCTTCTTAACTCACTCCCTCATCATATGAAAAACTAGACATCTAGATTGTCATCTCACCTAGCCCACAATTCTCTTGTCCATATATGCTTGGCTGAACATCCCATTAACCCTTACGAGTAAACTCTACACCCTCTTATGATGCGTAATTCACCCACTGGTGATAGAAATCAACATAAACCAAATAATATACTAACCATTCTATCTTAGAAATGAAGTCAAACCCTACCATCTCAAGGACATAAAGATCTTAGACGAGGTGATACCCACCAACCTCAAGGCGAAACTCTTAGCACTAGCCTACAGCCTCTGTTCTGATTCCCAAAGTTGTTTCTAGAATAAAAACTCCCTCAAAAGACTATATAATAATCCCAAGGTTTTTCACCATAAGTGTAAATAAAAAATTATGAGATGCACCTATATCAAAATGAGTAGATTCAATACTAGAGGATACTACGATATTATCTTTAATTGTAGATGGTCCAATAATCAACTCTTTGAGGGTAGGCAATACAAAATTGAACTAGCCTGCACCATGGTACTATGACACAACCTCACTACCAAGAGTAGGCACACTTCGATATCTTAGTGTAACTAGTGTCTTATTGCCTCAACCACGACCACCACTACATAGACTTGATCATCCAACACTACTCCAACTCCCTTCCTGACATGGGGGTGAGGAAACTACTCTTAAACCTAGTGTCTGAGGTGACCCCTACCACTCATAGATGGAAGGAATTTCCTCCAAAATGGTTGCACATGCCCCATCAGGATCCAACCTCATCAATAGATTGGGTTATGGTTGAACTAATTATTCATGTGTCCTCGGCTGCAAAAATATTGAATATACACCAAGCTACTAGAAATCACAACCCGACTGGTGCTCATATTATGGGAATCCTCAAAATGGGACTTTATTTCTAAATATGTAGAACCAATCAGTTGAGAAGTAACACTATCTTGATTTATTCTCAAAAATTTCATTAGGTTCCGCTATTAATAGTGCCTGATTCACAATTTCCATGATAGAGGTTTACCTGGACACATTGAACTAGGATTTGATAGCATGTCAGAGACCTTACTCGAAGTATCTCACTGTAAAAAAATTATCATAATGATACATCAGTGAAAATAACTACAACTCTATAAAGTGTGTAGTGTTCTACATAACCATAATCACACCCTGCTCTAGATGAATGAACTCACTAGCCCCCTCTACACATAGTGTCTTGGGGTAAAATTAGTCATAGAAGTGGGTCTGGAAATCAGCACAACCCATATATCAAATACCACATTCCGAGTTTAGAACATAGCACAAATTATTTTCTCCTCCACATGGCATATAAGTGGAAATCTTGACCCTCCACTAAGGAGGTTTCTCTAGATGCTCGAATATATCTAGGTTTGTCTCAAGCCAAGGCTCAACAGCCTGTGGACCTTTATCCCTCAAAAACATGGGAGGATGATACTGCTGGAACACCTGGGTCCGCTCATCCATAGTCAAGGCAGGTTGTGGCTCCCCCTGAAATGTTTTCATTTATAAAAGATTCCTTCAAAGAACTATTTATTAGAATATATATTCAAAACATCCCCGGGTGTTGTCTCTTGCACTAAAGTAGGATCAACCGGTATCCCATGGCCTACCACCACTGAAGTGTTGTCCTCACCTCCTTCAAAACACACCCCTAGAGGTCATCATGGTGTCATGTCTCTACAATTAAAAACACACACCTCAGAAAAGAATGATATCAATGTCACAGCTCAAAATCCTGGGACAGGTCAAAACCCTCCAAAAACCAAGTCACAACCCATAGCCTGATCTAAAAGTAAGGACTGTATAAAGAGAAATCACCAAACCTCTATAAAATCTTCCTCTTTCCTACTCAAAAGGAAAGTCTAGGTCAAGTATCTATTTTCCATTCCATTAAATTTCATTTATCATTCGTTCGTTCAATGATTCATCCAATGTTCCACCAAGTTCCAATCCTTGAGGGACCATAACACATCATTAACCAAATTTTGATGCCCATATAAACCATATACATCAAATTCACATTAACAATTGAATTTATTTTTTTTTCCTTTCCATTTCATAAGGTCCCACGCACCTTTGGAATTTAGATATGAATCAATCTTATATCCTCTACACAAGGTCTATCACAATAGTAGGTAGAACAATCACATCACCTATCACAAAACAATGTTTCAGATAATGCATCCAAAATGGTATCGCCGAATGTATGACATGTGATTTCTAACAAGTACCTATATGATTCATGAGATGGCATACCCTCATCTCATTAGGTTGCAATGATGTAGAACCCAGTCGTATCAATAGTAATAGAATAAATCTTGTGCATCACCTAATGGTGTAATTAAAGCAACGAAAATAGTTAAAAACATAAACTATAATTTTATTCGGGTAAGTTTGCCTTTTCCTTTTTCACTGGTTAGCTATGATCGAGCACAACTCATTACCAAATCCAATATCCTTATTTTCTATATTTATTGTCGCTAAACATTAAATCAGACGTAAAAATAAACACCTCTCATACCACTTTGTAACGTCCTAAATCTAAATATCACTCAACAGTGCCCTGATCCCAGTTGGCTATATAGTCTCAAGAGCATATCCCAAAATTCCAGAGGTTTCGGACTAGTAGCGAGGGCCAAGGTGTGTTAGTGGGGATACTATTCCCTCATTACCAGAGTATATCAAAACGGATTTCAATAACATACAAATATATGAGGTAGTATACCAAGAAGATAATAGATACATAGTAGGAACAAATATGAATCTCAATATATAGTTCATATAAAATGATTCAGATGATACGTGTATCTAGAAAATATCCAATAAAGGCACATGGAAAATTTTTACAATACAAGTATCCAAAAAGACAAAAAAGTGAATATAGCATCGTAAGCCACATCTTGGTCCCCTACCCCCTTCTCCAATGAAATGATCAACAACCTATACTACGGAACTTTCCTCTACCATCACCTACAACCATATAATCTCCTTGGGTCTCCAGGGAGACCCAAATAGCGTGTGAGTATAAATCCCAACACTTTTCCACCCAATGATCTATATAGTTTTAAGAAACACAATGAAATAAGAAAAACCAGTTTATGTAAGTAGTAAGGTAAGTGTGAATGCCCCTAGAATATTTTTGTTGTACAAAGTAAAACAAAATCCTTTCAAGGATCCCTGAAATAGGTTTTATCTCCTAATAAGTTAGCTATAATAAATGTAAACAAGTATGAAGACCTCACCATACATACATCCATACCTTATCTACATGGAATTCCCATTTAATGAATAGATATAAAAAACTCATGGCCTTTCAGTACAACCAATGTTA
The DNA here is from genome assembly GCA_963277665.1 of Viscum album. Lineage (NCBI taxonomy): Eukaryota > Viridiplantae > Streptophyta > Magnoliopsida > Santalales > Viscaceae > Viscum > Viscum album. The sequence goes on from OY728150.1 coordinate 1,236,227,630, forward strand.
TATATCCCATGGTCGTGTTGTATAATGAAGTGTTACCCATTACCATGGACTTTCTGTATAATGATGTGTATCCAAATTTACATGGATCTATTATTAATTTATTGTAGACCGTTATGTACTGGATCCAAGGTGTTGAAAACCATGACATCCTCATCGAGTCTCAAGAGAATCTTGATTTAAACTAGGTGGAGGTACTAGTTGGAGTCCTAGGATCATGTGTACCAACATGACCTATGTGAGTCCAAGCAAGTTGGATCCAAGGGGTTTCAAGGACTGATGCATCCCACGAAATCAATACCCTAGGATCATAATCTATCCAAGGTGTCCACTAATGCATTCCAGATCCATATAGAGACATCCATTGCATATATAAAAAAATAAATCCATTTCATATCATAAAAAATTTAAATCAATATGAGTATAACCACTCATATAATACATTTAATTTAAATCAATTCAAATGGGTGTACCCACCAATTTTTCACCATTTTCCATTAATCACATCACATTGATATACCCACCCATTTATCACAATTGCGAGCTATTTTAATTGGGAATGTGACTTCATTGGGAAAATCATTATTTATGAATGGTTTCCAATGTGTTTTTTGTGGAATCAAAAACAACCAATGGTTCTATATCCATAAGTAACTAATTTATAAATGCATGCTCTCATTAGTTATTTTGACCCACAATGTATAAGAATGCACATTGGTCAAGAGGATGAGAGGTTTGGATCATCACAACCTTTTGGGGATAATTATTACATACTCTGGGACAACCTTATGGATTTATGATATGTTCATGAACCCTTAATTAATTCCATAGTATGATTTTGGTCATCCCAAATTAGAAATAAACTATTAGAATTTGTGGTATTTATATTCATATGTATGTATTAAAGGTTCTTCATCAATGTAGATATCGGTATGTATCAGAGGTTCTAAATTGATGGAATCCTATTATATACTATATAGATATTATTTGATCATTATTACAATGATTCTAGTTTTCTATCCACGTAGTGGGGAACTATACAGTTTATGGTCATCTAGGTAGATGAATGTTACTATGGAATTTATCATTTTCTAGGGATATGATAGTTTTTATGATGTTGGGATTGAAACCATAGATGGTATTCCTATTTATCCACATGAAAGGAGTCATAACCCACATACTTCAGTGTCGTTTAATAGAGAATATTATACCTTTTAAGGTCATGTCATGTGGACTCGACCACAGAGTTTAACATCACGTGGAAAGGGAATCTAGGAAGAAGGTGCATAGTCAATATTTATTATAGGACTTATGTTGAAACAAACCAAGGAATATGGAAGGGATATAACTCTCCACATTCCAATACACCCTATTGTGGATATAGGTCAGAAGATCATGGTTGGTTTGGGGTGTTGGTTTTGATCCTCAAGTATGATTCCTACATATCACATTTCGATGGGAATCAAATCCCAAGTAGTTTGTTGGTGAGGAACCATACCTATAGAGTCCCTAAAGGGTATGCATCATAGGGGATTATGTCCCTTTGAGATGATAATTTGGGGGTTATTCCTGAGTAGGATATACCCAGTGAAGGGACAATGAAAAATGTTTTAACTCATGGTGATTTGGGGGATTAACTATGGGTTTAATCTTTAGATGGATACCTGAATTAAGATAATTTTGATTGGGTCTTATTCCAAAGGAGTATTTCCATTGAGCTCAAATACTGAGTGGGTTTTCTATGTATCCATGTAAACAAGAATCAAAGATCTATTAGATCAATGATGAAGAAGCTCACCTATGCTGTCCCTCAAAAGAAATGTATCGTAGTGGAGTATGGACATTTGACTGTATTGAGTTGAGGACAACTACAAAAAAGGATTACCTTGTGATTTTGAGACTTAGATAGGTATCCTATATATCCTAGTTATAGTAGGAATAAGAGTTCTCATAGTTCAATCCTTCAGGTGGATTGTGTGGTTGTTTTGATCATTAGATATATCTAAGATCATGTTAGTCGTGCTCAGTTTGAGAAACAAGTGGATGTGAAAGATTCAACAAACCACGCACTTTCCTTTTATGATGGAAGAGGAAGAGGATGATGGTGGAAGAGACTGAGGTGACCACAGAAGTGGTTGAGGCTATGATAGAAGAGGATATGGATACGTGAACTCCCACTCTTCACATTATATGGGATTTGAATCCAATGTAAGGCAGGTATTAAGGTGAAGGATGTAGAGAAGAGAAAGAATGAAACCTCCAACATGAATGGATAGAAGGATTACACCAAGATGGTTTCCCTATGACATTTGGTTTGGGATTACTCATAAAGATGATTTCCATTTATGAATCATCCGAGCATAGGAGGTGGGTGATGATGTTTGATAGGTTTCTGGAGGAGTGTATCAACTAATGTTACTTCAATAATCTAAGAGGAAAATCTAAACTCACAACAAGAGAAAGGGTCCAAAAGGATTATTTCAACTCAAGTAATTTCAAGGAGTCTGAAGGATTATCCCAAATTGTGGTAATCTAGAGGTGGTTGTTATGTTCGTATATTATGGATGCCAAATTTTCTCAAATATGTAAAAAAAATTGTGGTGTGAATCTCTATTTTTCTTGCGGGTTAGCAACAGAAGTGAAGGGACCAAACATGGGGGCCATGATCGTAGCCTGGAACTAATCTCAAGTGGGGGTGAAGTTAATAAGCCTATATGGGGTTGAATAGTGGGTAAACATAGGTGATTTTCTATGATGTTCCATGCATTTGGGTCGCATAGGTGGGTCACATAGGTGTTCCTCCATGTTGGGTCATGTGGGTGCTCTGTCAAGGTGAGTTCTCTAGGTACTCTTCCTAAGTGCTTCACCTTGGTATGGGTATCCTAGGTATGGGCACAGAGTTTATAGGATTCACGCCTCTACTTAGTGAATGTGATCCATGGTTGGTCTCCCAAGTAGTGATTGATTTCTTGGGTGAAGAACCTATGCAATCAGAGACCTATTTGGGATTTGATGTCTGGGAGTCTGACCATAATTTAAAAATTTGAGGTGGAGGGGTCTATTTATCGACTTCGGTGGACTTAGATGATGGGCTTACATGGATGACTTGTGCAGTGAATCCATTCCTTTAAAAAAATATCAAACTTCTGAGAGCCATAACTTTTGATCTGTGAGACTATTTGGGATCTACGACCAATAATATTAAAGCTCTCAAAGAGATCTACAATTCATGATATGATAAATATGTCAGGTATTTTTAGAAGAAACTCAGAAATTTAATTTTTATGTGTCGACACCTTTTTATCATCAATCTTGGAAATCCATGGGGATATTTTCACTTATCCCTAATTTCGAAGAAGCATTTTGGAAGATAGAAATCCCGACTACATCTACTACATTCATGGTGAAATATTTCAACCCAAAATTGACATGTGTTGTCTAAGTGTGGATCACTTCATGAATTATGTAAAAAATTTCATGAAAACACATGCTATGGTGTCAACACCGAAAACTCACTTATGCAATATAAAAACAAAAAACATGTATACCCACTCATTTAAAAAATTCCATTTATGAATTTTATCACATTGGGTATGGAATAATATGCTACCACAAGGCAAAGAAGAAAAACATCTTCGAAGAATGTAAAAATAATAATTAACTATAACTGAGCTTCCATAAATTAGGAAAACACTAGAATACACCCCTTCAGAAATTAATCAAATGTAAAAAACAAATAAAATCATGGTGCACCCCATGGGTGGCCTTCAGTTGGGAAAAAATCCACCAATATATCTTAAGAAACCTAATGGAATCCCTAACAGGTCTTACCAAATCTATTCATGATTGAAATTTCAAAACCAAGACCATATCAATATGTCTAGTATGTGAGAAAAAGGCTAGTAGCTCTATAAAGCAACAAAATCCCAAAGATAATTATAGACTACCAACCTTAGCTCGGTAGTGGGGGTTCTTGTCTAGTATCAAGTCTTGATTCCCCTCGGTTTTGGAGAAATCTAAAGAATGTATGAAGAATGATAAATTATGATAAATGATTTTAAATCTAAATAGTTCATCCAATATTTTTAAGAATCAATAATATCTATAAAGGAATCAAGATCATACCGATGTGATTCCAACGAGGCCAGTGGTGAATGAAAGAGAGTATAGATTTGTAACTAGGAGCAAAGTCTACCCAATGATCTTCTTGGATTATCATGTGTGTGAAAGAGGCGTGAGGGATTTTATTTTAAAAAGAGAAGGACACTAACTCATTTTAATAAAATATAGTTGGGAGATTACATGACATGTAATTGTCTTACATTGTGTGTAATTCCCTATTTTCCATTTCTAGAAATGAAAACCTACATGTCTTAAAATGTCTTAGACATACCATTATACATCATGAAATTGGATTACACGATGTGTATCCCAATTACACGTCATTTAATTAGCCTACATCCAGTACACATCCCTCTAATCTTTTATTTCTTAAAAACAACCTAACCGGCCCATGGCTTGAATTATGGTCTAAGGAAAAATGGATGTTTAGGAATAATTTATCCAAAAAGAAAATATCTGTACCACAAAAAAAAACATGGGATCATAAACATTTTTAGAATAATTCCAAAGAAGATAAATAATAACAATGTTATATTTATTATTTTTCATCACCTTACAAAGTATGCTCATTCATTAATGATAATAAAGGATCTATCCCTTGAGCACCTTACTTGTCTCTATGTCACTGAAATCTTAAGGCTATATGGGGAACCTCTATATGTTTTTTCTAATAATTAACCTTTATTCACATCAAAATTTAGGAAGATTAGTCATTGTTATCTTAACAATGAGATACATTTATGGAGTGCCTATAATCCATGATCTAATGGGTAGTCTTAAATGACCATCCAAAAATTGGAAGGCATGTTAAGATCGTGTTCTATTCTCTTCAATGGTATTTGGTATCATTTTATAACTTTTGTTTAATTTTCATACAATAATATTATCCATTCAATAATCTCAATTGAAAAATAAGAAGAATTTTATTTAAAGAGGTTTCATAATCTAACCTTTTGTGATGAAGATAGAGAAACAAACTAGTTGGAGTAGATATTGTGGATAATATAAATCTTAGAGTATGGACTACTCATGGTCATGTTAGAATACCCCACAGATGAATAATGTTTTATCCTAACAATTGAATGAAATACATAAAATTTTATGTGGGGTAATTTTTTCAGAAAGGGTTCCCATCAGATAGTTATTATAATAATTGTTAAAAGGGGGAAGCTAATCCCTAAATACATTCATAATTTTGATGTACTAGGAAGAATTAGTGTTATAGCTAATAGGATGGATATAATTCCCATCCTTTCAAAACAAAATAATGTATTCCATGTTTCATTACTAAGGAAATACATTATAGATCCAATTCATGTGCACATATCTAAGGGAATATAATTTGAGACAGAGCTATATCTTAATGGAAAACCAATCCTGATTGTTGAAACTATAGATAAATTGTTGTGGATTTGAGAAAAAAATTCAATTTTTGAAAGCCATTTGGAGAAATAATAAAGTAGAAGAGGAAAACCAAGATCATGAAAAAGATATGAGTAAGGGATATCCACATTTTTTCAATATTTTATAGAAACCCAAATTATTATAATGAAAGTATTTATGTTTTAGAATGTAATTCATGAGACACTAATATTGTTATAAAACACCATATATTATCATACAATGGACACTCTAAAGAGAATTAATTCGTGAGTATATATAAATTATTAATTTCTTAATTATATAATTTTATTTTAACAAAATTACCATCATTTTTGAATTCTTCATAAAGATAATTTCATAATATGAGATTAAGGGAATTATTTGGAAGGAATGATTTTTATGTGAATTGTGAAAATACCATTTTTGTTAAAACCATGAATTTTATACCATTTATAGGATAAATGAATAAATTAAAATACAAAATAACCTTATATTTACCAATATATGATTTATAATTAAAATTCTAAAATTTAAAATATTTTTTTTTTAATTTATAAGTCTATATTTTTAATTTAAAACATAAGTCACATTTTTCACTAAAATGGACTTAATATATTATAAATTTATTATTATAAAAATAAATTATATTGCATTGGAAAATTTAATATTATTAAATGGATATAAAATATGGAATCTTTAGGTCCAAATTACCTATAAATGACTCTTTTATTTTTATGCATAAAGGATAAATTACTAAGGTAAAAACCAGTTACATCATTAAATATTAAAATATAAAATGTTAAAAATATAGTTTAAAAAAGTAAAAAACATCATAAAAAGATAAATTTAATATTAAGAGATTTTTTAGCCTTATTTATTCCCCAATATTTTATTTATCTACTTTTGAGCTGCTTTCCTTGATAATAACTTCTAATAATTAAACAGTTGTGGGTGTTTACAAAAATGTGACCCCTTTTGTCTTGTAATTGGGGTCTCGAACCAATCCTTTTATACCAATCCTAAAACTGTGTTTACTCATAAAATTATCTTTTTTATTTCTCATAAATCATATCTTTCTCCCATTATCTTATGGTCACAAGATTTCAGAATAATCCCTCCATTTCAAATTGATCCTCCATGGAAATTCCAAGCTACTCAGTATGTGTACTATTTTTTACTTAACATAATTCATTTCTATATTATTTTTAGAATTATAATTTCAAAATCACTATATTATAAAATAATTATGGTTTATATACTTAGTTTTATTATGTTAAGAGAATACTAATTAACTATATTTCCACTTTTCCTTAAGAAAAATGAATACTCGATTTGTGAGTATGTGCGGACTACCGCCTCTATAAAGAAACATTAATTGTTTTCCTTCACCTCTTAACATGACAGGTCCAAAAAGATAATTTAGAAATAAATAATCATATAAATAAAAATATTATAATTCTGATGAATTAAATAATATTACTTCTTTCTTCCTTTCTATAGAAAATGATATCGTTTCCACACGTACGTGCAGACTATAACCTGTATAGAACGATATATTTCATTGTTATTCATTAACAATTTTAGTTTATGGAATTAATAATGGTTTTAAATGATAAAAATGATTTTTATTTTTAAAATAAGGTTCTCGTAATAAAAATTGAATAAACTATTAATGATATAAATAATAAACAATCATTATAAAATGAACCATCTTAAACAACCATAATAAGTGGAAAATAATTATATTCATATTATTTTATATTTTAATATCCCTTAATTATTATTGTAATTTGGATTAATTATGATATACCAAACTTAAAAAACTAAATTTGATCTTTATTCTTTTATTTAAATGGAATTCCATCAAAACAACCTCATAATGACTCATTAAATCAGGGTATGTTCATTTTGGGCCGATTTAACAACCTACTGGTAATATAATATGAATATAAATCAAGGATAAATCTGGGAACATAATTTATAGTGTAATATAATATATTTTTTAAATAATTATTTTTTAGTTTTTGATACATTATGTAAATTTTTAATTCATTAATTATGGAAACAACCTTTGATCTTCAAGGATCATTGAAAGATGCTTATTTTTGATTTCATCTTCAAGGATAAAGACTATGATATCCATGAATATTGTAGCACCCCATGATTTTATAGTATGTATATTTTTAAATTTATTCACTTTCATAGCATAAATTTTAAACAAAATTATGTTTTAATGTTAATGATATAAAATTTAATATCATTATTTTAACACGCATATTATAACCTAGCCATTAAATTTTCAGGAATGAATAGTATTAACCAAATTATTAAATTTATTTCTTATATATTTAATCAATTTTTTTACATTAATCCAATTGATTTATAGGAATACAGTAAGAATAAAGCCAATTTTACATATTAAAAGGCTACATTTTCAAAAAGTTATTTTTACCGCCTATTGATGGCACATTTATTTTAAATTTTGTTTCTGACATTTATTAAAATTATATTTAAAAAATGAACTTCTTATTTGAAATAGAAATTTATAATTTTAATTTTGATGAACATTCGATATCTTTCTAAGAAGTTTCTTGTTTTGATGAATAGAGAGAAATATAATGCATGTTAATTGAAAACAAGATTTTTCATCTAAATAATATATAGTTTAAAACTGTATTTTTAAATCTGTTTTAATGTATAGAAATAACACAAATTTAACATTTAGTCTAGTTTAGGTTATTGGAATCAATTTTTCATTTAATTTAGATATAAACATATTTCAATCTTTTCGATGATTTAACTTTAAAATCACGTTTTCTCATTCCGTGAACGAGATTAATTTAACATTTATTACTAAAAAATATATGATTTTAATTTTATAAAATTAATTAAATATTATTATTTATTGGGTTCAAATTATGTAAATAGGTTCATTTTATTTATATAAAATATAAACAGTAACTTTAGTATTTTTTTAATGACCATGATTAATGGTAAATCAGGAAATTATAGGTTAAAAAAATATTATAAGTATTATAAAATTACCATAATATTTTTTTTTATAATTTTATATGGGGAATTAATATAGAAAAAAATCATCCTTGGGTAGATTTTATGGCCTCTTTTATCTATTTGTCTGATTTTAAGCACTTTTTAGTATTTTATTCTAAGGGAATTCAAATATGTCACACTCATGTTTTTAATATGTATTATATTGTTTATTTATGGTTATACCTAATATATATTGAAAAATTAATATTAATTTGAAAGATAAAAGTATTATATTCATCACAATAATTTATTTTTAAATTTTTGGGAATAAATTGATAAATTAAAGGCTTACACAATGATGATACTATAATTGTTTAATTAAAGAACATATCAAATAAATGTTATTAAAAATATTAAAATAATTTTAATTTGATATAATTTATGTTCAAAAATATTTTTTATATAACTTATATATATCAGGTATGTATAAATTTCTTTTATTTTTGATTTTATCTCGGTTTTAGATATTTTTTAAAAACTCATAAAATGAATTTGGTCAAAAAAAAAATTTAATGATATTTTAAAATATATAATATTTTGTTAAATGACTTAAAATTCATTAAAATAATAAATTTGTCAAATTTTTGGGATAATATTTGATATTTTACCCATGAATTATCTATGGTTCATTTTTCATTTTATAGTATCTATAATAACCCTTATTGGGTAAAAAATCCAAGTTGTCACAATAACAGTTAAAGGGTTTAACTAAGGGTTAAAAGAAAAAGATAAGCATAATAATGTTACCTAAACATGCAGAATATTATTGGAAAGTATTATTTAGACCTTTAGTAATCCTATATTTTAAATAACTTTAATTTTTAATTGAAAATTAATTATTATTAATTTAATATTTTGAGAGTTTCCAAAAGTTACCCTAACCTCAATTATAAAAGAGAACCACCTCCCTCACTTAGACACACCACTTTTGTCTATATAACTAGATAAAAACCTATACATTTATCATCCAAAATTCCCTCCTTTAATCCTATAATCCTTAAATTGGGAATAAATCCAACGAAATAAGTCCTTCTGTGAAAATCAAAAGAAGATACCCAAAGAGGACGTAACATTGATCAATAAACATTTGGGTCTATTTTTACCTTAAACCGACTAAAATATTTCTATTTAATACTTATATAATAACATAAGTATACTAAATATACTTGTATATTATTTTATTAATGGTTAAACCAACACTCAAACACACTTATATCAAATGGGATACCCAATAATCATTTGCATGTATGGCAGATTACCACCTTGCAAACCGATGTTGTTCGTTCTTCCATTTATCAACATTAATGGTTAGAATAATTATGTATTTTTAGTTTATATATGATATATACATTATTTATAATTTATTTATTTTTATAATATTTCTTTATAACAAATAACTTTATGCATTCCACTTGTGTGAATATGATAATATCATTTATGGATGTGTTGTCTATCACCTCCTCAAAGCGATGTGATTCGTTCATGCTACTAATGGAATTTTTTAAGAATGGTTTTAAATAATCATATGTGGCATATATGAAATGAATATTATATGGTAATTATAATATAATTATATATAATTTACTAATAACTCTTTTAAATACGACAAAGAAATGTAAGTACCGTTCATGCGTATGTAAAACCTATTGTCACCCTGAACGATGCACTTCATTTTTGATCTCCAATATTATGTATTATTATAAATACATAAATAATGTGTATATATGATATTTAAATCATGGATTACATTATTGAGATGGTGAAATCATTATCTAATTAATAGGAACAACATGTAACAAGTCAAAGAATACTCGAATAACTAGGCAATTAACACCCAAAATAAGCAAACTAATGGAAGATTGTTAGCAAATGGGTAATGCAATATTATACGAAGATAATATATGATATTATAAATATAAATATGTTTATATTATATCTTAACAACATTCATATAATTATTATACATGAGTTCGAATAATTCTCATCTAAACGAAAGATGAAGGTAAGAGGTTTCTCATCTCACATTTACTTTTGTGAGATATAGGTCTTATTCACCACTTACTATTTATATGTGTTGTATATATTGATACTTTGACATGTAATGTATTGATTATAATCGTTATCATGATAATATAAGTTTAATTAATTTTATTCATTCATGTGTATTATAATTCAAATGTTTTAAAGTGGTATGGGAATATTTGGAATGTTTAAAGATTATTTTCATCAATAATTTTTCAAAGAAATCATTTAAACTATTTCAATCTATGTCAACATCTTTTGTTTAAGATTTTTATTCATTTATGTTGATAAAGTATTATAACATATATGATATTTTACTGATTTTTTATGATAATTTTTGACATGGATGTTATATTTTGATATCATTTATTGTTTACGGTTAAAGTATTCATATTTATCTATGTCAGTTGTTAAATACATGTTTTTATGATGTTTATGTTTCACCCCATTCATATGTGGAAATATTTGGACTTAGTAAGTGATGGGTAGGGCACACATTATCCCCTTGATTCATTAGTATGTATCGTGATATGAAATAAGTTGGTGGGAAACACTTCTTGTTTGTTTCAACCTAGTTCTAACTTTTCCGGAGGATAAATCATAACAAAAATATGATAGGTTTCAACCCATAGACTTAAATTTTCATGAGGATAGATTTTGAACTTAACTATATTGAGAATAAATATTGATATTTCATATGTACAATATTATGAAGCCCATAATTATTATTATTCCATGTAATTAATTAAATCAAGTTTGTTTCCATTATTTATTTTTCCTTTTTGTTTATCCCACATTTACTCATATCATATGTTGTACGCTTACTCATATAGATAATTGGATATCACCCCTTTATTAGTTTTATTTTACCTAGGTTTGAATTAGTCTATTATGAAAGCTATGCAAGGTTACACAAATGGGTAGTAATGGGAGACTCAATGAAACTATTTTTATATTTCTTGTTTAAAATGTAATTTGAATTTCAAATATACATATTGTTTACCTGGAATAATAAACTATTAAATCCATTGGGATGTTATTTATTATATCTTATTCCAATATAATAATGCAAGACACCATATCTAGGTTGTTGGAGTTAGGGTCATTAACGTTGGATTCTGAGAATGTTTAGTAGAATCCTTCAGAACTAGATTTAGGAAATCATGGATTATAAAGCATAACCCTATGACCAACTCTGATGATAAGTACAAGTAAAAGATATAATCCTATATATTTGGTAATAACATGGATAACCAAGGTTGAACCTATGTACACATAGATTGAGAATAATATTTCATGATTTAGACATCCGATAAATGATTCTTCATTATTATATCACTACGATTAGTGTTTCCAAAATTCTGCTTTTGGTTTCTGTTAATGGTTAGAATCAGCTAGGTTATGAATGTAATGCCCCGACCCCAGTTACCAAGAGTCGGTGCATTATTGCGTAACATTCGCATGATCACAAAAGATCAAGCCTCGAAAGACTGATTAGTTTAGTAGCCTAAGAAACACTAGATACATTCATATGTCTTACATTACATCATAAAGTGAAAAATCTCAACAACATAGTCTCCATAGTCCACACTTCTATCCCCTTCAGACAATACCTGTAGGTCAGTCATAAAATATTTCTTGACATCCTGGGAAAAATTAAAACATTGAAAGGGGTGAGCTCAGATGCTCAGTAAGGGTAACAATATTGCAGAAGCTTTCATAAATAAACATAAACATTTAAGGAAATGTATAACTAAACAAAATCCTTTTAAACATGAACTTTAACATAATATGGAAAAAGTAAAATGAAATAATTCCATTTACTTATTCACATGGATATTCTACTGGTCGAATAATCAAATGCAATATCAATAACCACTTTAATAATGATGGAATGCATAATGCCAGACTATCATAACCACGTAGCCAAGGCCTCGTGCCAAGACTACAAAAAAGATTTTGTCAAGGCCTCATGCCAAGACACTATTTTGTCTCATGAGACCTACCGATGCATCGAGGAGCTATAGAGGGCTCCACCCGTCACTTATTAAGTCCAATTCATTCATCATATGAACAGGTTTAAACATATCATAAACCATAACATAATTGTATCACATAAAACATGCATAAAGGAAACATAAGATTTCCACACTTCAATCACAAGATATCAATACAACACGTTGATATAATAAACACATTATCAAAACCATTTTCAATACCAAAATAAAAGAAAAGTAAAACATGGTATTTATTTTTCTTTTAAAAAAAGTTATGGCTTATAGAGGAAGCCGAAACTGAAATAATAGACATGGCGACAGAGAAGCCGTTGTCGCCACATACGTAAGAAAAAATTTCTTTTTTCATTTTGTAAAAAATCTTCGTATAAAAAGATTCCTTTTGAATAAAAGTAAAAGTCAAAGGGGGTTTATACACTGTATAAATGAAAGTTGTGTATAAAAAAAATATGCCTCAATGAAAGGAGATTGAGACAAAGTCCTTACAAAGATCATAATTAAAATAAAATAGATCTATTATGTGTATTTACTATAATTACACATAAAGAAAGTACAAATACAAGATAAGACATAATAATATCATGACATAATTTGAATGTAGGAGATTAACCCAAAGAATGGAAATTGGGTTAAGAAATTCCCTTACCTCGTGTTCGACTTGAGTCGACCGCTCTTTAACCTCATGAAAAATAAACTAGAGTTAATATATACATACTTAAGAACCTCTTTCAAGTTCATTATTCCTTTTATATCACTTATTACCGTGTTATGAACATTATGTAATTATTTATGTTAATAACGGTCGTTTTGTCGATCTTAAGTACTTAAGTCAAAAATAAACTTCTTATAATTACACTTTGTTCATATGGTAAAATATCCATTATATCCATAATTATATTCATGATGTATATATCATATACATCATATATATCCATTATATACATTCATTTATAAAATTACATAACATTTAGAGGTAAGAAATGAAATGCACCGTTCAATGAGACGGTAAGCCGTTCTTACGCATGAACGCTACTTTCATTTCTATTTCTTATTTAGTGGAATAAAGTTATAATTATATAAAGGTATAATATAATTCCAGTATAATATAATTTATAATACCATTTACTCCATCATTTATACATCCCATATATGGCATTAACGATTCAAATCACTTTGAGGGAGCGGTAGTCCGCACTTCCTAAAATGAAAATATCGCGTTTACCCATAATGGAAACTATAAAGGTATTGCATAAATGAAAAATACAGTAGCTTAAGGAAAACATAAAAATATTATATATTATATTTAAAAATAGTTACATATTAATGGCCACCTTTGAAGGTGTTATATGAGTGTTGAACAATCATCGTTTCGTTAGGCAGAAATTCGCCATCCACAGAAACAATATGTTCTTTAACCATTATATGTATGTGTGTGTAAGTGTAGCTCGAATAATTCTTATAAAAACATCATAGAATATTTAGGATACTGGTTTTGTTACAAAATAAATGAATAAAAAGATTTTAGGGGGTTGGAGACGCAAAAAAAAACATAAGAACACAAGAGAAAACACTACCTTTAAAACGGGTAACTCTTTTTTGATTTGAGCCAAAGGCTTCCTTGGGAAGAATTATGCCCAAAGTGAGAATTCTAAAAGTAAGAGAGGGAAGTTGAGAGAGTATTTGTGAATATTTTGGCCGAGCCAAAAGGCTTTTAATGTGTGAATAAGGTGGTAGTGGTGGGGGCCTTTTATAAGAGGAGAGGAGGGGAACTCTTGGAAAGTAATGAAATGTTACTTTATTATATAACGAGTTTTGGATTTTAAAGATCCCACACTTTTATATTTCCAGGATCAGGTGATAAGGGTTCGAAATATACTCATCCAATATGCTTTGGACTAGTTTAATTCTTATATTTTACATTATCATTCCATTTTATTAAAATCGTAAATTAATGAGGTAATCGCTGCATCATCATGGTGTCATTAAAAATTTAATTTATTTAATGTCTAAAAATTATAAAAAAAATTACCATGATGTAGGAAATCTTTTTAGCTTTCTAATGAATATTTATAGTAAAAAAAATATTACTTGTATAACCTCATTTAAAAATTGTTTTAGTAAAACAACTCATGTTTGTGACATTTTTATTTTAACATTAAATAAAATGTTTTTAATGCCATTTTCCTACCAAAGTGGCTACATGGGGTCACCAAGATGACCCATGGATTGTCGTGGTGGGACATGTCTCATCTAATAGAGGTAGGAAAAGTGTAAGGGTATTTTCATATTTTTAGAATACCATTTTTACCTTAAATTTCACTATTTACCTTTAATTACGATTAATTAAACTTAAAAGTTACTATTCACCAAAAAATTATTTTAATCCCATTGAACCAAGTTTTACTTCTAATGACAACCATGTATGTCAGATTTTTGAAAATCAAATCGCAGAAGTGGTAATGTTTCATTTAAATGAAAAATCAGTTTTTTAACTACCACTTAGTGGTTTCACTATTCATCAAAAATTGAAGTTTTTCAGAACAATGCCAAAATTTCACCCGAATCTGTAATTGATATTCTGAATTCAAAAATGATGTCTATTTTAAAAAATTCCAAACATATAAGTTGCATTAATTAATTTTATAATTAATTCTCTTTGTCACAACAAATAGCGTGTTTTTAAGAAACAATATATATCAAAAGATTGACATTTGTTTATGTCCAATTTCAAAGTGAAATTAATTATAATGACCACTATTTGATAAAATGGTAAAAATATATTCTAATTATACTTTAAAACAACTCAATAGTTTAATTTATCACTATAATTTATTTTTATAAAAAATTTGTTTTTAAGTATTTTTCACTATTCATAAAAAAATTGGAAGTTTTCAGAAAAATACCAAAAATTCAACATAGGCTAATTTCGATATTCCGAATCCAAAAATGAAGTCCATTTTGAAATATAAAATATATATAATTTCAAAAAGTGTGTATTACTATTCATAATGGCTATTTTGATTGGTCACGGTGCGTTAGAATCTCGAACTTGCGTACAATGCGAGCTATTACATTATTGAAATAGAAGCGTATTGTGGAAGCCCGGGGTGTTACATTCTCCCCTCCTTAAATAAATTGTGTCCTCACAATTTGAAAAATTTCATTGAAAATAAAAGGTTGAAAATAGAAAATATCTTTCTAGAAAACCCACATCTGAAATAAGGTTAATAAAAATATAAATTTAAAAGAAATAAAGATAAGTACAAATGTCACCCAAGATAGCCCCTACTATGATTCTATGAAAATATGGATATGGAAGAAATACAAACCATCAAGGTCTGATGGAGAGTTGTAAAAAATTGGATTAGGAGAAAGTTAACCACAAGAAAATCACAATCTTGTGATTGGTTAAACGGTCATTGAATCCCCAATTGGAAAAGTTAACCGGCAACATTTTTGTTTTAAGTTACCTTTTATAAA
This sequence comes from Viscum album, assembly GCA_963277665.1. Lineage (NCBI taxonomy): Eukaryota > Viridiplantae > Streptophyta > Magnoliopsida > Santalales > Viscaceae > Viscum > Viscum album. The sequence goes on from OY728150.1 coordinate 1,236,243,700, forward strand.
GTTGAGGAATTTATTTAGAAGATTTACTAAGAACGTAAGGGAATATACATACTTGCCATGTAGAGTTTCATTCTTTAATATATTTTTACCACAAACCCATCTTTCACTCTAAAAGTTAATAGAACTCAAAAATATTCTATTTATCATAATTTTATAAGGTTCCAAATATTAACACGTATCTTTTAGATTAGGAAAACATTTTTGTAATAACCTGGGACTTCCTGTAGGCTAGTGGTAGGCAATAAAGGCCTGTCGCACTATGGTTGTGGGTTCGATTCCGGCAGCTTTGTCTGACGCGACATGTTATCCCCTGACCTGCAGGTTGTAGTTTTCCTAAAAATATAGTATTATAATATTCAAAAAGTAATCTTCAGAAATTTTTTAACCTTAAACAATACTATCCAAACTTCAACTTAATCCATTCCATCCTTTATAGTTATCCAAAATACCTCTACCAAGACTTTCTCTAAAAGGTCTCTAGATTCCAAAATCAATTGTATCATCAGATTCCCCAAACAAAGTAAAGTTCCTCTTATTCTCACATACTAAAAATATGATTACCTTAATCATATTAAAACATTAATGAAAAAAACAAGTACTGTAGTACAATCCTTATATATATCACATTATTCTTATAACCAGAATATAATCCTTCAGTCCAAAAGAACCAATACATTAATTATTCCACTTCCACTGTAGTAACAACATAAGATTTTCCTTGATCCCTTGGCCTTTTCTGAGGTAAGTTTCCCAGATTCTTAGGACATTCATTTGCATAATTCCCCATTTCCCTACAATTCCATCATTCAATATTGATAGCCTCTTTCTTTCCCTTGTAATCATGAGCCTGGTGACCTTTTTCTCCACATTTATAAAAAACTCCCATTACTTTTAGGCATGTACCAGGATGATTCTTCCCACAATTATCACATAATGGAAAATACTATTTTCCCATTTTCCCTTTATCTATCTCTTGTTCTACCGTTCTCTTATTCTCTTGCTTCACTTTGTTGTAATAAGACCTAGAGAATTCCTTTTCTGTCTTGATATCACAAGAGACTATATCTTCGTATGTTGAGAAATATTGTGATACTAAAGCTCAATGGAGAAACGACTTTAACCCACCAAAGAAATGATCGATCTTACTTCTTGGGTTATGTATATAATCTGCAGCATGCCTCGCTAACCTTGTAAAGTTAGCCTCATACTTTGTGACCTTCTCATCCTCCTTCTGCCTCAGGATTAGAAATTGCCTTTCCATATCTTCTCGATGGTCATGAGGAAAGTATTTTTCTAAGAAAATCTATTTGAACTCCCTCCATTCCATATTTGATACTTCATCATCTTCCTTTGTATTTTGAATCAATGACCACCATTGATCAGCTTCTCCAGTGAGGCGGTAAACTACCATGACAACCTTCTCCCTTTCGCTACTCCCCAAGGTGTGGAATATTTTCTCTAAAGAGTTTACCCATTGCTCAGCTAATAATGGATTTGTACCCCCATTAAATGTTGGCGGTTGCTACCTCATGAAGCGGTCTAACAATGATCCTCCACATTGCAGATCAGGGTGCTCCAAACGAGTAAGGTTATTATTCATAAACTGAGTGAGTTGTCCCAGTATGATGATAAGTTGATCAGAACCAGTTGTATCTCCATCTCCACAATATTTATCTTGAGAAGGAGGGAAATCCCTACATGGAGTGCGTGTATTAATATGGTTTCCATTCCTCCCACTAGGCGCCATTTCTAAACAATGGCATAAACTAGATTAGTTTATGAATTATAATACGTAATTCCATACTTGTAAAACACTAAACATAAATTTGAGAGTTTATGGACAAAATCCATAATCATAAAAATGTTTTCTTTGAGAAGTATATACTCATAAACCCTTCATAATGGTTGGTAAAGAAAATGAGAATTATCCTAAGCGTATCCCCTAGGAGTGTCGTAACCAAGAGTGCAGCAAGGCCCATTGTCATGCACTAGTTCCCGTTCGAGTCTAGCTCAAAGCGGTGTTTTCGGGTTTTACCCCTAGGTACATTTGTGCCAGAGCTGCCTCTACCTGCTCATATCCAGACAAGGATGTATTTCTCGGAAAAATCACAAAATATTTATAATACCAAAATTCTAGGAAGTTCTTCTATACTAATCCTCAATGTTTATCTTAGGAATATGTGATCTAATAAGAGTTTATCTAAATCTAGCTTCCAAGGTTAGTACTAAACTGCCTCTAATACCAACTGAATGCCCCGACCCCAGTTACCCAGAGTCGGTGCATTATTGCGGAACATTGGCATGATCACAAAAGGTCAAGTATCAAAAGACCGATTAGTTTAGTAGCCTTGGAAACACTAGATACATTCATATGTCTTAAATTACATCATAAAGTAAAAAATAACAACAACACAGTCTCCATAGTCCACACTTCTATCCCCTTCAGACTATCCCTGTAGGTCGGTCATAAAATATTTCTTCACATCCAGGGAAAAATTAAAACATTGAAAGGGGTGAGCTCATATGCTCAGTAAGGATAACAATATAGCGGAAGATTTCATAAATAAACATAAACATTTAAGGCACTGTATAACTAAACAAAAGCCTTTTAAACATGAACTTCAACATAATATGGAAAAATTAAAATAAAATAATCCCATTTACTTATTCACATGGATATTCTACTGGTCGAATAATCACATGCAATATCAATAACCACTTTCATAATGATGGAATGCATAATGCCAGACTATCATAACCACGTAGCCAAGGCCTTGTTCCAAGACTACAAATAATATTTTGTCAAGGCCTCGTGCCAAGACACTAGTTTGTCTCATGAGACCCGCCGATGCATCAATGAGCTATAGTGGGCTCCACCCTTCACTTATTAAGTCCAATGCATTCCTCATATGAACAGGTTTAAACATATCATAAACCATAACATCATTGTATCACATAAAACATGCATAAAGGAAACATAAGATTTCCACACTTCAATCACAAGATATCAATACAACACATTGATATAATAAAAACTTTATCAAAACCATTTTCAATACCAAAATAAAAGAAAAGTAAAACATGGTATTTATTTTTCTTTTAAAAAAATGTTATGGATTATAGAGGAAGCCGAAACTCAAATAATAGTCACGGCGGCGGAAAATTAGTTGTCACCGCATACGTAAGAAAAAACATTCCTTTTGTCGTTTAGTAAAAATGCTTCGTATAAAAATATTCCTTTTGAATACAAGAAAAAGTCAAAGGGGTTTTATACACCGAATAAATGAAAGTTGTGTATAAAACCAAATATGCCTCAATGAAAGGAGATTGAGACGAAGTCCTTACAAATATCATTTTTAAATTAAAATAGACCTATTATGTGTATTTACTATATGTAGACATAAAGAAAGTACAAATACAATATAGGACATAATAATATCATGACATAATTTAAAAGTAGGCGATTAACCCAAAGAATGGAAATTGGGTTAAGAAATTCCCTTACCTCGTGTCCGACTTGACTTGACCGCTATTTAACCTCCTGAATAATAAACTAGAGTTAATCTCTACCTTCTTAAGAACCTTTTTCAAGTTCATTATTCCGTTTATAACACTTATCACCATGTTATGAACATTATGTAATTATTTAAGTTCATAACGGTCATTTTGTTGATCTTAAGTATTTGAGTCAAAAATAAACTTCTTATAATTACACTTTGTTCATGTGGTAAAATATCCATTATATCCATAATTATAATCCTGATTTAGATATCATATACATAATATATATTCAGTATATACATTCATTTATAATATTACATAACATTTAGAGGTAAGAAATGAAATGCACCGTTCATGGAGACGGTAAGCCGTACGTACACATGAACGCTACTTTCATTTCTATTTTGTATTTAATGGAATGAAGTTATAATTATATAAAGGTATAATATAATTCCAGTATAATATAATTTATAATACCATTTACTCCATCCTTTATACATCCCACATATGGCATTAACGATTCAAATCACTTTGAGGGGGCGGTAGTCCGCACTTCCTAAAATGAAAATATCGCGTTTACCCATTATGGAAACCATAAAGGTATGCCATAAATGAAAAATACAGAATCTTAAAGAAAACATAAACATATTATATATCATATATAAATATAGTTACATTTTAATGGCCACCTTTTAAGGTGTTATATGAGTGTTGAACAGTCATCATTTCGTGAGCCAGAAATTCGCCATCCACAGAAACAGTATGTTCTTTAACCATTAGATGTAAGTGTGTGTAAGTGTAGCTTGAATAATTCTTATAAAAACATCCTAGTATATTTAGGATACTGGTGTTGTTACAAAAGAAATTAATAATAAGATTTTAGGGGGTTGGAGAAGAAAAATAAAACATAAGAACACAAGAGAAAACACTACCTTTAAAACGAGTAACTCTTTTTTAATTTGATCCAAAGGCTTCCTTGGGAAGAATTATGCCCAAAGTGAGGCTTATAGGAGTAATATAGGGAAGTTGATAGAGTATTTGGGAAGAGGTTTGCCGAGCCAAAAGGCTTTGATGGTGTGAATAAGGTGGTAGTGGTGGGGGCTTTTTATAAGAGGAGAGGAGGGGCACTCTTGGAAAGTAATGAAATGTTACTTTATTATATAATGGGTTTCGGATTTTAAAGGTCCCAAACTTATATATTTACAGGCTAAGGTGATAAGGGTTCTAAATATACTCATCCAATAGGCTTGGACAAATTTAATGTCTAGATTTTACATTATCTTTCCATTTTATTAAAATCGTTAATTAATGAGGTAATCGCTGCATCATCATGGTGTCATTAAAAATTTATTTTATTTAATGTCTAAAAACTATAAAAAAATTACCATGATGTAGGAAATATTTTTCTCTTTCTAATGAATATTTATAGTAAAAAAAATATTACTTTTATAACCTCATTTAAATTTTTTTAGTAAAACAACTCATGTTTGTGACATTTTTATTTTAACATTAAATAAAAAGTTTTTAATGTCATTTTCCTACCAAAGTGGCTCCATGGGGTCACAAAGTTGACCCATGGATTTTCTTGGTCGACCATGACTCATAAAATAGGGGTAGGAAAAGTTTAAGGGTATTTTAATATTTTTATAATACCATTTTTACCTTAAATTTCACTAATTACCTTTAATTGCGATTAATTAAACTTAAAAGTTTCTATTCACCAAAAAAATATTTTAATCTAATTGAACCACATTTTACTTACTAATGACAACCATTAATTTCAGATATTTGACAATTAAATCACAGAAGTGGTAATGTTTCATTTAAATGAAAAATCAATTTTTTAACTACCACTTAGTGGTTTCACTATTCATCAAAAATTGAAGTTTTTCAGAACAATGCCAAAATTTCACCCTAAGATATAATAGATATTCCAAATTAAAAAATGATGTCTATTTTATAAATATCCAATCATATAAGTTTCATTAATTAGTTTTATAATTAATCCCTGCTGTCACAACAAATAGCATGTTTTTAAGAAACAATATATATCAATAGATTGACAATTGTTTATGTCCAATTTCAAAGTGAAATTAATTCTAATGACCACCATTGGATAAAATACTAAAAATATATTCTAATTATACTTTAAAACCACTCAATATTATAATTTATCACTATAATTTATTTTGAATAAAAAAGTTGTTTTTAAGTATTTTTCACTATTCATAAAAATTTTTGAAGTTCTCAGAAAAATACCAAAAATTCAACATAGACTAATTTCGATATTCAGAATCCAAAAAAGAAGTCCATTTTGAAATATAAAATCTATATAACTTTAAAAAGTTGGTATTACTATTCATAATGGCTATTTTGATTGGTCATGGTGCGTTAGAATCTTGAATTTGCGTACAATGCAAGCTATTGCATTATTGAAAGAGAAGCGTATTGTGGAAGCTTGGGGTGTTACAATGCAAGTCACTATTTTGCTACTGATGTTTAAGAGACTAAAAAAGTGAATGGAATGAGGTATTAAGGAATAAAATGATGAAGTGTAGTTAATGGTTTAAGAATGAATTTGTGTGATTAATTTTCCTATGTATTTGGATTAATGAATTATTTCATAAGTAGTGCTCTAGTTATAAGAATAATGAGATATATAAGGATTTTAACACTGTACTTCTTATTTATAGACTTTCAAGTGTGAAAATTTTAATTAATGTTTAATTATGATAAATGTATTAATATATTTGGTATGTGACTATAAGAGAAACATTATGTTGTTTTTAAAATATGATGTAAAATTAATTTTGGAAATTTTGATGCCTTTTTGGACTATGGATTTGGAATGAAGTATTTTGGATGAGTCTTAATGTTGGAATGAATTATATTGAACATTAGATATTATTGTTTGAGTTTAAAGTATGATTTAGTATATTTTATATTATAACCATTTTCATTTTATTAAATATTTAAATGATAAAAGAATGGCTAGTGGATCTTATGATTAATTAAATTGGTTTAGGTATGAAGAATTAAAATTCAATATGCATTTTTCAGCATAATAGATGAAGTGAAGGTAGATTGAAGCACAACTAAAGGATATGATCAGTCATATAACATGGATTGAAATCATGTAAATTTTTTTTCACAAGTTCTTATTTGGATTGTAAAATAATACATTGGGTATAAGAATAGAATTTTGAATGAAAAATCTATTCATTTAATTTTATCGATGACAAATAAATGGCCTCTTTTACCCATCATAGATTTACAGTTTTGTGATGGTAGGCTTTTTGATAACCATGTTCATTAACACTCCCAATTATAATTGGATGATTTCAATTCTCTTCCATCTCGTAGTTTTCACTTTCCACAATTGATTCCATGTCTAAAATGAAAATTTTGTGGTGACCTTGATATTTCTCTTTCCCTCTTATTAAGATAATTTTTTATTAACCTAATTTCTATTGTGGGTTTCCCATAATGAAAATTTCATCTAACAACTTTTGATTTTTAAAGAGAGATTTCGAATTACGAGGAAGTAATTTTTTTTGAATGGGTTCAGAATGTAAAAAACCAACATTTTATAGTATTTAAACTTTTAAATTTAATTTCTTTTATATCTAACGTTTCACACAACACCATTTTTAATGGAATAATGATATACAATGAAATATTATTTTTTTTTTCACGCCCGTTATAACCTAGTCGTTACATTGGGGGGAATGAATAGTATTAATAAAATTATGAAATTTATATATTATGAAAATAATCAAAATATTTTAGATCCATACAAAATATTTTATAATAATATGATAAGAATAAATCCAATTTTACACATTAAAAGACTATACATTTTTAAATAAGTTTCACGACCTTTGGATGGAACTATTTTTAAAAAAAATTAATAGTATTTTTTAAAAAATTAATCAAAAAAAATAAATTTTTCATTTTGAATAAGGATATAAAATTTTTATTAGGGTGAATGTTTCATATTTTTCTTAGAATATTGACATTATGATAAATAATATAGAAAATACTACACTTTAATTGAAAATGGAATTTTCATCTAAATAATATATAGTGTTAAATTATATTATTAATTGGTTTTAAGGTATAATTAGATCAATTTTATATAACTTAATCTAATTTAGATCATTGGAATCAATTTATCTTTTAATTTTTAAATAAAATCAATTCAATCTTTTGGGTGTTTTCACTTTAAAAACAAATTTTCTCGTGCCGTCAGCATGAATAAAATTTAATTAATTACTACAAATTTTATGTTATGAATTTTGAAAATTGAATTCCATATTTGGAGTTAGTGGGTACAAATTATGTAAATAAGTTCATTTTATTTTTGAATAATATGAATAAAAACATTACTGTTTTTTAATTTCCACATTTAAGGATAAATCAGGTAATTAAGGGTAAAACTAATATTATAAGTATTGTAAAATTACCCTAAGACTTTTTATAATTTCATTGGAAAAAATATTGTAGAAAAAATCATACCTGGTCTGATTTTATGGCCACTTGGATCCACTTGTATAACTATAAGAATTTATTAGTATTTTATTCTAAGGGTAGTCCAATATGTCACATTCATGTTTTTAATAAGTATTACATTTTTATATATGGTCATACATAATATATATTCAAATATAAAAATTAAATTTAAAGATTAAATTTTTATATTCATAATTATAATTTTTTTTAATTTTTAGGAATAAATATATAAAATTAAGGCATTCACAATGATGAATCAGTTATTGTTTAATTACAGAACCAATTAAATAAATTTTATTAAAAATATTAAAATAAATATAATTTTACCTTATTAATATCATAAAATATTTTTATAGATAATATAGAAATATTAGGTATGTATTAAAGGTTTTTAATAGAAGTTATATTATTTATTTATATTTGTAAAAAAATTCATGAAATTAATTTGGTCAAAATTGACATCAATGATGTTTTAAAATAAATAACATTTTATTAAATGATATAAAAATAATAAAAAAAATTAATTTTTCCAAAGTGTGGGATAATGTTTAAAATGTCATACATGACTCATTTATGGTTATTTTGTATTTTTATTCAAAATATATGAACTCTAAAAGATTAAATATTTAAGTTGTCATGATAAGAGTTAAAGGGTTTAAATAATGGTAAAAGCCAAAAGATAAGGGTGATAATGTGAACTAAACTTGTATAAAAATTATTAAATGAGAGTATTTATACCCTTAATAATATTATATTAGAAATAAATTACTTTTTATCTACTTGTAATTTAATATTAATTTCTATTAAATTAATATTTTGAGAATTTCCAAATGTGACCCTCACCTTAATTATAGAAGGCAACCTCCTCTCTCACTTTCTCACACAACTTTGAGCCATCTAGATCAGCCAAAAAATAAAAATTTCTCCAAAATAAATTCCCTAAATTAATCCTATATGACAAAAATTGAGAATAAATAAAAAAAATCTTTTGTGAAAATGAAAACAAAGATACATAAAGAAGTGGTAAAGTTCATCAATGATTTTTTTGATTTATTTATTCAATAAACATATTAAAAAAAATTATTTCATGTTTATATAATTATATAAGTATCCTAAAAATATTTATATGTTATTTTATTAATACTTCAACCTACACCCACACATTCTTCCACAAAATGGGATACACAATCATCATTCATGTGTACGGTAGACTACATCCTTGCAAACTGATGTAATTAGTTCTTCTATTTATCACCTTTCATGGTTGGAAAAATGAAATTTTATAGTTTATATATGATATATAAAGTATTTATAATGTTTTATGTCACGACCCGTCCTCGGGGCCCGTGCCGTGACTACCCTAATCCCTCTTTCCATAGGCCAGGGGCTGGCGAATAGCACCAAAGGTGTAAATTCTGTTAAAAGGGAAGACATTGCATTTATATAAGTAAACAAACACAACAAAGTACACAACCTGGAGTAAACACAAAGTAAACTTAGTAAAAAAGTAAGTGCTGGAAAGTAAATGGGCCAGTATACAAACCCAACTGAAAGTATAGTACAACTGAGAAAGAAAGTACAACAGCTGAAACGTAATGCAATAACCACCGAGTCATCCTTTGGGAATCCCACCTGAAGTGTGGGTACATATAGTCTCATCGGTCCCTCAGGTCTATTTGTCTGCTCTGTGTACATCCTGCAAGGTGGTCTACATCCAGATACTGTCCAGCTCCACAGGCCTCGACCACGATCAGTGATGTCCGTCGTCTGCAACCAACACATCGTACTGCAGGCAATTCCCATGCAGGGGTGAGTATAGCGATACTCGATAGGTCCCCAAGACCCCCGAAGGTCTCCCATAATCCACAAAGGTTAAACCACAAAGGAAAGATACAAACACGAAGTATCAACCAACTCTACTTAGGTATATGACCATAATATACCTAAGTCATCAATCTTAGTACGACTCCAACTTCCGAGCTCAAGCACTACCAGTCCACACAAGAAAGAAGTCAATCATACCAATGATAATGATTGAAAATCAAGACTCATCTCACACAGGTATACTACTCAGAAAGAGGGGTGGAGATGATTTGATGTAGCCTCTGAATGATCTCCTCTGCCGAACCCACGTAGGATCCAAGTACAGAAGTCGTCGCTGCCAAACCCACGTAGGATCCAAGTACAGTAACCATCAATGCCGAACCCACGTAGGATCCATGGAAAGTCATCATTGTTGCTGAGGCCACGGAGGATCCAAGTACAGTTATCCTCACTGCTGAACCCACGTAGGATCCAAGTACAGTCATCATCATTGTTGCAGTCACAGCCAGCTCTAGGGATCCCGCACACAACACGCTCGATTCCAAGAGGGTCCGCTCCACAAGCCAAGAGGTTCAATACATCTAATGTCACAATGTCTAGAGTTGATGTATCCCAAAGATCCTTCACGTCTATAGGATCTTAACGTGATAGAAGGAACGTCAATCGGACCCCCGTTCTGAGAGATAATGGCTTTTCTGTTACAGGGGCCCGGTTAAAAATACAATTGTTTCGAATCCAGCTGATATACATAGTCGTCCAAAACTCACTTATAGTATCGCAAAAGAACCATCTCGTCGAAAGAGTCCTAGTACCGCAGACGGCGCGTCGATCGGACACACGGTCTTTAAATTATTCACATTTAAGTGAGTAACGGGCCCAAACCGTTTAGCCTAGTGGGCCGACAGGTCATGTTAACATGGTTTGACAGGTCCAACCCAGTAGGGGTGTCAGACCAGTCTGAAGGAAAACACAGCATAGCCCGAAGGGGTGCGGCCTGGCCCGAAGGGGCGTAGCCCGACCCGAATTGGCGCGGCCCAGCTCGGCCCGACCCCACGCGGCCCGGCCGGGCGTGCGACCCAACTGGACGAGTGGTCTAAGGGGTTGTGGCTCCCCAGTTGTCTGCACCAATGGCTCTAAGAGGCACCGACCTTCCCCAAACCGTTCGGATAGGCCGGTCGGCCTTCTGGCGCACGCGGCCTGCACGGGTGGACCGCCGGTCGTCCAGCGTGGCGCCCTTCTGGCACCGCAGTCCAGCTCTGCCCTGCCGACTGATGGGCTGTCTGGTTCTTCTGCCGAAGCGGCCCATGTAGAGGGATGCGGTTCCTCCCGCACAACCGGCGCGATGATGCTGGTTTCCTTTTCCACGTTTCCAGAATGGCGCGACGACACCGTTCTTTCCCCGCCTCAGGTTGCCAATTCCAAAATGACCAAGAAACGACGGAGGATCATCAGGCCGTGTTTGTTCGTCCCGCGCCCTTCGTGTTAGGTGGTAACAATAGGCCAAATATTAACAAGGTTCCACGAAGCACAAAACAATTTTTATACAAATAAAAAAAATTGGAACAAACACCCTACCTCTAATAAGGTTCGCGGTTGACAAGAGTCATGGATGACAGTGCTGTTAACTTCGTCGTCAGTGAGCACCCGAGGAAGTGACATCTCCTCTTTTGTCACGAAGAGAATAATAGAAGACACATCTTTGCTAGCGAGTTCCCGCATCGGTGTCTCCTCCCTTTCCACAGAGGAAGAAGAGGATGAAGAACCATGGTATTCGATTTGATGTTCTTCTTCGGAGAGTTGGAGTTCTTCAAAAAAGGATAAATCCTCCAGTTCATCACAAGCGTTCTCTCCCAAAAATTTCCCCCACACAACAATCCAAATTCATTAAAATAAAGCCACCCCTTATTTTAATTTAAGTTTCCATGAATTTTAAAATTCAAAATCCATTTCACTTAATTAATTAATTCAAGAGTTGTTTAATTAATTAAGTGATAGGTTGGCAAGTTTTAATGAAGTGAGAGTGGGAGAGGATGAGTCCTCATTAATTTAGGGGTGTTATCAAGTTTAAATGGGAAGTTTATGAGAGTTATAAGAGAGTTATGGGAATGTGAAAGGTTGGGTCTTGTATGGGCCCCATATCACAAATATCTTTAAAAGGGTAGTTAGAAGCTTGTGGGTCCTATCCCAACTCCCCCACGTAGGATATAACCACTTTCGATATATAAATAAAATTGTCCCAAAATTTTATTCACTTCTCATTTAATCCAGAAATTTTAACTTCTCCTCTCATACAAACGCAACCGTAGTAAAGGCCCCCTTAAGAAATTACCGGCATTGCGAGTTCATCGGTGCCCTCATATTTCAATTCCGAGCACCAGTTCAAAAGATAGAAAAACCCACTCATTCGTTTACTGAACGTACCCAAGCTAAACTTTGGAAATTGATTCCTGGCACACCGGGCCTCAGAATCAAGTGTTGTTAGAAGCCACAAACTCGCAAAATTTCAAATTATTTAAGAAAAAATTTTCCATAAAATTTCTAGGTCTTTACATTACTCCCACCTCAGGGATTTATGTTCCCATAAAGCTACATCACAATCTAGGGAAACAAATGAGGGTATTGTGCATGTATCTGAGCCTCCCGGTACTATGTGCTCTCCTGGAGGTTCCCATGCTGCCAAAGAATGCGTACAAGAGGAATCGAACATCCACACAGGACCCGCTCTTATCGATCCTCGATCTCCACCAGAACATCCACAAAAGTCTCCCCATCATCGATGTATAGCTCCTCATGATCAATTATGTGAATCGGGTCATGCACGTATCTCCTCAGCTAAGATACATGGAAGACATCGTGCACCTGGTGCAATAGAGATGGAAGGGCCAGGCGGTAAGCCACCTCGCCTACCCCGTTGAGGACCTGGAATGGTCCGATGAAGCACGAAGATAACTTTTTGCCCCGGCCAAGTCTCCGTAATCCACGTCGAGGTGAGACCCATAAGAAAACGTGGTCTCCATCATCAAACTCCAGTGGTATCTATATCCTATTAGCATTTGACTTCTGTCTGCTCTGTTCAGTGCTCATCCGCTCTCGGATGATCTGCACCTTCTCCATCATAGCCTGAACCATCTCTGGTCTTATGAGTGCTGACTCCCTAGGGATAGTCCAACACAGAGGTGATCTGTATGTTCGGCCGTACAATGCCTTGTATGGTGCAATCCCGATGGTGGAGTGGTAGCTATTGTTCTATGAAAACACCACCAAGGTTAGGTGATCCTCCCAGCTGTGACCAAAGTCAAGGACACATGAACAGAGTATGTACTTGAGTGTGTGAATGGTTCTCTCTATCTGGCCATCCTTCTGAGGGTGAAAGGCGGTGCTTAGGCATAGCTGCGTCTCAAATGCCACCTGCAACCCCTTCCAATGCCGGGAAGTAAAGAGGTTATCTCGATCGGAGACGATAGACTTTGGCACACCATGAAGCCGTATGATCTCCTGAACGTAGAGGCCTCCCAAGATCTCCACTGATCCCTTCTCTCTGATAGGTAGGAAGTGGGCTGACTTGGTGAGTCAGCCGATGATCACCCAGATGGAGTCGTGCCCTCCTGAAGTACGTGGAAGACCCATCACAAAATACATGTATATCTTGTCCCACTTCCACTCTAGGACCTCTAAGGGATGCACCAAGCCTGCCGGTACCTGGTGCTCCGCCTTCACCTACTGGCAGGTGAGGCATCGTGAAACAAATTCTGCCATAACTGTCTTCATACCCGTACACCAGTGCTGTCATCTGAGATCCTGGTACATCTTCTCTACTTCTGGATGTACCACCAAAGGGGAAGTGTGAAACTCCCTCAGAACCTCCTCCTGTAATGAAACTATTACCATGGTTCATCCCCTGAAGAGGAGGACGTGCTCTCCTCCTACAGAAAATCCATCAGGTGCATGTCCTGTGGATATCTGTGCTTGTCGCGTCTCACAGTCAACATCCCGACGCTGTGCCTCTCTGACCCACTAATGTTGTGGAGGAGCGACTGTGAGTGACTATAGGAAGTAATCTCAATCTCTATCCATGAAGGATATCAGCAACGTGTCTAGCTGCTCCGTCACCTCTCCAAGTAGCTGAATGCCCGATCTCATGCTGAGAGCATCAGCTACTACGTTCCCCTTCCCAGGAGTATAGACTATCTCAAAGTCATAGTCCTGGAGGAACTTGAGCCATCACCATTGTCTTAGGTTCAGTTCCTTCTGTGAAAAGATTTACCTGAGACTCTGGTGTGGTTAGAGTAGAATGTAAAGCACTCGCCCATCAGATAGTGCTGCCACATCTTCAAGGAAAATACCACTGCTTCTAAATCTAGGTCACAGGTAGCGTAGTTCTGCTCGTGCTGCATCAACTATTGTGAACCATAGATGATCACTGCCCACTCCTGCATCATGACACACCTGAGTCCGGTCCCTGATGCATCGTAGTAAACTACGTACCCTACGCCCTCCTCCAGTATCCTCAATATGGGTTCACTGGTGAATCTCTGTCTCAGCTCCTGGAAGATCTGCTGACATCTATCAGACCACACGAAGAGTTTACCCTTTTTCGTCAATGCTGAAAACGTAGCTGCAACTCTAGAGAAGTTTGGCACAAATCTCCGATTGTACCCAGCCATACCTAGGAAACTCTGCACCTTAGTCATGCTCCTAGGTGTATCCAAAGCAAGTACCGGCTCAATCTTCACTGGGTCCACTGCAACCCTAGCCTCTGAGATGACTTTCCATAAGAAGTGGACCTCTCGAATCCAGAACTAACACTTTGAGAGCATACCATAAAACTAGTGCTCTCGATGTGTGTCCAGTACAACCCGTATGTGGTAGGCATGCTCCTCCTCAATAGTCGAGTAAATCAGTATGTCGTCGATGAATACTATGAAAAAATGATCGAGGTAAGGCTGGAAGATCTTATTCATGAGACTAATGAACATTTATGGAGTGTTGGTTATGCCGAAAGGCATAACCAAGAACTCATAGTGGCCATACTGACACCTAAAGGCCGTCTTCTGCACATCCTCATCTCGAACTCTGAGCTGATGATAGCATGACTTGAGGTCTATCTTCAAGAGCCATTGTTCTCACTTGAGCTGATCAAAGAGGTCTTAAATCCTTGGGAGTGGATAGTTGTTCTTTACGGTCACCTAATTTAGGCGACGGTAGTCAACAAACAGTCTTAATCTCCCATCCGCCTTCTTGGCGAATAAAATCAAAGAAGCCCAGGGTGAAACACTGGGTCAGATGAATCCCTTTCCCTGTAAATCATCCAACTGTACCTACAGCTCACGATGCTCGGCAGGAACCATCCAATATACTGGAGTAGATATCGGGGCTATCCTGGGGTACATGTCAATGTATAAGTATACCTCTCTACAAGGAGGTAGTCCTGGAATGTCGTAAGGAAAAACGTCTGCATACTGATCCACCACAACAAGAAAACTCAGACTCCGCACATCAACTGCTCCTAGGATGAGATTAGACAACTGATGGGTGATCAGCTACCCTCTCCTCTGCATAAGTCCATCCTGCACTACAAAGGCTCCCTTCTCGCCAGTGAAGGTGAACGTTCTCCCATCTGTGCGGACACACCGCACTTTGCGCCTAATACTGTCGATCTGGGAATGGACTGTAGATAACCAGTCCATACCCAAGATGATGTCGTAAGGCCTCGACGCCGCTACAAGAAGATCCCAACTAAAGCTCTCACCTCCTAGAGTAATCTGACACTACCAGAACCAGTGTGTAATCATCGAGTACACTCCCGTAGAAGTCTCTAGCCATAATGGTCGAGCCAATGACTCCATCGGAATCTCCAAGCTCCGAACAAGGGTAGTTGCAATAAAAGAATAAATCGCTCCTGTGTCTATAAGAACTACAGCAAGGGTGGAGTAGACACCTATATTACCTTGAATCATCTCAGCTGCGCCGTGTTCGTAGGACTTGACTTCTTGGAGCTGATCCTACCCCTATCTGCCAGCTCCCTGTGGTCGGAGTGTCCCTCCTGGTGGTGGTGGTGGTAGAGTCTCAAAGTGTCGTCCACCACCTGATGCTCGGTCAACTCCTTTGCCTCGTCCGCCTGCTCCCAGCAGACCACCACAGTCGAACCTATGCCTCTTCCTGGGAGGTACCTCTACTGTCTGCTACACCTATGCATGACGAGTCAGGCAGTCACGAGCCATATGGCCCTACCTGCCACATGCATAGCACTGCCTGCCTCTCGTATGACTGGCTTTGCTGCGTGTTCCCCGCACATCCGAACCAGAATCCTGCGGTCGCCCACCTGATGGCCTGGTCCTCTTGGACCTCTATGAAATCTGTCTACTGCCGACTGTAGAAGACTCCGCTACATGTTGCCATGCGGTAGGCCTCGCTACTGGCGTCGGCTTAGTAAGGAAGCCCTCCACAAGAAGGGATCGTTCCCGCACTCCTGTCTGTGTCAGAATGCTGAGGGAGACCATCGAATCCCTGTTCTCATGCCTCAGTCCCTGCTCGAAGGTCCATGCCTAGAAGAATGCGTCTCGTACCATGTCCGTGGAGTAGCGCGAGAGGTCAGTAAATCTCACCGATTACTGGGCTACTTTCATGCTGCCCTGCCGCAGCTGTAGTAACTCCTGGATGAGCACCGCACGAAGGGTGTCCGGAACAAACTCTGAGTGGAAGAGGCTCTCAAAGTCCATCCAAATTAGTGAATCCTCATCGTTCACCTAGAGCATCAGTCTCCACCATCTACCTGCTGCTGTGTGCAGGAGACTCGCTGCAAGGATCACCATAAGGTCAGCTGGTGTCCCTAATAATCTGAATACTCGGACGATAGCCTCCATCCAATCCTTGGAATCCTGAGGATCCGTCTCTCCGCAGAACCTGGGAGACCTCTGTTGATGAAACTCATGCAACCCACTCAAGAGGCGTGCACTCTCTAATGCTGGGGCTGGTGGTATTAGTGGCCCAGCGGGTAGTGGTACCGTTGGTTCCTCTGCTGTAATGGGACCTTGCACTGAGGCGTCGTCACTCGATGGGCTGCCATCTCGCACGTAGCTCGGAACCCTAGCTGGCTGCCTTCATGGGGCCATCCTGAAATGAAACAGGTGCGACACGGTCAAATAGTATACATGGTGAGCTGACACAAAGTAATCACAAAGAAATGTTTTGGAAACACACATGCAATAAATGTTTTCGAGCACTATGTCGGAAATAAGAAGTCAAGGTCTTGCTGTATGGATACGTCGGCCGCCGCACCAACACTACACTCCCTGGACTGATAACCACACTCAATACCCTTAACACTATTTCTCCACAGAAAAGAAATTATGAGAGTCCTGAGTTCTGTGGTAGAAACGACTCCTCTGATACCAATTTTTCACGACCCGTCCTCGGGGCCCATGCCGTGACTACCCCAAGACCGCCTTCCATAAGCCAAGGGTTGGAGACTAGCACCAAAGGCGTAAATCCCATTAATAGGGAAGACATTGACTTTATATAAGTAAACAAACACAACAAAGTATGCAAGATGGAGAAAACACAAAGTAAATTGAGTAAAAGAGTAAGTTCTGGAAAGTAAATGGGCCAGTATACTAACCCAACTGAAAGTACAGTACAACTGAGAAAGAAAGTACAACAGCTGAAAAGTAAACCATCAACCACTGAGTCGTCCTTCGGAAATCCCACCTGAAGGGTGGGTATAGATAGTCTCTTCCGTACCTCAGGTCCGGCCATCCGCTACATGTACGTCCCTCCAGGTGGTCCACCTTCGGATACCATCTAGCTCCACAAGCCTCGACCACAATCAGTGTTGTCCGTCGTCTACACCCAACACAACGTAGTGTGGGCAATGCCCGTGCAGAGGTGAGTATAACGACACTCAATAGGGACCTCGAGACCCTCGAAGGTCTCTTAGAATTCAAAAAGGTTAAAACACAAAGGAAAGATAAAAATATGAAGTATCAACTAACTCTACTTAGGTATATGACCATACATATACCTAAGTCATCAATCTCAATACGACTCCAACTTCCGAGCTCAAGCACAACCAGTCCACACAGGAAAGAAGTCAATCATACCAATGATAATGATTGAAAATCAAGACTCAACTCACACAGGTATACTACTCACGAAGAGTGGTGGAGATGATTAGATATAACCTCAGAATCATCTTCTCTACCAAACCCACATATTATCCAAGTACAAAAGTCGTCGCTGCCGAACCCATGTATGATCCAAGTACAGTAACCATCAATGCTGAACCCACGTAAGATCCAAGTACAATCGTCATTGCTGCCGAACCCATAGAGGATCCAAGTACAGTCATCCTCACTGCCGAACCCACATAGGATCCAAGTACAGTCGTCATCATTGTCGTAGTCGCAGCCAGCTCTAGGGTTCCCGCACACAGCATGCTCGATTCCAAGAGGGTCCACTCCACGAGCCAAGAGGTTTGATACACCAACTATCACAATGTCTAGAGTTGATGTGTCCCAAAGTTATATCTCATCTATAGGAACATAACTCAATAGATGGTGTGTCAATCGGACGCCCGGTCTGAGAGATAATGGTTTTTCCATTTCAGGGGCCTGGTTAGAAATACGCTCGTTTCTATCCGGGACAATATCCACGGTCATCTAAATCTCACTTAGAGTATCACAAAAGAAATGTCTCATCGAAAGGGTCCTAGTTCCGCAGACGGCGCGTCGATCGGGCGTGCGGTCTTTATGTTATTCACGTTTTAGTGAATAACGGGCCCGACCCGTTTAGCCCAGTGGGCCGACGGGTCGGGTTAACCCGGTTTGACGGGTCCGACCCAGAAGGGGTGTCAAACCGGTTTGTAGGAAAATAAAACTCAGCCCAAAGGGGCGCAGCCTGGCCCGACGGGGCGCAGCCTGGCCGGGCGCGGCCCGGTCGGCTCCGCCGGCTGGCCGAGCGGTCCGGGAGTGGGGGGGGGGGGCACAACCCCCCAGCTATCCTTACCGGCAGCGCCAAGTGGCGCCGCCCTTCCCCAAACCAGCCGGCTAGGACGATCGGCCTTCTAGCGCACGCTGCCCGCATAGGCAGGTCGCCGGTCTTCCAGCGCGACGCCCTCCTGGTACCGCGGTCCAGCTCCGCCCGGTCGACCGACGGGCCGACTGGTTCCTCAGTGCGGTGCCCTCGGCCGGCAGGTTCTTCCACCGAAGTGGCCTGTGTAGCGGGTCGTGGTTCATCCTGCACAACCGGCGCGATGGTTCCGGTTTCCTTTGCAATGTTTCCGACACAACATGACAGCTCCGTTCTTTCCCCACCTCGGGTTTCCAATTCCAAAAAGACCAAGAAATGACAGAGGGTCATCGGGCCGTGTTTGTTCGGCTCGCGCCCTCCGCTTTAGGTGGTGACAATTGGCCGAAGATGAACAAGGTTTCACGAAGCACAATAAACAATTTTAATTCAAATAAAAAAAATTGGAACAAACACCCTACCTCGAATAAGGTTCACGGTTGACAAGCGTCGTGGATGAAGGTGTCGTTTCTTTCATCATCATTGAGCACCTGAAGAAGTGACGTCTCCTCTTTGTTCACGAAGAGAAGAATAGAAGACGTGTCGTCGCTAGCGAGTTCCCGCATCAGTGTCTCCTCCCTTGCCACGATGGAAGAAGAGGATGAAGAACCGTGGTTGTCAAGTTGATGTTCTTCGTTGGAGAGTTGGCGTTCATCCCCAAATGATAAATCCTCCTCTTCTTCACAAGCGTTCTCTCCCAAAAATTTCCCCCATACAACAAGCCAAAAACAATTAAAATAAGGCCACCCCTAATTTTAATTTAACTTTCCATGTATTTCAAAATTCAAATTCCATTTCACTTAATTAATTAAATCAAGTGTTGTTTAATTAATTAAGTGAGAGAGGGATAGTAAGAGTCCTCATTAATTTAGGGGAGTTATCAAGTTTAAAGCGGAAGTTTATGAGAGTTATAAGAGAGTTATGGGAATGTGAAAGGTTGGGGCTCGTGTGGGCCCCACATCAAAAATATACTTATATGGGTAGTTAGAAGCTTGTGGGTCCCATACCAACTCCCACATGTAGGATATAACAGCTTCAGATTTAAAAATAAAATTGTCCCACAATTTTATTCCCTTGTCATTTAATCCAAATATTTTAACTTCTCCTCTCGTGAAAACACAACTGCGGTAAAGATCCCCTTAGGTAATTACCGGCATTGTGAGTTCATCGGTGCCCTCAGATTTCAATTCCGAGAACCGATTCAAAATTTAGAAAAACCCGCTCATTTGTTTACTGAACGTACCAGAGCTAAACTTCTCAAATTGATTCCGGGCACACTGGGCCTCGGAATCAAGTTCCGTCAGTAGCTACAGACTCGCAAAATTCCAAAATATTTAAGAAAAAATTTTCCTTGAAATTTTTGGGTTTTAAATTTTATTTATTATTGATTTTTTATATTAGAAATTACTTTATGCACTCCAATTTTGTGATTAGGATAACATAATTTGTGGATGTATGGACTATCGCCTCCTTAAAGCGTTGTGACTCGATCATGATATACATGAAATGTATTGGGGATGGTTTTTAATACCATTATGTGAAATATATGAAATAAATATGATAATAAAATTAATATATACATATATATAATTTAATTTTCATACTTTTAAATATGACAAAGAAATGGATGTATCGTTCCTGTGTACATATGACCTACTGTCTCCATGGACAATCCATTTTATTTCTTATCTCCAAATGTTATTGATTATTTTAAATACATATATAAGGAATATATATGATATTAAAATAATTTTTTACTATATATATATTATGAAATTATTATCTATTTAATAGGAACAACAAGTAACATGTCAAAACATACTAAGAAAACAAGGAAATTAATACCCAAAATAATGAAAATAATGGAAAATTATTAACAAATGGGTAATGAGATATTATAATAAATTAATATAACATATTATACATATAATTATGGTTATATTATAACATAATAACATTATTAAAACCATTATATAGTTGTATAAATAACCTTCAACTAAAACAAAGAACAAGGTAAGTTGTTTCTCATATCACTTTTACTTTTGTGAGATATATGTTGTATACACCACGTATATTTTTTGTGTGGTGTATATACTAATCATTTTACATTTCATATCATTAATATCCCTATTATAATGAATTTATATGTTTCATTGATTTTATTAGTTCATGGGGATTATAATTTAAATATTTCTTAGTGGTATGGGACAATTTTTAATGTTTAAAGATTATTTTCTGCAATAAATTTTCTTAGAATCCATTTAAATTATTTTTATCTATGTTGGAATCCATTTCTGAATATTATTATTAATTTATTTGGATATATTATGATACCATATACCACATTTTATTGATAATTTATGACCTTTTTTACTATGTATGTGTTGTTTTGATACCATTAATGGTTTATGGTTAAAGTATTCACATTTCATATGACAGTTTTTCAATACAAGTGTTTATGGTGTTTATATTTCACCCAATTCATATTTGGAATGAATTTGAATTAGTATGTGATGGTAAGGCCCCTCTATAGCCCCTCTATGCATCGGTAGGTCTCATGAGATAAAATTAGATGGCAAAAAACCACTCATAATAATTTCCAAGTAGTTTTAACTCATCCATAGGCTTATCTAAAAACAAATCAGACAAGTTTCTACCCAGAAAAATAAATTATCATGATGATATATCTTGACAGTAACTATCTTGATAATAGATATTGATAGTATATATTTCTATCATTATACAATTCATTATTATTATTATTCTATGTGATTAATTAAATTCCATGTGTTGCAGTTATTTACTTTTTTCATATTGTTTATGCCATATTTACTCATAGCTTCAATTATACACTTACCCTTACCGAGAATTTGAGCTCAACCCTTTGTTATGATTATATTTTTCCTTATTTCAATAAATTTTTTAAGAATGATATCAAATCCTACACAAAGGTGGAGTAAGGGTAGCCTTCATCAAATTATTTTAGTATTTTATATTTTAAATTTATTCTGAATTAGAAAGGTGTATCTACATTACCAAGACTTATAAACATTTTTACATACTTTGGGATTTTTTTCATATTACAATATAATAAATGAATAAACTGGCTTAGGGATACTAGATTTGGGGTCATTATTGTTTGTTTCAAAGCTAGTTTTGAAGAAACCAAGGAAACTCGATTTTCGAAATCATGGATTAGAAAACATAACCCAATGATCAACATTGTGGATAAGTCTAAGTATATGATATTATCCTATTTTTTTGGTAATAAAATAGAGAATAAAGGTTAAACCTATATAATTTTAGATTGAGATAAATATTTCATGATTTATATATCCTATAAATTATTTTTCAGGATTATATCACTATGATTAGTATTTCTAACATTGTTCTATGTGTTTTGGTAAGTTGTTAGAATCGTATAGGTTATAAAATTAATGGTTATACTACTAATGATGAAGATAAAACAAAAGGAAAATGAAATAAACAAGGTATTGTAGAGTAAGATGATGAATTTTGGTTAATTGTTTATGAACGAACTAGAATTATTAACATTCTTGTGTATTTAGACTCAATAATTATTTCATCAATGGTGATATGGTTATAAGAATCTTGTGATATATCATGATTTTACTGATGTTATTTTTTATGGATTTGAAAGTATTAAATTTTTCATTAAGGTATTATAGTGATCAAGGTCTTCATATATTTTGTATAAGACAATATGGGAATCATTTTGTTGTTTTTAAAATCTGATGATAAGTTGATTTTGTAATGTTTCATAATTTTTTAATATGAAATTGGTCATGTATTTTGGATGACTTATAAGGTTGGAATGTATTATTTTGAACATTGGATATTATTTTTTGAGGTGAAACTATGATTTATTAGATGCTATTTTCTTATAATTTTAGTTTTCAGTAATTTTCTAAATGATGAAGGAATGACTAGTGGATTTTATGATTCATTAAAGTGATTTTGGTATGAATAGTTCAACATGAATATACATTTACTAGAATAATATATAAATTGAATCTATACTGTATCACAACCAAAGGATAAGATCATGCTTATAACATAGAATGAAGTCAAGTAAGATTATTTTACCAAGTTCTTATATGGATAATAAAATAATCCCTCATGTATAGGAAATGAGTTTGGAATGAAAACATTATTCATTTAATTTATGTACCATAAAGCCAATGTCCTCTTTAAACCATCACATATTTATGTTTTCGTGATGGTACACTTTTTGATGACCATGTTATCTAAAACTCTATATCAGAACATGATAGTTAGAATTATCTTATATTTCCCAGTTTTCACTTTCCACTATTGATTTACTATACTAAATACTATTTTTTTTGTTTAACTTAATATTTCTATTCCCCTATTATTATTAGGATGTTTTATTAACATTTTACCATTATGGGTTTCCCATAAATGAATTTTCATTTATCAACTTTTTATTATTGAAGTGGAATTTCAAATTATGAGGAAGAAATTTATTGAAGGAGGAGAGAATTTATAACCAAAATATTTTATAGTATGTCTCCTTTTGAATTAAATATCTTTAAAAAATTACATTTCACACAACATGAAGTTTAAATAAACAACGATATACAATCCAATATCATTATTTTTACACGCCCGTTATAACAAATTCGTTACCTCTGATGGAATGCATAGTTTTATATTAATTATGAAATTTATATATTATATTTATAACAAAAGGTTTCAATATTCATTCGAATTATTTTAATTTTATAATATAATAATAAATCCAACTGTATGTATTAAGAGACTATATTTCTTAAAGGCTGTTTACCTCCTTTTGATGACACCCATGTTTTGAATTTTGATTTTTACACTTCTATAAATTATATTTGACAAAATAAAATTATAATTTGAAATAGAGATATTAAAATTTACTTTGGGATAAGTTTTGGTATTTTTCTGAGAACTTTCATGATTTTATGAATAGTGGAAAAATTCTTCATTTTAATTTAAAACAACTCTTTCGTCTAAATAATATATATCATTAGATTATATATTTAATTGATTTAAAAGTATAATTATATGAAAACTTTATAAATTAATCCAATTTATATCATTTTAATAAATTTAACATTGAATTTAATTATAAAAACATTTCAATCTTTTAGACGTTTCTCACATTAAAAACCTATTTGATTATTCCATAAACAAGATTAATTATAAATTAATTACATAAAATTATGTATAATGAATTATATAAAATGGATTCCATATTTTTAATCATTGGGTCAAATTTATTTAAATATTATTCTTCTATTATTGAATTACATGAATAGTAACATAACTATTCTTTTTAAATTACCACATTTAGGGATAAATAGTGTAATAATGGGTAAAAATAATATTATAAGTATTACTATGTTATCCAAACACATTAACCAATTATTTAAGATGAATTATTTTCAACAAAAATAAACCATTCTTATTTTATATCCTCTTGGAGGCACTTGGATGACATTAAGAATTTTTAGTTCTTTATTCAAAGGGAAGTCCAATATGTCACACTAACGTTTTTAATAAGTATTAAATTTTTTATAAGTGGTTATACAATATATATATAATAATATAAATATTCATTTGAAAGATAATATTTTATATTCATAATGATAATTTATTTTTAATTTTTATGGATGAAATATTTAAATTAAAGGCTTGAAAAAATGATGATGTAGTAATTGTTTAATTAATGGACATATCAAATAAATGTTATTAAAAATATTAAAATTATTTTTTTGATATAATTAATTTCCTCCATGAAATTTATAGATATAATAGAAATATTAGGAATGTATTAAAGGTTTTTGGTTTCAATTTATCTTTTGTATTGATATTTCTAAAAAACTCAATAAATAAATAGATTCAAAAATAATATTAATTATGTTTTAAAATAAATTATATTTTATTAAATGATATAAAATTATTAAAAATATGAAATTCGGTAAAATTATTTTAATAATATTTAAAAATTCATTCATGACTCATTTTTTGTTCGTTTATCATTTTATATTATATATATTAACCCTTAAAGTGTAAAAATCCATGTTGCCACTGTAAGAGTTAAAGAGTTTAACTAACGGTTAAATACGAAGGATAAGGTTAATATTGTGACTTAATCTTATCTAAAAATTATTTAATGAGATTATTTATACCAATACTCATCATATCTTCTAATAAACCCACTTTTGAGCCATTTGATAATGAATATTAATTTATATTACCTTAATATTTTTAGAGTTTCAAAAAGTGACCCTCACATCAATTATAAAAGGGCACCTCATCCCTCACTTCCTCACACCACATTGATCCTTCTATATCGAAAAAAACACAACAATTTCTCATATAAAATTCCGTCATGCCATCCTAAAAGCCTAAAATTGTGCATATATATAACCGAATAATTCCTTTTGTTAAACAAAGGATATACCGAAAGAAGAGGAAACATTCATCAACGAATGTTTTTGTTTTATTTATTCCTTAAATCCCTTAAAATATTTGTATTACATACTTATATAGTGACCTATGTAACCTAAATATATTTATATGTTTTTACATTAAGGTTTCTACCTACACTAACACACGCATCCATCTAATGGGATACACAATCATCGTTCGTGTGTATGATGGACTACCGCCTCACGAACCAATGTCGTTTTTTCTTCCATTTAACAACATTAAAGGTTAGAATAAAGATGGATTTATAGTTTATATAAAATATATATATAATTTATAATGTATTATGTTTCATAAATTTTTATATAAAAAAATACCGTAATGCACTAGATTTGTGTGAATAGGATAGCATCATTTGTGGACGTGTGGACTATCACCTCCTCAAAGCAATATGAAACATTCATGCTATAAATGTTATGAATTAGAAATGGTATTAAATAAATATATGTGACATATATGACATACATATTATAATATTATTATAATATACATATATATAATTTACTTATCATTCTTTCAAATACAATAATGAAATGGAAGTAGCGTTCATTCGAACTTACGACCTACCATCTCCATGAATGGGGAATTACATTTCTTATCTCCAAATAATATGGATTATTATAAATTTATATATAATAGATATATATATATATTAATCAAATCATGTTTTACATTTTTTGTATGATGAAATCATGATCTAATTAATAGGAACGACAAGTAAAAATTCAAAACATACTCCAAAAGTAGGCGATTAATACAAAAACAATCAAAATAAGGGATGATTGTTAAAAAATGGGTAATTAGATATTATAAGATGTTAAAATATAATATTATAAATATATGTATTGTTCTATTATAAGTTATTAACATTTTTAAAATAATTATACATGAGTTTAAAAACATTCAACTAATGTAAAGAACAAAGTTAGGGGTTCCTCATCTCACTTTTACTTTTACGAGATATATCTCTTATTCACCATTTGTTATTGTTTTATAGTGTATATACTACCAAATTTACATGTTATATAATTAATATACTTATTATCATGATATTATAATATTAATTAATTTTATTTATTTATTGAGATTATAATGCAAATGATTCAATGTGGTATGAGACACTTTGGAATGATTAAAGATTATATTCCTCAAGAATTTTTAAAATAAATAACTAATATTATTTTCATCTATGTAAGAATATTTTTTAAACCATATTAGTCTTTTATTTTGATCCCATTTGATACCATATACAATATTTTACTAAATTTTTATGACCATTTTTACTATGGGTGTTCTATTTTAATATCTTTCATCATTTATAGTTATGGTATTCACGGTTCATATTTCAGTTTTTGAATATATGTGTTTATAATTTATATGCTTCACCCCATTAATATGTGGAATGAATTATACTACGTATGTTATGTGGGGGCCTTATATAGCCCCTAGTTGCATCTTTATGTCTCATTATATGAAATTAGTTAGTGAAAAACCCTTCGTGTTTGTTTCCAAGAAGTTTTATCATTTCAAGAGGATAAATCATGACACAAATCAGAAGATTTTATACCCATAGACATAAATTTTCATGAGGATAGATTTTGAGAGTAACTATATTCGTGATAAATCTTCATAATACAGATTTCCAACATTATAAAATCAATTATTATAATTTTTCCATGTGATTAATTAAATATAATGTGTTTTAGTTATTTACCTTTCTATATTGTTTATGCCATATTTAATCATAGAGTATTTTTTATGCTTAACCTTAATGAGAATTTTATCTCACTGCATTTTTATGTTAATTTTTCCCTTGGTTTAAATGAATTTATTATGACTAATATTCAGGGTTACACAAAGGGAGAGTAGTAGCAGACTCAATGAAATTATTTTTTGTATTTTATGTATAAAATGTAATTTAAATTTCAAAAACATATATAGTTTACCGAGACTACTAAACTATTCATTACTTTGGGATTTGATTTCTTATATCTTATTCCAAAATGATAAAGTAAGATAACAGTTACAGGATACTAGAGTTGGGTTCATTACAAAAGGAATTTAAAATACCATTGATTTTTTAAATATTCCCAAATAGTAAATTTAATTACCATGTGAAGATAAAATTTTATGAATAATGAAAATGTACACCGATATTATTAATCTATTTTGAAGGATCAAAACTATAAAAATATAATTTGGGAAATTATGTAAAACAAATACTAGATATCATATATATAATTAATATATATGAATAGCATAAATGAAAATAGGCATGAGTAAGTTTTTGAATTAATTTATTATTAAAGATATATTTGTGATATAAGATGCTAAAGTGCATTCCTAGAAGTCAGAATAAGAGGTATGTTCTTTTCATCTCAATTTCTTATCTTTGAGATATGTTTTGTATTTTACACCTAATTTTCTATATATAGTGTATATAGTAACTATTTTAGATGTTATATCTTGAAATTCATGGCATTAATGGTATTTGAAGAACATTTCTGAATCCCTCACTACTAATAGGTTTTTATTGAACTACTACCCAAGACATAAGTGGGTTCTTCAATATCAATTTCCATTCATTTGGACTCATGTTATATTCAACACATATTTAATTTTTATTGGTATATACATTTCCATGTAAAATCTCTCCCATATTCTTCAAGAATTTCAAGGGTTTTAATAGTCTATATTTTATCCCTCACTCCTATAATTTTCATTCAAGAGTTACCAAAAATGCTATAAAATAAAATCCTTTCTATCATGGAAAATCCATCATAAGTTTTGGTGAAGTAGATGTTTATGTATTTTCCTACCAAATACATCCCTATATGGATTTTAGAAAGTTTAAATAGTGCAATAAAAAGTTCAACATGATTAAATCTCTAATTAAATTGGTTAGTTAAAGATTTAGTCAGTCACCACTCTGATTCATGACAAGTGGGCCTAAGACTATACAATTGGATAGAATCTTTTAGGGTATATGCTTTAGAATATTCATTTTCTCTTTATAAACCATTATGATGGATTCTTTCTTATCATTTCATGATTATCCAAATAATTAAATTATTTAAAACCAATTTCTATATTCCGTGTATAACCCATCAGAATGAATGTACTCTCTCCCTTTAAAAAAACGGTACTTTCTTTTACGTTGATGATACCCCACAACTTATATGTTGATTAATGGATGTTATCTTGGACATCATCATTATTTCATTAGATGGGGTTGTATTTTTTTAATTTTTTTATTATAAAAATACCCATATTTTTATTCAACTAGATGTTCCTTATTAAATAGTGTGAAATTCCATGTTGACTCTTATGCTGAATGCATTATAATTAATTAGATAACAGATGGTTTTTTAATAATAAATCCACTCAATGCATCGATTGGTCACATTAGATAAAATAGACTGGGTTATAGTGTATACCTATCCATATATATGAATTTTGTCTTGGAATATGTCCATGACATCATGCTTTGATGTATGACATTATGCATTTTTTTAGTATGATCTTAATTTTTATTATTATCTATGTTTTCATTATTTTTCATAGATATATAATTCCCTCAGTTTCACTTGATTATGTATTAATTATATTTATTTTTTACTACCATATCACTTGTTACATGTTTATATTATGATATATTCCATTCTATTCTACTCATTACTGGGCATCTAAGCTCATTATTATTGATTTTCTATCCCTAGAAATCCTATAAAAGTACTATATGTAATTTTCAGAGATGTTATATATGGGATAATGATGTTCTTGTAAAGTTTTCATGTTTTTTATTTCATTTTTAAATGTAATGTATGATTTTATATAGTCTTCCAATACTACTATGATGTGGGATATTTTAGTAACTCTTATAGTATATACCAATAATACTATATATTATCATATTCAGGTTTCTAAAGTCTAGGTTCTGACATCTCCTATATAAAAAGATATAAGAGGAAGGAACACCATGGTATTTATGACATTACATAAATAAATAATGTTTAAAGTAAGGTAAAATGGAATAACCAAGGTTTTAATAATAATGTATCATGACATATGGATTGATTTTGACTACAAGGTATATATTCTAAGAGAGGGTTTCATTTTTGTACTATTGAAAATGTGGGGTAACCAAGTTGAGGTCAATCATCAGGCATGTGTTTGAATAGTGGGATCTATCATGTTGTTGTTATGAGTGATTATTATGGGATTTGTTTCCTCAAATGGATGTAGTTAGAGATTGGGGAATAATATTATCTCCATAGATGTGTCCATTAGAAATGAATGATTAATTAGGATTCAAACATATATGACTAAAGTTGGTATTTGTAAGGAATATGGTCAAGTATACTTTGAACACTCTAGGGGATACTCTACCGTGTTTCATGTATATGTATGGAGTGTACCAATATAAGTGATGTTCCATTCATCCTATTGTGATTTATATCTTAACATGAGTGTTAGGACTATTAAAGAAATGATAAAAAAAATTATTGTTCCTTGGGGAATGATATGATTACTAAATCTACATTATTAAACGTAATTTATCTCAAAAATTGATGTTGTTCCTAATTTAATGTTATGAATCCTAGAACATAGGATTTAATTTAGGTCATATTAATATATATTATACTATAGGGATTGTGAAAAATGTATAGTATGAAGGGGAAGGAAAAAAATGTGAATTGGAATCCCAATTCAAATATATATAACCCTATGGATGGATAAAAAAAGTTTTAGGTGATGATTCTCAAACTAAGTGAATTTTCCATTATATACATTCATCCCTAACCAATGTCACGATGTTTTAAACTTTACTATATGGATTATGCTCTTGGTATATTAAAGTCATATAAATAAGACTTAATATTGGAACAATACAATCTATATAGCCCAATGGAATTTAAAATCATCACATTAATTAGGGATCATTTTTTATTATAAAATTTATTTAGAATAATAAAATAAAATTTAAGGTCATGAATCATAGAATTTGATTCTTACTTTATGGTTATAGAACTCATATCGTCCCCTTTAAGAGTGTAATATTCGCAAAATTTGGTGAGAAAAGTTAAACAAAAAGGAAAGAAAATTATGTGATAATATGTTGGATATTTTATATTTGAAGTTAGTCATAGGATATGAGATTAAGAAATAACTAAATTCCATGGTATGAGAATCAATCCATGAGTTGTTCTTATATATGAAACCTTTACATAGATCGATCTGATACATAATGAAAGGGGTCTGATGGAATGTTAAACTAAGTGAGAGAAGGAATACCAAAAACTGACTCAAATTAGTAAAATATCATCACTAGTAAATTCCCAAGAAAAATACTTAGTGTATACCTTTCTCCTTTTCAAGATAATTTTAAGATGAGTAATCTTCCTCAATCAAGGAAAGTAATGGGTTATTAGAATGATTCATAAATATTAACATGATTTCAAGGATAATGTGATATTGTAATTTTATTCCCTGATCAAGATTATAGAATATGGAATCACTATATAACCCACTATTTAGGAATCAAGTAACATGCAGTTTTAAAAAGGGGATGTTGTTGTGGACCACTTTTACTTCCATAAATGGAGGGTTCTATGTTAGATGATGACCTATAAATAGTTATATAGTTTATATTTCATATATAAATATGTTGGAAATATATTTTTTATTCATATATCAAGGACCAAGACTATACAGTTTGTCATTATTTAGAGATAATTTATTCTAACAATTTTAAAATCATATAGGACGTAATTATTTTAATCAGTTTAAATTCAAATAGAGTTGAATAATTATGATCTATTTTAAATCATGTATATTTAATTGGTTGCTATAAATGTTAACATAATAGATCTATGATGAAATTTGAAATGATGTTTATGGTCATATGATGATGGCTTATTCGAAGTAGTTTAAATTCAGGTGGAATGGACTACATGTTATTTAGTTTGACATTATACATTTAGGATTAAATTATTCCAAGTTTGAATTCCTGAAATTAAGAATACTTGGGGCTCACAAAATTAATTTATAAAAAATATATCTTGAGGGAGGGGTGATGTGCACCCCATCCTTGGTGATCCACCAATATGCACCATTAGAGAAAAACAAGTAAATAAAAAAGGGTCCTTCTCATATGGGATCAATATTATATGGTTTGATTTTGGGGATAATTGTTGTTCTTAGTGTAATTATGAAATCACCTTAGTGTAAGTAGGAAGGACAAATTACACGTTGAATTCTTAAGCCACCTGATTCTGATTGACCTTGATATTGTGAAATTCCTAGAGCCTATTTTAATCAAGGGATTAAAATTAATCTACAAAAACATAATATCATTCATCTACAATTAAATGGTTATAAACATTTATACAAAGTGATATAATCTACACCTTTACACGAATCACAAATTCTATTATATAAAATAGAAATTAAGGCATCATCTGGTGGTATGTTAATTTCATCATCCAATATACCCATATGGAATTTGACAGAATTAAAAGCCATCTCCTCATTCTATGAATAACCATAATTAGTATAATAAAATAGATGCATTTTCTAATTCCTAAATTTATTTATTTATCGATGAATGAGAGAGAGATGTTTTTCTAGACAAGATGCTTTAATTTTCATATACATTATTTAGCTCAAGTGATCAAAATTTGGTATTATTAACTTTTTGAATAGTGTGAGGTGTATTAAACCAATTAATGATGTTGGACGGCCTAAACATTATCATAAACTAGGTCTTGACCTCTTTAATGGGAACAACTTAATCAAACATTGATAATAAATAAGTGACAGTAATAATAAAATTGATTTTTAATGTTATTGTACATAGGAAAGGACCCATGACATTGATTTTGTACCTAATAAAGATCCAAGAGTATATAATGTTATATAGTAGCTATGGACGATGAATCATGATGTTAGAATAAACTTGGAATGCCTGAAACATCAATGTGAATCCCATGAAATCATGATTTTAGTGGCAAAAAATTAATTTCTTCCTTTTTTGTGAGATATTCAATCCTTTCTAATAATATTTATATGTACCAAAATCAACCACCTACAATACCTGAGGAAATTTTATTTCATTGATGTAGCATAGAACGATCCTATTATTGATTCACTTATAGATGACTCACTTTAATTTAGCGGTGACATGAAATAAGAAAATTTCCACCATTCTATGGATTTTCTCCCACATTGATTGGTTTAAGGTAAGTATTGAATGTTGGAGGTACATAATCAATGGATTCATCCAATTAGATGATCTAACTACAATAGGGAGGGCCAAGGGTAATAGTTGGAAATATGTATTGTTTAGTTTGTTTACCGGTTGACATTATCCATCATGCATGGTAGGGTAGAAAAAGACTCGGATGTGGTATGTGGGTGACCATGTTTTCCTTGTCCAAATAAATAAGGTATGTTGAAAAACTCACTAAATAATTCACACAATATTTTTGAGACTATGCTACATGAGAAAATATTGTCTTAGAGGTAAATATATCCAACAAATCATGGGTTAACTTGACCAAGGGGTTGAGCTCCGGTTTCTTGAAAGCCACTATTGTTTTTTATTTTGACTATATTATAGTAACCCTTCACATGAAACTATGGGACCATGATCTTGAATGATAATTAAAGACTAGTAATGAGGGATTTTTATGAAATCTTATTATTAGAGAATAACAATAAAAAGTGGAATAATTATTTCAAGAGTTCCTTTATGGGTGTGAAAAAGAAACTCTATGTTTGGACTAATTAATATTGTGGTTATTCATACTCATATCAATTAGAAGTCTAGAGGCACCATACAAATACATTTCATTGTGTAGAGATTATTTATTGTAGGTCCTAAAAATTCAAACAATGGAAGGAAGATACTCCCAAAAGTTGGGATAAGAAAAGAAATACATGTTGAATGGAATATTTGAGAATAAATTTCAGGAAATTAAAATTTTCAAAGGGTTTTAGGCTGTCCATGTACCATCACAAAGAAAGGTTCATGGAAGGCATAAAATGAGAACAACTGGTACATGGACGACCTATGTCACAAAGGTCCATGAGGTTTTGGAAAACTAATGAACTATTCATAATGAATTTCCACCTATGAACCATTTTCACTGGTGAGAATCTAAAATAGGTATTCCCCACACACCATCCCCATGAAAGATGTGGTTTTTGGAAGATAAAAAGCTGATAGCATCCCACACATCAAAAAATTGCAGTTGATCGAGTCATTTGTGAACCAAATTTCATCCATGGGATTCTGAAAAAGGTGTCGTTTGAATCACAGATACTACTTCCCCAACACTCTATAGAAGGATTACCTGGGGAACTGAAAAGGGGGTGGAAGAAGATAGAGGGGGGGCTCTGGGATGGGTGAAAAGGGGGCGAAGAACATAAAGGGTGTGGGAGGAATTTCTTTTACACTTGAAGCATTTCATGGGACTCCATCCCACATCCAAAGCAGTTCATAGATTTCATCCCACAAACCCTAAGTAGTTTGCATACTCCATCCCGTGAACCATATATGGGTGGCCCTTAATGAAACTCTTTCCCATGAACCATATTCAAGAGACCTTTTGCATCAAACAAGAAAAAAAATAAAAAATTATAATAAAAATAGTTTGTATACTCTCTAAGTGGACGGCAGTACACAGACACCCCTTCGTGGAAAACAATTCACAGCCAGATCAAAGCCATCCAACGGTATGTGGAAGCTCCTATGCCAAAAATAGTCTACATACCATCCTACGTAGCTAGGATCATTGCGAACAACATCCTTCGTGGATAGAAAGTTCATAGTCAACTTCCATGAGGAATATCCTACACATCCATATCCTATGAAGACATCCCTATGTAGAAAACCTTTCACTCCCACCGATCAATAATATGGGGGATGCGTCCCTGCACCCCCACTTGCGATCAGTGCCGAGATATGGTCCCATCCCTCTGGGATGCTCTGTTTACTACCATCACTAACCCCTATGGAAATGGAGGGTCACACCATGCAATTTTCGGGCTAGGTAGATGACATTTTCTATTACACCCTTATGATTCCCAAACATTTGTCCCTTAAATACCATGAGAAGAGACATTCCTCACCTCTAGAAACCTCTATCAGTTTCTTCCTATGATAGGTTGACCAAGAACTCCATGTAAAATCATAGCCTGGATGTTTCTTAAATAGCTGGACACATCCATTCCATCCATCAAACTATATGTCTCTTATGATTAGGGATCCCTCGAAACCTCCATGGCTATTAGAAGTAGAAGGAGATTGTCCTGTGAACACCATTGTTTGACTATGAACATCATGCCCCAGAGGCTCTGCATATGTTTCCTACAAAACTGCATTCAACCAAAGGAAAATTCATCCTTAAGAGAGTCCTTTACAACCTCTGTATGTCTCAATGGCTTCCATTCCCCATATTATTTCACCTGATCCAATAATCCCTAGAGTCACGGTTTACACTTTCCTTCCCTATCATGTTCGGGGCATATCAGAACATTTCGGCCCGATTAACCTCCATTTAATCATAGTTCCTTACACCCATGGTCTGAAATCTATAACCTAATCTATGGGCTCCATCCTAAAAACTTGACGTTAATCTATATGGTATTAGTCCCTGGAAACTGACATTAAACTATGATGCCATCATCCAAGCTATATGACTTTAAACTGTAGTATACTGGGTGATTTTGGATCTTTATTAACCCCCCAACCATAAAAAATGGAAGGTCTATGTATTAAGAACACCTCTCCTTTAATATGAACATCATGAACCAGTTTCTTGGCACATGTTTTCCATAAAATGGTATGTCAGTAGGAGACAAATTCATCCTTATTAGAGGCCTCTCCTACTTCATTACGCCTTAATGGACCCCATTCCCCATATCATTGCTCTTGATCTAATATCCTCCATAGTCATGGTTTACATATTCTGTCCCTCTCATTTTGGAGGCATGTGAGAATATACAAACATGATTTCCTCCAGTTAATTATAGTTTATCTAGCAAGTGGTCCTCATCGGATGACCTTAAACAGCTGGACCCGAAATAGTCTTATCTTCTTGACATTAAGCTCTATGGTTATTGCCCCTAGAACATGACATTAAACTGTGATGCCATCATCCACGCGACATGACTTTAAACTGTAGTATACTGCATATGACTTTCAAAGGGGTACTCCCATTGTTGTAAATCCCTTACCATCCGAGTGCTGAGCTGCATGACCCCCAATGTCATCCCATATTAAAGGGTTCATTGCTCTGCACCCTCACCCACCATCACCTTAGTTTATTCCTCTATAGGCCTACCCTCTCCCATCAGCAGGAGAGGAGGTGTGTAGTTGGTTGGATCTCTTACATACTTTTTTTTCTCACACTGAGTATGAATCACATGGACATAGAGATTTGTGATGATCACAACATCCATGCAACCGACCCATGCTGATCTACAAGAACTCTGATTACTGGTCAAACTATGATACGTAGGATGCTTGTATAAAGCCCTGGGATAAAAAGGGGTTCCCTTCCAAAACTTTTCATCCAAGAATGTCCTATTAAATGGGAATATTCTACATGTAAGAGCCAACCCATCCTGAACTACGAGAATTGTGATTCCTGGTTAATCGAGGATATGTAGGACTCCTGTTTAAAGGCCTGAGCTCAAAAGGGGTTCCCTTCCACAGGGATTCACCCTATCATTCCCTCTCAAATGGGTAGCTTCTACAAGTAAGACCCATACCATCCTGAACTATGATAACTCCGATTCCTGGTAAAACCAAGATATGTAGAAAACCTTCTTTAAGGCATAATATCAAAAGGGGTTCCCTTAAAAATGGGTGAACCAAATCATGTCACCTCAATTGGGAAGCTTTCATGCGTAAGCCCAAGTTTCCCAAAATATATGGGCACTGGTTCCTCTATAGATGATACATAGTATGCCCATATCATTGGTCCAATACCAACATCTAGAAATCATTCATCCCCCCTTAGTGACAGTAAAATCTAGAGAGCCTTATTCCATGGCTTAATCCAGCATTTCCACTGTAGCATCAAATCCATGTATGCCTATGAGGATCTTGAAAACAAAGGATATCCCACATATACACTCTTTGGGAATAAACCAAGGACTCATGAACATAAGAACATGACTTAAATCTATAAGAGAGTCCAAGAATAGGAAATAATTCTCCCAAAATGGGTGTGATGAGCCCGAACTCCCATCCTCTCGACCAATGGAGTCATTAAGTGTCATTGGCCAAATATTCATCCAACGAGCACCTAACTTTGGAAATAAGGTCCATGAATCATGGATAACTGGGATATTGGGTGTTTTTAGCTCCACAAATATACCTGACAGAAACCATATGAGGAAGTTGTATCCTAAGAGGACAGATTTCACAAATACTTAATCCCATGCAATCACTGGCTGAAACCATTTGACCGTGGAACCTCTTTCGTAATACAGATGGGATAGACTTCCAAGTCCTAATGGGGTCAATCTAATCCCCCTTAAAGTATAATGACACATATTGGGTCAAAACAATGATGGTGATGGGAAAGTCTTTATAATAACGTATGAATTCTCATCACCCATTAGAATATTATTTTCATTTTTCCCAAACTCATAAATGTGTCACCTCGGAGGTTGAAACATTCATCGATAGAGATAATATCCTTACCGATAAATTGTTTGGTTAAGGGGATACCCCTCAGAGGTTGTGTTCATGGTCTGTAAAAATGTTAGTGAGTTTCCGCTGATAGACTTATAGTGGATGAACCCATTGTCAAACTATTGATGAATCAAAACCCTGTGAATAAATCGATCACCATGGGATAATTGGGTATTTACATTAAAATTTCGATGTGGGAGATAAAATGGACCTCATGATATTTTAAATAATGCTATATATTTTTTATCTCAAACACTAACACAATGTCGTTCATATTTATTAGAGAATATCAAAATTTAGTGTTGATCATCATCTAGAAGAGGTAATAAAAACTATTCTCTTTTCCCTGACAAATTTTCTGACTAAGGTGGGAATTGATATATTTAATTCAAGGTTGTCACAAAAATGATCAATGGTTTCCCAGGAAATAAATCATCATAAATAGAGTAAATTGTAAGTACTTTTAGATTTCATCATATCCATTTTGTCATTCTCCATCACACTAGTAGGTGGATCCTTTTTTCATTATCTTAAAAATGCTTTTACACTTGCCTACTATGTTGATAAAAAATTAAATATATAGTCCATATTCCATTATAATATTCACAAATCACATAGATTACATGTAGTTGGGAGTTTAAATGAAGTATATGATCTTCTATGCATCAATATTAATTCTGCTATATCAAAAAATGGATTTGATTAATTTCCATAAGGTTACCATGAAGCACACTTCAAGGGGTATAACATTATATTGTGGGTGAAATTGTCCCAAACACTTCTTCAATATCCCTAATATAGTCCATTTATTAGAAATATTTGACCACCAAATCATCCTTATAGCTCTCCCTTATGTTTCCTAATAAGGGATAAAAGATGTTACCAATGACACGATGGTGGGTATCTCTATAATTCCTCATACTGAGGGGAATAAACTGAGTGTAATATGTACTATGGGTTCCATGAATATAGTATACTAATCAACCATATGTATCATCCAAATTTAATTATATCTAGAGTCTCCATACATGAAATAGATGGTCTGGAATCTAGTAGTTTCATCGATAAAAACCTCTATGACCGGGATAGTAAATTCATCCTTCATGTAGTGGGTGTTGAGTTGCTAAAATTCCATAAAAACACAAATTTTATAATTTTTCATTATGATTGGAATTATTTTCTCAAACAAAAATGGGTACTAAACTTTGTTAATTAAGTTATATTTAATATACATATCAACTTTTTCCCATGGAACAATGGGAGGGGTCCATCCTTCTATGTACCTATTTATATCCACAATGCCCAATGAAAAGAACAAAAATTTGTATATTGACCTCATGAATGATAACTGATATGTAAGTGATGTTTCTTGAAAATACACATTGATAATACATGATAAGTGAAACATACATTCCTTTTCCCTGAGAGACTTGATGACATTTAAAATCAATATCATCATATCTTCTTTAGTACTAATGTTTTCCTATTTTAGATCTTCAACGATAATGGAAAATATATATTTGAATTCATGAGTTTATATTTCTATCGTATCATCATTAAAATTTTGTTGTATAAAAGGGGAAAGTGGATCCTTGGGTACAACTGGTTCCAAGGAAGCATTATCATATTTTTCTTGGGTGGGATCCTAAAAAAATTATCCAACCCTATGATATAGAAAATATAATGTGGTTAGATTCCATGATATTTATCCTTTACAATCTTTTATTTTATATTCATATAAGGATATTGAAACATCATGAATCTATTTAGAACCAATTAGATAGTCCAGCTCTCAAGAATACGCAGGTGAGCTGATGTTCAATGGTTATAGGGAAAACTTACCAAAAAGTCTTGGGAGGTAACTCTAAATATTTTTATTCACCTTTCATTCATATGAGTAAAACTTTATTTAGGAGAACTCCTTTACCATTGATATAATGAATGAGAGTTCAATTTCTTGGTTTGTTACTTATAGATGGAAAACTTCCAACAGTACACTACTCTTCATGACTTCCCAAGGATATATTGAGGTAATTGTTAAGTCACTAGGGACATAGACACACTAAAATCATTTTAGTTTGGGTTTTCTTGCCTCTTAAGTTATATTACTTGGAATCAATTTAATGGGTTTACAAGAGTAAAAGGGTGTAAAATCAGCTTGGATAATTCCTACTCATGTGTTGAGGGAGTATTTGAGGAATTCGTAATATGGTGATGTGATCCCTACATGTGGGAGTAGTAATGGAATTACTATAGATGAATTGAAAATTTTGTATTATGAGACAACCACAATTTTTTTATTTGATAACAAATAACCAAACCTAGACATTTTTGGATCATACCGAGTATCGTATGTTTACTCTCATCATACCCCTGAATGGTCATGTTTGACAGGTCTAGATTGGAATACGTGTATCTGAATTTTTTAAGCATATATATCAGTATAATTTTGATCCCATATGAATTTCCCACTAGGAATTAGTTCACATCGTTACTATTGAGATTTATTATTGGTATATGAGTGTATGTGGACTTGTAACATTGTTAACTAATCCTCCCCAGAGAAGAATATAAATGAATGATTTCATTAGACTCGCATTTATAAAATTTATATGATTCTATGCCATCTATTTTAGTCTCAAAATCTAAAGGTATCTTCAAGACCTCATGAAATGGAATAGAAAGCTGGAGGATGTTAAGGATTAAGAACTGGGCTAAGATACTAATAAGGTTCTTGATCATGTAATATCTCTAAACTAGTGTAATGCTGTTACTCCAAAAATATTATTCTTGTATAGTGGGTGTGGAGGTCACCATTGGTTGAAGTTGGGGAAATTTTTTTGAACTCCATGAATTCATATATCGGTTAGATGGATAGGGATCATCCAAGTGATCAACCATCTAGCAGGATGTAGAGATGCACTATAGGATTCTATCATGAGAGGATGTTTGGGATGATCTCATAGAAACACCTGAATTATAGTGTACTATATAAATAATTTCTTGTGTTATCCCCTAGGTTTTGTAATTTCTAGGGGAGCATTATCACTTGTCTCGAGCATGTTGGTGAGAAGATTCACGAAAAGATAAAAGTAATGATATTTTTTTGGTCCAGGTACAATATTCTTTTAATATGATGACGTTTGAAACTAGTTAATTTTCACTCCTCGATAGAGTATTACTCAAAATTCTTCCAGTTCATTGAATCTCTCTCTAATATTGTGTGAATGAAGTCCATAAGTGTTAACAATGACTTTGGAAATGAATAAGGCTTCAAATCATTCTTATTGTATCAATAATAAATCCTTCATGGTCTATAGACTTATTAAGTTCATAATATCAGTAGAGAGTATGGACTCGATAATGTTGTTTTTGTGTAATTTGAATACACATGAATAATTATATAGTCCAGAGAACTTGACTATAAGGATAACCAATCAATGAAATTTCATTCTCCTTGGATAAATATTATCACTTGTCCCTAGTATCTATATCATTATCGGGGATTGAGGGAATACATATAAAATGAACATTAGGATTGAACAATCCTAATATTCCTTAATCTTAAATGATTTAGAGATAGTACTTAATAAAAAAACTCATGGAAGGTGCATCCAATGAAATAGTTACAGGATAAACTAATGGGATATTTGTACAACTAGGCCTCTTGCAAATTCAAGATGTCTAAAATCTTTAAAATGTTCTTTTCTGGGGAACATATAATGAATCCATAATCCTAACCATCTCGATAGTTTATAATCTGGTATTCTACTCTATTGATAGGATATATTCTAGTCCCTAATGGGTTCCCTAGTCCATATTCCTAGAATATTCTTATTCTTGATGATGGTTGTTTTTTGGAACGTCTAATAACAAAATCAGTTGTGGGGTGGGAGTCTACAACACATCTATTATTTATACTCATCCAGAATTTCAAGAAATCATTAGAGATGGAATATGATATCATTTTTATGTTTATAAATTATCTTCCTTGAGTTTTTCCATTTTTTGTGAACTCTTATAATCCACCTGGGTATTTTAGGCAGATTATAGTCAAGATCAACTCATCCTAAAAGATCTATATACATAGTAAGAATAAATATTCTTATGGAAATTTCCTATCAAAGGAATTCATTGGGCATTTAAACTTAATGATAAATCTAATAATTCACTTTCTCCCTAGTTTTTTTCACTTTGAGAGGTTATTGACACATGTACTTTACAAAGTGGAGTTTAAAACGTAGAAGAATTGAACATGGTGATCCCCCAAATTGGGGATTGTTTATGGTTACAAATTAGTTTACTAGAAAAATGTGAGTCCTAAAAACATAAAGAAAAGGTAATGGACCATGAACACCTCCTTAAACTATAGGATTCCCCATATTTTCTTTCATTGAGAGGGAAAGTGTGTGAGGTTCTCTTCTAGGTCCCATGTACAATATAAGGATAGGAATCTTGGGTTACAAAGGTTTAGTGGTCATGGAATGTGATCCACCAACTCTATGTATGAATTTTTTATGGATATACAAAATCACTTAATGTATCTATATAATCCAATAGAGCAGTGATAGAATAGATTATATCACCCTAATATATTTCCTCACATGTAGGTTCCATGATTTATTTACAGACCCATGAAGTGGAATTACTACAGTCTAATTATGGGAATTCACATTGATCTATTGGAGAAGGAACTATAGGGAATGTCAGTCATTGTCTTGAGTTATAAGAACCCATACATTAGTGATGATTTGTATACTATGTATTTTCATATACCAAGTATCCATGTGACATGTGTCACAGTCATCCTGAATATACATTGAATAAGGATGGTATTCTTAGAAAATAACAACACTGATTTGTTTATAACCCTCAAGATTAAAGAGGAAATTACTGATTTGGGAATTTGAAGAGATTGAGTTAGTGGATTCTACTATATCAAAAGTATTGCATACACCCTTGAATTTATAAATGGTAGAATACATATTTTGGAGAGGTGTGAAATGTGGGATACAAATTCCCATTTCTTATCTCTACTGATGGTTGTGGAAATATCCAATGAGGCTTATACATCCCTTCTAATCAACTAGAGAAAAATATTCATTATTGACCTCATCATTTGTATCACAGTCATGGATTTTATGGGGATAAATACGGTGATATTACCCATATTTGTTTCTAGTTATGATGTTTATATATAAATTTTGATGGAAGGGCTAACTTTGGGAACCTTCTATTGATATTTGAGGTTATAAAACTATAGGGTATCACACGACCCAAATCCATTAACACAAGCATGAACAGATTACTCTTTAGTATTCTAATATATTTTGGCATCAATTTTAGTACATATTCAATAGATGGTCTAATGGAATCCACTCGAATCAGAATGATGATCCCGAGAATAAAAACAAAGGTTGACTTTTCAGAACTGATGGTTGAGTCCCTGAAGGTTCTCAGAGCTTCTGAGATAGTATAAATAAAATTTTTTAAGGTAAATTAAAATTATCCTTTGTTTTTTTCAACAATGGGATATTTTTTAAGTTATATTTTCAGATATATAGAGTTATGTATTTTTATATGGATAAAACATGAATTAAATCTAATTTTCTAATAGAGATTCACATGGGATCATTTCATCCACACATTCGTTAGAATGATGATCCTTCTCCTTATCACCCTTGAATTATATACAATATTCATATGAATAAATAGGAGGGAGTGATGAGGATACTTTCTATTATATAGATCCAAAACAGAGTGTCATTTTATGTCACATCTTCTCAAGTGTTAGGGGGGGTTCTTAATAATATAACTAAGAAAATATATATATTTTTGGATGGAGATCCTACATCCTCTTATTGATGGAGCCTTTTTATTTCTTGTAACTCATCTAATGGAATTACACATCTAAAAACTAAATACCAAATCCAAAATTTATCTTACCTATATTATAATGGTAGAGGGATAGGATATATGTAGTGATGGTGATGACATCATGGAATGTCCATGGATTGGATATGGGATTACATTGTAGTGGGACTTTGAGATCCTATACATCTCTAAATCTATAATAACTATCCTAAATCATTCATGATTACCCTAGGGGTTATTGTAGTAGAGAAACTGATATCTATTATAAATCCTTGTTGGTCTTGGGTTTTATATTTTTATTAGTTATCTCTCAATGATTCCACATTTTGGATGTCCTGTTCTGGTGTGGAATCTCTAAAAACATGGGATTCTCAACGTTATTTAGAGGCTTTTCATGAGCAGTATCATTTGAGTCTCAACAAGGACCTCCACTGTAGATATTAATTACATCACCCTAGGGATAACCTCTAGGTTGGTACACTTTTTATCATTGGGAGGAACTTCATGATATTTAATGGTATAATTAGTGTCTTGGAGAGTTCTCATGGCATAATTGGTCGGTGGATGGGTTCTTGAACCCAGTCTGAGATGAGAGATTCCCCACAATGTGGTTAAAAAATTTGGTAGTATAGTGTATGATATTGATGTGTATGTAGCTATACATGTCCAGTTTAGGAGTAGGGTTAGTTTCCTACCCATGGAATTTGTGTCATGTGGTATAGACAAGGGAAACTAGGATGAGAGAGGGATCAACATTTTTTTTTGTTTGTTGTGTAATTTATCACTAAAAACAATTTCAATATGTAGAAGCCCTTCATGGACACTCCCATGTGGATATTAAAGAAACTATACATTGAACTTTTCCAGCCTCCTCCATGTAGGGGATGGAATCTTTAGCATGCTATTGAGAATGACTCGTGATGTCTTTAGTACTGGTGATAAAAGGTTCTCCCCCTTGTGATAACTCTACTGCATGGGTTTTTATCCTAGCTCCATGGATTCCAAATTATCTTCATCCATATTTTCAGTGTGTATGATATCATTGTAATCATACAAATAGACAATTGAATTTATTACCCTTGGTTGTACAACCTCTATTTCGTAAATGGTTCAACGTAACCTGAGAGCTGAAGAAGACATAGAATTCATGGTCTTGTGATATGTGTATGGAATCACCTCGTGTAGACATTCATAGTCATTATTTATTTCATAGACACTCACCCTACCATAATTACTATTATAATTTATGGGTAAACCTCACCTAAAAAATCCACTAGTTGAAAATATATAAGATTCTAAGATGATTTTGGGTAGGTTTTTGGTAATTTTGATACCAAACATGATTGACATTACTCATCCTCTCATTATTAAAATGTAATGTATTAGCATCTGGTTCACCATTTCTATTGTTGAATCATGATTATCAATTATTTTAATGTCTAATGTTACTCATATTCTCACTATTGATAGAAAAAGATTTAATTCTAGCTACACAATTTCTATTTTCAATGCTTTCTACTGGGACCTCAATGGGTTAATGATATAGTTTAATTTATGTATATTGGTGCCTCACTCCCACATTCTAAAGGAATGATTCATATGACAAATGTTGTGATAGTGTTGTATCCTTTCTTATTAGAATAGGGGGATGAAAGGTTTATAGAATCTAACTTGTGATGTTTTTTCTTGTTTTTGATGCCCTGATAGATTTTATACAAGCTCATGAATCTCATTCAAGGCACCATATTCATGTGGAAAATTTTTAATCACATCACATGATTCTTTGGAAGGATGGTCATCTTTGTTTGGAGATAATGT
This sequence comes from Viscum album, assembly GCA_963277665.1. Lineage (NCBI taxonomy): Eukaryota > Viridiplantae > Streptophyta > Magnoliopsida > Santalales > Viscaceae > Viscum > Viscum album. Next base: position 1,236,288,509 of record OY728150.1, read on the forward strand.
TTCAATCAAAAACATTAGAAATATGGGTCATTTTGTATCTTATTATTAATTCATCATGGTGATACGTGAGCTCATTATAAGCTCATCAAAAAAGAGGAAATTTGTTCAATGATTTTAAATGAAAGAATGAATGATACTTAATCTTCCTCACATCAAGATATGAGGTAATCCTATTCTCATCACAAAAATTAATCATGTTCTCAACACACAAGGAATCATTTTATTATCATAAAATGAATCATTATCTAATCACATAGGGAATTATGTGCTTATCACGCAAGGAATAATGACATTATCTCATAATGAATTATATTCAAATTAAACAAGGCATCCCATTCTCATTGTATAAGGAATGATGGGTTTATAATGTATCGATTAAGTGTTTCATCATATTATCAAAAGAGAGGTAATATTATTCTCATCACCGAAAAAAGAAATGGTACCATTATTTTGGACACATAAGGGTGGTTTCTCCTCTTATTCTCATCACATAAGGGTGGATAATCATCTGATACTTGTAACAAAAGGGTGGTTGATCCTCTAAAGATAATAACACAAGTGAGTTTTATTCTCTTATTCTAAACAAATTGGTGTTTTATCCTCTTATTCCCATCACATATGGGAGATCATAGTTTAATGTCTAGTGGGGATGCTCACAATTTTATAGTCTCATTTTTATATCTTTGATAGTTTGGTTATATCTATGTAGGTTATTAGACTTCAATGATACCACCCTAATGAGGAGATATGATGGAAATGACATTAGGATCTAATCTCAAAGAGTCATGTTATATATCTTGTAGGAATTGGAATTAAAAACCAATATAGATTTTAATAAATTGTTTAATATCATGTGACATAAACCATCCATTTAGTATAGATTCATGTAATAAGGATTATTTCTCCTTGAAAGGGGAAATAAATATAGATTTTGGGGGAATGGTGCATTGATATAGCATGATGGATCAACCTTTGATATTCCTCGAGTGAATATAAGTTATTTGGAATACACATTACAAGAATCCATCTTGGAAGAATATATCATTGAGTAGACTAGAGATAGGATCTCTAATGACGAAATTGTTGGGGATTAACCTAAGCGGAGGCCAATATACTTGTTGGGAGTATGAAGGATTGGTAATAGGCCTATAGAAATGTTTCCACAAAGGGAAAATTTTTATTTTTTTTATATGTAGTTTTTATGGGTAATCCCAACATAAAATAATGAGGATTCCATGTGAAAATAATATTTTCATAATTTGGTCAGAAGGAGGATATATCAAAATGGTTGAAATAATGAACTCTATTAAATGATTTTTTTTATTTGAGGGACTTTAACATTCATGATACACTGGGAACTCATGTGAATAGTGTACTTTTTGGAGAGGGTGTTGAATGATGAAATATATAATTCATTCCAATTTATATAAGGGATTTAATAAGTTAATTTTCATCATATTCTCACATTAATGATTCTAAATTTGTTTCTTGGATTCTGTGAGGTGTGTAAACTTTTATGTTGTATGAGTGGACTGCTTCATCTTCCCTAAAATCTAAAATTCAAAATTTTAACCATTTGAATGGATATTTCAGTTATAGTTTTAGAATTATGGATCATGAAAGTAATAATATCATTAGATACATTTATATTTGTGTAACTCTAGACTTCTGTAGTGCCTCATGTTATGGAATCACAAAACTAGAGTTATGAATGAGTCTATATTTTTATACCAAAATATCATAATTCATACATTCTTCCACCATTATCCTATATGGGTTTTTTGTTCATCAATAGGCCCATGTGTTGGGGAATTGTGATTTGGTTTGATTGTGAGATCAATTATGCATCTTTTATCCTTTTTGTTGTGTTGGGGGTGTTGAGGTGAAAAATAATTGAATCTTGGGAGTTAGCATAGGAAGAAGATCAATTATTGCAATTGGTAGAAGGATTTAAGAGTTTTTAATGTATTTAATAATAATTGGAGTAAGGCTTGAAATAATTTATAGAAAATATGGAAGATTTGGGTACTTAGCCGTATGGTATGACTAGGGGATATCATTTACTATTACATATCTACAGAGTTAATAACTTATTGGTTGATGAAGTCATTTTATATCCATATATAAGGGTCCTCATTCAAAAATGTAACACTTATGTATGGTGACTCTGATACGTAAGGGTTATGATACTTAGAGTAATTAACCAACTTCTCAATTGTAATGGTATCTAATACGTAAGAGTGTCCTTTTGATACATAAGGGTATCCCTATGAGTGATATGTAAAGGTCCTTAAATTTCATTATTTCACTAAAATCTAAAAACTGGGGAAAAAATCCATCCCTAAGATATGTGAGGTATCCTCTTTCCTAAGATTCCTCATGTTGTTTCGAAAATTAGTCAACTGATAGAGTAACCCTTCAGATAAGTATTAGATAATATCTATTATATAAGAGTAACCATGTGATGTGAAATGGTTTGGTTTGGGAAGCACTTATGATAGATAAGGGTCCCCATATATTGGGGTCCCCATATATAAGTGTCCCAATACATAAGGGTCCTCCAATTATTATAAAATTAGCAAAGTCCCATATGTAAGGATCCTTATACAAATGGTTCCCTATCCTACTTAAGAAATTGGAAATGTCTCAAATGTAAGGTTCTCTGTATAAAAGGTTCCCTGTATGTAAGGATTCTTTTATTTTAAAAAAATTCTGGTAAAGTAATAACTAACTCTTATGTATGGGTGCCACCATATGTAATGGTCCTTCTATATTTATAAATTGTTTTGGTTTAATAAAAGATACTATGATATGAAAAGGTTATATTAACAGATAATATTCATATAAATGTTAGTGGATAATACATATTGGTTGCCAATGTGATATGTAAGGGTTGTCGGGAAATGAGATTCATCATAATTCAAGAGTTACGCTATGATATGTAAGGTTCATTGGGTGATATGTAAGGGTGAAAAACAAGAATTTAATGGATGATGCATATCAATTGATATATAATATTTTCATGGTGATATATGGAGGGTTCTTATAGGGTGATACATAAGGCCCACGCCTAGATATGGTTCAATACATAAGGGTTACAGTGTTTTCACAAAAATGGCGTGTGATATGTTTTGAAACATTATTTTAAAATATTATTTAATTGATTAAATTAAAAAATAAGTGGTATTTTACCCTTTTTTGAAAATAAAATATTGTGATTAAACCTTGTTACTCATCACTATCATGATCTTATTTCCTCCTGTAATACCTTCCTTGATTGTTACTAATTATTCATGTCATTAATTTCATGTAGTAGTCGTGGGTATGGATAACTATCCTTGGGTATTTATTACTAATTTATCTAATTATTTCCCTATTTTCTATCAATTTTTTCCTAAATGAATGGTTTTATTATATTATTGAATTTATTTCTATTTGAGTTAGATTAGCAAAATATTTTTGAGAGAATGGAGTATTGTTAACTTTTAATGAGGTAGGTGGCCTTTATATCATTAATCCTCTTTATCGTTTGATGAGTTTATGTTTTGTGTAATCATTATTATTATTGGTAACATGTTTCATGCCTTCTGTGATCTTTCTCTATAAAGGATGATGGGATTATGACATTATAATCATCAACAACAAATCCATATATTTCTAAATGGATCATTGGTTGTACCTTTTTTTAATGAGTGTTGGTGGACCTATTTATATATCATTTACTGGAATGATTTTGTTTCAGAAGTTAAATATATTTACTTTTTAAATATTTATTTAAAAGTGGGTTTTGTTAAAAAAAATTATTCTCTTTGGAAATGGTTTGATATGTTATTTTAATAGAATATTGATTATTTCCTAGTGATTGTTTTGAATTGGTATTTAATAAAAAAACATGGGGGTTAGGGGATTTATTTCATAGGGATTTTGACCAAATTCCTAAAAAGAGTAAGAAAACATGTGATACTATCTCTTAAGTGGTTTATAAATCGGATTTTACATTTTTATGGGAATTTTGAAGGTTCTGGTTTTATATCTGTTTTCTTTATTTATCCTGATATTTGAAATTCCCTATTTATATACACGTATTCTTGTAAATATTCATGAATATTATTTCTGGGTATATTATTTTTTTCAGGATTACTCATGATACTATATGAATTTATTACTATGTTTGAGTTTTACATTGTTATATATACTTTTTCATGTTGGTGTTCTAGATTGATCTATATTGTTTCTTTTTGGTGTCAAAGTGGTCAGGTGGGTCCAAAATGGGGCCATTGATCCCTCAGAAGGTAATGATAGGTAAATTAATTAAGTTTGTTTGAAACATCAATAATACTAAGAAGTGAGGTAGGGAAGTACCAAATAGTATATTGGGCCTAGATTAGATTATTTGGGCCTGGTTAAGGCTTGGTTGACCAAGTGGATAAACCTAGGTGTTTGGATGAAGAATCAATTGTTTTCCAAGGTTTCATGTTCATAAACATAAATAATGTGTGTAACTTTGGGAAGTCGGTAGGGGATAATATAAATATCCATAACAAGAGTTTTGTTGGCACATGATGTGTTGTTGGGATAATGTTTAATTTTGTGAAATGAAATCTATTTTTTGTTTTTCTGGTAATTTTATGTTTAGAGAGTGATGATTTTGAAACCATCCTGAGTGAGAGGATTGTGTATTTTGGATGTGTATACAACCAAAACCTGAGAAAGAGGGAAGTGTTTCGGATATGTATGAGGCCTTACCCTAATTGAGAGGGTAGTGTTTGGAATGTGTATATGTCCCTTCTCTGAGTGGTTGGGTAGTGGACAGGATGTGTATAAGACCCACCCTATGTAATATTATTGTGGTTAGGATGTGTATGAGATCATAACATGAGTGAGAGGGTTCAGGATTCATATGAGATCCATCCTTTGGTTATAGGGTGTGGTCAAGAATAAGATATGTTATTATCCATGGGACTTACCTCTCATTGGTGTGGTTTAATTCATTAGTGATGTTGGATTTTGATATTCACTCCTTTAATATCTTATTATATGTGATTTATAAGATACTATCCATGGAAGCCACTTACAAATTGTGTGGTTAATCTTGTTCAATAAGACCATACACTGAATGGATTTTTTGACTTGAGAGATATATTAGTAATAAAACTACCTTCCTTATATTGTGTAGTGTATATTGATTATTGGATATGAGATATACCAAGGGAAATTTATTTGAGGAGATAATCTTTATTATGCAAGAGTTTAGTTATTATGTTTCTTTCATCTGATCATTTCTTTGACATGGTGGGATTTATATATTCTTGGGACTTTGTATTGAGATTAATTTACCTGATAGGCTTCCTTATATGTGACAACAACATACATTTTACCAGCTTCGACAAAAATAGGTGAGGTCTGATATCTTTGTGTCCTAGTTAGCACACAATGATATGACATGTATGCTTGTTTGTATTTTTGTTGTTGTTTATGAGTGGGTCTATTTATTGAGCATGAATAGAATAATAAATATATATTGTATGAATATCCATTTAATCATAGTATTATTTAATATAATTAGGTTATGGGTATTCTTAGTGGTTTGTTAGACTAAAAACATACCTACATACAAAGACTGGGATTTCATATTTGTCGGTAGACCTTCATGTTTTCTTTCAAGAATAGGTATAAATAGTATTTTCATGAATGGTTTAGTTTTAACAGGTTGTGGTGGTCATGGATTCAGTAGGGGTGATTATATGAGTGGTTTTAGAGGACATTTTATTTTTCAGTTCAATTATTTTCAACACATGTACAAACTAGTGTGCCAATTTTGTAGTTATAAGATGATGCATATTTAATAACATATTTAATGTTGTTTCTCTATTTTGTTGTGATGTACTATATAAAATATTTACTACTTTCTATTAAAGACCATGTATCCCAATTTTATCTCAATTTATTTTTCTAATGGTTTTGGGATATCCATCTTGTGTTTGGGTCTGGATGAATTTTATTACACTTGGGAATCAGGTCAGAATGGCCTGAAAGCCTTAATTTTTTTATTATTTTGACAATCCACCTTTCAAGGGGTGAGGTGGAACCCTTATAAGGCCCGAAGGCTTAGAGACAATTACATGACCCGTAGGTATTAGATAGAATCACCCAGACAAGACAACTTATAACTGCTCCTCCCTAGCATATGTCCTGAAATCAGCACTCCACCTTCACTGGGCTAGTCGGCTAGCTGTCCTATGAAAAGTTGCACAAGCCTGGTATCGATGGCCAAGCCATACCCTCTCATTCTTCCAATTCCAGTTAGCTCTACTCTTGTGAATGTTCCTGCCCTGAATCATCATCTGATGCTTTTTACCTTGTAGTCTTATTGGTACTTCTTCATTCATGTGGACCGAAGGCCTTGGGGTGTCCCTAAGGCCCTAAGTTGTCCTAAAGGCCTTTAGAAACAACTAGCATAAAGGCATTGGGTGGTCGGAAAGCCTTGCAGGAACCGAGGAACAAACAGGTGGCCCAAAGGCCCAAATGGATGACTAGTTCTGACTGGTACTATACTGAACTGTGAATGCTAAAGTGCCTATTGTAGTATTATACAGTAACCCAGAAATTCACCTCCACTCAGATTTGTTCTCGGGTCTCTTGGATACACATGCCGAGTCCTCACTAATCGGGCTGAGGCTGATGTTCCCATAATGTTTATCATTGAAAATATAGACTCTCTATAATTTTTATAGGTCGTCATCAATATTTAGTAGCATTTGGTGCATGGGGAGGCTTTTTTAAGGTCATGTGGAAACCTTTCTTGTGTTCCAAAGAGTTGTTCTACAACTAATAATTAAAAATGGAATTATATCTTATTTTGAAATTGATCAGTGACAACAAGGGGTAGGGTTATGTTATTGGAAACCAAGAGGTAGATTAGTTTCATGCCAAGCCAGTACAACATTGATTAAAAATATATTTTACATGATATTTATAGTTTCAATATAATTCACTCTAGGATAAGGGATTTTTGGACCTAGAATTCCAATACATGATGGATGAGACATGGGAAAAGTCATAATAATGAGTTGGAAGCCAGTGACCTTTTTCTTGCATCATGATAGTGTCCTGCATATGATAAGATAGACACACTTAAGGGTGGTGTGTTTGATATATTTCATCATTTATATTCAATATTAATTGAATAAAATTATAATACATTCAATTTTTTTCTTCAATACAATATAACGGATTTTTATATAAATTTTTAATTTTGGGGTTTGTGTGATTGATTGGGAATTTCAAATTTTGGTCGTATTGTGGGAATTTTTTTTACGATGGTTTGTTTTTGTGAAAAAACATTATTTTCATAAGAAATACCATATAGTGAAATGAGGTGTTCATAAACGTTTTTATAAAAAATTTACATAAAATGGTTTGGAATTCTCTATTTTTTTAAATATGAGTGATATGGTTTTTAAAAATAACTTTCAAATTGGATGTTGAAAAAAATATTGGTTTTTTGTGAAAGGAATTGAATGTTAAGTAATTATTGGATTTCAATTTTAATTAATAACATAAATTTGATTCTAAGGGGTGTTTTTAAATCATTGGTGGTTCATAGTAGTTATAAATTTTTTTAGTTGGATTTAAAAAGAAATTTTTTCCAATGTGAACTTGGTCACTTGGATTTAAGTGGTTTAGGCTTGATTGAACCAGAAATTTATATTATGTGACTAACTAATGATTCATGTTTTTTGGAAGATCTAAGAGATATTTAAGAGTACTTATTTTCCTATTATGTTATTTGGAAAATGTAACATGTTCCTGTGTAGATCAGGTTTTCGAATAGTTGACTAAGAGTGGCCCAGGTGATTGAATTTTGTATTCAGAAGGTATATAATGGTTATTCTGAGAGATCATCATGTTATATTCACATATGATATAGGATTAATGCTTTTATAGAGAAACATCATAGGATTTGAATGGGTTAATTGTTAAAACTATTTGATCTTTGTTTCAATAAGTGGTTTATATTAATGTGAGAACTATTACTCTGAATAGGCCTTTGTGAGTAGAGTCTTATAGTGGAGAGAACCATAATCTTTGAGTTGACATTATTGATAATAGATTTTCCTAGTGATTAGGTAGTGGGTCCATGAGTGATTTTTATGTATTGTTTTTTGGAGATTCAAAGAGGAAGCACATTCAACATCCAACGATAGAATGTTTCATGTTAGTAATGAGTCGATGACCGAAGTTGGTCAAGAATTAGTAGTGAATTAATAGATTAGTTGGGTTTTTAATTATTATAATATTAATGAAAATAGGGGTTCAAGATCTAAGGTTTAGTAACCACCACATATTCTTTATGATAATAAGAATTATAGTGGGATTTCTATAATAACTTATAAATTTATATGTTATTGTTTTTGGGAAATTTTAATTTTTTGTCCTAGGGTAAGGGATGATTCGAGAATTGGGTTTTGGATCCATATTTCTAGAGTTATGAAATCCCAAGGGATTCTTTTGGATATTTTTTTTGGATTTTTATGGTGTCCTAGGTGATTGAGTGAGTTTCCGAGAAGGGTTGGTGTAATGAACCATGAATGAGGGAATGATGATTTAGGTTGGATATTGGATTGGATATATGTATTTGGAATATTTTATGGTTTCAAGGAACTAATTTTAGGTTGTAATTAGAGTGTTACGAGATCACCTAGGTCTAGGGTTGAAAATATGACATTATTAAAAGTTTGGAAGATTTTTTTAATAGATATTTTTCTCATTATAATCTTGGAGGTATTTAGAAAAGTTTCGGTAGATCAGAGAATTTTGTTGAAAATTATATAAGTTTTGGGTTCGTAGTCATATTGTATGACTGGTGAATATAGTAAGATATAAAACTTTTATATAGCTATAAACATCAGGGTTGAGTAACTAGATATGTTCCCATAAGTAAGGGTCCTCATCTTCAAATAGTACTCTTACATGTAGGTACTCAGATACATAAGTGTCTAGATATTTGAATAAATTTTATAAGTCCCAAAGAACAATGGTACTATGATACATATGATTAACCATGTGATATATAAGGGTAACCCTTTGGGTGATATGTAAAGGTCCTAATATGTAATATTTTCCTTGTGATATGAAATGAGTAATCGATGAGTGTCCTTGAAATATGTAAAGGTATCATTATGTGTAAAGTTCATCTACTTATTCAAATAGTCTTAAATTTCTAAGTCACTCTAGTGACACATAAGAGTAAATATATGATATGTAAGAGTAAAATTATATTTTGAAAAGGTTTAGTTTTGGAAGACCTTTTGATATATAAGGCCCCCCCATAAATAAGGGTGCTAATAAATAAGGGTACATATACATAAGTTCCCTCCTATTTTCATAAAATTAGAAATGTCCCAAATGTAAATATCTTCATATATAAGGGCCCCCTATGTAAGGGTTCCCTTTTTTGAAAAATTTGGAAAATTACCATATATAAGGGTCCATATATTTAAGGGTCCTCTTATTTTCAAAAACGTTCTTGAGTATATATACTTACTCTTATATAGGGATATATCATCCCCCTTTCTTAGAAATTGGTTATACGTGTATGAAGATAAAATCATACATAAAGGTAACTATAATATTTATGTTTTATTAAAATATAAAATTCCATGATATGTAAGGGTTATTTAAATGAAACATAAGGGTTCTTAGGCAGTGTGATTTATCTAATTTCCATATTTACGATGAGATATATAAGTGTACATAGGGTGATATGTTAGGGTAGTATACTTAGTGAATTTTTAGGGATGATATATAAGAGTTCATATGTAAGGGTATCAAGATGAGATAAATCAAGTTCCAATGGGGTGATATGTAAGGGTCACCCCATACATAAGTTTCCCAATGTTTTATCAAAAAAATGTGTGATGTGGTTTGTAGAGTTTTTTAAAAAATTAATTAAATTTATATGTAAAATATAAAGTTGTATTTTACACAATTGGACTAAAATTAATGTCATTATGCCCATGTACTCTTATCTCTTGTGTTCGACCTTTCTTCTTGGAAGGACATTCTTCATTGTAGTGGGATTATTATGTCGTTTATTTCAGGGAGTATCTATGGGTAAGGCTAACATTACATGGGTATTTATTTCTAATTTCACATATCATTTACTCATTTTCTATAATTTTTCTCCCAAAATTATGGGTTTTTAAAGAAAAATTATACTTCATTTTATTAGATCCATATCACCAAAAGTCTCTCAGTGCATAGAGCTTCGTTATCTTGGAATGATGTAGGTGGCCTTTTCCTCATAGATTCACTTGATTATTTAGTGATTTTATGTTATTAATATGATTATTTTCATCTTTTTTAATTCCCTCTATAAAATTTACCTAAAAATTGGTATAAAATCCTAACATCCTAGTAGTAATGAAGGATTTCATATCTTTTTAAATAGCTTTTTTGTCATTCCTTGGTCAAATGAATTTTGATGTACCTGTTTATGGATTTATTGGTAGGTGGATATTTTTACCAAGGTAAAGGGGTTTGACATTTTAAATAGATATTTTAAAAGGGTGGTTTGATTTTTTTTAAATTCATCAAAATACTATTTCAAGTAAAATAGGGTGATTTTCTAGTGATGTCTTAAAATGGTATATCAATTTAAATTGGGGGTATTCAATGAATAATTTCATTTGAAATTTGGATAGGGACTGAGTGTAATTAAGATTATATGTTATTAATTTTCGTAGATGAATTTTAAATGGGATTTTAATAGTTTTATTTAAAAAATAAGAAATATCTTGGTTTTAGATTTGATTCATTTATTTGACCTCATGTGGCCATAACTAAATTGTATGCTTGTATTCTTGTTTTCTATATGATTATTATTTCCTAGTAACTTTTTTATTTTATTATGATGTTTGAAGGTATTGGAACTAAATATAATGTTTTGGTTCTATATGTGGTTGTATGGATGGTGGTGTATTTGGGTGAATTAGTTATCCCAATAATGTTTTTCTTTTGGTATCATAGTATTCGGGTGGGTCTAGAATGAGATATTTCAACCCTCTAATGGTAGTGATATGTAAAATTACTTGGTTTCTATGAATCCATTCATTATACCATGAAGTGGGGTAAGATTTTACTCTTACGTATATTGGACCAAGATTGATATTTTTAGTCTTGATTAAGTCTTAATGACCTATTGGATTGAGATATGGTTTTAGATAATGAATCGATCATTTTTGAAGGTATCATTTACATGAACATATCTAATGTCGCTAAATTTTTAAGGTAGGTAAGGTAAAATAAAAAGGATTATCCCAAGAGTGATTTTATACATAGGGTGTGCTATTGGGTTAGTGTTGACTTGTTTACATATTTTATATTTTATTTATTTATTTATATGTGATGTGTTTAGACTGATTGTTATGAACCCATTATAAAATGGAGGATATTGGATTATCTATTTTTATGATATCATCCACTGATTGAGAGGTTTTCATAAAGATTGTGTTCGAGAACCTACCTTGAGTGAGAGAGTAGTGGTCTTGATATATATTAGATGCTTCCAAAAGTGAGAAGGTAGTTGTAAGGATTTATATGAGATCGAACCTTGAGTGAGATGGTGAAGTCGGGGGATTGGTATTTTATTATCCATGGGTCCTACTTCATATTGATTTGGTTTTGTTCATGTGATAATTTGGCTACTATGATTTCCTCCTCAAGACACTTGTTATTTTCGATGGATATATAACTAGCCATGGGACCCAACTATTAATGGTGAAGTTCAACTTGATCTGTGGGATCATTACCTAGGGTGATTATTTAGTCAATGTGAGAGGTTAGGTATTGAGATTACCTACCAAGATCAATCATTATAACAAAACTAGTAGATATGAGATGTGTCATGGGATCTTTCCTTGAGGGGATGGTTGACCATGTGTGAGAGAATGGATACTGAAATTCCCCTATGAAATAGATTGTTTGATGTGATAGTATTCCTATAATACCAAGAATATATTTTGAGAATTATTTCCCTAATGGGATTCCTTGCACGTGACTTTGGATGACATATTACTAGCACTTGATGAATCAAGAGAGGTTATGGGTTGTAATGGTCTGTTGAAAAAAGGATGACCTGATGTGTACACTTGTGTATATATATTTTGATATGTTTTCAATTTGATGAAATGTATGAGAGTTATTTACACCCTACATTTTTCTTTCAAGAACATAAATTTTACTATATTGGAATTTATTATGTAAAGGTGATAATGATTCCTTCTATGTCATTGAACTCACCCCTAATCATATAAATGGAATTAGTTGTGATGTACATGGGTATACCTTCATATTTTCTTCCATGAATAAGTATCAACTGTAGATAATCATATGGTTCAATTCTAGTATTTTGTGGAGGTTAAGGATTCATAAAGGGTGTCTATGTGTGTTGGTTTAGAGGTCATTGTAGTTTACATTTCAGTTATTCTCTACAATTATACCAGCTAATGTGTCACTATTTTATTTATATAATAAATGTTGTAAATTTTTATCTTCCACTTCTAATCTATTTTGATATGAAGAATTATATAGACTATTTAACAATTAATATTCTATATAGTGGGGACCATTTGGATCTTATTTATTTTCTTTAGGTTTTGGGTTATCCATTATATGGATGGGTCATTATGAGTTTTTTGTAAACTCATGCATCACTCAAGGGATTTATCTTTTAGTGTATAGTCTATTCGGAACTATTTTAGGCCCACACCACTAGTCAAAAACACTTATAATATGGAAATTAATGCTTTAGTTCATTTGGTTACCATAAATAGGCTTCTTTTAAGAAATCCATGTTTGGACATTACATCATATGAGAAGACGAGTAATGAGAAATATCTAGTTTTTTAAGATAAATCTCATATATAGGAATTCATGGAAATAAAGAATATTTTAGTTTATAACAATCATAAACAAAATGAGGTCAACAAATACTTGTCATTACATCCATATAATATAAAAAAGGGGGGAAATAAAATATCAAAACAATGGTACCAATTATATTGTTTTTATGTGGTAATTTTTGGAAACATGATACTAAGTATCCCAATAATTTTTTAGAAAAATACTAAGAATATTTACCCTTTATTAATTAATTAAAGTATTTGAATGTATGAAATAACCAGGTATGCTTGTATTAATAAAAAACATGATTTCACAAGAATAAAACAGAATTTGAAAAATATTAGTATAGGAAATTGAGTATTTTAAAAACTCAATGGGGTATTTCTTTTTGATATTATTAGGGAAAAAAATTAAGGGCAATTTGATTGTGATAATTCATAAATTTAGGGTATTGTGGGCCAAATGGGGTAGTTTGATGCTTCTATTTATAAAAAAACATTTTTGGAGTGAAAATAATTATTAATAAAGGGGTGTGGTGTGGAATTAATTGATTTATATAATGCAGTATAAATATTATAATGTTTGGATAAAGGCTAAAATTGAAAATCATAAACCAAAGATATATGAAAAATTAAAAAACTATTCAATACCATAATATTTTGAAATAAAAATTAAAGATTTTTAATTTATTAAAAAACATAAGGAAATAAAGGATTAAAAATATTTAGGATATTGATGAATAAGTCTTAAAGAGGGGGAAAACGCACATGGATAAAGAGATAGTAATGAATCCAAAATGGTATAAGTATATTTTTTATCACATGATATAGAAATTATTAATTGGAAACATGGAGACTAGAAAAAATATTTAAATATTTACTATAGTAAAATAATGGTTCATATTAAAACAATATGTGTGAAACATGATTAAAATTAAAAAGTAATTGTTTATTTTATTAAATAAGCCACCAATCCTAGGAGTAATATTTAATTTAATGAAAAAAATACCACCAGAGGTATAGTGAGTACACACAAAAATATAACAAAAATAGTGTTCTAATGTTGTTGAAGTATGGAGCATACACAATAATAGTGTTACATAGATAAACTATTTCTCAAGGAGAAATATATATACAAATATTTGAGATGAATTCAATGCACTCCATATATTTTTATGGGTAAATATTTTTATGTGATGAATTTGAATATAAATCCATGCATTTTTCTGTAGGAATGAGATGAAATGTTATTAAGGATAATGAAAGTGGTAGTTTAAAATAACTCAATAAATTATCAATTATTATGAAAATGAAAAATAAATTCATAGACTTACAAAATGATTAAGACCTATAATATTCAAATTATTAACATGTATGTCAACATCGAGTAGATGTGAAGCAATAATCATGTGTTAAGAAGAAGGTGAATAAGAAGGTTATAGATTTATATTTTTCTTTTAAATTAATAGAGTGCAATATTGATTGAATTGTTGAAAATATATGTTCTTACAATATGATGGGTGATATTATCATATCATAGGAATAAAATATGATAATAAATATGTCATAAGTATTAGAAAAATGAAATTTTAAAGTCTATTATTTCAATGAAAGAAAAAAATGAAGAAAATATGTGAGAATAATGGATCACAAATGTTTTCAATGAATTGGTCACATAATACTCAATGAAATCTAATTTCATGACTTAGGGAATGCAATACACTTCGCTAAGAAGCCTTGTACTATCAAGGGAAATGAAGGTACTATTGTGATGCTGGGAAAGAGCACAATACAGAATTTAATCTATATTGTTAAAGATTAATTCATTATTTTTGAATTTAAGGGTAATTAAAACAAGTTTTGGCATAAGAATATTGTCTAAATAATCCATAATTCCTTATACTAGTAATAAAAATAATAATTTATTATTTATTATACTTAATAATATATGTGATCATACTAAAATATATAGTGTTATAAAAACAAATATGATTATTATAAGGACATATATCATGATATAAAATAAGTTTAAATGTTTCTAGAATTGGTGGTTCTTATCATTTATGGGTTTATATCACCAAGAGGCATAGTTGAAAATAATTATTATTTATTACTCATTATTAAAAATTACATAATGGAATGGATGATAGTGATCACATGGAATTATGAAGTGTTAATATAAGGACCCGACCTTATAACATTACATAATATTGAATTAAATGAATAATTCACATTGAGGATCTTTTTAGGTTTAGAGTTTTAGATAATTAGGCCATAACTATTACATAACAACTTGAATATTACAAGTAGACACTACTACTCAGTATCCATTTTTTTCATAAAATAAAAACTCTTAAAAAAATATGTCTAGTTCTATATTTTAGACAACATGACTTTCCATGATCCCAGCCTTGAGCCTATTCATCTTTAAGTCCTATGGAAAACATTTCAAAAACATGGGATTAGTATAAAAATCTTAGAAAGGGTTATAAAATAAGGAAGGAAATCATTATCCCATCAATAAATACAAATCATTTAAACCATACATTTTAATCATAGCATACCTTACGAAATCATAAGATTTATGAATAACACACACAAATCATAAATCATAAAGGTTACTTATGGAATCCATATCAAACTTACATTGTAGATATCACAGCTACTTATGGAGTTACACTTGGAATACCCATCACAGTATATTCCCTAAATCTCTTTGGAGAAACATCACGTTTACCACCGCAACGTTACCCAATGCATTGGAGAGCTATATCGGGCTCACCCACCCTAGGTTTATCATGAAACCACCCATAAACATAAAAAATTCCCAATAACCATAACATAATCATAACAAATAACACATGTATAAAGTAAATATAACATTTATATATTCTAATATATCAAATCAAGATATTGAAATAAACAATGCTTTATCAAATCATTTTCAAAACCATTTAAAAAGAGATTTGGGAATGAAAGTGTCCCATACCACTTTGAAGATTTTAAATGAATTATAATTTGAAAACATTAATCTCCATATAAATAAATCCATAAAACCATTTTTAATACATGTAAATTAATGGTAATTATTTAGAAGAATAAATCCTTAAAACATTTAAAACGATATTTTAGTTAACGAGTTTTTAACAAAATGAGAGACTCTTTAATACAAATAATTTTGGGATAACACTGAATCAGAACATTATAATATCATGAGAATAATTGTATTCATGATATAATATGTCAAAGGATAGTATATACACCATATAATAGTGAATTGGTCCATAATAACAAGATGTCTCACTGGAAATGTAAATTGAGATGAAATCCTTTATAAAGATAGTATCCTTAAATTATGGATAAATCAATCACATAATTATGTGTGAAAAATATAAATACAACCAATATAAGTGTATATTATGTTTAAAACAATCATAGTTCATTCACATATTTTCATAGGACGATATATTCAAGAAGTACAAGTTGAACCCAAAGAATTGAAATTGGGTTAAGAAGTTCCCTTGTAAAAATTCGATAGCCTAACAACGTCAAATTAAAATTCATAAAATGATTTGATGAGATAAAAAGGGTATATCATCACTTGGACATAAATTTTAAATAAATATGGATATATAAGAACATATCCGAACATAATAAGATGTAAATTAAAAGAAATAACAAAAAAGAAGTCTTTTAAAAAGAGGAGGGTGAAAGGTTCCCTTTCCGATTTTGTTATCATACAAATCATATGCCACATGAAAGAATGATCATAAAATTAAAATGTAAATACTAATAAATGAAAGTATATTACCCAATGTGTACAATCATGGGACGTACATACAAAAAACAAAAATAAATAGTGGCAAATATAGCATGAATCTCAGGAGAATAAAAAGTGAGATGAAACCATTTACCACGTTCTAATCAACTAAGTCGTATGACCAAAATTTAATAACCACCAAATTAATCACAAAATTCCACGAATATTATGAGAATAATGATAATATATATCAAAAGGAAGTACACAATACACTACATGCAATAAATAAGTGGCGAACAATGGAAATCTCATGGAATAAAAAGTGAGATAAGAAAATCCCTTACCTTGTGTCCGACTTGACACGATCGTTCGTTAATATCCTGAATAATAAAATAAAGTTAATTTATACTTTCTTAAGAACATTTTTCAAGTTTATTATTCCTTTTATATCACTTATTACCATGTTATAAATATTATGTTATCATTTAAGATAATAATGTCCATTTTGTCGATATTTGGTACTTGAGTAAAAAATAAACACCTTATATTTACAAGTTGTCCATGTGGTAAATTTTTCATTATATCCAGAATGACGTTAATTATTTACATATCATATATATCCATTATATACATGTATTTATAATATTACACAACATTTTGAGGTAAGAAAATGAAATGCACCGTTCATAGAGACGGTAAGCCGTACGTACGCATGAACGCTACTTCCATTTCTATTTCTTATTTTAATGGAATTAAAAACATAATTATACATATTTATATTATAATTCTAGTATAATATCATATACAATATTATTAATTCCATCATTTATACATCTCACATAATACATTTAACGAGTCATATCACTTTGCGGGGGTGGTAGTCCGCACTTCCTCTAATGAGATTATCGTGTTTACCCATAATGGAAACCATAAAGGAATGTTATAAATGGAAATTAGAGAAGAATAAAGGAATCATAAACATAATATATATCATTTATAAAGACATTTCAATCATAATTGCCACCATGATAGGCAGTTGGGGATATTTGAACAATCATCGTTTCGTGAGGCGTTAGATTTCCTTCCACAGAAACATTATGTTCTTCACCCATTAGATAGAGTTGTGTGTAAGTGTAGCTCGAAACATTCTCATAAAAACAACCTAGTATATTTAGGATACTGATTGTGTTACAAAATAAATGAAATAACAAGATTTTAGGGGTTTTATAAGTAAAATAAAAGACAACAATATAAGAGAAACCGTTACCTTTAATTTGGGTAACTCCCTTTGGTTTGAACCAAAGGACTTCTTGAAGTGTGTTCTGCCTAAGTTAAGGATTATAGGTGGAAGAGAGGGATTTAGAGAGATTAATTATGTAGAGTTTGGACGAGCCAAATGGCTTGAGAGGTGTGAGGAATTGGTTATAAGTGGTCTCCTTTTATTAGGGGTAGGAGGGGCTCTTTAGGAAAGTGTGAAACTATTATTTTATTAAAAAATTATATTCAGTTTCTAATGGTCCGAAAATTATTTAAGATGAATATAAGATGACTCATGGTATAAATAAAATCATTCAATCAGAATTGGACATATTTTGGATATTATTTTAATCATTATAATCATATTTATTTAAATCATTTATTAATGAGGTAAATACTGCATCATTATTGTGTCATGAATAATTTAATTTATTTGATGTCTAAAAATTATAAAAAAAATACTATCATGTAGGAAATTTTTTTATCTTTACAATTAATATTTATAGTAAAAAATATTACTTATATAACACCATATAAAAATTAATTACTAATTTTTTTTTGTTTATGTCTATTTTTCCTTTACTTTAAATTAATTAATCTAAATTGTCATTATCACTCTTAAGTGGCTTCATGGTGTCCCAAAATCGACCCAAATATGACCATGATCATCCATGATTCAACTAATAAGGTTAGGACAAGTGTTAAGCTAATATTGAATTATTATAATATTCTTTTTACCTTGAATTACACTATTTACCTTTAACCGTGGTAAATAAAAGTCAAAAGTTACTATTCAACAAAAATTATTTTCATCTTAATGAACCACATTTTACTTATTGATAACAACCATGTATGTAATATTTTTGAAATTCAATTCACAGAATTTGTAAAATTTCATTTAAATGTAAAAAGTCAACTTTTTTAACTTCCACTAAGTGGTTTCACTATTCATCAAAAAATTGAAGGTTTCAGAAAAATACCAAAAATTCAACCTAAGCTATATTTGATATTCAAAATTAAATAATTATTTATATTTTACCAAATTAAGAACATAAAAGTTTCTTAATTAATTTTAAAATTAATTTCTGTTGTTAAAACAAAAAACGTGTTTTTAAGAAACAATAATTATAAAAAGATTGACACTTGTTTGTTTCTAATTTCAAAGTGAAATTAATTCCAATGACCAACATTGGATTAAATGGTAAAAATATATTCTAATTAAAATTTAAAACCAATTGAAAAGATAATCTAACCATATAAATAAATTATATTAAAACATAGTTTTGAATTAAAATACAATATTTACACTATTCATAAAAAAATGTACTTTTTTGGAAAAATTCCAAAAATTTACACAAAGTGATTTTTGATGTCCCCATTCTAAAGAAGGATTTTATTTTGTCATATATAATGTATTAAAGTTACCAAAACTATATTTAATCAGGGTTCACCAATAAAAGGTTGTAAATCGACCTTTTAATGTAAATTGTGCTTAAAATTAGATTCATTCACATTTTAAGCCTCTAAAATGTATTGGATAAATGTAATTACATTTAAAAAACATGTATAATAATATTTTATTTAGTTTTTTTCATTCCTTCCAATACAACAGTAAGGTGTTAATGACCATTTAAAATAATAAAATTATATTATTAGTGTGAAACGTTAGATTTCAAAGAAACATGTTGTTGTGTATCGGGTACGCTATCGAACATAGCATCCCCTTTAATGTAAAATTAATATTTAATTCACAAATATTAAAAAAAATGAAAAGTGTCATATTCGTTATTTATCTGGGATGTTACATCCTTCCCCCCCTTTTTGGAATTGTGTCCTCGCAATTTTAAAACGGGGCTTGGAAACTTCATTAAAAGCCCCACATCAGAAAAAGAGTCAATAAAACTATCACTTTAAAATAAAGGAAGACAAGTACAAAGGTTACCCGAGACAATAGATACTAGGATTCCATGAAAACATGGATATGGAGGAGAAAAAAACCATCAAGTTCTAATGGAGAGTGATAGAAAACATGTTTAGGAGAAAGTTAACCACCAGAAAATCACAAACATGTGATGGGTTAAACAGTCTTTGATTTCCCAGTTGGAAAAGTTAACACACAAGGTTTCTGTTTTCAATTAATTTTCATTGAGGAATTTATTTATGAGCTTAACTAAAAACATAAAGAAATATACTTACTTTTCATGTAGACAATCATCTTTTACTAAATTTCTAACACAAACTCATATTTTCTCCAAATAATGAGTATTCAGGATGAATTTTTTTCATTAAGAACGCTATATTCAACTTCGAGAGAATCACATAATCCAAAAAAGATGAATAATATATTTCCCATGTCTTTAGATATTAACTTAAACCAAAATGTTAATACAAGATCAGATAATCCCCAAAAAAGATAAACTTTTACATAAAGAGAAACTACTCTTAATCTCCAAAATTAGTTTTAACAAAACCCAAAGTTCAACAAAGACCATTCAATAAACAATTGTCCCTAAGATTATTCAAAAGTAATCCAAACTTTGATTGTAACCAAAATCTCATAAGGATTTAATTAAATATACTTCCAAGATACATCTTAACATTTATCTCCAAGTAACACCAGTTACTCATAAAGTCTTATACTAAAAAGTAATTAACCTAATCACATATTCTCCATGATAGGTTAATCATTTTCATAAATAAATAAAATCATCATGTGTATATAATAATTACATAGATTATTCCAAACTAAAATTTCAACCATTATTCCACAATTGAAATCCCATAGTATTCTATCTTCCTTAGGCATATAGTGTTTCCTCAAAAGAGAGAACATCTTCCACAGCAAACTTTTATCACTTAATCACCAAATCATTTTTCAATACTAAATATATCCATTTTATAAAACATAAGTTCTAAAAATCAACTTATTCTTGTTACATAAGAATTTTTTACTAAAATAATAAGTCATTATATCCAGGGACTTCAAGTAGGCTAGTGGTAGGTGATGCGGACTTATCACCCTTCAGTTGTGGGTTTGATTCCTGCAGCCTTTCCGGATGCGATGGGTTGTCACCCATATTATAGGTTGTCCTTTTTATAAAACTCAAAAATAACCCTAACATGTTTTAACCTCACAGGTTTCCTTATACCTCTCATTTTCATCCAAATTTATTATGATCTCAACATCTTAATTCTTGAAGTCTTATTTGACCGCCATATGATAAAATAAAACAATCCCCAAAATGATGATCGTCATACCTTGATCATGGTGTCCATTTGGTTTCATCGTCATCTTGTTCATGTAGGTAGAAGGTCCATGCATTGAAACAATGATTTAGAGATCCTTCAAAATCATTTTCATCCTCCATCCAAATACACCTTGTACAACATGGGTCATATGGGTGTTCACAGATAAATAGTTTTGGAAAATAATCATGTATGACATATAATTTCAAAACATCTGATAAAACATGATTTCTATAAAACAGTCAAACCGAATTTGAGTTGAAACATTCAATTAACGGTCCTTTTAAAATGCCATAAGTATGTGCTGAGAGAGTATATTTTAAAATCAAAATAAATAGGTTGTGTAAGGATCTCCTTCTTTAGAACCTTTTTTAAAATCATAATATGCTTCAAAATCTTGTGACAGGGTAAAATATTTTAAAATTCCTTGATAATATTTATCTTTCTTTAGAATATGAGAATATTGTGAAAATCATATTTTTCTAAATACAACCCATGATCCACGATGATAACGAGGTATAGTGGAGGTGTTTGATATCTCAAACAACTTCTTGAAAGTGAGTTGTATGCTAGAAAAATTTTCACAATCATCCGAACATGACTTTGCAATAATTATTGCAAGCATGTCATCAGGAAGAGATAGGAATGTCTTTTGAGATCCTCCTCCTTCCATTTGAAACTGACCTTCCTTGATCTGAAAAAGTTATAAAACAAGGATTTAACTGAAATAATAGACAAAGGGACTAACCATGTGTCTAACGAAAACTCCTAATCTGTAAATTTGTCTAAACCGACCTCTCATACCAACTATAAGGACCCAACCTTATAACATTACATAGTATTAAATTAATTGAATAATTTACATTGAGGATATTTTCAGGTTTAGAGTTTTAGAGAATTAGGAAAAAACTATTACATAACAACTTGAATATTACAAGTAGACACTACTACTCAGTATCCATTTTTTTCATAAAATAAAAACACTTAAAAAGAAACATGTCTTGTTCCGTATTTTAAACAACATGAATTTTCCATAATCCCAGCCTTAACCCAATTCATCTTTATGTCATGTGGAAAACATTTCAAAAACTTGGGATGAGTATAAAAAGCTCAGTAAGGGTTATAAAATAAGGAATCAAAACATTATCCCATAAATGAATACAAATCAATTAAAACCATACTTTTCAATCATAACATACCTTGCAAAATCATAAGATTTATGAATAACACACACAAATCATAAATCATAAAGGTTACTTATAGAATCCATATCAAACTTAAATTGTAGCTATAATAGCTACGTAGGGAGTTAAACTTGGAATACCCATCACAATATATTCCCTAAATCTCTTAGGAGAAACATCACGTTTACCTCCATCATGTTACCCAATGCATTGGAGAGCTATCTTAGGCTCACCTTCCCTAGGTTTGTCACCGAACCACCAGTATACGTTTAAAATGACCAATATCCATAAGATAATCATAACACATAACACATGTATAAAGTAAATATAACATTTCCTCATTCCAATATATCAAATCAAGATATTGAAATAAACAACGCTTTATCAAATCATTTTCAAAACCATTAAAAAAATATTTTTGAATCAAAGTGTCCCATACCACTTTGAAGATTTTAAATGAATTATCATTTGGAAAAATTAATTTCCATATAAATAAATCCATAAAACCATTTTGAATACATGTAAATTAATGATAATTATTTAGAAGAATAAATCTTTAAAACATTTAAAATGATATTTTAGTTAAAGAGTTTTTAACAAAATGAGAGACTCTTGAATACAAATAATTGTTGAATAACACGGAATCAGAATTTTATAATATCATGAGAACAATTTTATTCATGATATAATATGTCAAAGGATAGTATATACACCATATAATAGTGAATTGGTTCATAACAACAATGAAGTTGCAGTGGAAATGTAAATTGAGATGAAATCACTTATAGAGATGGTATCTTAAATTAAGGATAAATCAGTCACATAATTATGTGTGAAAAATATAAATACACCCAATATAAGTGGATATTAAGTGTAAAAAAATTATATTTCATTCACACATATTCATAGGATGACATATTCAAGAAGTACAAGTAGAAACCAAAGAATTGAAATTGGGTTAAGAAGTTCCCTTGTAAAAATTCGACAGCCTAACGACATCAATTTAAAATTCAGAAAGTGATATGATGAAATAAAAAGTGTATCTTATCACTTGGAAATAAATTTTACATCAATATGGATAAATAATAACATATCCCAACATAATAATATGTAAATTAAAAGACACAACAAAAAAAGTCTTTTAAAAAGAGGAGGGTGAAAGGTTCCCTTTCCGATTTTGTAACTTACAAAACATATGCCACATGAAAGAAGGATCATACAATAAAAATGTAAATACTCATAAATGAAATTATATTACCTAAAGAGTACAATCATTGGTAGCACATACACTCCACAAAAAGAGATAGTGGAAAATATAGCAGGAATCTCACGAGAATAAAAAGTGAGATGAAACCCTTTACCACGTTGTAATCAATTGAGTTGTATGAAAAAAAGTTAATAACCATAAAATGAATCATATAATATAATTAATATTATGAGAATAATGATAATATATATCAGAAGTCAGTACACAATACACCACATGCAATAAATAAGTGGCAAACAATGGAAATCTCATGGAATTAAAAGTGAGATAAGAAAATACCTTACATTCTGTCCGACTTTACTCGATCTTTTTTTAATCTCTTGAATAATAAAATAAATTTAATTTTTACTTGATTAAGAACATTTTTCATGTTTATTATTCCTTTTATGTAACTTATTACCATGTTATATATATTATGTTATCATTTAAGTTAATAACTTCCATTTTGTCTATATTTGGTACTTGAGTCAAAAATGAACACCTTATATTTACAAGTTGTCCATGTGGTCAATAATTCATTATATCCAGAATGAAAATAATTATTTAGATATCATATATATCCAGTATATACATGTATTTATAACTGTACAAAACATTTAGAGGTAAGAAAATTAAATGCACCATTCATGGAGACGGTAAGTCGTACAAACGCTTGAACGCAACTTCCATTTCTATTTATTATTTTAATGGAATGAAAAACATAATGATACATAGTTATATTATAATTAAAGTATAATATCATGTAAAATATTATTAATTCCATCCTTTATACATCCCACATAAGGCATTTAACGAGTCATATCACTTTGAGGGGGCGGATGTCTGCACGTCCTCTAATGATTTTATTGTGTTTACACATAATGGAAACCATAAAGGCATGCTATAAATGGAAAATACTAAAGAATAAAGTAAATATAAAAATAATATATATCATATATAAATATATTTCCTTCATAACGGACACCATGAGAGGCGGTTGGAGATATTTGAAGAATCATCATTTCGTGAGGTGTTAGTTTTCCATCCACAGAAACATTATGTTCTTCACCCATTAGATGGAGGTGTGTGTAAGTGTAGCTTGAACCCTTCTCATAACAACATAATAGTATATTTTGGATACTTATGTTGTTACAAAATAAAGGAAATAAAAAGATTTTAGGGGTTGGAGAAGTAAAATAAAAGAAAACAATTTAAGAGAAACTGTTACCTTTAATTTGGGTAACTCCATTTGGTTTGAACCAAAGGACTTATTGAAGTGCCTTTTGTCTATGGTAAGGCTTATATATGGAGGAGAAGGATGTAGGGAACTTAATTGGGAAGCATTTGGACGATCCAAATGGCTTGAGAGGTGTGAGGAATTGGTTAGAAGTGGTATCCTTCTATAAGGGGGAGGAGGGGCTCTTTAGGAAAGTGTGAAACTATTCTTTTATTATATAATTATATTCGGTTTATAATGGTCCAAAAATCATTAAAAATGAAGATAAGATGACTCGTGGTCTAAATAAAATCATCCAATCATAATTGGACACGTTTTGGATAATATTGTAATCATTATAATCTTATTTATTTAAATCATTTATGAATGAGGTAAATACTGCATCATTATTGTGTCATGAATAATTTAATTTATTCTATGTCTAAAAATTATAAAACAAAATACTACCATGTATTAATTTTATATAGATTTTCAATTAATGTTTTTATTCAAAAATATTACTTATATAACACCATATATAAATTAATTACTAGAAGATTTTTGTTTATGTCTATTTTGCCTTTACTTTAAATTAATTAATCTAAATTGTCATTATCACTCTTAAGTTGATTCATGGGGTCCCAAAGTCGACCCAAATATGAAAATGGTCTCCCATGAGTCAACTGATAAGTTTAGGACAAGTTTTAAGGTAATTTTGAATTATTATAATATTCTTTTTACCTTGAATTACCCAATTTACCTTTAACCGCGGTAAATAAAAGTCAAAAGTTACTATTCACCAAAAAATGTTTTCTTCTTAATGAATCACATTTTGATTTTTGATAACAACCATTTATGTCGGATTTTTGAAATTCAATTCACAGAAGTGGTAAATTTTCATTTAAATGAAAAAAATCAGTTTTTTAACTACCACAAAGTGGTTTCACTATTCATCAAAAATCGAAGTTATTCAGAAGAATACAAAAAATTCAGCCTAAGATATATTTGATATTCCAAATTAAAAAATGATTTATATTTTACCTTATTAATAACATAAAAGTTTCATTAATTAATTTTAAAATTAATTCCCATTTTTAAAACAAATAGCGTGTTTTTAAGAAATAATAACTATCAAAAGATTGACACTTGTTTATGTCCAATTTCAAAGTGAAATTAATTCCAATGACCAAAATTAGATTAAATGGTAAAAATATATTCTTATTACACTTTAAAACCAATTGAAAGATAATCTAACCATATAAATAAATTAGATTAAAACATAGTTTTGAATTAAAATACAATATCTACACTATTCATAAAAAATGAACTTTTTCGGAAAAATTCCAAAAATTTACACAAAGTAAATTTTGATGTCCCCATTCTAAAGAAGGGTTTTATTTATTCATATAGAATGCATTAAAGTCACCAAAACTATATTTAAAGATTTTTCTCCATTACAAGGTGGTAAATCGACCTTTTAATGTAAATTATGTTTTAAATTAGATTCATTCACATTTTAAGCCTCTATCATTTATTGGATAAATGTAATTACATTTAACAAACATGTATAATCATATTGTATTTAGTTTTGTTCATTCCAGCCAATACAACAGCGAGGAGTTAAAAACTATTTAAAATAATATTATTATATTTTTAGTGTGCAACATAAGATTTCAAAGAAACATGTTGTACTGTATCGGGTACGCTATCGAACATAGAATCCCCTTTAATGAAGAATTTATATTTAATTCACAAATATTAATAAATAGGAAAAGTGCCTTATTCCTTATTTATCTGGGATGTTACATTTAAGTTTTATAACACTATAAGATTTCATTAGAAAATATTATTTGACTTGAAATATAAAATTTTTGATCTATAATGGGGTGGAGATTAATGATTATGATGTGGGGGATTATTTTGAGAATAATGGGATAAAGAATAGAGTTTTGGTAGTGATAAATACATAAAAAATATATAGTTCAGAAGATAAATTATATAATCAAGAATTTTTATAAAAAATTATTCTTTAATAAGACTTATCACAGAACTTTTTATTGAAGAGGTATTGAATTCAATATATATAAAAATTATAGAATTGTTATGTTCATATAATGAAAAGACACTGTATAATATTTCGTAATTAAAGAATCCAAAATTGAATTACTTTTAAATATTTGGAATTAAATATTTAATTATCAAAAATTACAATATCCCATAGATGTATAAATATCATTGATATAATGAAATTATTCTTGGTTAATCCTCTAGGAGAAGGTCATATATTTTTTATAATAATATACATAGAAAATTTTTTGAAATACAAAAAATCATTATTGTGTAGAATATTAAAAAATTTCAGTAAATAAATTAAAAAATTCCAAGATAAAGAGTTTATGGATTGAGAATATTAAGTATATCTCAAGGATCGAGTATGATTTATATGAACACACTAACAATGAGGAGGATAAAAAACATCATCAGTTATAATATTATCAATAGAGGGGGTAAAATTTATGAACATAACATTGTAGGTGAGTTGATGCCTCTAGTGAAAATGATGATAATGATGTAAATATACGAAAATTAACTCTTATTATAAGTGGAACATAAATTCATTACTGTGGATACCAATTATGATAGTTATAATATATATATAAATCAAAATCCTAACCAATTTGAGGGGGAGAATAGTTATGGGATTTATTAAAGGATAAATGAAAAATGTTTGTTAGAAATAAGGGAGAATTATATAAAAATTTAATAAATAATGAAAAATGATTCAAATAAATAGTTACTGATGAGATAAGGCTATTCAAAAATTGAATTAATTGGTGTTGATGAGAATTTTTCTCTCCTAGATAGACTAGAAACAAAATTTTATTAGAAATAGTGGTGTAAACGAAATTCCATGATTCCAAATGGATGTTAAAATTTTATTTTTTAATATATTCCTTAAAAAGAATAATAAATTAAATAAAAAGATAGATTCGTCATTCATAATTTTTAAGGGGTGTGGGTTACAGAATATATTTTATAGTTTGAATTAAGAAATATGAGTTTGGTAATGGGCATAATAAATATTTGAAGGATCATAATTTATAAAATTGAGGATTTGATCATAATAATTATGTAATGAAGAAGGGTGTTAAAAGGATTATGGTTTCGCTATGTGTTTATAATATAAAATTTGGTCAATAAAATAAGGCTTAAAACAATGATTTGTTTCATTTTTATGAGGTGTGAGTTTATAATGATATTGATTATAGAATTTAACATTTTTCTCTTTTTATTGGTGAAACAATAAAGTAATGGAACAATTATTTTTCAAAAAAAAATTATCAAGAGGTGTAGAAATGATTTATAATGGAGTATAGAATGGTAACAAAAGCACTGATTTCTATACATATTATGTTATTATAAAATGATTATATAAAATTGTTTGATATAATAATTTATAAGGAAATAATTTGTGGCCTATTTTATTTTCTATCTTAAAAAACCAATGTTTTGTAAGTTAAATTTCATGTCACAATGTTTGAAAGTTGTCATAATTAAATAAACTTGATATTTTTGAATATAATATTAGATTATATAAAATCAATAATTGGGTTTTGACTATTTTATATTATAAATAATTTTTGTTGTTATCAGGATATATGAATGTTTATTGGTCCAGTTCATCAGATGATATGATGTAAAAAAGAGTAGGTAATTTTATCATGGATATTTTTGTATGTCTTAGAACATAAAGAATTAACATTGAGTCTCATTGATCACCATGGAAGATGAATTCATAGAATATACTCAATCATTCACACAACACTTATATATAAAAGAAAATAGATATTAGTGTTTATATAAATTTTCCATTTTAAATTAACTGTGATTAGCTTAGTTTTACCGATATTGTAATGAATTTTATTTAACACTGAGGAAAAAATAATATCAATATCAAATATATATTTATAAAGGATTATATTGGGAAATAGTTTGTGTGACTAGATTATGTGTCTATGTAATGTCAAATTTGGGATATTATGGTGAATTTGAATTATAATGAAATTTTTAGGAATCATCAATGTGATCTTGAATATCAATAATCTTTATTAACATGAATGTTTTTATAAGGGACACCCACTCCCATAATATGGTTTTTATTCCATGTTAGGTATTAAATGTGTGGTAGTATATTTTTTTTCTTGTCATGGTATTTTTTCTTTATTAATTCTCTAATTAATTTTTAATTTATTAATTGTGACCTTATAAGAATATCTATTTAGGTTCATTAAAAAAGTGGGAGAGTTAGTCATAATCATAAATGGGGATATTCTCTCAAATTTTTAATAAAGGGTGAATATCCCAATGTGGTAATAATATGAGACTTTTCATTTATATGGGATTATGATATAGAATATAAATTTTTATTCAAGGGGAGTTTATTGTTAATAGAGGTGAACTGAGGTAATATTTAATGTCACTAAAAATGGTTATTGTAATAATAAGTGAAATTTTGTGTCATATTATGGAGAAAAATAAGTTTTATATTGATATACTTTTTTACTTAACTATTTTTTCACATGATGAGAATAAATCATTCGTTATTAGAGTGAAAGACATATAAATCATTGAAATATCTTTTAAAAATTCACTAGTGATTTATTATTCTTAGTGTTTAAAGATGTGGGTTAAAGGATTGATGTTTTTTGAATAAATAGAAAGGTGAAATTGTTAGACTAAATACTAATAAGTATTTTTTTGGTTTTTTTTGATGAAAAATTAATGTTTAACTCCTCTTAAAGTAATGTATTATCTAATAATATTATGGATATAAATATTGGGGAATGAATTTGAGGGCCATTTGTTAAAGCTTTCTAAGATAACCAAAACCATACTATGGTCTAAAAAGTCAAAATCTTGGTGGTGACCATGATTGAAGGAAAAACTATAATTGGTAT
Organism: Viscum album; assembly: GCA_963277665.1. NCBI lineage: Eukaryota > Viridiplantae > Streptophyta > Magnoliopsida > Santalales > Viscaceae > Viscum > Viscum album. Next base: position 1,236,318,281 of record OY728150.1, read on the forward strand.
GAAGTCCTCACTATTCTCTTAAAGGCTCAAAAAATGAGACAGATGGTTTACACCACACCAAGGTAGATCTCATGGATAACTATCAAGTGTTATTAAAATTGAAATGATATGGGATTATGACTACCAAATATGTGTGGTGATTTTAATTTTTTAGTAAATTACAAATCATATAACGGTATAAATAGTTTTGGTGCTTGTGTTTTGAATATGAATTTGAAAAAATACATGTCTACCATTGGATGAAAAAAAAACTAGTTGTGGTTCTAGTCATTATTTAGAAGTAAAATAGTGAACTATGAAAGAGCATAAGTATTTTACGATGAATTTAATGTAAATTTGAAGAATGATCTAATTGGAAAATAGTTACTAAATAAAAATTTCTTAGTTATTTCATTATATAAATATATTAAAAATTAATATTATGAGGTTTATGGTGATAATAATATATTTTTGTTTTGATTTGATGAGCTAATGTCTTGAAAAAATGATATAACTCATAGTAGAATTCTATTAAACCATGGTAGGTTAAATACTGGAGAAATGTCATATTCAAAATTCATATCTCTTGGGGGATGATTTGAGATTAAAAGGGAATATTTTAAATCTGGTTTAGAGGGTATGGATAGATGAATTTTCTACAATTCATAATTTTGATTAGAGGTTGTGAGGAATATAAAAATTGATATTCCCTCTGGTGATTACATAAATATATTCTCTAATATGGAAGGTTGATTGAGATAGAATAAGGGATATTTCAAAAGGTATATTCTAAAGGATAAATTTCTTGAAAGGGATAAGGTTAGAGAGTATTCTGGAAGATATATCCTAAAAAAATAATATATTTAATAATATTGATGAAGATGTCCTAAATATCAACACAAATCATTATGTTATCACTTATGTTGGTTCATGGATGTAAAGGGTTCACATAAAAGTATCAAAGATATTTTGAGTGAAGATATTAGGAAATTATAATTTTTCTAAGGCTCGTAAACCTTTGAGACATTGAGTCCACTAGATTAATATTATATCTATATATAAACTTCCTTTTTAAGAAAAAGGGAGATAAATGATTTTTTTAATGAGAGAAAATAGATGGTTGACTGTATATTTATGAGAAACTTTTTTTGTAACAAGATTCAATGTTAGAATAATTTATATGAAACAAATATAGAATTATTTTTTATTTATTGGTGGAATATTTTTTTATTTAAAATTTATATAGATTCTATTTTTTTCATGGGTATTTTTGATAGATTTATTAAGAACCTTCATCTATATGGGTTGAGAATTTCAGTGGGAATTTGAATATTCTACATTGGTGGATTAGTCATTATGAAATATATAAATCAAAATGATGTTATCAAAGATTGAAAATCAAAAAATAATTTTTATGGATATGTTTTATGTTTCCATTAATGGAATGTGGGTTTAGAAAATCAATGGAGGAGTAATGGGTGTGCCAAGTTGCTGAAAATAGATGTTGTATGCCTTTCAAATCATGAATATTTATTCACAATGTGAAAGGGATTTGTGATGTTCATATTAGAACTTAATGACATGTAAAAAGGGATCCCAAGGTCTTACATATAAAATTCCTAAAGAGAATCATTATTTCATTCTATTACACGTGTCAAATTAGTATTATAAAAATAAAGGTCTTGGATACCTTATTTGTTCAGGCATTGGAACACACACGAGAGGGTTTGGTCAAAAACACCCCCCTCTATTATTATTCATTCTTGTGGTTCTTGTTTGTGATGTGATGGAATTATGGATAAGTATTCATCCTATACTTCTCCTCTTATTTATTCCCTAACAAATTTCAACAATTTCTGGGATATTCGTACTAGGTCAAAAAGGTTTATTTCAACAGAGATTGATGAAATAGCCTATTTTTTCATATTTTCCATACCTAACTCCTTGAGTAAAACTTCATATAATATTATTTTACTTTCATTCATCATTCCATCAAGATACATCACCATTCAGTATTTTCAAAGCCTTTTATCCCTAGATTAATTCATTTAGATATTGATTCAAATGTTTTATTCCGGGATTTCCTATAGATTAGATCCTAGGATGCATCATTAGTGGACAACATTATATGGAAAATGGTTCTATAATAGTGGGATGACCCAGTGAGGTAACCAAAAAATATTCTTAATTTTAAATAATTCAATTAATTTTCTTATATTTAAATGATTATTGTTTCTTGGTGTTATTTAGAATCTTGGGGCATTGAGATGGGTCTGGTAGATCAAGGGAGATGTTGGATTTGCTTTGTAGGCCTTGAAATTTGTTTTTAGAACTTATATTAAAAGTGGAGAATCTATTAATAAAGTATGGGGTCATGTGTGCTTTTCCTATGTAATATAATTTTCTTGTGTGATGCATTTCATTCTTGGGCACACCACCTAATGTTTTTCCTATATATAAAATAAATTTAATGGGGTTTTTATAATAAAAATCACTAATTATTATTGAAAGTGGGGAATTCTTAGTATTACGAAAATCCTCAATTGTTATCTTGACACCTCAACCATCGATGGTTTGTCCCACGACCATGTTACACGAATATCCTTCAAGCCTCTTTAGAGATATGGTTGGACCATAAGATCCATAGAATATGTATATGGGATTGAAATAATTTAAAACTCCATTGTGGACATCAGATAGATCTGGATCATTGGGAAAAGGATTGGAAGGGGATCCATTTCATTTCTAATTTGGCCAAACTTATGAAAATAGAATCTAGACTAGTTTACACCAAGCTGGGTGTGTTTACTGACCAAGAGTGACCCTATGTATCAAGATTGAACAAGAAAATTCCCTCTAATACTACTAATGTGGTGAGAACTTTTGTAGATGAAATAGATTTTATGACCTTTTAATTATGCTTTGGGATGTGAATTCATAATGAATTGGGTGATGATTTGAGATTATGGTTCAGACAAAGAACCAAAATATGGGTTTCTATGTTCTAATTAGATTAAGGGGACCCAATGGGTACCCTGTTGACTATATGACCATGAGCATTGTATGTTAAATTAGTTGAATTCTTTATCACACATACATAATTGTGGGATGCCATGGACCATTCCCTTGGATCTACGATGGATTTTTTAAGGTTCCCATATATATATATATATATATATTCCTTTATTGTTTATATTTGGCTATAGGAGACATGAAAATAGTTCTTGGATAAAGGTTGCACATATTCATTGATATTTATCTGTGGTTGTGGGAGTCCTTGAACAATTCATTTTGTTTGGTGTCCACATACTGAATAAATATTCATATTTTGTTTCGGGATGCCTTGGACTATGTCCTTAGATCTATGATGGCCCTTTTTGGGTCCTAATATACATCTATATAGTCCTGCATGGATGGAGATTCTATGTAGTTATAGCTCGACAGTATGGGTTATCATGGATTTGGAGCTCTAAGATAGGGCTATCATGGAACTCATTCCTAGATTCATGAGGATATAATTGGTGATGAAAATAATTTATAGCTCGGTGACTAGGTTTTCATGGAATAAGCACTATGAGTCATGAGGATGGATTACGACTTCTATAGAATTGCATCACACATGTTACATGGGAGTAACAATCTTTGTAATGTGGTTAGAGACACTCTAGAAATGGTGAAAGAAGGTTTGGTTGAAAAAATATCAGAAAACAAAGTATCAATAGTAATTTATAATTTGTATTTGACATTTATTTCAGTTATATATGTCACATACACAAATCACTATATATGTTTGTTAGTACGGGGCCTCATTGGCGATTCCCTACTTTTTTGTACTCATGCCTTTCTCTGGTTTCCACTCCACATGGGTACCTAAGGATAAATTCACTAGGTTATAATAATTTGTTGGTTTGAGGAATAAGATAGCATGGTCCTGTAAGATAGCTCAAATGTTATCAGGATATTGGATGAGGTTTGGCTATGAGATGTAGTATAACCCTTTTTGTTTTATTTATTATATTTTATTATGCATCTTTGACCGGACTAGTGGTTAGAATTTTGCATCTATAATATGGTGATTCGAGCCTTAACTGTATTTTATTTATTATTGATGATTATTTATTTATTTTAGGTACTTTGAATACTTGTTATTGTGGGTGGTATTTAGTAATTTAATTTTTCTTATTCCTTCGGATATAGTGGGTATTGCTTCCAACCAATACCACCTTAGACCCTTAAAAATATTCATAAGCCTCAGAAATTTTGGGAGGTGCACCTGAGGTCATGTGGTGAACCATTTCAGATAATATTTATAGAGTGGGTTGATTCAGGATGTTACAATGTGATATCAGAGAATTTCTGTCTATGTTGTTTTAAAATTTTGGGATCTTACAAACATGTGATTTTGGAATTTTTTAGAGTCTATGATGGGTACCAGGTTAATTAATTTACAATACCTATTTTGTTAGGATTTCCAAGTTACCAAAGAATAGGGATTATATACTAATTTTTATTTTCACATGTCTATTAAATTTTCTATTTTTTAAACACACATATGGTTTGGATGATGGATATTTGGATCCTATCTTATTAGAAAGAGGAAAGTGATTTTCTTTTGACTCATGGCCTATATAGACAGAAGGTATCTCATGGATCCTGAAAGGCATGTTGTATTCACATGTTATAGGCATTATAGTGTGTGATTTTTTTATTTAGAAGAGATATATTTGTTTAAATTGTCTGGAATTTTAGATATGGTGTTTTCCTATATTATTAAATGGAGAAATTATAATTAGGTGGTATGATTGGTATAGGGATTATTTTCAAATGGAAGGTAATGTTAATCTATGGTGAGATGTTCCATGAGGAAGATAAAGATGGTGTGGTCATCAGGAACATAAAGTGAGATGAATTTGGTGGGTTATAATGAAAATGGTTTATAACCTTTAACCATACCATCTATGTAGTTTCTGTATAGATTTAGTTGTGGGGACTATAAATCCAAGGAAAATTCTGAGGTGAATATTCTCGTAGATCAATGATTCCCTACTTGTGGGTGGTTGTATTGGATTATGACACCTTTCATTTGTGAGACCCTATTGATGGGTGTTTTGACATGTTCATTTTGGGTGAAATTTGGATTGTAATGATCTTGATACACTATGATTTGCAGACTTATGTAGGTATTCCTAGGACTAAGTAGTCATAAATAGTGACCTTCACATGAGGCCTTGACTTTGGTCTATGTGTGAAAGTCTAATGACCTTTGGTTTGTGACTTGGGAATGTGGTGTGGTTCCATGATGTTTACAGATTGAGGGGTTACCTAGATGTTGTGAATACTTTGTCCTCTGGGATTTATTCTTGATAGGTTCCATCAAGTTTCTATAAAATCCATTTTAATTCCTTGGTTTTCATCTAATGAAATCCCCTTGAATTCTTGTGGTCATATTTGAGGATGGTATTGAGGGGCATGATCATTCGGATTCATGACCATACTGTTCCAATGTTGTTTAATATCGGAATTGATGTTGACCTTTGATGTGAAAATCATCAGTGGTTAGATCTTAGAATGATTATTTTAATAAAGTAATGAAACTTAGGGTGATTGTTAGTCATGTTATTGGATTTAATATTATTAAAGGTTGGGTTATGTATGGGAATGTCATGGAAGCCTAAAACATAATTATGGTAATAGTATAAGATGAAATATCAGCTGATTTAATGGGTGTTTGAGCTTAGTAATGGTTATATGTAAATCATGATATTTTTAGTTGTCTAAAGATAATGTTTATAAGAAAGTGATAAATTCTAGGTTTTCTAGTCATTCAAGATGTAGGGGACATTCTATAGATGTTAAAGGCTATTTGGGATATGTGAATGGATATATCGAGATAAGGAACATATTGTTTTTGATGAAATAAATGTGTAGTTCACTGACTAGAAAGATGATATTTTGTTTTAAATTTGTATGATTGATCATTTGAGTTTATATTAGAATCATACAAGCCATGGTGGATTAATTCGAGTAGTGTGTTGGTGATAGTTCCATGGAAAATTATAGTTCACAGCTATGTAGAATAGAGTTTTGAGGTGGAAGTGTTTTTTAATGAGTCCCTCTTGGGTCATGTTAGTTAGGAGATGGTGATATTCTTATAGATAAGGAGTATTGGTTCCTTTTATTTATTATATGTATCCCTGAAGTAAGAGGTTACATTAGAAAAGGATGGGTTTCTGGTGGTAATCATCAATGAAATCTTTCTGTACTCTCAGTGTAGAGATGATCATGTCCATCATCTTGATATTTTCTTGAGTAAACTGAGAGAGAATAACCATTATTCCTTGATATTTAAATGTCTTTTCCATTTTTATGAAGGGCATCTCTGTGGGTTTCGCTCGAGGAGCATTGTAAAAAAAATTGGTGAGGAGACCACTATAGACTATTAGAGGATACCCTTATGGGAGAAGTGTCATTAGATTTATTGGAATAGTTATTAGATATATGAGAAGTTTTTGGAAATTAATGAGTGATATATTTTGATTTATCTTATCTCATGTAAACACGAGATATGATGTTTGAATTAGAAATTAGATGGATTCAGTGTGTTGACATTGAGCACAGAATTTTTCGGTGTGATTAGAAGGAAATATGTGGCTCACCCATGATTCATGACTTCATTCAGTGGTGATCTAGTTTAATCACAAGTTTTATTTGGTGAATCCATATTTCATCACTTGGTTCAGTGGTCAAATCATTTGACAAAATATTTTTCTATAATTTTTAGGGGGGTGAAAGTTGAGATGAAAAGTGATGAGGATTACATTTTGGTGGAAATTATTGTGTAAACTAGGTATGTTAGTCTCATGGTTTGAGTAAGTCATTTTAGAAATTATTGGAATAAAATTAGGTTTTTCTATGACGTTACGAGTAAAGTTAAACATATGTGGGCCCTATGCACGTTCAAGGGCTACACATCTATTTTATTTTGGAATTGGAGATGAAAGGTGGTACCAACTTGGGAATGTTTTTGTTTTTGTTTGTGTAAGGTGATATGTAAATTGTGGCGAGTGCATCATTATACCATTGAAAATGTGTTTAGGTAGTGAAAATGTGGATGGGGAGCATTGTGAATCACATTAATACTTGGAAACATTATCTTATGGAAGGGAGAACCAAAATTCAACTAATGAATTGATTCATGAATGAGTGGTATTTCAAAATAGATAGGTGTAATGGAGTGTGTTCTAGGGATCCAGTGATGGTTACGAGTGGTGACATATGATTCGGTGAATAATGTGCCTCATGTATATATTTTCCTAGTAGAAGATATTTTGGAATTTTGTAGTAGATCGTGGTAAATTGTGTGTGGTTTTCAAACCCTTTTTGTTTTGGTTCATTGGTTGAATTCATGAAAATAATTCTTTGGGGGATTAGTTTTATGGTGGCCAGATTATAAGAAACCAAGTTTGAATTGGACATGAATTTCAAAATGAATTTTTATATTCTATATTATTGGATGATTCATTTTGAAATTTAGATATTAGAATGAGTTTATGAGGGTTTAAAATTATATTTTTTTCAAATGTGGTTTAAGTTTTGATCGAAGGTTTGGGGTTTAGGAAAGCACCATAAGAAGAAATAGTGTGAAGGGAGGCTGAAAATAGTTTTTGTGGTCTCTTCACATCAAGAATAGTTATTAATTGTGTAAAAGGGGTTCATGTAGAGTGTTTTAGTGGTTCATGATGTGAAAATGGGGATCTTGGGGGATTACCAAGAAAAATCATAGTGTGACATATTTGGAAATGTTGTGACATGTGTCACCTTATTTTTTTTAATGGTAAATAAGGGCCCTGACTCCATTGTTTATTTAAGAAATAGAACGCACATGGGAGGGTTCAACCACCACCTTCGACTAGGTATTCTTCTATATTCATAGAGTTATTTGGATCAATTCAATGGAAATTTAGGTAAATATTCCTCCTCTACTTCTCCTGTCATTTATCCTCGAATAGTTGTCACTAATTTATGGGTTGTTCCTTCTAGGTCAAAAAATATTATTTCACCTAAGAATGAAAAAATCACCCATTTTATTTATCGTTTCCTTCCAAAATGGATAGAAGGGAACTCTATATTATGTCCTTGGGATTATTCACATTTTCCCATTGATTTATATTTCTATTCAATAATAATTAAGAGTTTTTTCCAAATATTAATTCATCTATTTGTTGAAACAACAGTTTTAATCTGGGATTTTCTATAACCATGCTTCAATGGTGCATTGGGAGTGAACCACACCCTATGGTTGATTATATTTTCATGAATGTATAACTCGATGAGCTAACCATCAATATAAAATGTTTTAACTAATTAAATTTATTAAATTTATTTTCTATAATTAATTAATTTTTCTTTCTTGTCTCTAGTTAGGAGATATGGTCTTTGAGATGGGTCTGGTTGATCAGAGGTGAGGCTAGATATGCTTGGTAGACCTTGGAAGATGTTTCTATCCCTTGGAATGAAATTTGAAAATATATAAATTATTTAGGTGGTAATTCATGTTGGACCATTGGAATTTAATTTTATTATGTGATGCACGTAGATTGTAAAGGAAGACACCAAGGGTATTTCCCCGATATAACATAAAATTAGTTTTTTAATTAAATTGAAGAATGTATATTAAAAGGGGGAACACATAGGGTCACGAAAAACAACCTGCGCTTTCTTGATGCCTCGACCATCGAAAACTATGTCCCAGACCTTGTGATATATATATCCTTCATTCCTCTTGTGAGGTAAGGCTAGAACATGAGACCTTTATCCCATGTTTAGGGGACCATGACATTAGAGGTCTTCCATATGGGATTCAATATGATCAGGCTAATAGATTTGAGGAAAGGAGGGGAGACCATATCCTATACGGTGTGACTATTCCATGGTAGAAAAATTATAGGTTGTCTGGGATTGGGTTGGGTTAGTGGACCGACCTAGACCAAGCATGAAGATTGATATCTTTTATATACTATCCCTTAACTTCTTCTAATGTGGTGAGAACCTGTCTGGTCAATAAGGTTGTATGAACCTATTAAAGATAATATATGACATGGGATCATTATGTTTTGAGATTCTGATTAAGAATAAGGACCCATGAAAGGGTGCCTCTGCTGTACTGAGACCTAGGGGATCGTGTGGGCGCCATATGGAATGATCGACCCATAGTTCTATAAGTGAAATTGGTTGAATGTGCGATCATTCATACACAATAATGAGATTAGTTGGACTTTTTTGGTAAATATTTAATATCCCTTTTTGGGTCCCCATATACATATATATAAAATTATTTTATATCTACGGACACATGATTCTTTTGTTATATTTATTGGATTTGGGGTGCATATATTCATAGTTGTTCATCATTGGTTTTGGGGTTCCATGAACCAGTCCTTGGGTTGATGGAGAATATTATGCATAGATATTTAGACATAATTGGTGTGTTCATTGAACAATGTCCTTGGATTTGTGATATGTTATTTTTTGTCCCTATTTATATCTAAATAGTAATCCATGGTTGGAGATTCTATAGAGTTGGGGTTTGTTAATTTGGGATACCATGGATTTAGATATATGAAATGAGGTTATCAGGGTACTCATTCCTAGAGTCTTGAGGATAAAATTGGGGATATCATGGATTTGGATGTCGTTGATAGATCTACCATGGTATAGTTCCCCATATTTTTTAGGATGGTTTGGGTTTCCATGTAATTTGAACCCACATGTTACTTGAGAGGCGAGGTTTTTATGAGATGCTTAAAGACATTGTGGAACAAGACGAAGTAGGTATGGTTAATCAAGGTTATAGACCAAAGGATTGATAGTAATTTATTTATTTAAATATTTCCATTATTTCATTTAATAATTTCACATTCATATATCACTTCATATTCTAGTTAGTATACGACTACATTGTTGTTTACCTACTGTGTTTTTAACTCAAACCCTACTTGGTATTCCACATCACTTGGGAACCCAATTAGACATTCACTTGGTTGTAGGAACAAGATTAGCCAAGGCATGGGATAACACGGTTGATATGGATAGATCTAATGGTATCATAAGATTGGATGAGGTTTATATCCTAGATGTTGTAAATACATTTTTATTTTATTTCTTTTATTTTGGTATGTATCTATAACTAGACCAGTGTGTGGAATGATGAATGTATAGTATGATAGTTATATCCTTTATTTTATTTATTGTTTTTTTCTAGGTATTTTATTTATTATGCATACTCTGGTTATTTACTATTATGGATGGTATTTGGTTATTTTTTTATTATTTTCCCTCTAATATAGGTGGTATAGTCTACCCATAGTACCACCTAAGATCCCCACTAATTTTTTGTAGTCTTTAGCATATTAGGAGGTACGCCTGAGGTCATGTGGTCAACAAATCCAGCTATTATTTATAAAGGTAGGCGAGGCCATAGATTATATATTAGATATTTTTATAGAATTTTTTCCTTCATATTTAACTTAAACTGTTATTTTGAAAATAATTTTCATTGGAAATTGTTCATCATTAATATTTAACTGAAATAACTTTTTTATAACTAAAGATTAATTATTTTTGGAAGAATAAAATGATATATTTTCTCTTGGTTCCGGTAAATGGAATATAACATAGATAAGTAGGGATTCTCCTCTTTCACCAAAATTTTAAGATAGTATGTCATGCATGCTATGAGACCTACTTTTGTGGCTACTATAGGGAGGTTTTTACCCATGGGTGTGTGAAGAAGTTAAAAATATAGGAATGTTTTTATAAGAACATAGAGAATAAATACATGAGTTGAGGACTTTAATTTTAGAAGTCACTACTAAACTCTAATAATATAAGGACTTGTTTCTTGAATAATATTAAACTAAACCACTGTAGGAAGAAGAATATACACCCACTAAACATTCATAAAGAGGAACCAAAGGAGAACAAGTAGGAACTAGTGAAACATTTAATGTTTAACAATTCCTTATATCTTTTAGAATATAATTATAGGGTTAATATACCAACCTATATACATGTGATACCCATATATGATTATCATGGATATTCAAAACCATAGGTAATTGAATATAAAAAAAGTGGAAGATGATTTAATGGTTGATCATCCCTCAACTTTCTCCCCCTTATGTATTATCAATTAGATTGAATCCCCCCTTTGGGTTTGTTTTACTTTTTTTTTAATTTATTACCTTTTACCTATTAGAAATTATCAACGTATATTGTTAATAATAATAATTCATTAAAAACATAAAGATATATATATATATATATGTTACTAAAAATATATATTTCATTATTTTAATGTTTTGTATGATTATAATTAAAATAGAGTATTTATAATAAATTAAAATTTTATTTATTTTAAAATTTTATTTGGAATGCATATTTTTATGTGATGAAAAAGAAAAATACAATTTAAATTAACTATTATGGGTCATGTTAATGTTGAATTATGTTTTTTCAAATAAGGTGTCTTTAATCATTATTATTATTAGTTTATTAGAGTAATAGTTTTATTTTTATTGAATAATTATTATTTTATCAACCCCTATAAACTATTGAAATACTCAAATAGTAAAAAAATCTCCTAGGGATATTGTAACACCTAAAATCCTAGTACGAATCCTATTTTTCAAAAAAAACCCCTATCAACTGTGAGGTCACTACATCATTCGATGAATGACTTGTTTATATATTGGATCAAACGAGGCATCCAAAAACTTGTACACTCAAATATTATGATAAAAAAATAATCTTTACATATTGTCTTTGATACCAACTTATGATACACAAATTTAACAATCCATGACTATATTATCAACATCCAATATCAAGTCGCATACATACCCAAGACCTTATTTTGGTTTTTATTTTTAGAGTGTTAAGAAAACCACCTTTACATAATAAGAAACAAGTATTTCTCATCATATGGGTATTTTTCCATTTATAACCATATTCTAATACTCTATAAGAATACTTCATCGTCCCCTTAAAATTTATTCACACTTGATTCCCTTCCATTGATATCTTATAGAATATCATTCATTGTAACCTATAAGATGGAAACTTAAGATATGGTGAGATCAGATTCTCAGTAAGGCTAAACATGGTAGATATAATTCAATAATCATATGTAATCATAATATAAGTATAATTTAATGAGATAATTATCATAACTTACAAAATTCATACCCAATAAGTCAAAGTTCATTATTCAAGAGTCATGTCATAAGGTTTTTTTATAACAAAATACATAAGTCGTAAGAGTAAATAATCATCGATTATTAATCATGAACCCTAAGAAAATATAATAAGAATAATACATAATTTTTTTTAAATTCACATAAGAATATAAAATCATTTCAGTAGTCATGGATCATTTTGAAGATTATTATCGTGAAAAGAGGCCAATAGTTTATTTGGTTCAAATACAATTATAATCATCTCATTAATCAAGATTTGATACCAATTATGTCATAATAGAAATAGTCCCTTACTGAACATGGTTCACTCGCAATTCTAGTTCATATTATCACATGACATTACATTCTTTTCCCAATGAAATGGATGACAATATAATTTTAGGCCCACCCATCACATTTTTAAACCCATACATAAGTGTTCCATAATAGTATAAGAACATTCCTTATTTTATCATATCATAACATATATAAAAAATAGTTTTAATAAATATTTTATTATCATGTTATCATATTACATATAGATAAAGGTCATGTATTTTATTATAAGAACATTCATCATTTCATCACAGCGACACATGGAATGAAACGACCTTCATGAAAATATTTTTTTAAAATTATATTCTTAATCCATGCATAAAAAGAACATCAATGGGATCATTATAAAATATCATAAATTGAGAAGTAAAAACATTAAATTATATTGAACTAGATGAATGATACATTTAAAATATCAATGGAGCATTCCTTTGTATATAGGGAAAATATTATTTTCCTTTAGTATCATTAAAAAATAATAATTTCCATAATATTTATAAAATTATTATCATAGAAAATAACCATAAAAATTTTTAAAGGAAGATTAAAAATAATTAACGTTTATTATGATAGGAAAATAAAATCATTTGATAAATGTAAAAACATATATTCATTTCCTAATTTTTTCTAAAAAGTCATAATTATTCTGTTTAGAGAACATACTGAGAATTCCTTTCTTAATATTTTGAATAGAAATTCAAATATATTTTATGATGAATATAATAAATCATTAGATCATAGAAAAAAACTATTTGAAAATATTTTAAATAAAATGGATGTGGAAGAAAGCGTTCACTAACCAAAGGGGATAAATAAGGTCATATTTTCTAGAAAAAAAATTTATCAATCATTTTAGGTACCAAAGAGTTGATAGCATAAGGAAAACATAAAAACCAAAGAATTTATCTGAGGGGAAAAAAATATATGTCATACCATAAGAATTTTAAAATATTTTCCTTTTAGAATAAATTCAATTTTGTTTCTATTTTTCTTTATACATAACACCATGTTATGTTTTTGTCACACACAACACATAGTTATCTTGAATTACACACAAAATCGAGTTTTAACACCTTTTAATATCATACTATTTTAAAAATAAATTTTAACACTTTTATAAATTTTATTTTTTAGAATAAAAATAATTTGTGAATTCATAATGTCAAAATTATCTTACGGTGAATTTTTGAAATGTTTCTGAGAATTTTCATTTTTGATGAATACTGAATAATATTGCATTTTAGTTGAAAATTCTATTTTTTTAAACTATTAATAATGTTAAATTATCTTTTAAATTATTTATAATGTCTTAATAAATCAATTATATATATATATATATTAACCTTTGGGAGGTCCTTAGAATAATTTTTATATTTAATATAGAAATAAAGTCTTAATGAACTTTTGATCATTTTCACATTGAAACCCCATTTTCTCTCAACTTCTGTGGGATTAGAATTAAATATAAAATTTTCACTTATTTTGATTTAATTTGGAAAAATTTAATTACACTCTTTTAATCAGTATAATTTTTATATTCTAAAATGATTAATATAGTTCTTGGCCGAAAATATTATTTAAATTTATTATAATTAATTACAACGGTTAAGATAAAATTAAACATGATAAGGGTATAAACCTTAAAGAAGAACAAAATAACTGAGACAGTTGTCTGAAATCTATTGAAGTCCAATTTTTAGATCATGTACCATATTGTTTTTAAATTTTATGAGTTTTTGGGAAACATTTTTATGAAAGTAAACCTTATAATATGCTAAGAAAGGAAAAAATGAAAAAGGAGGAACCATCCTTAACATTAAAATTTATAAAGGATTAGAGTATGGGAGAAGCTACATATTTTAGGTTATAAACATTAATTTGAAATGTAAATTATTATTTTTAAATTATAAGTTAACTATAATTTCAAGAGATGAATTACTTACATTAAATTCTAAACAAAGGAAAATGAATGGATTATTTTGTTAATAATTAAAAAAAATAAATGATATAATTAATATAAAAAATAAAGTAAATTTATTGAATTATTGCGTTTCATTATTTTTTAAGATGAATGTTATCATGTTAAACAAATTTTAACATAATATAATTGAGTTAAATAATTATATTTATATTTTAAAATTAAAATTAAGTAAATAATTCCAAGATTGACATTAATAACATTTTATAATAAATGATATTTTATTAAGTGATTTAAATTAACAAAAATCATTTATTCTGCCAAGTAATTTTTAAGTTTTAATAAATTTAAAATATTTTAACATTGGATTAATTTTTTTAAAATTTTAATATATTTACCCATATATAGTAAAAACATTGTTAGAATTATTTGGGGTAAAGAATTTTTTTTGCTCGTTACATGCGCTTGTTTTAAAATTAATTTACAACACACATAAGATTTATATTTAGTAAATTAGATATAACATATAGAATTAATTGGGTCTATATTTTCTAATAAATATAACATTAAATTATTATTAATGGTTATATTATATAATATAAAAAACAAGTTACCTTAATAAAAAAATGGTAAATGTGGGGAATCTTAGAAGATAAGGAAAAAATAAAAACAATCCATTATTTTTGTTTTATAGACGTTTTTCTAGAAATTAATTCCCATTTATTATATTTTTTAACATTTTTTTCAGAACATATTGTATAAGAGGCCTCCAAATAGTGTATACCTTCAAGTATTTAAAATAATAGCACTCCCCATCCATTATAAAAAGACATTCACTCTTCCCATTCATCACACATCTCAATCAACTTTTTCTTATTCAAAATCTGACCAAATTGTCTACCAAAATCTCTCCCCTCAACCCATAGACCTCTCCTTTAGAAAAAATAAAAACAAGTAATCCCTTTTCTACAAACCAAATGGAATTACCTGTGAAATAGGTAACATTCTTAAATATGAAAATATGTTTTATTTGTCTCTCCACCCCATAATTTATTATTATTACAAGATTATATAAAAAAATAAGTATACTAAATATACTATGATTTTTTTATTTAATGTTTTTAAATACATCTACACACAATTAAATCAAATTGGTAACAAATTTCTCATTCACATCTATAGTGGACTACCACCTCACGAAACGATGTTGTTCTTTTTTTCATTTACCACCAATCATAATGGGGAATTATGATGGACACATTATTTATGTGTGATATTTATGATATTTATACCGTATTAATACTTATTTAATTTTTATATAATACATACCTTCATTCTTTCCATTTTTTGTAAATATAATAACATCATTTGTGGACGGGTGGACTACCACCTCTTTAAAGTGATATGATATGTTCACACATTTCATGGAATGTATTAACGATGAGTTTAATTAAACGTATGTGAAATAAATGAAATATATTTGATATTAATTACATAATTAAAATTTGAAAATATAATATATCATTTTCTTTCATACCCTTTTCGCACACTAAATAGTGATAACATTGTTTTATGGATGTGTGGACTTTCGCCTCCTCGATGTGATGTGATTATATTTACATCACAAGAATTATATTTATAATTATATATGAGTAATTAGAAGGTTATTTAAAAATAATAATAATTATGGAGATATAAAATGTCACTTCCTTCTTTCTATAACAATCTTGGAAACCCATGAGGGTTTTTCATGCGTAGTTCAACCTATCACCCAGGTGATTGTGATGTTGGATATTTTTTTATAAACAACATTCATGATTGGTTTTGAAAGTATAATTAATTTATAAATATTATAATTAATTAGTTATTATTATTCTATATAATTTTATATAATGATCCCTTTGGCCAAAGTTGACCTTCGAGTGTCATTTTTGATACATGGACTGAATTTGGTAAAAACACCTAACATAAACATTATTGTTTGAGTAACAATATAAAGCAATGAAATAAGTGATGTAAATGTAATAATAACCATGAAAAAGGTTATTAATATATTAAATAATTATGATATGTTTATTATTCATGATGACAAAGACACACATGGAAAGTCAGACTTATGCTATGGGATTTTCTCTCACTTTTTTACATTTGTGACATAAATGTAATATTCACCACTAACTTCTTTGTATGTGGCGTTTCTTCTAAAACCATTGATATTTCATATCATAAATCCTTTTATCTTCAGGTTATTTAAATTTTTAATTTGAATTAACTCATATAAGTGGTATTTAATTGAAAATTACCAAGTGGTAAAAATAATTATTTCAATCTCACATTATTTTGTGATTGTTAACCTTCTCTTGAAAAAATCACTCCATTATGATTATTTTTATTTAAAATTTAATTTATCATAAATTTTAAAATTATCATGAAATGGATATTATTATTTTCTAAACTGTATTCCATTTTTACATATGGTGTTCACTTTGAAATTTAATAAATTAGCATAGGAATTACGGATAAATCTGTATCTTTTATTAAATATGGATATTTGAATAGGAAGGTTCTTCATTCATTAAATTTATTATTGGATATATGAGTAATAATTTGGAATTTCACAATCCAGGTTGGGGATCAATTATTTCAAGCCCCTAGATGCATCGGTACTCTAGTTAGATGAATCAGTTGGCCAAATCAGAGTTATTTAAACTATCCTGAGAATAAATCTTGATGATAAGGTATCATGTTCCAAGGAAACATGACATACAATAATTATGTATTAACTATATTTATAATTTATTTACAATTATTATCCTAGATATTTTTTCTTTTATATTTCTATGGATTAATTTCATTTCATTTTGTTAATTAAATGACACTTGTCTCTGTAATATATTGTTCCATATTGAATATACATTATCCAGATATTGGTATTGTATGTGATTTTAATTATTTACCTTCCCATGATGATTATTCTCATTTATTATTCATTGATTATATTTTACTTATCCCTTACTGATCATTTTAACTCACACATATTTTATTTCCTTTCCCAGGGTTAGGAAGAAGAGATTTTTGAATGAGTTTTCAAGGATACATTTTATTAACATTTGTTATGTATTTTTTTTCTTTTTCCTAGTGTAAAAGGGTTATCATGTATGTAATATCATTTTATGAAACTAATAAATTGGTTGTTCCATTGGGATTCTAATATTATATCTATTCTAATGTAATAAAGTAATATACTAGATCTCATCTTACTAGGGTTAGACAAATACTGTTGGTATCAGAGATAGTTTATATGAACAGATGAAAACTATATTTAAAAAATATAAATTAGAGAACACAACCCTATGATACAATTTTAGGATAAGTATGGAATAACAAATAAAATAAACCATGTTTATGATTATTATATTGACTATGAGTAATTTTTTCAATTTATGTTATGTACTTTACTATTTTTGGGATTATACGTTACGTTTTTTGATTATATGTTCTTATTTAGTGTATGTATTAATTTATAAATGGCTAATAGCTGAAGGAATATGAACCTCACCAGTGCATATGATCCAAAGAGTAATAATAATCATATCTTTTATTATTTTAAGATGATATTTCAAATGGATATAGTCTCCAAATAATTCTCATTTTATGAGGACATAATATCGCATTCTAACGAAATAAGTAAATAATTCTCCATGTCATATGGATTTGAAAAATATATAGATAAGAACATTAAGGAAGATAAACATATGTATAAAGGGAAAATGGAAATAAGTATTTTCCCACATATGATAAGTATAAAAGGAAACATCATGATACATGCTTAAAATGAATGGGAGTTTCTAACATGTGTAGAGAGAGAGGACACCATTCTTATGATTTTATGGGTACAAAAATATTTTACAATATAAAATTGTTCAACTAAAATGAGAAAGGACACTATGAAAATCAATGTCCTAAGCGTCAAAGTAAAATTTCCTAAAATAGGCTAGTGGATCATGTTCAAGATAATGCTACTACCAAATATGAAGAGGAATTATTAATTTTTCTATGAATTTGGATCTTTTAACAATGTTTTAAAATTATTTTATCAATGATGAAATGGTTTTAAGTGTTATGAAATATATAAGTATTGCAGTAAAATACTATTTGATAAAGGATTTTAGAGAATATGTCGAATGTATGAAGAAAATTGATTTAGTGGATTATTGAAATATTTTTTAAAAACATGGTTGAGGGAAATATAAGCCTTAATATATTCTTAATGATGAGGTAATTAGGATTGTACAGTGTTGTGATTCATATGGATAATTTAAATTAGGTACTACTAACTACCATGGAAATGATTCCAAAGTGTTGGATCATAATCATTAAGAAATGCTAACCATTCATGAAATGGAATAAGTTGATCTTTGGAAGGGATATTAGGGTTTAATGTATTAGTTCAGTATATGAATCAACCTTTGCTATGAAATTAGGTATGAATAGTTCAAGGAATAAAAAATGATAATATTGGGCTTAGGAAATTTAAACCTATCATGTATGTATATTTAGATATGTTCTTAGAGTGTGAAATAATTTCTCATCTTTAGTAAAAGGGTATTTAAACACGTTTTTTCTTATTATGAAATTTTTTATGATGTCATTGACCTTTGGTTTATGTATTTGTCATCAAAAAC
Organism: Viscum album; assembly: GCA_963277665.1. Lineage (NCBI taxonomy): Eukaryota > Viridiplantae > Streptophyta > Magnoliopsida > Santalales > Viscaceae > Viscum > Viscum album. The sequence goes on from OY728150.1 coordinate 1,236,337,435, forward strand.
ATTCTCATAATCATTTTTTCTATCACTCTCCATCAAAACGTGATAGTTTGATTTTTTTTCCATGTTCATATTTTCACTAATGTTCCCCTATTTTAAAGCCTAGATTTATGTTGACATTCACATTTTACTTTCACTCTTATTAAGAAGATTTGTTATTAGACCTAGTTACAATGTGGGATTTTCTAGAGTATTATTTTCAAATATCAATCCCTGGACTATTGAGATTACGTTTTAATAGTGGGGACACAATTTATTCAATGTTGGGATAATGTGACACCACAAGACGTTATAATATTATTATTTTAGAAAAAATTAAATGGTTTTTTATAGTTTTCTTTATATAAAGCACCATTTTAGGATTATGAAACACACAACCTTAAGTTATCTTACAATACATACAAAATAGGTTTTTACTGCTTTTTAATGGCTTACCTATTTTCAAACTAAATTTTAACACATTGATAAATAATATTGGAAAAATAAACTTCAATTTTAAATTTTAAAGTTCAAAATTAGATTTGGGTGAATTTTTTATATTTTTCTAAGAAGTTTCGTTTTTTGATTAATTGTAAAAATACTGCATTTTAGTTGAAAACTATCTTTTTTTAAATAATTATTATTGTGTAATTATATTTCAATATTTTTTATGTAAAAATATATAAAACATTATATCTATTAATTTATGTTTGGTCACTGGAATCATTTTTTATGTTTAATTTAGATATAAAAACATAATGAAATTTTGAACATTTTTACTTAAAAAAAACATTCCTCGCCACATCTGCTAAATTAGAATTAAACATAAATTGTCCACTTCATTGAATTGAATTTGAAATTTTTTTTAATAAACTATTTTAATCAGTGTAATATTTAGAATCTACTAAGATCAACTAACATTTTGACCAAAAATATTATTGAAAGTAATTAAAATTAATTATAGTAATTAAAGTAAAATTAAACTTAACAAGGGATAAAACCTAAAAAATTTAAGAAAAAATGAACTACACACTTCTCTAAAATCCATTGGCTTCTAATAGTTCAACCATATCAACTATTTTTTTTAATTTAATGACTTAAGGGAAACATGTTCATGAATTGATCCCATATAATATATTATGTATGGAAAACGAAAAAAATGAACCTTCATTAACTCTAACATTTATAAATATTTAGAGTATAGAATAAGTTATATGGTTTCAGATATTAACATTATTTTCAAAGTTAAATATTTTATTTTATCATTATAAATTAACTGTAGTTTTTAGAGGTGAATTAGTTACATTAAACTCTTAACAAATGCTAACACATGGATTATTTAGTTATCAATTAACAAAAATAAATAATACTATAAATATTAAAAGATAAGTAAATTTATTGAATTACTATATTTAATTATTTTTTAGATCTATATATCATGTTAAAAAAAATTCACTTAAAATATTTTAATTCCACCATTATTTTGATATTTATAAATTAAAATTAGATAAATAATGTCAAAATTTACATTATTCATATTTTAGAATAAATGATAAATTATTAAATGAATTAAATTTAATAAAAATATTATGTTATAAATAGTTATTTTTTTGTGTGATTAGTTAACATATTGACTTCTAGATAATATAACCATTTTTATCATGATTCTGGTTAAAGTAGTCTTTTCACGTTATATGTGCTTGTTTTAAAATTAATTTCCATCACACTGGGAATTTAAATTTTTTAAATTAGGTATAAAATTGAGAAATAAATTTGTGTATAATATTTAAATAAATATTTTTTTAATTTAGTATTAATTGATAAATTAATTAGGATAGAGAGTTAGTTACCTAAATAAAAACTAAAAATGGTTAACATAGGGAATCATATAAGTTAAGGAAAATTTTTTTAAAAATGAACTTATTTTTGTGTAGTGGAGGTTTCCCATAGACCCAAGTCCAATTTAATCCATTAACTTGACATTTTGGCATTATATTAGTTAAGGATGACCTCCAAATAGTGTATACCATTTTGTATTTAAAATAATTTCACTCCCCCTCCATTACAAAAAGGCATTCACTATTCCCGTTCTGCTGACCTATCGAGACACATTGGATCGTCAATAATATACTAAAATTGTCTCCCAAAATCCCAACCCTAAAATGAGAAGCTTAATATTGGTAAAAATCAATCCAAGTAATCCCTTTGGTTCAAACCAAACAGAGTTAATCAAGAAAGAGTTTACTTTCTTTAATGTTAATTTATGTTTAATTTGTATCTCCACTCCTTAATTTATAATAATTTGATTCTTATATAATAAAATAATTATTCTCAATATAATTATATTTTTTCATGTTATCGTTTAATCCTAAACCTATACACACTTCTATATAATGAGTAACAAATTTACCATTGTTTTGTATGGAAAACTACCGACCCGCAAAACGATGTTGTTTATTTTTTCTTTACCACCACTCATGGTTTATAATTATGATGGAAACATTGTTTATATATGTTATATATGATATTTATTTTTTATTAATAATTATGATATTTTTTATAACAAATACCTTCATTCTTTCTATTTTGTGTAAATAAAATAACATTGTTTGTGGACATGTGTACTACCACCTTCTCAAACCGATGTGATAAGTTCACACATTACATAGAATGTATTAAGGAAGAATTTAATTATACATATGTGACAAAAATTAAAAATATATAATTTTTTTCACATGATAAACTACATATAAATATAATATATTATTTTTTTGTTTCCTTTTTCACACACTAAATAGTGATATCGTCGTTTTGTGGATGTGTGCACTACTACCTCCACAATGCGATGTGATTACTTTTACATCACAATAATTATATTTATAAGTATATTAGATAAAATAAAATTTTATTTATGATATAATTTTCATTATTTAAATTTTAAATTTCACATAAATTTTTTCCAAAATGAACATTAAATAATAGGAATGTTACTCTTGCGTATGTACGACACACAGACTCCATGATTGTAACATTGATTCGTTTGTCATAACCATCATTCATGATTTATTTTGACAATATAATTGATGTATATATATGATAACTATTTAATTATTATTATATATATTTTTATATAATGGCCACTTTGACCATATTTGACATACCGTAGTCATTTTTGACACGTGGACTGAATTTGGTCACAACACCTGATATAAAGATAATGTTTTAACTATTTGTATAAAAAATTGTATTAAGTTATTTAAAATTAATAATAAACATAAAAAATTATCTTAGTAAAGTAAATTATTAACATAAGTTTATTATTGAAGATTATAAAGACACATGTCTCCTTTCAGACTCAAGGTAAAAGATTTCCATCTCACATTTGACATCTATGAGATAAATGTAATATTCACGGATTAATTATTTTTGTGTGGGGTATCTACTGAACCATTGGATATATTTTATAATTAATATATTTCTCTTCATGTTATTTAAGGGTTTAGTTTTAATTATATCATCCAAGGGGTTTTTACATGACAATTACAAAGTTGTAAATGTTATCTTTGTTATATCACTTTTTATGATTTTTAACTTTCTATGTGAAAAATTACGCGATTATGATAAATTTTATTGTACCTAAAATTTAACTTAAATATATATTTGTCATTAAATGGGTATTATCATTTCTAAAACTGTATTCTAATTTTAAATATGGTGGTCACATTGACAGTTTTTTGATTAAGAAGGAAATTATTGATAAATTGGTAACTTTTATTCAATATGGATATTTGATAAGGTATTTTGTTCATTAATTAAATATATTAATATATATGAGGAATTATTTGAACATATACTATAATAGTTGGGTACTGGTTAATGAAATCCCCTCAATGCATCGGTAGTCTCATGAGATGAATCAGTTGTCCAAATCAGAGTAGTTTATATTATATTGTTAATAAATCTTGATGGTAAATGTATCACATTCTTGGGAAACATGAAGTACAATAATTAATAATTTACTTTATTTTGAATTCAGTTACTATTTTTATCCATGTGATTTTTTCTTTTACATATCTATGGTTGAATTTCATTATCATTTTACTGGTTAAATGAAATGTGTTTTAGTTATCTATATTTCCATATTTATTATGCCTTATCCATATATTTGTATGGAATCTATGATAAGATATTTATCTTTTCATGATGGTTATTATCATTGATTATTTATTTATTATACTGTAATTAACCCTTACTATGAATTTTGAGATCTCCCTTATTTTTTTAGTTTCTCCAGTTTATGAAGAAGTGGCCTTTGAATGATTTTTCAAAGATGTAGATTATTAGAATTTGTAATGTATTATTTTTTATTTTATTTTACCAATGTAAAATGGGTATCTTGTGTGTATTTTTTTGAAATAGCTAAACTAATGAGTCCTTTGGGATTCAAATATTTTATCTATGTTAATTTAATAAATTAATTCACCCTCTCCTGGCATACTAGGGTCTTGGTGTTATAATATATAGGGTTTAAAATATATGGATCACATAATTTTGATCAATGGAAATTTAATATAAAATATCCAGATAATAAATAGTATTATAGCATTAACCATTACAACATTAGTAGAATTTCAATCATAAACCCGTCGAAGTAAATAACATAACATATAACTTTAAATTCCTTGAATATGAATAAATTCATGATATATTATATCATAGGGGTAATATATATATTATATAAACATAAACAAGTTCATAAAATGAAACATGCCTCAGTAAAATAATATTGAGATGAAGAACCCTTCGAGTTTTGGTAATATCTGAATCAAAACATTGAAAAATAGATAAGCTTATATGGATTTTTAAATCCTTATTATTTTAATGAAAAAAATTATAATATACATTCATGGTTACTATATAAACCACATAAATTAAGTAAGTTGTGAATATAGAATATATCTCATAGAAATAAAAGTGAGATGAGATACAAAATCCACATGTCCTTATATTCTTTGTGGACTCTCTTAACATCATTTATAATAAATTTATATTTATAATAAATTCATAAAAAAAATATTCATTCATATATTTCTAGATATGATTCAACTATAATTTAAAAATATTTTTTCTTGACAATTCTTCCTTAAAAACACCATTATGGGTATTTACTATTTTTCCCCATATATTTCTGTTTCGTGGTTTAGGAACATTTTCCTTGGTAGTAAGGATGTGGAATTAAACTTCACATATTCTTGTGTTTTTGAATAAGAATTCAGAGTTTGAAAATTAACAGTATATTTTTAGTTTATAGTTTTATATTATTAGGAAAAACTATTGCAAATTAAATCCATACATTAAAAGGGGAAACTAATACTTAGTAACTATTTTTTCCCACCAAACAATGGTCTCTAAAATAAAACACGGTTTCTCTTTATGAAAAAGATACAATGTTTTCTCCTTGATCTCATTTTTTCCATACTCTTCCTTAAATAGTGTAAAAATTATTTTCATACTTGGAATGAGAACTATAATGTTAGTAACAATCTTGAGAAGAATGAAATAAATTGTCCGTACATTAACTCTTATAAATGCATGAAAATAGTTTAACAAAATTACACTTTTCACCCATAAAATATATGATCTTTATCTTACATTATAAAATCATAAGTTTTATATATAACTCCATAGAAAACATTAATTTTAATTTTAAATTGATGAATCATTTCCATATAACTCTTACATTTATTTTAATTCTCATGGATATATTGGGAGTAACCTTCATGGTTACATTTGGAATAAATACCACAATATACTCATGATGAACCCTATCAGTTAACTCTATCTAATTACCTAATTTATTGGAGAGATATAATGCGATCAAATTCCCTTGGTTTATTACATAACCAATCACACTACAAAAATAATACCAAGAACCATAACATAATCACAACATATAAATACTGCATAAAAAATAACATTTCCACTTTGAAATCAGTTTTCATTTTTACAAAGCCACACACTCATAAATGAAAACCCATTATTTGAAATTAAAATCTTAAACATGTAAAGGAATATTGAAAACATAAAATAAAAATTAAATCAATAAAATCAATTCATACCATATATGTTAAAAACATTCATTTTGTCTTCTGTAAAAATATATTAAAAAGTAACTCTAAAATAATGTTTTTAATGAAAGTCCCTTACCTAGAGTCTAACTCATCATGTTAATTATTTATATTCCTAAATAATAAACTCGAAATTTATTATATTATTTTTATAACATTTTAAAATTTTATTATTAATATTATATCACTTATTATCACATTCTTATAATTACTTAATTATTTATGTAGATGTTTGACGTTTTTTTATATTCAGTACTTGAGTCCAAAATGAATTTGGTATAACGTCAATTGTCAAAGTGGTCAGGATTTCATAATATATATAATATTATTCCTGAAATTATTATCATTTTGATACATAATGTAAACTTTTAAATCAAACCATCATGTATGGTTTTGAAAAAAAGAACAATCTTGTAATCATGGAGACCATATGTTGTATATGCACATGAGTAATGTTTTCATTTTTCAATTATCATTATGGAAAGAAGTTAAGTATTAATTTATCTTTATATAATTATAATAATATCATAAATATCATATAAATAATCCAAACATACTTATATATATATATCATCTTTGTTATGTGGTGATGAAAAATGAATGACATCGCATTGTGGAGGTGATAGTTCACACCTACACATGACCGACATTGTTATTTTAATTTGCATGGAAATTTCATAATTTGAAAGATATATTATTAAATAATAATTATAATTGTTCAATTAATATCATATATAAACTTTAATTCCATAATTATAACTAGTCTTGATAGAAGGTAACAGAAAGAGAATTATATCAGTTCACGAGGTTGTAGTATGTCGTACACACGAATGATTAATTATTTTTCCATTTTATGGAATTGGATATGAATTTAGGTGATTATTTTAAAATCATAAAATATAATTATATTTAATATATTTTTTATAATGTTTGAATATGATTTGAAGGAAGTTGAAGAAGAAATATAACTAAAACACATAATTAAAAACGAAAAATTTTCATCGGACAATCATCTTTTCTTAACACCTTAACACCACTAAGGGAGGTTTTATGCTTAAAATAAGTGATATAGAATGTGTTTATGTGTTATAAGAATATATTTGGGAAGATATTTTTTGATCCAAATATGTTTTATAGTGTGAATAAAATATAGGGATATGTTCCCTTTTATAAGAGAGGGGAGAGGCACTCTTGAAATTCTTCAAATTTTAAATTAATATAAACTAATATACTATTAAAAATCACTAAAAACTGAATTATATCTAATATAGGATCGTTATGGGTCAAACTAAATTCATAAAAGTAAAATTAAAAATGTTTTGACTATTTTTTATTTTTTATCTTTTATCTTTAACCCTTATTTAACCCCTTTAACTCTTAGCATGACAACATAAAGTTTTAATCTTAAAGGGTTAATATAGTTACTATATAATTACAACGGACCAATAAATGAGTCACTGATGAAATTTTTATCCTTATTTAAATAATTTTATCTAATATTATATATTTATTTTAAAATACCATTAATGTCAATTTTGACACTATTCATTACATGACATTTTAAAAATATCGCAGCAACATGATAAGTTCTAATAAATTCTTATAAAACATCACTAACATGAAAAATTAATCTAATAAATTTATTTGTGAAATTATTTATCTAAAATTATTTTTATTTTAATATTTTTAATATTATTAATTTAATATTTCAATTAATTACACAACTACTGCATCATCATTGTGAAAACATTTAATTTAATTATTTATAACAAACAAATAAATAATAAATTTACATGATGAATATAAAAACTTAATATTTATAAATAAAACTATATTAAAAAAAATTAGTTATTAAAACATAAGTACACCATCATGATTTTTCATTAAAATAAAACACTACAAGGGACTAAAGTCATCCATGTGGCTACAAGAGTTAATATAATCGTCTAAATGATGATTATGGCCAAAAATAAATCAACTAATAAAATTAGGACAAGGTTAAGTGTCATTTTGTAATATTTAAATATTTTTTTACCTTTAATTCCCAGATTTACCCATAACTATGGTAATAAAAACTATAAATTTACTATTCAAATTATCCAAAAATAAAATGATCATATTTACTAAATTTGGATCATCAAATTCTAAATATGGAATCTATTTTTGTAAATTAAATTAACATAATTTTAATAAGTTAATTAAATCTTAATCTCTTTGTGGTGGTGAGGAAACATGTTATTAATGTGAAAACATTTAAAGGATTGAAATGATTTTATATCCAAATTCAGTGTGAATTTCATTCCAATTAACTAAATTGGATTAAATTACATAAATTAGCTCTCATTATACATTAAAACCAATTAAAAATATAATTTAACACTATAAATTATTTAGATGAAAAATTTTCTCAATTAAAATCTTGTATTTTTCATTATTCATCAATGCATAAAACATATTAATGAAATACCAAAAATTATACAAAATTAAATGTTAATATTTATATTTCAATAAATAATTTTATTATTTGAAATAAAATTTATAAAAATTTAATGAAATAGATTTAACCATGTGCGCCATCTCAAGGTGTCCAAATAAACTTTTTAGAAAAATACATCTTCTATGATTAAAATTAGATTGGTTAATTTATAAAATTTAGAAAAATAAAATGGTTAATGATAAATATTAGATTTAATATATTATAAATTTAATTAATATAATAAACAAATAATTAATATTTTTATTTTTTAGTATAAAACACACCACTTTACATTTAAAGAATTTTTTAGAAAAATATTTCCTTTTATTTTAAAAAGGTTTTTATTGTTATTTATAATTAATTGGGAAAATAATTAATTATATATACATGTGTAAATCATATATTCTTAATTCATTTATTCTTGTTTATACCCTCCATTCCAACGACTTGGTTATAATGGTAACATTTTAATAGTAATATTTATTTGTTCATTTATGCTCAATGTAGCATATAAAATATGTTATCGATCATAATTTTTCTCTCTTAGAATCTTGGGATGTTACATTATCCCCCAGTTTAATAAATATCATTCTTTCAATTTGAAATTGGAATAAAAACTACGGGTTTAATTTTTAAAATACCTTTGTTTAAATACCACATCAGAAAAAGGATTAATAAACTTTTACTTTAAAACAATGAATGTGAAGTATGAAGGTCACCAGAGAGAACGAGTACTGGGGTTACATATAGGTAAACATGGATATGGAAAAGAAAAATAACTCTAACATTTTGATGTAGATTGATAGTGAACCTGATCATGATAAAGTTAAAAATAAAAAACCATAAATCTACGAAGGGTTAAAATTTCCTTGATTAATTAGTAAGATAAGTAAAAAGATAAAATTTTTGTTTTAAGATTATTTTCATAGTGTTAAAGAATTATTTTACTACCAATACTAATAACATAATTAAATATACTTATTTTACATGTATATATTCACCCTTTAATCAATTTCCTCCACAAAATCATATTTTTCTCCAAAAAATGAGTATTAAGATGAAGTTTTCATGCATGAAACATTAAAATTAACTTATATAGTGTCATGGACCATCCCTAGGGGCTCGTGCTATGACTACCCCTTTCCCATGATCCATAAGTTAGGGGCAGGCGACAAGCACTGAAAAGGCATATCACTAAAACGGTAGGGCATTTCCTGTTTAACCTATACAGACACACAGTCCAAGAACAAAACAAGAATAAACCACAATGTAAATTGTTATAGTTTATGTTTACTGAAACTAAAGGGGTCGGAATACAATCCCAACTGAAAAGTACAAGTATAACTAAAAGTAAACATAAAACTGAAAAGTAAAAAACAACTCCTAGATCATCCATCGAGGATCCTAACTGAAGGGTAGGTACAACTCACAATCAGTAATCCCTGCGTCACATCATGCCAAATGGTCCTCCTCCGAGCACTGTCCAGTCCTGAATCCCTTAACCTCGATCAATGTTGTTCTTCATCTGCAAAAGACAAAATAAGGTTTGGACATATCCTGTCAAGGGGTGAGTATAATAATACTCAATAAGGACCCCGAGACCCCTGTAGGTCTCCCAGAGTTCCACAAAAAAATACCACGAAGAAAGACTGAAATCTCGAAGCATGAAGCAATAAACATCATCACTAATTAGTTATATTCCCATACATATATCTATGTTATCAATGTATACTCATCCTACACATGATGGAAGGACACCACAAGGTAACACCATAAAAGTAGAAGTACCACATAGGTAACACCACAATGATAAAAGTACCACACAGGTTACACCATGAAGACCACACCACGAAGGTAGAAGTGCCACATAGGTACCACCACGAAGCTAAAAGTAACACACAGGTAATAACAAGAAGATTTATATACCACATATGTAACACCACAAATACAGAACTACGAACATAGAAGAATCAGTTCACACAAGAATAACTTAAGTACAGAATATCATATAATTAGTCATAAGCTAGATCAACGTATTTTGTTAAGAAGCATTACTACTAGCCTAGACATGATCATTAGTTAATAACCCCTACTGACCAACACAGGATCTGACCCACACAAGATTGGTATATGCTGACCCACATAGGATCTTTAAGCACTAAACCACAAAAAATCTGATAGATACTAACCCACATAGGATTGTTAAATGCTGGCCCACTTAGGATCAATGTTCTTTCTTCACATTACAGACATCCATAGTATTCCTCAAACATGGTGTGCTCATGTTCCATAGAATCTGCCCCTCGAGATATCGGTTGTACCTCAACCACTACTAAGCTTCATAATAGAGTATACCATATAGACCATCTCACTCCAAGGGTCCCAACACCGCAGATGGTTCATCAAACAGAAGACCGGATTTCATGTTATGGACCTTTAAGTGTTTCTGTGTTCGGTTGGGCCCTGGTCTGGTCTGACCGAGTCATACCGACCCATCCTGACCCGGTTCGGGTCGACCTGAACCAGTTTGGGTCTGACCTGGCTAGGCTGGGCCGCAAAGGTCTCGTCCTACTAGGTTGCGGCGGTCTCGGCCCACTGGGCCGGGGTTCGGCCCGACCCGTTATGGGGGGCATGGCCTACTAGGCACACGACCCATTGGGCAGGTGGCCCGCTGGGAAGGCGGCCCGCTGTGCATGCAGCCTTACAGTGTGTGGCGAGGCCGGCAAGTGGGTGGAGTGGCCGACTGTGGTGGGGAACGCCCTAGACGCCATTGGGGGAGTGAACCCTGGTTTTCTAGAATTTCTACGAGGGACGTTCACTTCCCTCCATAGTGGCGGCACCACATGGCACAACCAGGTGGCATGTGGGACTAGTTGTAGTGAGTCCTGCCTCCTGTCGTGGCCCATCTATATCGGATGACTTCTCTAGCAATGCGTGATGGTGCGCCTCTCTTCCACCCACAGTTGGCTGGTGTGTCTACCACCTCCTTCGATCTTCTGCGGCTGATGATCCGCGACCCGCATCCTCCTCCGACGTGCTGGTCACACCGCCCTCCTCTTCCACAACCATTTGGTGTGCTGACCACCTCCTCCTACAATTATTGCTTCATCTATGGCCCCTTTCTCACCGAAACCGCAGGATAGCGCGCTGAACCAAGTCTGATAATGGTCGGTGTCAGCCGCTTCACCAACCACCGCAGCTTAGTGCCACAACCTCCTCATACAACGTGCGATGGAACGTCGCCTACATCGTGGTCGGTCAGTGCCTCCACGCCAGCAGTCTCCCATGGAGGATGCGAGGTTAATAAGGTAGTGGAGGGTCTGTTAAGGTTTCGTTAGGCCCACGCCCTCCACGTTAGCTTGAAAATATGTGGGTAAATTAAAGGATTCAATTAGAACATGAAAATAGAAAAAATCAAATCCCTACCTCAAGAATGGTGATGAACTCCCCCGATTGGGGAAGTGGGCCAGTGTTCGTCTCTCCCACAATAATCTTCCAACGACGCCACTCGTATATCATCCTTCGGTTTGTAGTTCAGTATTACTCATTGTCGCCCTCTAGAATTGGATCCATCCTCCAATGGTTTTGCATCGCAACACATTGTCAACACTTCATTTCTTGGTGAAGCAGTGCTGATACCTCTCCCCAAGCTCCATTTCAATAGGAGGAGGGGAGGGTTTCTAATGCTCATGTGATTTATGAGAGTTCCATAATTAGGAACCTTCCTAATTCCCAACAACACCGTTATATAGAATTTTAAAGGTCAAGACATTTAATGGATTGACACGTCGCCGGTCCCACGCTGCTGCTTTTCTGTTGGAGGTAAATAAAAAATAAAATAACAAGGTTATTTTATTTATTCTTTTCAAAAAAAGTCTAAAATCTAACATTTTTTTTCCAAACCTACTATGGTTTAATTGAATCCTCTATTAAAAAAATCCTAGTGTTATAGATTCAACGGCGCCCTCAGGTTTTTAATCTTACCACCAGTTCAAAAGTTTGAAAATGCCACTCGCGCATTTACTAAAAATACCTTAAAAATGTTCAGAAATTCATTCAAGGAACACTGGAAATCGAAATCACATGCTGCCAATTTTCATAGACTTGTAATAATCCTATATAAATAAAAAAATTACATAGAAAATCTTGGTCTTTGCATTCTCCCCACATTAGGGACTTTCATCCCCGGAAGCCACAACATAGACAAAGAAAACAAATGGGGGTTCTAAGCATGAATCTGAGCCTCCCACTCCCATGTGCACTCTTGGAAGCTCTCATGCTACCAACGAATGTGCACAAGAGGTATCGACCACCCATTAAGGACTCTCTTCTCCCGATCCTCAATCTCTACTAGAACCTCTGTAAACATCACCATATCATAAAAGTCTAGCTCACCATGGTTGATTATATGATATGGGTCATGCATGTATTTCCTCAGCTGGGATACATGGAAGACATTGTGCACCCTCTCCAACTTCAGAGGAAGTTCCATGTAATATACCACCTCTCCAATCCTCCAATGTATCATAAATGATTTGATAAACCTTGGTGAAAACTTGTCGCCTCAGCCAAACCTATGTAAACCTCATCAAGGTGAGAACCGTAGGAAGACATGGTCTCCCTCTTCAAACTCAAAAGGTCTCTTCCTCCAGTCCGCATAAGACTTATGTCTTCTCGGTGTAGTTTTCATCCTCTCCTGGATGATCCACACTTTCTCAATGGTAGCTCGTACCAACTTTGGACCCATAAGTGCCAACTACCCTTGGTCTATCCAAGATAGAGGTGATCTGCATTGTCAATAATACAAGGCCTCAAATGGTTCCATATTGATGGTGGAGTAAAAACTGTTGTTGTATGAGAACTCCACCAAGGGCAAGTGATCATCCCAACTGTGGCCAAAATCAAGGACGTGTGAATGAATCATGTCCTCCAGCGTCTGAATGTTCTGCTACATCTGAAAATTCGTATGAGGATGAAAGTCGGTGCTCAAAGGTTGATTAGTCCTGAAAACCTCCTTAAACCCCTTCCATAACCGGGAAGTAAAACGTTCATCACAGTCCGAGATGATCATCTATGTCACCCCATGAAGTCACACTATCTCATATATGTAGAGGCATCCCAAGCCTTCTACTAATCCCTTCTCTTAGATAGGTAAGAAGTGGGCCAACATGGTGAGTCGGTCAATGATCACCCAGATAGAACCATGTCCTCGGGATGTATGTAGAAGACCTATCTCGTAGTCCATGGAGATTCCATCCCACTTCCACTCCGACACCTCTAGTGGCTACACTAAGCCTACTGGAACCTAATGATCGGCCTTCAATTGCTGACAACTGAGGCATCGTGAAACAAACTTTTCCACTACCTTCTTCATCTCTGGACACCAGTGCTAACACCAGAGGTCCTGGTACATCTTCACCACACCAGAATGTACCACTTGGGGGGACATGTTGAACTTACTCAACACCTCCTCTTGTAGAGCCATCAGCACCATGGTACATTCTCTGAAAAAGATAATGTGCTCCCCACCTTCAAAAATCCTTCAGGTGCATTCCCTACGGACATCTGAGCACATCATGCCTCAAAATCAACATCCCTAAGCTAGACCTCCCTAAATAATTGAACGAGTGGGGGAGTGATTGTCATAGACTAGAGGTAAGTTGCTCAATATCTATCTTCGAAGCATATCTACATTGCAGCTAGGTGCTCTGTCGCCTCACTTAGCAACTGTAGACTAGACAACCTGTTGAGTGAAACTACTACCACATTCCCCTTCCAAGAATTATAGAATATCTCATAGACATAGTCAAAAAGGAACTCTAGCCATCATCATTGTCTCAGTTTTGGGTCCTTGTGAGAGAAGATATAACTGAGACTCTTGTGATTAGAGTAGAGTGTAAAACGTTATTCCATCAAGTAATGTCACCACATCTTTAGGGAGAAGACCACTGCTGCTAACTCCAGATCGTAGGTTATGTAGTTCTTATCATGTTTCCTTAGCTTTAATGAGATGTAGGAAATCACTTATTTCTCTTACATTAGGATACATCCATGTTCGGTTCTTGATGCGTCACTGTAGAATACATAACCAATCCCCTCTTTTGGTAGCCTTAAGATAGGGGCACTCGTCAGTCCCTACACAACTCCTGAAAACTCTGCTGGATTCTCTCCATCCAAATGAAGGGTTTTCCCTTATTCTTAAATCATGAAAAGGGTTCTGTGACTCTGAAAATATCAGGCATGAATCTTCGGTAGTATCCCACCAACCCCAGAAAACTCCACACCTTGGTCAAACTTCTCGATGGCTCCCAAGAAAGAACAACATCTATCTTCACTAGATCCACTGCACCTCCATCCTCTGAGATAACTTTTCCCATAATGTGGACCTCTCATATCCAGAACTCACACTTCCAGAGTTTACCATAAAGCTGGTTCTCTTGGAGTGTATCCAGAACTATCTATTGGTGATAGGCATGCTCCTCCTCTAACACTGAGTATATCAAGATGTCGTCGATGAAGTCCATCACGAAGTGATCGAGGTATGGCTGGAAGATCCTATTCATGAGTCCCATGAACACTGATGGGGCATAGGTCATGCTAAATGATATAACTATGAAATCATAATGGCCATACCAACATCTAAAGGTCATATTCTGCACATCCACATCTCATACCCTGAGTTGATGATAGCCTGATCTAAGTTCTATCTTCGAAAACCAATGAGCTCCCTTTAGCTAATAACAAATATCACCAATCCTTGGATATTGATAATTGAACTTCACGGTCCCCTGGTTCAGGCACCGATAGTCCGCACAGAGTCTCAAACGCCCATCTTCCTTCTTGAAAAACAAAATCAGGGCTGCCCATGGAGAAACACTGGGCCTTATAAACCCTAACATCTAAAATCCCTCCAACTTTACTAATTACTCACAAAGATCTATGGGAGCCATTCGATATGCTGGTGTAGAGATCTGTGATTTCCTGAGGTACATGTCGATTTAAAATTCAACATATTTCCAAGGAGGTAGTCCCAAAACATCATTGAGAAAGACATCAGCATACAGGTCCACCACTACAGGATAGCTCGGAATCTCAACATCAACTGCCCTGAGGGTAAAGCTGGCCAACTGATGTGTGATCGGCTGCACCATCCTCTGGGTAAGTCCATCATATACTGCAAAGGTTCCCTTCTCTCTAGTGAAGGAAAACCTAGTTCCATCCAAGCAGACACACCGTACTTTGCGTCTAATACAATCATTCTGAGTATGGATTGTGGATAATCAATACATACTAAAGATGACTTCGTAAGGCCTTAACGTCGCTTCTAGAATATCCCAGCTAAAGCTCTAACCTATTAGAATAATCTCACACTTCCAGTACCAGTGTGTAATTGTTGAATACCTTCCCGTAGGAGTCTCTATCCATAAGGATCGAGCCAACAACTCCACCAGAATCTCTGATCTCTGAACGAGGGCCTTGAAAATAAAAGAGTGACTGACACCTGTGTCTATAAGTACTACTTCTAAGGTGGTGTATACAAAGAGAGTACCTCTAATCATCTCTAGAGTGTCGTGGTCATAGGACTCAGCTTCCTGGAGCTAATCTTGTCTATGTCCACTTGCTCTCTGTGGTTGGGGTGGAACACCTGGAGGTGGTGGCGATAGAACCTTGAATCGACACCCACCACCTATTGCATGACCATCTCCTCTGTTATGTATGCCTATTGCCTACGGACCTCCCTAATAAAATATATGCCTCTAACTCAGTGATCCATCGACAATCGATTGGTCGTCTTTATGGTGGTTCGGGCAGTCGTGAGCCATGTGACTCTGCCCACCGCACGAGTTGCACTGCCTACTCCTAATCTATCCTCTTTTGTCCCGTGAGCCCCGCACCACTGTTCTTGTATCCTATGGTCATCCCCCAGAAGGTTTGGAAAACTTGGTCTCCTTCATTATCCATCTACATCCTTCTACAGATGACTCTACTACCTGATGTCCAGTGGTGGCTCTCGCTATCGATGCTTCTCAGCTAGGAAGCGCTCCACCAAAAGTGCCAGCTCTAGCACACTATACTGTGTCAGTATGTTGACCGATATCATTGATGCCATGATATTTCGTCAGAGACCCTGATAAAAGGTCTGGGCCCTGAAGAAAGGGTCTCATACCATGTCGGTGGTGTAGCGGGAGAGATCAGTAAACCTTGCCGAGTACTGGGCCACAGTCATGATGCCTTGATTTAAGTGTAGCATCTCTTATATACACACTGAGCGTAGAGTCACTAGGATGAACTCTGGCTGGAAAAGGCCCATGATGTTTACCCAGATGAGGGTCACCTCATCATGTATTTGGAGTGTCAGACTCCACCATCTCCAAGATGCTCCCTAGAAGAGACTAGTAGCTAAGATTACCATCATATGGGCTGGTGTCCCTACGAAGGGAAACACTCTTTCCACAGGCTCCATCCAGTCCTCAAATGCCTGTGGATAGGTCTTGCCTCAGAACCTTGGAGGCCTTTTATTCTAAAACCCATGCAACTTGCTCAGTCAGTGTGCACCCTCTACTGGTGGGGCTGGTGGAAACGGCTACCGAATGGGTAGTGGTGTTTCTAGTACACCACCCGAAGGTGCTAACTGTAAATACCTGTAAATATAAAGGGAATTTTTTTTTCTTAATTTTCTTTGGAATTCTACGAGTACGTAGTTTCTGACGGCACCTGATTCCGAGGCCCGGTGTGCCTGGAATAATTTTCCGAAGTTTAGCTTGGGTACATTCAGTGAACGAAGGAGAGGGTTTTCCTAACTTTTGAACCGGTGCTCGGAATCAAAATCCGAGGGCACCGATGAAACAACAGTGCCGGTAATTTCTTAGGAACACCATTTCTGGAGTTGCGTTTGCTCGGGTGTGGTTATCAAATAAATGGGTTTACTAAAAAATGAAATAAAAATTTGTGCTACAATTTTTATTTCTATTCTATGCAGTTATAACCTACGCAGCGAAACCATCGTGGGACCCCCAGCATCATAACTTCATTTGGTAGGATAATTTTGAGGTGGGGCCCACACAATCCCCACCCCTTCAAATCCTTTAAAACCTCCCTCGTGCTTTTAGTTTCTTAACACACCCGCACCCCCCCTTTTTAATGACATGCCAACTCACGCAATTAATTGGAATATTAAATACTATTCAATTAATTTAATTAATTGAAAGAGATCTTTGAATTTCAAATGAATGATGTCTTGTGTGTGTGTAAATAAAATAAGACAATGTCTATTTTTATCGGGGGTGATTCGCTGTGTGGAGGAGAGAACTCTTGAAGATTTTCTTCTCCTTCTTGAAGAACGTGAAGAACATTGAAGCTTCAACGAAGAACGCCATATCATCTTTGCATCTTCTTCCCACGTTGAAGGAAGCGAGACACCGCATCCTTCATCGAGTGAACACAGAAGACGCTTATGGAGCCTCGTTCTGTGATGCCGTCTTCCACGATGTCTTTTTCCCATGACGAACCACGATCGACGACTTCATCGAGGTAGGGGTTGTTTTGAAAATGATAATACACCCATGTTTGTTTTCCTACAAGACATGAATGCAGAACAACAAATTAACAAGTTGATCCGCGGATTATTATTGCGGGTTGGCATTTATCATTTGCTCAGAATTGTTTGGCATTGTTTCAAACCACTAATGCAGTGGGTGCGGACCACCAAACAAGTCCGGACCCACCATTTTTCTATTCTTCATACGCGGAGCATTTGTCAATGACGAACGGGACCGGAATGGAGATTGGAGGCCTCGCAATAAAGTACAGGTCCCGGGAGAACCGTAGCCTAAGACGGTGGGCAAATCGGACCACCGGAGCGCGTCCGGTGGTCCGCAGAAGACGCTGCCGGCGCGCCATGCTGGCAGCCGGAGGCGTTGGCCAGCACTGGCCGGCCGCCAGGAGGCGGCGGTGCCCGACGTGCCGCCAGGAGGAACCACCGCGGCTAAAGTCGCAGTGGCAGGCAACCGGATCCCGCAGCCATGTGGGATCTGGAGGAGGAGGATGCGGTGCCTGCCGCATCCGTGGGGCGCAAAATGGGGGAAACGGTTCCCCCTGCTTGGCCGCCGGCCAGGCCAACGCACCCCCCCCCCCCCGGCCGGGCCGGACCCGGACGTGGGTCGGGTCAACCCAGTTTGGGCCGACCGATGGGGGGGTTGGGCTGGGCCGGGCCCAGACCCCCCTTTTCGGACTGTTTTCAGTGATTTTCTAATATCATGGGATTCGGACCTCCGATCGATGCACTATCAGTTGCGATGCGATCCTTGTATTGTGAAGGTCATTTCGGTATATTACACTAAAGGTTTCAAATAACTTTGGGTATGGCCGGGTTGGTTCGAACACGAAACCAATCGGGCCCTCGGAGCAGAAACGCTTATAAATTGAGCTTTGGACGTCCAATTGACGTTCCATCGACATTATTGGATTCCTCTTAGTGAGACGGACGTTTTGGCTTACTCTGCTCAAGGTTTGGATGCAGTTGGAGTACGATCGGGTTGGTTTTGACAAAAAAACAACTGGGACCCTAGGACGAAAAAGCCAATAACTCTCAGACCGGGTGTCTGATTGACGCGCCATCTGTCACGTTGAGGTCCTATCGACGAGGCGGAACTTTGGGATACATCATCTCCAGACTACGTGTCAGTTGATTCATCGACACATTGGCTCGTGGAGCAGACCCTCGTGGAAATGAGCATGTTGTGTGCGGGAACCCTAGAGCTGGCTGCGACTGCAACGACGATGATGACTGTACTGAAATCCTCCGTGGGTTCGACGGTGAATACTTTCGTACTGGAATACTCCTTGGGTTCGACGATGATGACAACCGTACTGAAATCCTTCATGGGTTCGACGGTGAAGACTTTCGTACTGGAATCCTCTGTGGGTTCGACGACGATGACAACCGTACTGGAATCCTCCGTGGGTTCGATGGTGAAGACTTTCGTACAGTAATCCTCTGTGGGTTCGACGACCATGACAACCTTACTGGAATCCTTCGTGGGTTCGATGGTGATGACCTTCGTACTGGAATCCTACGTGGGTTCGACGATGATGAAAACTGTATTGGAATCCTCTGTGGGTTTGGTAGTTATGACTACTGCACTTGTATCCTACATGGGTCTGACAGTATTGACCTCTGTTGTAGTATCCTATGTGGTTCCGACAGCTTAGCTGGTCTAGTATCCTATGTGGGTCCCAACTAGATGAATCAATAACTACATCTGATCATCCCCTTTTTTCCTTACAAATGATGTATACCTGTGTGTGCTGAGTCTTGACTTTCAATCATTATCTTCGATATGATTGACTTGATTTCCTATGTGGATTGGTTTGTGTTTTCCTATGTGGATTTGGTTGTGTTATCCTATGTGGGTTGGTTGTGCTATCCTGTATGGACTAGATCGAACTTGGTCTCGGATTTTGGAGCCGAACTGGAATTGGTGACTTTGGTATATGTATGGGCATATACCTAAGTAGTGTTGGTTGTTACTTCATGATTGTATCTTTCCTTTGTGGATTATCCTTTTTGGATTATCCTTTTTTGATTCTGGGAGACCTTCGGGGTCTCGGGATCCCTACTGAGTAGCATATACACACCCCTGCACGGGCTATGCCTGTACTATGTTGTGTTGGATGCAGATGACAGAGAGCGCTGATCAAGGTTGAGGCTTGTAGAGCTAGACGGTACCCGGAGGTGGACTTCATGACGAGACGGTACTCAGAGGTGGACATGACGACGAGAGGGTACCCGGAGTTGGACTCTACAACGAGATGGTACCCGGAGGTGACAGACGGATGTAGAGAGCTGAGGTGGCCATCTGTACCTACACTTCAGGTGGGGACTCCGGAGGACGATTCAAGAGCATCTTGACACCTTACTGTTGTTTTGTCTTTTTATTGTACTTTACTGTTGGGCTTGTATTTCCGGGCCACTTTGTACTTTCATCACACTTGTTATATTGCTTTACTTAGTGTTTGGTTTCGCTTGTAATTTGGTTGTGTGTGTGTTTATGTTTCATAAAGGTAATGACTTCCCAGTTATATGGATTTACGCCTTTGGTGCTAGTCTCCAGCCCCAGGCCTATGGGAGGCGGGTTTGGGGTAGTCGCGGCATGGGTCTCGAGGACGGGTCGTGACAAATTGGTATCAGAGGAGTTCGGTTCTACTGTAGAACTCAAGACTCTGATCTTTCTTTTATGTGAAGAAATAGTGTTAAGGGTATTGAGTGTGGTTATCAGTCTAGGGATTCTTGTGTTGGTGTGGAGGCTGATGTATCCATACACCAGGACCCTGACTTCTGATTTCCGACTCAATGCACGAAAACATTGAGTGCATGTGTGTTTCAAAGGTTTTATTTTTGATTACTTTATGTCATCTCACCAGGTATACTGTATTGACCGTGGCGCACCTGTCCCTTTTCAGGATGGACCCACAATGGCAGCTAGCTATGGTTTCGAGCTTTGTGCGAGACGATAGCCCACCGAGCGATGTGGCCTCGATACAGAGCCCTTTTTCAGTGGAGGCACCGGCGGTACCTCTACCCGCCAAGCCACTGATGCCACCAGCCCCAGCGGTTGAGAGTGCACGTTGCCTTAGTGCACTGCACGTGTTCCAGCGTCAGAGACTGCCCAGGTTCCGCGGGGAGACGAACCCTCTGGCAGTCGAGGATTGGCTGGAGGCTACAGTTCGAGTTTTCAGGTTAGTAGGGACACCAGCTGACCTCATGGTGATCCTTTCAGTGAGACTACTACATGCAGCAGTAGACAGATGGTGGAGCTTGATGCTCCAGGTGCACGACGAGGCATCTCTCCTCTGGACAGACTTTGAGAGCCTCTTCTGCTCAGATATCGTCCCAGCCACCCTCCATGCGGTGTGCATTCAGGAGCTACTACAACTACGGCAGGGAAGCATGACTGTGGCCCAGTACTCGGTGAGGTTTACTGATCTCTCGTGCTACTCCAAATATATGGTACGGGACCCGTTCTTTTGGGCCCAGACCTTTGAGCAGGGACTGAGGCATGAGATTAGGGCTTCGATGATCTCCCTCAACATTCCGACGTATAAAGGGGTGTTGGAGAGATCCCTTCTAGTGGAGAGTTTTTCGCTGAGTAGCCATCAGCAGCGAGAGCCACTGCCGGATGGCATGGAGCGGAGTCTTTCGCAGCAGGAAGTCGACATATGACGCAGAGGTCCAAATGGGCTAGACCGTCAGACGATCAATGTCAGGATGCATATTTGGTTGTGCGAGGCACACGAAGGGGAGCCAGCTACACGAGGAGCAGGTTTTTCTACGTATGCGGCGGGCATGGTCACATGGATCGAGATAGCCCGACTCATCCTACTGATGAGCTGTAGGCAGTAGAGGGACCTCCCAGGCAGAGGTTCGACCATGGTGGTCCGCAGGGAGCAGGTAGATGAGGCAGAGCAGCTGTCCGAGCAGTGGGTGGTGGGTGACGCTTTGAGGCCCCACCACCACCACCACCAGGAAAACCACCCCGACCGCAGGGAACAGGTGGACAGGGGAGAGCTCAGCTACAGGAATCTGAGGCTTACCACCATGAAGCTCCGGGAGCAGATGGACAGGAGCAGGACTAGCTCAAAACATGGGGACTTTTTTTCATGTTTCTTCTAGCTTTGTTGATGTTATGTGTCTTTGAACCTTGAGTTTCAGTAATAAAAGACACTTGTTCTTGTGACGTTTTGTTCCCTATCCTTTTTTATTTAGTTGATACTAAGAGGTTCTGGTTTAAAACTGTTAACTTGACCCTCACTTTTGAGATACCTACTAGAGGAGACCCAGTGACCACACAATGATGCAGATAGTGTGACTCAACCCTTAGAGGCGAGAGTAACGGTTGGATCTCTTGGTAGTAGCGTCGAGGCCTTACGACGTCATCCTTGGTATGGATTAGTATCATCCATGTCAGGATTGACTGTATTAAGCAAAGAACGGGGTTCATCCAGGGGATGAGACCAGATTTCTTTTATCAGAAAAGAAGAAATCATAGCATCTCTTGTAGGACCAGAGAAGGTACAAGTCATCCAGGAGCATATTAGGAAATCATAGAGCCTAAAGAAGTCTTATGCCGACAGGAGGCGAAGACCACTAGTGTTCGAGGATAGTGACCATGTTTTCTTACGGGTCTCACCTCGATGTGGTTTATGGAGATTTGGCTGGGGCGGCAAGTTATCTCTTTTCTTCATCAGACCATTCCAGGTTCTTGGAAGGATAGGTGAGGTGGTTTATCGCCTGGCTCTATAACCTCAGTTGAACCGGGTGCACGATGTCTTCCACATATCTCAGCTGAGGAGATATATGCATGACCCGACACATATCATCGACCATGGGGAGCTGGAATTTGATGATGGGGTGGCTTTCGTGGAGGTCCTGTTGGAGATAGAGGATCGACAGCAGTGGGTCCTACATGGGTGGTCGATTCCTCTAGTGCGCATCAGATGGCCTCAATGGAACCTCTAGGAGATCACTTGGGAGTGGGAAGCTCAGATGTGTGCTCATTACCCTTTAGTTTCACTAGTTTGAGATGTATCTTTACAGGGATGTAAATCCCTGAGGTGGGAGTAATGTAAAGACCCATAAATTTTAAGGGAATTTTTTTTTCTTAATTTTCTTTGGAATTTTATGAGTACGCAGTTTCTGACGGCACCTGATTCCAAGGCCCGGTGTTCCCGGAATCTTTTTCCAAAGTTCAGCTCGGGTATGTTCAGTGAACGAATGAGCGGGTTTTCCCAACTTTTGAACCGGTGCTCGGAATCGAAATCTGAGGGCACCGATGAAACCGCAGCGCCGGTAATTTCTAAGGAACACCATTTCTGGAGTTGTGTTTTCTCGGGTGTGGTTATTAAATAAATGGGTTAACCAAAGAATGAAATAAAAATTTTTGCAACAATTTTTATTTCTATTCTAAGAAGTTATAACCTACATAGCAGAAGCGTGGTGGGACCCACAACATCCTAGCTTCATTTGGTAGGATAATTGTGAGGTGGGGCCCACATGACCCCCACCCCTTCAAATCCCTTAAAACCTCCCTCATGCTTTTAATTGTTTAACACACCCTCACCCCCCCTTTTAATGAAATGTCAACTCACGCAATTAATTGGAATATTAAATACTCTTCAGTTAATTTAATTAATTGAATGAGATCTTTGAATTTCAAATGAATGACGGCTTGTGTCTGTGTAAATAAAATAAGAAACCTTCTTATTTTATCGGGGGTGATTCGTTGTGTAGAGGAGATAACTCTTGAAGATTTTCTTCTTCCTTCTTGAAGAATGTGAAGAACACCGAAGCTTCAACGAAGAATTCCATCTCATCTTTGCATCTTCTTCCTGCATTGAAGAAAGAGAGACATCGCATCCTTTATCAGGTGAACGCTGATGATGCTTACGGAGCCTCATTCCGCGACGCCGTCTTCCGCGACGTCTTTTTCCCTCGACAAACATCAATCGACAACTTCATCGAGGTAGGGGTAGTTTTGAAAATGATAATACACCCATGTTTGTTTTCCTCCAAGACATGAACACGGACCAACTAATTAACAAGTTGATCTGCGGATTATTATTGTGGGTTGGGATTTATCATTTTCCGGGAATTGTTTGGAGTTGTTTCAAACCACTAACGCGGTGGGTGCGGACCAACGAACAAGACCAGACCCATCATTTTTCTGTTCTTCATGCACGGATCATTTGGAAATGACGAATGAGATCAGAATGGCGATTGGAGGCCTTCGTAGTAAAGTACAGGTCCCGGGAGAGCCGTAGGCGCAGACGATGGGCAAATCGGACCACCAGAGCGCATCCGGTGGTCCGCGGAAGATGCTGTCGGTGCGCCACACCAGCACGGCGGCGCCCGAAGCACCACTAGGAGGAACTGCCGTGGCTAAAGCCGCGGTGGAAGGCGGCTGGATCCCGTGGCCACGCGGGATCCAGAGGAGGAGGACGCGGCGCCCCCCGCGTCTGTGGGGCGCAAAGGGGGGGAAACGGTTCCCCCTGCTCTGCCGCTGGCCGAGCCGGCGCACCCCCCCGGCAGGGCCGGGGTGGGTCGCGCGGACTGGGCTGGGTTGCGCCCATCCAGGCCGACCCAGGGGGGGTTGGGCCGGGCCGGGCTGGGCCCAGACCGCCCTTTTCGGACTGTTTTCAGTCATTTTCCCATATCTTGGGCTACAGATCTCCGATTGACGCACCGTCAGTTGCGATGCGATCCTTGGATCGAGACGGTCATTTAGGTATATTAAACTCAAGGTTTAGGAGAACTTTGCGTACGTCTAGATTGGTTCTAACATGAAACCAACCGGGCCCTCGGTGCTGAAACGCTTATAACTTGAGCTCCGGACGTCCGATTGAAGTCCCGTCAACTTTATTGGATTTCTCTTAGTGAGACGGAACTTTTGGCTTACTCCACTCGAGTTTTGGACGTAGTTGGAGTACAATCGGGTTGGTTTTGAATTAAAAACCAACCGGGCCCCTGGGACGAAAAGGCCAATAACTCTCAGACCGGGCGTCTAATTGATGCGCCGTCTGTCACGTTGAGTTCCTATCGACAAGGCGGAACTTTGGGATACATCAACTCCAGACTAAGTGTCAGTTGATGTATCGACCGTTTGGCTCGTGGAGCAGACCCTCCCGGAAATGAGCATGCTCTGTGCGGGAACCCTAGAGTTGGCTGCGACTGCGACGACGATGATGACTGCACTGAAATCCTCTGTGGGTTTGATGGTGAAGACTTTCATACTGGAATCCTCTGTGGGTTCGACGACAATGAAAACCATACTGAAATCCTCCGTGGGTTCAATGGTGAAGGCTTTCATACTGGAATCCTCCGTGGGTTCGACGACGATGACAACCGTACTGGAATCCTCCGTGGGTTCGACGGTGAAGACATTCATACTGGAATACTTCGTGGGTTCGACGACGATTAAAACCGTACTGGAATCCTCCATGGGTTCGACAATGATGACCTTCGTACTGGAATCCTACGTGGGTTCGATGACGATGACAACCATACTGAAATCCTCCATGGGTTTGGCGGTGACGACTACTGTACTTGTATCCAACCTGGGTCCGACAGTATTGACCCCTGTTATAGTATCCTATGTGGGTCTGACAGTTTAGCTGGTCTAGTTTCCTATGTGGGTCCCAGCTAGATGAATCAGTAACTACATCTAATCATACCCTTTTTTCTTTACAAATGATGTATACCTGTGTGAGATGAGCCTTGACTTTCAATCGTTATCTTTAATATGATTGACTTGCTTTCTGATGTGGATTGGGTTGTGTTTTCCTATGAGGATTTGGTTGTGTTATCCTGTGTGGGTTGGTTGAGCTATCCTATGTGGACTAGATCGAACTTGGGCTCGTATGTTGGAGCCGAACTGGAATTGGTGACTTAGGTATATGTATGGGCATATACCTAAGTAATGTTGGTTGTTACTTCGTGATTGTATCTTTCCTTTGTGGATTATCATTTGTGGATTCTGGGAGACCTTTGGGGTCTCGGGGTCCCTACTGAGTAGCATATACTCACCCCTACATGGGCTATGCCCGCACTACGTTGCGTTGGATGCAGAAAATGGATAGCGCTGACTGAGGTTGAGGCTTGTAGAGCTAGACGGTACCCGGAGGTGGACTTCACAACGAAACGGTACCCGTAGGTGGACGTGACAACGAGAGGATACCCGGAGGTGGAATCCACGACGAGATGGTACCCAGAGGTGACAAACGGACGCAGAGATATGAGGTGGCCATCTGTACCTACCCTTCAGATAGGGACTCCGAACGACGATGCAGGATTAGCTTGACACCTTCCTACTGTTTGTCTTCTTCTTGTACCTTACTATTGGGCTTGTATTTCCGGCCCCCTTTGTACTTTCAGCACACCTGTTATATTTCTTTACTTAGTGTTTGCTTCCGCTTGTACTCTGGTTGTGTGTGTGTTTATGTTTCATAAAGGAAATGTCTTCCCAGTTATAGGTATTTACGCCTTTCGGGCTAGTCGCCAACCCCTGGCCTATTGGAGGTGGGCTTGGGGTAGTCACGGTACGGGTCCCATGGACGGGTCGTGATACTAACGTAGAAAGAGGGCCCTGTACCAAGGCCTCATCGCTCAGTGGACCATCATCATGTACTCTCTTAGGAATCATGGATGTTTGTCTACATGGTGGCATCCTGAAAGAAAATAGGTGTGCAACTGTCAATAAGTTATACCTGGTGAGTTGACTCAAATAGATCACCAGAAAAACATTTCAAAAACACATGCAATCAGTGCATTGAGTCAGGAATCATAATTTAGTTTCCTAGTGTATGGATATGTTCTCCTCCACACAAACACTGGATTCACCAAACCAAAAACCACACTCATAATGCTTAACACTATTGACACATTGAACAGATCGGTAGAACCGACTTTTCTGATACCAATTTGTCACGAACCGTCCCCCAGGGCCCATTTTGTGACTACCACAAGCCTTCATTCCATAGGCCAGGGGCTGACGACTAGCACCATAAAGGAATATCCCTAAAATGAGAAGGAATTTCCTTTTTAACCTATTCAGACACACAGTACAAGAACACAACAAGAAGAAACCATGAATTAAACTACTGTAGAAAAAAGTGTGCTGAAAGTAAAGGGGCCGGAATAAAATCAGAAATGAAAAGTATAAGTACAACTAAAAGTAAAAATACAACTGATAAGTGGAAAAAATTTCCTTTATTGTCCACCGAGGATCTTACCTTAAGTGTAGATAAGCTCACGATTAGTATTCCATATGTCACGTCACGCCAAATGGTCCACCACTGAGCAACATCAACTCCAGACTCCCTTATCCTCGATCAATGATGCATGTCATCTGCACAAGACACAACAAGGTGTGGGCATAGCCCATGAAGAGGTGATTATAATGATACTCAATAGGAAACCCGAGACCCCCATAGGTCTCCCAGAGTTCCACAAAGAAAATACAACAAAGCAAGACTTCAATCTCAAAGCACCGAAGAAATAGACATCATCACTACATAGGTATATGCCCATACATATACCTAAGTTATCAAGGTATAATGATCTCACACATGAGGTAATAATACCAAAATGGTAACACCACGAAGGTAGAAGTACCACACAGGTATCACCATGAAGATAGAAGTACCACATAGGTAACGCCATGAAGAAAACACCACGAAGGTAGAAGTACCACATGGGTAACACCATGAAGATATAAGTACCACACAGGTAACACCACGAAGATTGATGTACCACACATGTAACACCACTAATACAAAACCACAAAGATATATGACTCACCTCACACTGGAATAACATAAGTACAAAATTACAGATGATTAGTCGTAATCAAGATCATCTTATTCTGTTAAGAAGCACAACTTCTTACCCACACCGGATCGTTAGGTAATAACCCCTGCTGACCCACATAGGATCTGACCGACATAGGATTGGTATGCATTGACCCACATAATATTTGATAGATAATGACCAACACAATATTTTTAGATGCTGACCCACTTAGGATCGATGTTCTTTCTTCATGTTACTACCAACCACAAGATTCCTTACTCTTAGTGGGCTCAAGTTCTGTAGAATCTTCCACACAAGATATTAGTTATACATCAACCACCACTAAGCTCCACAAAGGAGTAATCCAAATGACTTCCATTTCTTAAGGGTTCCAATGCGATAGACAGTGTATCAATAGGATGCCCAGTCTGTGAGTTATAAGTGTTTCAGTTCTGAGGGCCCGGTTGGATTCGTGTTCAATCCAACATGGCCATACTCCAACTATCTCCAAAACTCAAGTGGAGTATACCAAAAGGACTGTTTCGCTCCAAGGATCCCAGTGCTGTAGATAGTTTATCAAATGGATGATCGAATTTTATGTTATGGACCTTTAATTGTTTTTGGGTCCGGTTGAGCACGGGTCCGGTCCGACCCGGTTCGGGTCGACCGGACCCGGTCTGGCCTAGCCCATATATGGGTGGCCAGTTGAGTGCATGGACCACTTGGCATGTGGGTCGGCCGTGTAAGGCACGACCAGCAGCTAGGTGGAGCATCCCACTATGGAGGGGCCCGCCCTAGCCACCACCGGGAGAGTGACCCATGATTTTTCCAAATGGCAGCGAGTGACGTTCAGTTTCCTCCGTAGTGGGGGAGCCACGTGGCACCGCCAGGTGGAATGCGGGACCCGCTGGAGCAACTCTTACCTCTCTTCGCGGCATGCCAATGTCGGCCACCGTCTCCAGTGGAGCGTGATGGTGCGCCTCTCCGCCACCTGCGGCTGGTCGGTGTGTCGGCCACCTCCCTCCGTCCACCGCGGGGTGACGATCTGTGGCCCGCATCCTCCAACGTCGCGTTGGTCACCCCGCCCTACTCTTCCATGGCTTTCTGGTGTGCCGGCTGCCTCCTCCGACCACCACGGCTTCAGTCACAGACCCTTTCTCACTGGCAGAACACGTCTGTGCACTGCACCTCCTCTATAGTCGGCTGGTGTCGAATGCTCCGCCAATAGACGAGACTTATTGACGTGGCGTCCATCTTCGATGCGTGATGACACTCCACCTCCATCATGGCCGGTCGGTGCCGCCACACTGGCAGTCTTCCATGGAGGATGCAAGGGTAACTAGGTAGCGGAGGGTCTGGTCTTGGTTTGTTAGGCCCGCGCCATCTACATTATCTTGAAAACATGAGGGTGAATTAAAGGATTCCATAATCACATAAAATTAGACAGAAAATCAAATCACTACATTAAGAATAGTGGAGAATTCCCGTGATTTTGGAAGTGGGTCGGTGTTCATCTCTCCCACAACAAGCATCCAACGATGATGATCGTACATTGTCCTTCGGTTTGTAGTTCGGTGTCACCCATCACAGCCCGCTAGAACCTACTTCGTCCATTAAGGTTTTGGCATCATGACACTTTTTCAGCACTTCATTACTTGGTGAAGTAGTGCCAATACCTCTTCCCAAGATCCATTTAAATAGGAGATGGTTAGGGTGTATAAAACTCGTGGGATTTTGGAGGGTTCATTAATTAGGAACCTTTATAATTCCTAATGATGTTGTTACTTAGGATTTGAAATGTCAATCCATTTAATGGCTTGACACATCGCTTGTCCCACACTGTCTCTTGTCCATTAGACGTAAATAAATAATAAAATAAGAAAGTTATTGTATTTGTTCTTTTATAAAAATTTTAAAATTAAACCTTTTCTTCAGACCTACTGCGGTCAAAGTGAAGCCTCCCTTAAGAGAATCTCAGCACTACAGATTCAAAGGTACCATCAGATTTTTAATCCGAGCACAGGTTCAAAATATAAAAAATATCACTCGCGTGTTTACTGAATATACCTTAAAAATGTTCATAAATTCATTCCTGGCACACCGGACATCAGAGTCACACGCCGTCAATTTTCACAGACTCGTAATAATTATATATAATTAAAAAAATTAAATGGAATATCTGGGTCTTTACATATAGAATTACATAGTCTACAAAATATTAACAATCTATTTTTCCTGTCTTGAAACATTAACCAAAAAATGGCTAGGATTAAATATCATAATTCCTAAAAAAATAATAAATATTTACATGATGAGAAATTAAATTTATATTCAAATTTGAATAGTAATACCCAATGTTCAACATACACAATTTTATAAATTAATACCCTTAAAATGCATCAAAAAAACCAGTACTTTTTTTGAAACCCAAAATCTAAAATTAGTTGATCACATGGTAGTCAAAGATAAATTTCATAATTATATCTACATAAAATTAGTTACTCATGATGTCTTATACCAAAATTTAATTCTCCTAATAATATTCAAGATATGAAAACCATTTCCATTAATAACCTAAATCACCATAAATCCATAATAAAATCATATATGCTTCCAAAATATAAATAAAACGATTATAATTAAAAATAAATTACAATATTACTCTATTTACCTCAATAATAAAAGTTTTCCAAAAAGAATAAATGTATTACAAAATAAGAATAATCACTTAATCACCAAATCATCTTCCAATACCAAGGATGTCTATTCTATTAAACATGTTTTCCTGAAATAAACTTACTCTTCAACCATAAAACCATTTAACTAAGCAGAAAATGTCAAAATAACTAATACATCACATAATCTAATGTTATGTGATTCACCCTTATTACCCTTCATTTGTGGGTTAAATTTATGTGGCCTTTCTAAACACAATATATTTTCACCCATCCTTCTAGTTGTCCTTTTTCTAAAACTACATAATTCCTATAACATTACAAGAAAATGATAAAATACTAAAAAAATATCATAACATGTTTTAATTGTAAATGTTATCTTAAACCTCTCATTTTTCATCGAAAAATCTAATATCCCATAATTACCTCAAAATTTAAGATCATATGAACCCTAATTTTTATCTATACCATTATAATTTTGTTCATAAAAAAAAGAAAATTCTTCCTCAAATAACATTTTTACATTAAAACATAATTTTAACATATAGCACAAAATAAAAAAGTATTCCAAATTAATCCCATAATCTAAATAGTGTTAATAATTTTAAACATTTCATCATCCTTAGATTTAACATAACTCATGAATTCCTTTTATGTAGAAATCTTAATCAAACATAATTCTTCATAATCCCATAACCATGATTTTCAACCTTATTCCTTAATTATTATTTCCTACAAGCAAAAACATTAATCATATTATAAGAATAAATAAAGTTAAAAGATAAAAAAAGAAATAATATATACGTTTCATTAGTTATGTTTAGTTTTTTAAACATTGATTGTAATGAAATTAGGTATTTCTAAACACATATTTGTATGGTCCTTCTTACCCCATTCATGATCCTTATACCTAAGACCTAAATTTTCATAATGGCCCTTATCCCCACATTTAAAACATTAAAAAGATAATTCAAGAATAAATTATTTCCCTTTTATTAAGTCAATTCACCACTTCCTTATTAGATAATTCATGAACTCTATTACCACATTTAAAAAATCATCATGTCCCTTTAAGACATTTTACTAGGTGTTCCTTTCCAAATCCTTCACACATATATCAATGAGAATATTTACCTTTACTATCATTATTATCTAAAATTCCACATGGATTTATTTCACTCATATATGATGCATTTGAAAACTCACCAAGATTCATGTAGTTAATACTTACTCTTGATAGTGGGTCTAGAATGACCCCAAAAGTTCTCATTATAGCTTGAATTTCATTCAATTTCTTATTCATAGAACCACCCAAAATTCCATCACATCCATTGCTACTTTGGTTCCTGCTAGATCCATCCATTTTTTAAAACCAAAATGGTTAATGTGAGTAATAAAATATTATTATGGCATTATATAAGTATGATAAACACAAAAGTATTCTTACTCATGTTTTTATAAACACATAAAATTTATCTAAAATAACTATGAAACATTCTACCATGATACCCATTGTGGTTATATACAACTTGTAACATATGATTAAATAACATCTTAACCTATAAACTTATCTATAACACCCTATGATACCAATTGTAATGACCTGTCCTTAATCATTGCATATTCTTATGTTTTTTCACTAGATTTCAAATTCTTAAAATTATGAGGATGATTTTATTTTAGATTTTAAGAGAATTAGGGAAAACACTTAAAAATTAGACCATACATTATATGTGGATATTTATACTCAATATATTTTTTCTATAAAAAATCATTCTTTCAAATAAAACATGGTTTCTATTTATGAAAAATCATCATAATTTTATCCTTGATCTCTTCCTTGATCCTACTCACCCTTAAACCCTATTAAAAACATTTTAAAACATGGAATGAGAAGAAAAATCATATTAGGGCACATAAAATTAAGTAAAAACCATTATTAAATGAACACTTATAAACCCATGAAAGCATTTTCACAAAGTAATAAATTTCACCCATAAAACATAGGCTTTTATCTTAGCTAGTGAAATCATAAGTTTCCTGTAAAACACTTTTGAAATAAAAAATTTTAAATGTAACTTGTGGCATCATTTCTATATAACTTTTACCTTCACTATAGCTCTCATGACTACATAGATAGTAACCTTCTTGGTTACATTTAGAATCACTTCCACAATATAATCCCTTAATCTCTTAGGAGAAACCATATCAATTAACTCTTTTTCATTACCCAATGCATTAGAGAGCTATAATGGGCCCACTCGGATTTGATTTATCATGGAACCACCTATACCCATAAACAATCCCCAAGAACCGTAACATAATCACAACACATAAATACTTCATAAATTAAAAATAACTTTTACACTTTAAAATCAAATTTTATTTCTACCAATCCTTGCTCTAAAAAATGGGAACACGTTAATTGAAAATAAAAATATAAACTTTTAGTGGAAGAATACAAACAATAAAGTGACATGAAATCATGAAATTATGTTCATACTATATATGTTAAAATATACAATCCTTTTTTATTTTATAAAAATACTTGAAAGATTACATTTAAAAGAGGTTTCTAAAAGAATGTCTCTTACCTTGATTCTGACCCATCGCTTACATTGTTTATCTTCTTAAATAATAAAATTATCTTAATTAAGTACTTTCATGAGAACTTTTTAATTTTTATTATTAATTTTATATCACTTATTATCTTGCTATAATAATTCACAACTGGAAAATAAGGCTATAAACATGGATCTATAAAAACTCATGGGTATAGGTCTCCCCTATACCCATGGTATTTGTAAACTATGGGCATATGTTTCATAGGGAAAAAATTTCATGGGATGTGTATATACTTGCGGTTCTCCAGAAACTGTGGGTTTAGGTAACTTCAATACGTATAGTTTTTTTAAACTATGAGAATAGGCTTCATGGGGAAATTTTTTTCAGGAAGGACCTATACCCACAGTTTTTTAAACTATCGTAAAAGGATTCTTCATAGAAAAAAAATTCACAAGAAGAGCATATTCCCAAATTTTTTCCAAACAATGATTATAGGTTATACAATTTTTTTCAGCAAAAATAACAATAATAATAAATAAATTTTAATATACATAGAAATATATATATATATATATATATATATATATATATAAGAACCTAAAATGTGTTGTAGGATAGTGGTAGAGTTGTTGTATTTTAATCCGAAGGTGTTGGGATAAATTCCCAGTAGAATATTTTTTAATGAAGGGCCTATACCTACATTTTGACTAAACCATGGGCACAGCTTAGCCCATTATTTCCCTAATAAAAATAAAAAATTACTTTAATATTAATATATATATATATATATATTCGAATATAAGAACATAAAATGTGTTATAGGATTATTGTAAAGTAGTTTGAGTGTAGACGGGTGGTGTTGGGAAAAAATCCCAATGGATGTTTTTTTTAAATAATGAATTATACCCACAATTTTGAGAAACCATGGGTATAGGCCATTAAATTTAAATTTCGTACACCAACGGCTTATGAACCCTGGGTATAGGTGGAATATACCCACAGTTAGGTCAGACCATGGGTATAGGTATATAACAATGGCTAATAATTCCATAGTTCATTAAACCGTGGATATATGATATAACCATTATTTTATGGGATATACCCAAAATTATAAACCATGGGTATAGGGTGTTTTTTAGAATTTAATACTTAATTATTTACATTCATGTCACACACTTTATCGATATTCGGTACTTAAGTCCAAAATGAATTTTGTATGATATCAATAGTAAAAGTGGTCATAAGTCAATCATATATATAATACTATTAGTGAAATAATTTTAAATTTTCTACATAAATTATAATTTTAAATCAAGCCACTATATAAGGTTATTAAAAATGGGCTACTTTGTAGTCATTGAGACGGTTTGTCATACATACACATGAATAACTTTTACATTTTTCAATAATCATTATGGAAATAAGGTAAGTAAAATTTTACATTTATAGAATTATAATAATATAATTAATAAAATATTAATCTTTTAAATATACTCATATATATCATTAATGTGATGTGGTGATGAAAAATGAGACACATCACTTAATGGAGGTGATAGTTTACACATACGCATTAAAGACGTTTTCATTTTTATATTCATGGAAAGGTATGAATATAAATGATGTATTTTTCTTTAATAGTTATAAATATTTAATTAATATCATCTATAAAAATTAATTCAATCATTATAACAAATCTTTATGGATGACGATGTAAAATGAATTGTATTGGTTCACGAGGTAGTAGTATGACATACACACGAACGATTAATTGTTTTTCCATTTGTAGCAAGTGGAGTTGGATTTACCTGATTATATTAACATAGAAACATCTCAGTATATTCAGTATAATGGATTTATTATTTCATCATGGTTTAATAATATTTCAAGAAAGATTAAGAAGAAATAAAAATAAAAATGTTGTATTTTCCTAAGATAATCTCTTTTTCTTAACACCTTAAGACTACTAAAGGTGGTTTTTTTCCTAAAAGGAGCTATAGAATTTGTATTGTGATTATAATAAGATCTTTAGGATGATATTTTCAAAAACAAATATGGTTTTTAGTGTAAAGAAAATAGAATCATATTACACCATTTATAACATATGGGATGGACACTCTGGGCATTCAACAAAATATTTAATTAATATTAATCAATTTTCTATTTCAAATGGATTCAAACTAAGTTATTTATACTATTGGATGATTATGGGACAAAATAATTTCATAAAATAAATAATAGATTTGTTTTCACTATTTTTTAATCTTTATCTTTTTTCTCTAACACTTATTTAACCCCATTACCTATTACCGTGAAAACTTGGAGATTTACATTTTAAGGGTTAATATAGTTACTATATAATGGAAAAAGTCCAATAAATGTGTAATTTATGTTATTATAATCCTTATTCAAATAGTTTTTAATAATTTTATATTCTTATAAAATTTATATCATTTAATAAAGTATTATCTATTTTAAAATATCATTAATATACATTATGATACTATTCATTTCATGACTTTTTTTAAATAACATAACAACATTATAAATTAAAATAAATTATTCTCAAACATTTATAATATAATTAATTATTCTCTAAAATTTATTTATAACATTAATTATCTAAAATTATATTTATTTTAATATAATTTATTTTATATTTTAATTAATTAAACAATTAATGCATCTTCATTATGAAAACATTTAAATTAATTATTTATTCCCTAAAAATAAAAAATAAATAACCATTATTAAGATAAAAAATTTATATTTATAAAAACTATTTATAGTCAAATATATCTTCCAAATAACCCAATATTAAAAAATTTATAGTTATCAAAACATAAGAATGACATCTTGAGTTTTCTTTAAAATAAAATACTATAAAGGAATTAAAGTCATCCATGTGGATCCAAGAGGTCATAAAATCAGCCCAATGATGATTATGGTTGAAAATAACTCATTAAATAAAATTATTACATGTTTTTTTGGTAATTTTATAATATTTAAAATATTATTTTTACCATTAATTACTATATTTAACCTTAACTGTGGTAATAAAAATTAATAAATTACCATTCACATTTTCCAAGAATAAAATGATACTATTTAATAAAATTTGACCTTTTATTCCCAATATAGAATATATTTTTCAATATTCAGTTATAATAGTTTTTATAAATTAATTAGAAATCAATCCTGTTGAAGGGGTGAAAAAATAGGTAATTAAAGTGAAAATGTTCAAAATATTGAAAATTTTTATCAACAAATTCACTGTAAAATTGATTAAAATGACCTAAATTAGATTAAATGAGGTAAAAAATATCTATTTATAAATTAAAAATAATCTAAAATATATTTTAACACTATAAATTATTTATACAAAAAATAAATTTCCATATATAATCCAGTATTTTTCATTATTCATCAAAACAAGAAACTTATTAAAAAAATATAAAAAATTCAACACAATTTTTTTAATATTACACTTTCAAATAATAAGTTTAATTTTTCCAATATAATATATAAAATAGTTAATAACTTGATTTAAATGAAGTGCTCCATCATAATGAGTCAAAATTTACATTTTTGAAAAAACATTTTTTTGAGTAAAATTGGATTTATTAATATATCATATATTGAAAACAAATATGGTGAATGTCAAAAAAAAATATTTAATATATTATAAATTTATTTAATATAATAAACTATTTTTTTATTTATTGGTATAAAACACACTTCTGTACATTTTAATAGGTTGTCAAAAAAATTCCTTTTTTTAAAAGGTTTTTAGTTTCTTATATAATTTCATGGTCAAATAATTAAGTATATATAAATTTTTAAACTATATTTTCATTATTCAGTTATTCCTATTTGTACCCTCGATTCTTAATGGCTAGTTAATAATGGCAATATTTCAATAATAATATTTTGTTTTTTAAGCTCCATGTGATGTATCATGTACAAAATTGATCACACTGTTTCTTTTATAAAATATTGGGATTTTTTATTCTCCCTTATTTAATAAATTTTATCTTCTAAATTTTAACTCAGAATAGAAAACTAGGGGGCTGACTTTTCAAAATACCTTTGTTGAAATCCCACATCGAAAAAAGGATTAATAAAACATCAACATTAAAAGAAAAAATGGAAAGTATGAAGGTCAGTTGAGATAACACAAAATATGGTTCCATATATGAAAAAATATAAATGGAATAGAAAATTTACAATCAGGTTTTTATAAGGAGTGATATAGAATCTAATCATGAGTAAGTAAAAAACCATAAATCTATGATGGGTTAAAAGGTCATTAATTACTTAGTAAGAAGAGTAAACATATAATGTTTTTGTTTCAAGATTATTTTCATAAAGTTAAGGAATTATTCTACTATCTAGACTAAGACCATAAGGAAATATACTTACATGACCACAATATTTTCATCCATTAATCAATTTCCACCAAAAACTCATCTTTTTTCTTTAAATAATGAGTATTCATGATGATTGTTTCAGGACTAAATAACTAGAATTAACTTCTATATGAACACATAGTCCATAAAAAGTTAATTATCTATTTCTACCATATTCAAACATTAACCAAAAAATTGTTAGGATACAATATGATAATTCCCCAAAAATAATAAACCATTATATAATGAAAAAATATATTAATCTCCAAATTTCAATGTTAATACCCTAATTTCAACATACACAATTTGATAAATAAATTCTCGTAAAATTATTCAAAGTAATTCAAACTGAGATTAAAACCCAAAATCCGGAATTATTTTATCACATAATCTTAGATGATAAATTTTAATAATTATCTCCAAATCATATCAATTACTTATAAATTCATATACCAAAAATTATTTGTCCTAATAATCTTCAAGATACAGTAGCCATTTCCAGAAATAACTTAAATCACCATAAATACACAATAAAATCATATACGCTTCAAAAATATAATTCAAACATAATTCTTATCAAAAATTCACATAGTACACAATTTACCTCAATCATAAAAGTGTTCCAAAATAGTAAACATCTTCTAAAATAAAATTAATCACTTAATCGAGAAATAATATTCAAATCCCATGGTTATCTATTTCATAAAAAATATATTCCTAAAATCAACATATTACTACTCCATAATATCATTTTAATAAAAAAATTCAAAATAACTAATACTTCATATAGGCTAGTTGTCGACAATGCACACTTGTCACCCTTTAGTTATGGGTTTGATTCCCATGACCTTTGCCTGAAACAATGGGTTATAACTCATCCTATGGGTTATTCTTTTTCTAAACAGATACAATTTTTATAACATTCAGAAAAAAATAGGTTATTAAGTGTAACGAAAATGGAAGGATAGGTTCCCTTTTATAAAATAGGGGAGGAGAACACTATGAATTTTTCGAAATATTAAATTAATATAAAATAATTTTAAATTACAAATAGATCCAAACGAAGTTATGTATATTATAGTATAATTAATGGTATAAATAATTTCAAAAAATTAAAATTAAATAGTATTTTACTATTTTTTAATACTTACCTTTTGGCTTTAACCATTATTTAACCCTTTTAACTCTAATCATAAAAACATGGAGTTTTACTCTTTATTGGTTAATATAGTTACCATATTATGTCAAATGACAATTAAATGAGTCATTGATGAAATTTTAATCTTAATTTCACAAATTGGGAGAAATTTTAGTTTTTTAGAAAATTTATTGCATTTATTAAAATATTATTTAACTTAAAATATCATTTATGTCAATTCTGGAACTATTCATCACGTGACTTTATAAAAATATCATAACAACAAGAAAAATTCAAATAGAATCTTCTAAAAAATCACTCACATGTCAAATGTGTTTATAAAATTTATGTATGACATTTATTATCTAATAATATATTTATTTTAATATTTTTAACATCATTTATTTTATATTTCCATTAATTAAATAAATAATACATTATCATTTTGGAAGCATATAATTTTATAATTTCATATTTAAAAATAAAAAATTAATTATCATGTCCAATATAAAGATATTATATTTTTATATAAACTTTATAGTAAAATATATCTTCTAGATAAATACATATTAAAAATGTAATAGATATTGAATCATATGTATCACATCTTTGAATTTTAATTAAAATAAAGTATTATTAAGAGATTAAAGTCATAAAAGTAACTCCAAGTGGTTATAAAATAGGAAAATGTATTTTTAGGTTCTAAAATAACTCATCCAATAAAATTAGGACAAGGGTTAGGATAATTTTATAATATTCATAATAATATTTTTACCCATAATTACCATATTTACCCTTAATCGTGGTAATAAAAATTAATAAAGTTATTATTCATATTATCAAAAAATAATAGGATCCTATTTACTAAATTTGGAAATTCTTATTCTATATATGTAATCTATGTTTCAAAACTAAATATATATAATTTTGAGAAATTAATTAAAATTTAATCTCATTGACGAGATGAGGAAACATGGTATGAAAGTGAAAAAGTTTAAAAGATTGAAATGTTTTCATATTAAAATTAATTGTATAATTAATTAAATTGGACTAAATTGGATTATATGATGTAAAATAGAATTAATTATACATTAATACCAAAAAATTATAATTTAGATCTATAAATTATTTTGAAGAAAAAACTATGTTCAATTAAATTCAAGTATTTTTCATTATTCATCAAAACATGAATCATATCATAAAAATACCAAAAATTAAAGAAAATTAAATTTGGATATTCCCCTTTCAAATAAGAATTTAATTTTTTTCAAATATAATTTATAAAATTTTCATGAACGGTATTTAAAACAAGAGCACCACCAAAAGATAGAATAATTGGTTTTTTATAAAAATACATCTTTTATGAGTAAAATTAGATTTTTTATTATATCATTTTTAGAAAACTCAGAGTGAATGTTAAAATTTATATTTAATACATTATCTATTTCATTAATATAAAAGAACAATATTTATTTTTTTGTTTATTGGTATAAAACTCACTTGTGTACATTTAAATATTTTTTCAGAGAAATATTCTCCCTTAATTTTAAAAAGGGGGTTATTTTCATTTATTATTTATTAGTGAGAGTATTAATTATATATACATTTCTAGACCATATTTTCATTATTTAGTTATTCATGTTATTACTAACCATTATAAATTCTTGGTTGTAATGGTGACATTTCAATTATAATATTTATTTGTGCATTTGTGTTGGATGTGGCATATCGTGTATGCTATCAATCATAGTGTTTCTTTCCTAAAATATTGGGATGCTACATTGGTCATGGTTTCATCATCTCTAATATATTTATTATATAATAAATATGATTTTTATTCACTGTATAAATTTTAACAACCATTCATATATGGTTTTGATGAAAAAACTGATCACATCACTTCCAGTAGGAGAAAGTCTGCACATAGGTACAAGTGATGTTTTCACTTTTCGATGGATGTAAATAAAAAATGTAAATAATGATTCAGAATTTAAATATCACAATTATAATATATATATGTATATAATACATTAAATACAACCTTATTTCAATTCATATAACTCAAAAATGAAAAATAAATCGTGTCACTTTATGTATTTTGTAGTCGACACATATGCACAAGCGACATTATCATCTTTGAAATGATGATAGAGACATAATTTTGGTAAGTTTTATCTTTAAATAATTATAATAAGGTTTTAAAATCATATACAATCATTAAATATATATATATAACCATCTTTCAGTGGTGGTGGTGAAAAATAAAACATGGTGGAGGTGGTAGTTTGTGCGTACACATGACAATGTTTTAATTTTCCATTGGGATTGATGATAAATACATAATGATCATTATATAAACATAATATGACTTGATTAATATATAATTACTATTTTCAATATGTTAGTATGGTTAATGAATATTTAGATGAGGTATAATAAGTAATAAACTTATAAGAATTCACTTATGATGATTGCATCATTTCTAAGAAACCACATTTGAATATATCATTATGGGCACTTGTGTTGGTATTTTAATAAAGACAAAACCACTATAAAATGAATAGTGAATTTGATAATACATTTGGGTAGTGTTTTTTAGATAATTGGCTCAAAATGGTTTGAAAAAATAATTTATAAAGGATCCAATTTAAAGTGAGTGGAGTGGCACATTTATAATTATTCTAAATTTTATAATAATATATGGTCAATTACATGGTCAAATGGAACAAAATTGGATAAATATTTTAATTTGGTATGAGACAATATCAAAATCCATTCAAACAGTTATATTTACACAAGTTTTTATGTAATTTTAACACTTATAACTTTAGTTTAACCCTTCATTAATGCTTTTAACCATTACCATAGTAAAAATATTCCTTTAATTTTAGGGTCAATAATGTCATTCTGATTGGTAAAGTGGATCGTAATTGTAAAATGGTTTATATTCTAAACTAATTACAATTTATTTTAAAAAAGATAATATATTTATGAATTTTTAAATAATTAATCAAACTTTTAACACAATATATCTTTAATTCCATTTCTGGGGTTTCTCACACAATTTGACATTAAAAACATAAAGATTACCATGGTATTAAAATATAAATTTTTAAATAATTAAAAAAAATTAAATTTTGTTCCATAAAAATATTCAAATGATTTAAATTATCTAAAACTCGTCACTTTTAGTATTTTAAATCTATTTACATTGATTTTTTCACTTGCTTTAAAAAGCAATGTATCAATGATGCATAAATGTTTTAGGTAATTATATCATTACTACAAGTTAAAAATAAATTAATATAATAAAAAATATTTATTCATATTCCAAATAAATATTTATATCCATTCATAACATCCTTTTTTAAACATTTTAGAGATATTTAAAGAATGATAATTACATTGTATACTTATTCTTTACATCAAATAATATAGAGGTCATTATCAGAGCAAAATGGAACAAAATTTCCATTTTTTTAAAAATAGTTCGTGTTTAGCAAATAATGAACTCATATAATGAAATAAAATCAACTTTTTGAGATATTTTGAGACCTTATCTCATATTTTTTCCAATGATTAACCCATTTTACCCTTTATTAAGGTGATAAAATTTTACCATGGTCATTATTTAATATGACCCAAAATGAAATGGAAATCATTACAAAATTTAAAAATTATGAGCCCAAATATTGAATCCATTTTCTTTGATTTAATATATATATGTTTTTTGAATTAATTTTAATTTAAGATTTGAAATGGCAATGAAACCCTATTTAAGGAAAATGCCGGTTTGAGGGATAATAAATGATTTTATACCTAAATCATCTAAAATTTTGATTCTCAAGGAAGTTATTAAACTATGTTAATTGAAAGGAGACATATTTTAAATTGGGTAAAACCAAATATGAAACAAACCTTCTTAAAACTTTGGTTAGAGTAAAAGTACCAACAAAATATTTTATTTGTATAAAAACAACAATTAAACTTCCAAAATGTCCAATAAATATTTCTAAGATAAAAATAATTTATTTAAAATAATTTATATTAATTTTTAAATATATATTTTTTCAATAAAAATGGTTTATTCTTATTTATTTCTAATTTTCAAAAAGAAAAAATATTTATAAAATTGATATGTTTTACTATTTATTAAAAAATAAATGATTTTTTAAAAATAAAAAAAAACTCCATAGTAATTTTTTTATTATTAACCCAAAAAACAAAGTCAATTTCATAAAAATAAAATTTTAAATTTCATTAATTTTTTTAAGATAAAAAAATAAGTAAATCTTACTTTTATTGAATAATGACCCTTTATAACCATAAATATTCTTAACCAATTTTGATTTTATCATTATCATTAAAATTGAGTACTTACTTCATAGGAAAAAACTAATAAATTCAAATAATGAGAATATTTCAAAATTTATTTCATAATTTTGTTACTCATTTTCATACATATAAAACCAACAACCCGGTTATAATATCCATTTTTAAATATTAATATTTTTATAGTATATCATGGTTTATTTAATTTTTTTGTGGTCCATGATATTTTACGTGGAAATTATTTAAAATAAAAATACATTTTAAAATCTCAGAATGTCACATTTTACCACACTTAAATAAATTATGTCCTTGAATTTTTATCACAAATTTAATAAAAATGGTTTAAAACATTTACATAATTAATTATAAGGAGTGTAATATTAATATAAATAATCAAAATTAAATATATTTTAATAACCATCAATTACATTTCATTTGAAAATGAATTTACTATTTATGTTAAATACAAAAAAACATTAAATTTTATAAATATTTCTTAAATAGTGCATTTTCCATTATAATAATAATACTAGAGAATGTGTTTCATAAATCATACCTTCATAACTGATCAATATTTTCAACATAGGGCTCAAAGTATTTATCTTCATTTTTATTGTGTTTCAGAAATTATTTTTCCTTCGTGATATATAATGTGAGAGAATATACATACTTGATTTATTCCCTTGATTTTATTCATTGGTTGTACTTTGAGCAATTTTCCACTTCTACTTAATTTCATAAAATAAATAACCATGATGAAATTTACGTGACTAAAGAAATAATATTATATTTTAATGAATCATTGTATCCGAACAAGGATAAAAAATTATTACTCAAGTTCCTACCCATTAAACAACACCAAAAATTGTTAGCATAAGTTAGGATAATATCCAATAGGAAAAAATACTACATTAATCTACAAATCTGTAATAAATAACACCCTGTGATTATAAAAAATCATCTAATAATTAAATAACCATAAATATATTCTAAAATTTGTCTATGAAAATTCAATACACAAAAAATAGAAATATTTGATCCAATATTTTTCAAACATCAACTTAACTTTATTCCCCAAATAATATTAATCACACATAAAGTAACATATAAAATATTTATATAGATTAATCCAATAATATAAAAAATATACTAATTATTTTATAAAATAACATGTGTATCCATAAAACCAGAAAAAACATATATGCTTCTATAAGTAAACTAACTCTTTATTGCTCAAATGAAATTCTATCCTTGAAAATAATAATATGTATACCT
This sequence comes from Viscum album, assembly GCA_963277665.1. Lineage (NCBI taxonomy): Eukaryota > Viridiplantae > Streptophyta > Magnoliopsida > Santalales > Viscaceae > Viscum > Viscum album. The sequence continues at coordinate 1,236,381,754 of OY728150.1, forward strand.
TGATCATAATTTTCCCAATATACAGTAATTCTTATAAAATAAAATTAATTACTTAGCCACAAAATCACATTTCAATATCATGTTTATCTAAATATATATTCACAAAATATGAGATCCATTTTATTCACATTAACCATACTTGTCTCATTATTAAAAAAAATATTTACCTTAAAGGGTATGTGTTCTATTCAACTTAGGTCTTCAATAACCTTCTACCTGAATAATTTAACATCAAATAACATGTCCAACCTATAGGATACAAATATTTAAATCATCTATTATGTTTCCAAAAATTTCATTAATCACCTTAAAATATCATCACATAAAACCTTAAAATGGTATTTATTCTTTAAATATATGACCATCCTTAAGATTATCAACCCATAATGGTAGTATTAATTATTAAATTATCCTCATATGAAAAATTCACATCCTTTAATGTTATCTAAAAATTCCTCTGATACTAATAGAGACATCCCATAACCCACACACTTGGATTTGATACGATAAACACAATATTTATTTACTGGATTTGATATCAACTGATGTGACCATAATATAACTATAGATAATTAAAATGTAAATAACTGACATTGAGTCACATACATACCCAATAACATTTAGGTTTTGAGTGATAGAGACTTAGGAAAACATCTTTAAATAATAAAATCCATTTCATTCTTATCATATGAGATTTTTTTCATATATATCTCTATTTTTTCCGAAATTATACTTCCACATCTCCCAAAAAGTTCTCCACACATGATACACTTATAGTAATATCTTACATAAAATTATTCAACATAAATTCAGAGATGAAAACATATGAAAGGGATATTTGAGATGCTCAGCCTGGGTGAAAATGAGCGATATCAATCAATGATAATATATAAGCATACGATAAGCATATGGTTATGAGAGAATGATCATTATTTATATAAGTCATACCCAATCAGTTGAAAGATCATTAATCATTATTAATACCTTGATGATTTATCATGAAAAAATACATATTTCATAAGAGTTTGGAATCATCTAAAGTCAATAATGATGCCTTTAAAAATATCATAATAATAATTCCTAATTTCATGGAATACACATAAGCATATAAAATCTATTACTTAGTCAAACCTCACATATAAGGCAATCATAGTGGATAGAGTCCCAAATAGGTTAGGGTTTGCTACCCATACCAATAATTTTCTTGTTCAAGGATTTGTAACATCCCCGACCTAGAATCCACTAAACTTGTTCCCCAGGATGGGTCTCCACATGACCTCAAGAGCCCCTCCACATATGATAGAGGTTTCTGACTAGCTTTGAGGGTCAAATATATCAATTGGGGAGACTATAAAATCATTATCAGCATAATCCACATCAGATAACACATGATATAATGGAATTAATAAACAATAGATTAAAAATAGTCATTACCAACCGTTTCCAAATAGGTTATAATCACAACTAAAAAATAAATATGTCATGTCATGCTAACAGTGAAAAATTAAAGGAAACAAAAAAATAAATAGAAACAGTTAAATCTTCAAAATGGGTCCTAACACCATGTCTGAATTCTTCTACATTCAAATCCAAATCCTAACTCAACTCCCAAAAATAGGGCCTCTACCCTTTCCCTGACCTGAAACCATGAAATCAACTCAGTTTCTAATATGTAAGAATATTCTCTTAGTCCATTCCCATTACTAATTTCAGTTCCATGTGTTATATCATCTTTACTATTATGTTTATTTTCAATACATTTTCTATGGTTAGGGCCTTTAATTATTTACACAATAGCCTACACATATAAATCACTCTATATAAGGGGATAAATAAAATTCACAATCTCACTGGGGAAAACATATAATAAACAATACATCACAAGTACTATGGAGCCGCAGTCCATTTTGTACTATCCAATACAACCTTTAGGGGAATATAGCCTCAGTCAGACTCTTTAACCTGTGCATTCTATGGGTGGGGTTTAAATCCTTAGTCCAATCCAACCAGATGGTGTAGAACCTCAAGTCATACACCACATAACACCAATCAATAGGCACATTCTTATTTATCCATTTACCACATATAACATATCACAAAAAAGCATAATCTACAACACATAACAATCACATTTCACATTTCATTTAACACATAAAATACACATATACTTTAACCCATTAACACCATTGCCATTTACATAGCCTAGCCCATTTAACCCATTTCATTTTCATACATTAACGTAATTATGATATTACTTTACAAATCATATCAAATTTGAAACTCTTGTGAATTCACTAGAATTTACCCATTAAACCTGTTCACCATTTCATATAAATTAACCCTCTTATGCATTTCATGTACATTTCATAAATAACTTACCACAATTTCCTTTGTTAAAACTAACTCAATTCATGTTAATCCCCCAAAAAACTTATGCCAATACCTAAATCTAGACAGAACTATTCATTTCACCTTTTTAATTCAATCTAATGTACCAACATATTCTTCATGGGATTTTCCTTATTAGAAATCATTTCCTGGATTATAATTCTCATACTCTAGGTTATGAATCGTTGGCGCACCCCATGGTTTGGCCTAAATTGGTTTGTTCAACCATAGTGCACCTCATGGGGGATCATGAGGGGTTAAAATAATCATTTAAAAAAATAATAGTTACCAAATATTGATGATATATTAAATTTATAACAAGAGTAAAGAGAACACAGAACCATGAAAACAAAAATCAACATAAGGACTATATTATATAACTTATAGACCACCTACCTCGAATCAAGAAGACGAATGCACCATCAACTTTAGCCTTAGAATCAGATTCAATCATTATTTGAAACCCCAACCTATGATCCACAAAAAAAAATTGGTTTTAGGGATTTAGGAGAAGAAAAATAATTCTAAAATCCCTAATCCATGAATGATAATTAAGAGGAATATTAGACTCCCTTGGAGCATCTATTCGAAACCAATGATGCTCCAATTAACCTTGAAGCGAAGTAGAATGAAACCTTGGAATCTTGGGAGTGTTTGGGTTTTTAATAGGTTTTAGAGCCTCATAAATGGGAATAAAATTGCATAATAACATAAAAATACTGAGGGGATAGTTTGGTAATCTCTCACTTTATTAATGGGGCACGCGATTTGGCCGCACAGTTCTCCAAACCATGCTTCAGCCATGCCCCGACCTCTATCCAAGAGGGGTTGAACTGTATGGTTATATGAGAAGTCCCACAAGGTATTAAAAACCTTATACCATCTATACGAGAATCCTCTATCAAAGATTGCATGGTTTGGATCATCCTTCAATGTATTCACAAACTGTGAATAAACCAAGCAACATGCCTTGAATGGCCTGATTTCCCCTTTTTTCATGTTTGGAGCCCTTGAAACACCCTCAAACCTCCTCAAACAAACATTAAAAATTTATTTTACCTAAATTAATGGACTAAAACAAAAATTTAAACAAGGAAATTTCTTCAAAAATCTAGAGATCTTACAGCCTCCCTACTATGTAACTGCTTTCCCTTGAACCACGCTTCCAAGCATCACCGAGATTCTAAAGGGAAGATATTTTCCCACTAAGCCTCCATATCAAAATCCCCCTCCCAATGTTCCACCAAAATGTTATCATGATACCATAAAACTAGAGACAATGGCATAATCCAGACATGAAATATTTTCTCACTACAATCAATAATACAAAATAGATTCCCGTAAAAGCATTCAATTCCCTCCAGATCATTATCCTTAACATTTGTTACAATAGATAGGTCGGGGTGATACTTTCTAAGCTATGAAACCTGAAAAAAATTACAAAATGTTATACTCATGTGTGATAGCTAATTGGTATGTCACCATTTTGATCCTCTCCTCAATCTCAAATGACCCCCATACCTGGGTACAAACATTCCCAGTATATGAATTTGATGGTGACCCAATCTTGGAGAAAGGAAATGAAACGCATGATAACCCACCAAAAAATCAAGGGGTTTGTAGCAATTATACACATATAAATTAAGTTTAATCTGAGTTTTTTCCATATATTTCAGAATATTCTGAACTTATTCAAATATCTCTAGAATGAGACTCAGTCCTAATAAATATGGTTCATCAAACTCAATCCATCACAATAGAGATCTACATAGTCTACCATAAAGTGCCTAAAATGTTGAAATATGAATCGTATCCTAGTAACTATTATTGTAGGAAAAATCTTCAAGAATGAATTTTTTTACCATGATCCACCAAATTCGAAGACACAACATCTCCACATGTCCTCTAATAATTAAATAGTAAACTTCGATTGCCTGTCTATCTACAGGTGAAAAGTCATACTCAAAAAGACCTGGGAACCCATTTCCCTCTAAAATCCTTATGAGAGGCATGATGTAAATCACTAATCTCGATATAAAACTATCATTCATGGCACCCCATGCAATCATGCTATTTCCCCATCATGGATCTCACCCAATTCATCCCTGGTAAAAGTCTCTCTAATCAGTAATAAATGTGCCACCTTATTTAATTTATCCATAAATATGCAGATCACATAATTCTTCTCTGGTTTCCTTTGAAGATCCACAACAAATTTCATCATCACATCATCCGATTTAATTTTTGGAATGGGAAATGGCTGTAACAATCCAGCTGACCACAGATGCCCAGACTTCACTTAACGGTATGTAAGGCATTGCACTATGAAACCTTCAATCTCTTTGTTCATTCTTGGCCACCAATACTACCTATAAATATCCCAATACATTTTTGTCACACCATGATTCACAACCAACTTGGATGCACGATACCCATGTAACAACTCTTCTTGTATCCATGCTGGAAAAACAACATAGCCACAAACATAAATGATCCCATCGTCTCCAATGATCTGAGAAGAAAGTGACTCCTAAACATTAATAATTCCTCTCAATCCCAAAAATTATTTATCCTTGTACTACCCATCCTTGATCAGGCTCAGAAGCGTAGACTCAAGAAAAAATGATTAAAGGGACATCTACCCACGCCGATCCTATACTTCTAGATGCATATAAGTGAATAGTTTCATCATCTTCTACTTAGAACTTTATTCCTAAAATACATGATTTTGAGAATTTTGGCACAAATCGCCTACAACACTATTTCTCTTTCCATGTGATTAACCATCTCATAATTAAAGTACTGGATGTAATCAACCCATCTCCACTATCAGATATTTAAATATCATTTAGGTAATATATACTTAAGTATCTTATGATCAGTATACATCATGAACTGTTGCCCCAAAAAGTAGTATTGCAAATACATCAAGGAATACACCACTGCAACAAATTATATATCATGTGTTGGGTAGTTTATTTAATGAGGTCTCATTGGTTAGGAACCATGTGTAACCAACCAACCACCGTATATCAATATCGCCCTTTACCTGGTGAAATATCTCAAAGCAGTGCTTCCTACCATCTGAAGTCGCACCACTGGATGGAAAAATTGAGAATCCAGACCCACTACTTTGAGCCTTATTAATATTTCCTTCTAATATAAGTCCTTGATATACAACTATAGAAGACCTTTTTAAATAGAAAAAATCACCTAGGATTTAATCTCATTTTTAAGTTCATTCTGGAAGCACCTCTAAATTGTTGCCTCATCCCCTACCAATGCTATCCCAAAAGGTTGAAATTAAGTAAAACAAATAGCATTATACATCACAATCAAAGTTCCCTAATTAAAACTTATAAACTATTAAGCATTCATCTTCCTCATGGACTCCAGGTAGAAGTGTTAATGAAAATTCTCTTGTAATACCTTCCACAACATATTGTCTCCTTGCTCGGACATGACCAAGAAATCAGACCGATGTTTTTTCTACCCTCGCAACATATAGTCTATCAAGTTGACTCTCCTCTTGGGAGGAGTCTCTAGATGGTCACTACCCGAATGGCCCGAAGGCCTTCTTTTTCTATTACGGATAATCCCCCTTTTAAGGGTTTATGAGGAACCCGTACATGACCCGTAGGCCCAAGGCACAAGGCCTGACATACTCGTAATACATGACCCGAAGGCCCAGATGCATACCATGCCCAATACATGACCCGTAGGCCCAGCCCACTTGAACTGCCCCTCCCCAGCTTTCTACATCATTGATCACCTAGCTCCCCACATTGCATTGTGGATCGGCAAGCATTTCTCTGTACCAAGCTGCATGGTGCCTGGTCCTGATGGTGGCTTCCATACCCTCTAAATGGTCAATGATGTCTTGATGGACTCTATATTGAACTCAACCGTCTGAGTCCCACCCACTCCAAAAAAAATCGAGGGTGTAGTAGTTGAAATTCCATAGTCATCTCAAACATGATTGGCAAAACCTTTACTAGGTCCCACTCTATAATTTTTATAAAATGAAAAAAATATCATAAAACTTCTATTCTCACTTATTACCTTGATTCATCTGGTTCCCTTGCTCCACCTTTGGAGGAGATTTCTTAGTGAAATTCTCTTGTCCTCAAAACGGGACACGTCGACATGGTGGTATCTTCCTAAAATTTCAAGGACATTTCATATAACATATACATAAATATTCCACAATTTATATAAAGGATTCGCCTCACTATCCATAACAATGGATCCATCACACACTATCTTGATGAACACCATCACACCTAGAACAATAACACTGACCATCCATACCACAAGCTATGACTAAAGTTAGGGGGACCAAAATACATAGTCACAAGTCATCCATTAGAAACATTTTTAAAAATTTCTACTTTCTCACAAAATAAATTCTTCCATTAAACATTTTCCTAGATTCACCACTTGTTAATACCAACATTTTAATTAATTTACAACCCTTTATCAAGCATAATTCTCTATCCTTTCATTATAATTCTTCATTTTTAACCATTTCCATCATCTTTATTCAGATCCATTTACTTTAAAATTTCTATAAAATAAAATAAATCCTTCCCTCCATGTCCCACACACCCATACCATGTGTTCATATCATGATTCATTCCACCTATTATTCTATATGCCTACAATGATGCCTGATTGCGCAACCTCATGTTCTTTCTTACCACGAGTAAAATATCATAAAATCGTCACATCACATAACAAGTACATCACCCAATGGTTAAAAATCATTCAACTGTAACAAAAAACAACTTGAAGAACAGTTCCCACCATGTATCCTTAGTTTTTCCATCGTACATAGGTTAGCTACTCCCAAGAACTAGATAATTTCCAAGGCCTGGGACATCCATGTATACTTTGTACCATCCTAAATAGTAAAACCACCAAAAATAACCTCCTCTTATATAACTTTGTAACTTCATTGACTTAGAATCCAGTAAACCGGTGCCCCAGGATGAGTCTATAAATGACCCAGGAATGCCTCCTCATACACCAAAGTTTTTCGACTAGTGGTGAGGGTTTAATATATAAGGTGAGGAGACTATGACATCTTTATCAGAGTAATCCAGATGACATAAAATATGAAATAATAGAATCAATACAAATAGATTAAAAAAATATGTTAATGTCCTTTTACAACAAGCGTACAATCTTAAATAAAAAGTAAATTTTTCATGTTATGCTAATAGATCCAAATGTAAATGAAACCCAAAATAAATAGAAATTTACAAATCCCTAAAATGAGTATTGAATAAAAGTCTAGATCCTCCTCCATGCACATCCCATTTCCAACTCATCTCACTATAATATGGCCTTTACCCATGTCCTTATCTACAACTATGAAATATTCTCAGCTACCAATACGTAAGAATATTTACTATGTTCATTCCCATTACTAATTTCATTTCATTAGATTATATAATATTTTGTACTAAGTTCGTTTTCAATACATGTTCTATGGGTTAATCCCTTACATATTACATAATGGACAATTACAAAAACTCACTCTACATAATGTGATAACTCAAATTCCCTATCTCACTAAGGAAAAAATATCATAAAACAATATATCACACTTTCCTTAGAGCCTCATTCTAGATAGTTTCATCGAATAAAATTGTTAGGCACATAGAGACTCATTATGACTCCCTAACCTATGCGTTCTGTGGGTGGTTTTTAGAGCCTTTGTCCAACCTGACCCATGGGAGTAGAACCTCTTGTCAATACCCCATATACCACAATCCATGTGCACATGATTATTTATTAATTTAACATGTATACCATATCACAAACCAAAAATAATTAATAACAATTAACAATCATATTTCACATTTTATTTAACACATAAAACACCCTTATGCCTTAACCATTTAACATCATTACCATTTTCATAGCGTAACCCATTTAGCCAATTCCTTTTTCATGCACTAATCCATTTATGAAATTACATTACAAATCATATCACATTTCAAGCACTTATAAATTCACTAGAATTTATCCATTAGAAATGTTCACCATTTCATATGCATTAATCCTCTTATGTATTTCATGTACATTTCATAAATCACATAGCATAATTTCATTTGTTACAATGAACTCAATTCATGTTAGCCCAAAAACCCCCTTTTCCATTACAAAAATCTATACACAACTATTCATTTTCTATATTAAATTAAATCTATTATAACAACTTATTCTTCATTGGATATACCTTATCAAAAATCATTTTTGAGCTTATAATTACCATTTTTTATGTTCGGAATCATTGGTTCACCCCAAGGCTGGCTCTAATTGGTCTAGTCAACCTAAACACACCCCATAGGGGTCATTAGGGGTTCAAATGCTCATTTAAAAACCCATATTTTATAAATATTACTAATAAAACTAAACATAAAACAACATTAAATCATATACATAACCATTAAAGAACAAATAAACATATATAATATGGGATTTTACTTATAGACCACTAACCTCGAATCAGAAGATGAACACACCCTCAACCTTAGCTTTAGATCCTAATTCAAGCACCATTTAGAGATCTTACCTAAGATCCACCAGAAAATAGGTTTTTAGGGATTCAGAAAAATAATAATGAATCTAGAATCTAGAATCTAGATAAGAGAATCAAGAGGAAGATTAGACTCACCCGAAGCATTGATTCACAACAAATGGGGATGCAAATATCCTTGAATTGAAGGATAATGATCCCTTAGAATAATGGGAGAGTCTGGTTCATAATTAGTGTTTAGAGGAGGATAAATTGGGAAGAAATTAGGTAATAAATTTTAAATCCTTATGGGGATGTTTGGAAATTTTTCCCATTTTAATGGGGAACACGGTTTTGTTGCACAGTTTTCCAAACCATGTGCTAGCCGTCTTCCAGCCACTGCTCAAGAGGGAATGATCTACACGATTAACATGGAATTTCTATATTGTTTGAAAAATGTTCCCCAAACAATTGATAATACTCTATTAAAGGATTCATGGTTTGGCTCCCCCCTGGCATGGTTTTCACTAACTATGCACAAACCATGCAACATGCACAAAATTACCCAGTTCCCCATTAACTTTATTTCCTCAGCACACAAAACATTGATTAAACTCCTTTCACACCAAGTAAACATTTATTAAACCAAAATTAAGGGATTAAAATAAAATTTTGAATAGGTAAATACCTTCACAATGTTTCAGATCTTAAAGAATCACTACCAATTCTATCATAATGGAAAGATTCCCTTATTGAATAAGATTAAATCCCCCATTTTAGTTCATATTATCTCATGGGATATAATTTCTTACCCAATGAATTATAGGTATATATTATTTATATCCCATCCATCATATAATGTAAACCATGTATAACTATGATATAAGATCATTAAAAAAATTCATTATTCCGTCATATAATAAACCATGAAAAAGACATAGGTTTTATAAAAATTTCTTCATTGTATAATCATCTTAAATATAGAGAAATGAAGTTCATGGTATTATAAAATAATCATTATTTCATTATATCCTATTTTACATATGGAATTAATTAGGTTTCATAAAAAATTATTAAATAATTACCATTATATGCCATCTAAAGAAATAAAATTAATGTTATCATTAAAACATGTCCCCAATAGAGCATTAGAATCCTCAAAAGATATTGAAATTGATGAAAAAAATCTTCAAAATAGTATTTGAACATTTATTTGAAAATATGGGGAAATAATACATTCCATTCAATAACAATAATGGATAAGAGTTTCTCAAATATTGTGAAAAATATTTTCTTTGAAAGGAACCCTAGAAACTTATAAATAATTTATAAAATAAAATAATGATTATGGTGGTAGGAAAATAAAATCACTCAGTAAGATTATAAATAAATATTCCATTCATACTTTTTTGTAAGAAATAAAATATATTAATTTAATATATATATATATATATATATATAAATTTCATAATCCTTTGAATAGAAAGTCAACTATAAATAAAGTATCATTTAAAAAATCCATTGGATCCTAGAAAATAAAATTCTTTTAAAAAATTAAGGAATATCAGCATGTAATAAAATTTCCACACACCAAAGAGGATAAACAAGGATGGATTTTATTAAATACATTTATCAATCATTTCTAGTACTAAATAAAAGAAAATGAAAGGAAACTATGAATAGTCTAGAAATAGAAAATGGAGAATAAAATTTATAGGGTTTAAAATATAAGGGTCTTATAATTTCCCTCAATATAAATTTAATATATAAAATCCCAAAAATAAATGTAATTTAAACAAAAAATCATACCACTTTGTTAACATTTGAACCATAAACCCCTTGAAAGAAATAAATTTGATTTAAAAATTAAATAAAAAGTGTTTGAATAGATTTAGGATATAAAATATCAAATTTGTATTATATACACAATATAAACACAAATAGTTTCATAACATGAAACATGTATCAACGAAATAATATTGATAAAAAGAACCCATATTGTTTTGGTAGTCCTTGAATTAAATCCAAATGAAATAGAAAACATTATATGTAATTGATAATTGAAATAATTTTATTGAAAATAGTCATAAAATATATTCATGGGAAGTTTATATGTTACAAATAATTTCTGGTGAATATTGAAGATGTCTCATATAAATAAAAGTGAGACTCGAAACCCACACATTAAGTCATAAATTTCTTTATACACACTTTTAACCTCATTTATAATAAATATATTTTTATTATAGATTTATAAAATAAATATTAATACTTATCATAAAATATATTAGGAAATTATAATGTCCAATTACTCTTTTATTAATAATTCTTAATTAAACTCATTATTCTGAGTGTTTATTGTTCTTTTTTCCATTAAACTTTGGGTTCAGTGGTTTAGGCCCTTTCAATTTGGTTATTTTTTCAACATATGTATTTAATTAATAATATTATAACTATAATATTTATTCATTATATTAAATTTTATTACCGTTAATATAAGGTGGTGAAAAAATTAATAACATCACTTCCAGGAGGAGGTTGTTCTCATGTATGCGCATATGATGTTTTGACATTATGATAGATGGGAAAAAAGACAGGTAAATAATAAATAACCTATAGATAATAATATATATTAATTAAATATGTCCTATTTCCATCCATATAACATATTAATGAAAAACATATCACATGGCTTCATGGATGCAATTGTCCATACATATGTACGAGTGACATTATTATATTCCAATGGATTGAATGGATAGAACTTAGATAATATTTTATATTCAATAAATCATAATAATTTCATAAAAATATATGTATAATAAATAAATCCATCTATTTATCCATCCATGAGAGGTGGTGGTGAAAAATAAAATACATCGGTCATGGGGATGGAAGTTCATATGTTCAAGGGATGGAATTTTGATTTTACATTGGGATGGATGATAAATATATATTAATTATTATAATAAGATAATAAAATTTATAAAATCTAATTTTAATTCTATCACTATTTTAATGTTGTTAAAAAATATTTTGACAAGGTTGAAGAAGAAATAAACATAAAAAGATTATGTTAAGATGATTACATATTCTTCGAGAAACCTCCTTTGGATGTCTTCTTAAGGACCCATGGGATAGTATTTTAGGAATAATAAATCCTACATAACATTGAAAGTATATTAATTATTAGATTTTTTCCTATTCGATTTAGATAAGTTACTCAAGATGGTGTGAAGAAGAGATTATATGAGATTCCATTTAATAAGTGAGGATAGTGGTACACTTGTAATTATTATAAATATTAAAATATTATAAGGCAACATTAATAGAAAATTGGCTCCAAATTCACTCTTATTTGAATATGATATGAGATATGGATGAAATAAATTATACCAATGGCATTTAAAAATGTTTTTATGTTATTTTAATGCTTATAACATTAATTAACCCCTAGTTAAACCTTTTGAACTTTACCATGGTAATAAGATACTTAGTCCTTAAGGGTAAATAATCTCAATCTAAAATAAAAAGTGGAGAATAATTGTAACAAGGGAGATATAATAAACAATTTACCATTAATATATAAAATTATAAAATTTTAATGATTTATTTAAAAAATATATAACATTTAACATAAAATATATTTAATGTCATTTTTGGGACAACTGAAATTATTTTACTTCAAAAACGTTAATATTAAGATGTATTTTCAATTTTAATATTTAAAAAATTACTTACCTTTAACATTGATTAATAAAAATCTTATAAGATATTAAATTAAAAAAAACACATCTCTTTTATTATTATAAAACTATTTACTTCTTTTTCTTGTTTTCACAAGTGCTTCATCAGTGATTAATAACTGTTTTAGGTAATTATACAATTAAAAAAAATTAAAAAAAATAATATAATGAAAATAATTTATTCGTATGAAATAGTAACCATTTATAACTTTTAATATAATCTTTTTAATCTAATAAAAACATATTAGAAATATTAAAATAATGAGAGTGAAATTTTATACTTATTCTTAACCTCAAAAAATATAAAGTAATTATCATATGATTTTTTTCCAAATTTACATGGGTTCAATGATAATATTATTTTTGTTGAAATAAAAACCTAATATGAAATAAAATAATGTATTTAATATATTTTGTGTCTTTATCTCATTATTTTAAACTTGATTTACATACTTGAACCTTCATAGAGGTGTTAAACTTTTACCATTGTCACTTTTATGACCAAATATTAAATAAAACTCATTACCAAATTAAAATGATCCAATCACAAATATGGAATTCATTTTTTATGATTCAATTTATATAAGTGGTAAAAAATACTTCTAAAATAAGTTATCAAGACACATTGAAAACCATTTTCATATAAATGCTTATTTTAAGAATATGGAATGATTTTGTACCAAAATATTTTAAAATGTTTACATCCATTAAATTAGTTAATTTATGTTAAATAAAAGTAATATTATTTTTTCTTCAAAGAATATAAAAACATAAAATAACATTGTTAAAACTTTATTAAAAGAGAAGTTTCCAAAAATGGTTATAAATTAAATAAAAACATCACTTAGATTTTGAAAATGTAAAACATAGATTTCTTAGCCCAAATTTTTTTTAAAATTCTTTATATTACTTATTAAATATATATTTTTTCTATTAGAAATTTTTTCTAAAATTTCAATCCATATTTATATAACTATAATTTTATAAAAGGACATTATTTTATAAAATCTGTATTTCACACTATTCACCCAAATTTCATCTATTTCTGAAAAATAAGAAAAATAAGTCAAATATAATTTTGATATGATGAATCCAAGTACGTAATTCATTTAATCAAATTTAGTTTTTAATATTCATTAATTTAAATTTTAAAATAAAAAATATAATAAAAGAAATCCCATTTTTAAAATAAAACGAAACCTTTTATACCATAACTATTCTTAACCTTATGTGATGTAATTATAATCATTCAAAATTGAGTACTTATTTCCTAGACACTAATAATTAAATTTAAATAAATAAAAATTAATCATATATTTCATAATATGGTTCTTTATATTTATACCTTCCATATCAAGAGTTGGGTTTTAATATTCATATTTAAATAAAAATATTTCCTTACTAAATCTTGGTTTATTTAAGCTCAATGTTGCATGTGGTCCATAATATTGAACATATTATTTATTTATAATAAAAATAAATTTTTAAATATTTGGTTTTCAGGGAAATGAAATGAATACATTACATAGAAAGATAGTATAACTAGAATACATTAAAAGGGATAAATGTTTTATCCATAAGGATACTTGAGTTTAGGAATATGCTTTATGAGCGCTGTGCTAGATATTTTCATTGGGTAGTTCTAGTGATGAAACTCATGGATAATTTTGTATATTATATGGAGGTTGTAAAACCCTTTCTTTTATGGTTTTAATTTAGTTTATTTTTAGTAAAACCATATGTATTTCGACATATTTTTTCTGTAACTAGTCAAAGGAGTCTCAGGGATACATTTACAAATAATAGGTTATACATTGAAAATCTACTAAATAAGTTATCTCTCACCAAATCTCTACTAAGAATCCACAAAAATTTCAATGACATGGTAAAAGGATACTCTCTTTACCACTAAGGGTCTGTATGTGGTGTACCAAAACCATGGTAGAATACTATAGTTCCGATGAGGCCCATTAGAGTTCCAGTAAGGCATGTGTATATATATATTTTTAACTACTAAATTTTAATTGTCAATGGTTTTTTATAGTAATATAATTTTTCTCATTTTCTTCCTAGGTAGGAACACATACTCCACCTCCCTATGCTATTCATTCTTTACCCCTAAGGCTTGATCACCTCTACTCATATTCCAATAATAGTGTCGTATTACCCATAAGATCACTACATGTAAGGGTAACACTCCTTTTTTATATATTCATATTTTCTATCACTACTTCTTCTTCTATATTTGATTATTCTGAAATTAGACTGTTATTCTAGGTTCTTAAATTTCATCAATGTGAATTTCATTTTTTTGAAGAAATCACTTGAGATGTCTCCTACGGTTTTGAAGTTGGTGATTGAAATACTTTATATAATATTTATTTGGGTTGAATGTGAATTTATATATTCCCATTCCATCATGAATTTTTAAATTCTTCAGAATGATACCACATGAGGTTTCCTGAATTCTAAAAAATTAATTATTAAGGATTATGGTATTGTGTATTTTTTGGGGTTATATAAACACCATGGTAACTGGGGACCATGCCTTATCAAAGTTTTGTAGAAATGGGATAAGGGAACCCCAAATGGTTTTCATATAATGTGTTATAACCTATTTGACAAAGATGGGTTACCTAAATGTATTCACGATTATAGAATATATATAGAGATAAGGCTAAAAGTTTAATATCATTAAAGTATAATTGGAATCAAGAAAGATGTTTTTTTGAGTAACCAACCTAATGGAAAGTGCATACTAGTGTTGGGGTATTTTCTTACCCATTTTTACCCTAATTATACAAGTGTGTTTATCAAAATTTTACGAATATTTTCTTTAAATTTTAAGTAATAATTTCAATTGTTTATTTTTTTATTTTTTTCTTCTAAAATGGTACTGATCCTAATATGAGGTTGGGAATAATTCCAATGCTATGATATGTAAATTAAAGGTTATATGTAATGACAAATGAAGTAATTTTTTGTATGAGGTTTGGACTAATTCTATATTTGAATGTGATTGATATTTGGTATGGTGTAATACAATACCAAGGTTTTTTTTTGAGGTTTTATTGGGTTTAATTCCAACTAGGGAACATATGTGACACATAGTTGGGTGCAATGACATTATGGGGTTATCTATTTATATATATTTGGGGAAAATGTTTTCTTATCCATTATGGAATTATTATTGGAAAAGGATTCATGTGTTGCTAACTATTTTCATTCATTTGACAAGGGTTTCCTGTAATATCAATCATGGACACATTTTTGATTCTCCATAATCAATTCTAACTCCATCATGAGATAATATACGTGGTCCTCACCCATCTTGGAGTATAAAAAATTATTATTAAGGAATATAACTAAAAATTATCACAATTGGGGTAAAAAATATTATCCATTTTCATCATAAGAAAATATCGTTCATTTGTAACTATAAATAGAGTCATTACTTGAAATTTAGAAACCAACACTAAAATGTAATATTTAATGTGTCTTTTACCTTAACCCTCCTATCGTGATATTAAAATTATAAATCAATATGATATATCCTACCCACACATTATGATTTTTTAGACAGAAAATTTATACTATAATGATATTAAAAATTATTTTTCTTCATAATAATTAACCACTAGTAATATATATAAAATCCCAAGACTTTGTCTACCTTATTTGTAAAAAAAGGTAAATTAGCCCTTAGAAACACAATATTTTGAATAAAACCACACTAAATAATTAATAAATCTAAATAAACTACTCTTAATGTTATTTCTATTCTATATAATGATTTATGATAGAACAATATGAAACAAATGTATATATATTTATTATTAACTCAATCTATCACATTTAATTTAAAAACATTACCTTTTCAAGTAACACATCATGATAATACCTCATAAATTTGGGAAAATTTTTTATCTCCACTTCAAATTCACCAAGAATCTATCTCTTAAAGTGATAAATATTTCTATACTACCTAATTTATCTATGAACATATCAAAAATCCCTTTCTATATGAATAATAATTAACATAATCTGGTAAAGGATAGAATCTCCCACTATTAATACCAATTAACATAATCTGGTAAAGGGTAAACCAATTTATCCCATTGATAACATTACATGTTTTCATCCATAAATTAGTTATGTTCTATTGGAATAGATCTCCCCTATAAAAACTCAAAACTGAAAATTTCAAACCTATGATTATCCTAGTACAACATTCCACTGAAGTAATCAACTCTATTTGCTTCTAAAACATCTCTATTATAAAATATTACTTCTAAACATGGTAAGGAAATATAAATAAATATAATTTGACAATATAAATCAAAATATAAGTAATAGTAGACTAAAATCATACCATACATCAAACTACCTCAAGTATATTGAATTCATGATCTTCTATGCCCTCGATCTTCCCACCTCTTGATTCTACTTATCATCATTTCTATTACTAACATATTCCTCTTATTTGCCAAGTTATTTTCTACAATTCTTCATCATATAAACTTTTAGAACTACCTTGTAAAGGTTCTCCCGATGGTCATATATCATAATATTATTTTAGTCATTAATACTGAGGAGGATGATAAAAATATATAGTTGACTATTAATATATTTACATGTTTTCCCATTTAAATTATCATAATGACCCAAAAGGGGAAATAATTAAGTTATGGAATTTCACCTTAAATACATTTAAATTCCCTATTCCATTAATTTTATAATTATAAATTTCATTTATATGATATATTAAAATTAACAATACAAAAATTTTAGGTTAATACAAAACATGTTTTATATAGATTCTTAGTTTTTGAGAAACATACCACACACCACTCCACCGACACTGAATTCATTGTAGTTATTTTATTTAGATCCTGGTACTGGGTGACTCATAGCTAAGTGAAAGCTGGAAACACGTGAAATTTACTAGTTATTAGTGCTTTTAACTAGTTTTTTAATCTCTTCTAATAGAATTCATACCCATGGTCTCACTCACAAACACATAATAATAATTTTGAACATTAAAAATAAGATTGAATATATAGAATTTTATTACAGTTTTAGAAATTTCTTTTATAGTAATATAAATATAGTTAGTTAGATTATTTTTATATAATCATGTATATCTACAAAGAATATATTATAAGGAATCATAGTCACATCTAGATATTAATAAATAACACACAATATCAACATATTTTATCCTTTATTTTTTTAATTCTAATAAATATATTAATAACATGTGATGAAGTCATATAGCATTACAGTTGTAAGATATTAGGTTAATTTCATATGGAAATTAGATATCCTAATATATATAAAGTATTATTGTCGATGAGAAATAAGAATAAAGCCTTTAATAAGGTTATTTAGGAAACTAAAACAATATAATGTTAATTAGAGGAATCTATATAAGTTTTTTTAGAGTTAATTACATGTACATGCTACTAAGTTCATTCATTCACATGAAAGGAATTTTAAAATGGAAGGATTAAACATAGGGGGGGTACCTAATTAATAAAATAAGTAAAACCAAAAGTATGAAATAGTACACTTTTTTATCCAAACTAATGATTTTTAGATAAGTTATGAATGGTATAGGACCAACTTCAAATTAGAAATCTCAATACAATGGGGAACCTTAAGCGGTACTAGGTAAATACAAACATAATTTTGAAATTGAAATAAGTAAGATAGATGAATATAAGGTGAAAGAAAAATGGATTACACCAGAAAATACAAGATCAAATAGATCATAAATGTAGGGCCAAAAAAGGACCAACTCACTCTATATGGTGATGCAGAACTATAGTCCCATAATGTTATAAAGAGGTTGAGAACATAGTCTCCTCATACTCTTGAATCTGGAAGTGAGTCAATAATCATATTGGAACTACTAATGCACTCTTAAGAAGAAATTATTGAATATGAATTACCCATCTACTAATCAATGAAATAAGCTAACAGAATATTTGAAAGACATATATATGATAGAATAAATGACTAAAAATAGGAATTGATCCATAAACAAGAACATATTTTTCTTTGTGGCTTTATTGAAGGAAATATCAACTTTGAAGAATATATCCGGACATGGGAAAAGATAGATTATTTATTTTTGGATACCATAAATGATTATTTTGTGTAGAATAATGATTTTATGGAATGGAAGTTATATAGGTTACATGATAAAAATGTTTTAAAAAGTTTCGATAATGGTATCATGATGTCATATGCAACTTAATTTATTTTGGATTGGGTGTCTTTTTAAGGGTCCACAATAAACCCATAAAAGTGTTATTCCCAATAAATAAACTCTTTTCAATTTGTATGGGTAATCAATACTTTATTTATGATAAGAAAAATAAATACATATCTTTTTGAAAATTCATATTCATAAAATATCATCAATAGAAGTTATAATTAGAACATTAATATATTCATTTTATCTAAAAATTAAATCTGATTTATTTATCTTTTTTTGTTATAATTAAAATAAGTTGAAAAATGAAATTTATTCAATGGATTAGTTTAATTTATAATTAAAAATAGGAAATTATTTCCCATTTTAAATATTTTTTATTATATTAAATAAATTGAATTAAACACAGTCAATCCATTCCTGAAAAATATTTTTTATTAATGGGACATTTCAATGGTGATAAAATATTTGTCCTTTAATTTAGTAACCCACTTTTCAATGAAAATTTATAAAAATTAAAACCATAATAATTATATCATAATTTCTTCATACATAGGAATTAATATCTCTATGAAACATATTTATGAATAAATTTCATAGTACTTCAAAATTACTTTGATTACATTATACATAATATCTATGACATAACTAATTTTTATTACATATAATAATGTCTAAAAGTTACTAAATACATAGGCGTAAAATTTATATGGATATTATCATATATTAATATATATAAGATCTCATACTTTATAAAATTTTGAAATTTATAATTAATTATTTACATTAATTTAATTTTTAAGAATAAATTTTAATTATATAATATACCATGATTTTCTAATTTTTGATATATAAGAATAATATATTATACATACTAAATTCATAACAATAATATCACCATAAAATATATTATTTTATTTAAAAATTATCCCAAATATAAGAATAAATTTAAAATTCCTATAGATATGTAAGATGAAATACTTTAAAATATTATAAATATGAGTTTAATTTATATTTTCCATTGTATATATAAATGTAAATTCTATATACATAATATGTAGTACATAAAAAAGCAATAGTCAAATGAAATGTTGGACCCTCATTATATGGATTGTGTTTGACACACCATTATTTTACTAATCAAAAACCATGATTATTTTAGTACTACTATTCCACATATTGTTTGAGATCATTTTATATAATAAGACTTCTTCTATGATATTTCTGTTAAGTGTTATGGAAATTCACTATTGGATGGGAGACACTACTACCACCCGATGGGAGTCACCGTTATCACTAGGATGTGCTACCACCAGACAGAGTCACTATCACTGAAAATAAGAACCTACTTCTAGATGTGAGTCAGCATTACCAGTATAGGATTAACCGCCAGTGACTTCACCACCAAAGGTGATTCTCCGTAAGATATAGAGTCACCGCTAGATTCTTTCTACCATTGTTATTCGAGGACTTTCACCTGAATGGCTCAATAGAAAAAATATATTTTTTGATAGTTTGACCAAGTCTTAAATACATAGTAAAAGCCGATCTGTGGATTCTGGATCTCCTCTAACTGATGATTCTATATAATTTTAAAGGAACTATCTCTCAGAAGAAGAAATACATATAATATAGACAGTTAATACAATATCTTACTAAAGAACAAACCTATAGTGGATTGTGTAACCAAATTTTTTAATTATCATGAACATGTTAATTCACATTCTATAAAGACCAATTAAACAAAAGAATATAACCTATTACTGAGACTTATTGAGATATCAAACATATATCAACTGAAACATACCTGCATATTTTTATGATCCTATGTTTTGCTTTAATTTTCTAGAAACAAACACAAACTCATCTCCAGTCATGATCAGTGGATTATGAACATAAAGAATACATTAGACTAGTATTTTTATATTCTTATTTTTCTGTATGTTTTACTTTTTGGCAATGTATTGTTTTCCAGTTATCCAATACATACCGTCTCCTATACATTCTTAGAGAATAATTTTTATTCTCTTATTCCTCAATCCGTTTCCCAATGTGTTTCTGGAAGAGATACATGTGTGAACTGTTCTATTCTTACATCCCATGAATAACTGTGTAAGATGTTTTTTAGCATGGATAGCTTATTACTGTTGATAGTATACCTAATACAGGATGTGGATATATTTGATTATATTTATAATCTTATCGGAATCAGGTTATTTCCTAGTTAAGGGGATTAAGTCTCATCTTGAGACTAAACCTCTTGTTTATTCCACTATGCCACTATGTTATTTTTTTACAATCACGTTCAAGATAATTTTTTGTTAGAAAAAAAAAATAAATTACTTTTATAATTAATCTTAACTAGTGTTTATATTTGTTTCTGTCAAAGTAAATTGATCTTGAAAGATAGGATATTTCCAAACTAAATTTTAACTGATAACCAATCACTCTTTAAGAAATATTTTAAAAGGATATATCTTATATAATTATTATGTGTTTATTAATTTTCATATTTACTTTATAATGTGGTTTTATTTTAGGCTATTTATTTACAGAACATTTTATTGGGAACTCAATTCACTCGCAATTGAGTTACTCACTCTGACCAACATTTGGTATCAAAGGGTAGTTTTAATTTAACCTTTTTAACTACGATTTTATTTAAAATATAAAGATCTCGAATTTATGTCGATTCTATATATTTTTCTCTATGTGGATAATATACAATAAATATCTCTTATCAATAGACATCCTTTTTTTAACAGTACCAACTATGCGAAGTGGAAAATAAAAATGAAAATGCATTTGGAAATTATTGGTTTTGACATATAGACTGTAATAGAATATCAATATGAAATAGCAGAAAATACTAGAATTCAATGGAGTAATGCAATAAAAACATCATACAATAATAATTATAAAGCTATAAATTTATTTTTTATGCTTTGGGAGATGATGAATTTAGTAGAATATCAACTTTCAAATATACTTTTAAAATCTGGGATACCCTCACTATATTACATAATGGGACATAAAATGTAATATAAATTAAATTAAATACAAATAAAATAATGTATGATGATTTTAAAATAAAATATGATGAACATATTTATGATATGTAACAAAGGTTCAATAAAATACCAAATACTATGTACTCTCTTGGAAAAAAGTGATAGACAAAGTTCAATTAATGAAACAACTTAGATTCTTACCAGATAGAGAGAATTGAATATCTATGTCACTCAGAGAATCATGTGATGTAAGTATACTACTAGTCAAATAATTGATAGGAATGATGATAATGTATGAATAAGATATTAAAGTAAAAAAAGATATTGATGAAGATAAACCTAAAAGAAAAATAGTATTCTTCAAGACAACTACCTCAAGACCAAGAGAAAAGGTAAAAATCAAATATACTAGTGAATAAGGATCTTCTTATGATGGTGATGAAGAAATGGAACACATGTTTATAAGATTCAACAAATTGTATAGGAAAAATGAGTTCATCAAAAACCAAATTTCAAAGGAGAATATGATAATAGAGTAAAGTGGATAAAGGATTGTAAAAATGATAACACTTAAAATTAAGTAACCTATTATGAATTCAAGAGGAAAGGTCACATTAAATACAACTTTCCAAAATTGAAATAAAATTTTTTTGAGGATAAGGAAAGAAGATAAAAAAATTCATGAAATCCACTTGGAGTGCCTCTAAAGATAGCTCGTGTGACTCAGACACTAATCAAGAAGATAATTTTGATAGAGTTAATAGGTGATTTACAACAAGAATATTAGAGGTACAAAATATTCTTCTTATTTATTCTACTAATGTTTCATAAATTTATGAAAATGAAGAAAATAATGACAATGAGGAAAACATGAAGAGTAAAGATCTCTATGATTAATGTAACATGTTGGAAGAAAACTTTCATGAGAATAAAGATAAATATAAGTCACTCAAAAAAACATTCCTTAAAAGTAAATGTTTAAAATAAAATTACTATTAAAAAGAAAAAATTGATCTACTATTTAAAGAAAACAATAAATTAAAATTTTCAAATGAATAATTAAAGAAAGACATAGAAAAATTTACCAATTTTAAGAAAATATTAAATAAAATACTGGGAAATCAAGTTACCCCTATGTATAAAACTATAATAGGTTACCATCCATGATAAAGAAAAATTATAAAAACCATATTTAAATCAAGTAAAAGTTCTGAAAATTTATATATTAATAATGTATACTCACCAAGATTTAATAATGTTTTTATATCTAGAAGTATTCAATCTATTTATAAGAAACCTGTTTGGAAAATATGGATGCTAAAATCTCATATTACTAACGTATTAGGACCCAAGATAATTTGTGTTCCAAAATCATTTTTGGTATAAACTGTGTTTTATAGTAAACATGTTTGAAACCCTCCATTAAAATCTTATGGCATCTAGACAGTGTATTTTCCAAAAACATGTCTCGTGATTAATCAAACATCAAGAATTTTATCAAAGTTGATGGTAGACATGTCATTTTTTGTGATAGTTCAGAAGGGAAAATCATGAGCCATAGTCAAATTGGTAATTTAAATTCAATATAAAATTCCAAAATTTTATATGTTAATGTTTTTAAATACAATATTCTTAGCATATATCAACTATGTGATGATGGATTTTATGTAAAATTTGAAAACAAATACATGTCATGTTTTTAATGATAATTTTTTTGAATTTTTACTAACTTATGAAATGATAATATTTGTTATATTAATTGAAATTCATTGTCTTCTCAAAATATTTCTTTTTTTAAGTACCTTTGAAAAAGAATCCTGGAATTTGTATAAGAGACTAGGTCATTGCAATATTCAATCAATTAGAATTCTAACTTGTAAAGGGTTAGATAGAGACCTACCCAATATTGAATTCTTTAATGATATATTTTTAATACCAACCAAAAAGGTAAACTTTAAAAGATTTATTTTAAATATGAGAAATAATTTTCAACCTCTCAACCGATATAATTAATTCATATGGACCTATTTGGACCTTCTATATTCTTTATTGTAAATGGAAAAAATTATTCTTATGTCATTGTATATGAATTACTTATATACACTTGGGTATACTTTCAAGCTCAAAGAGCGACTCTTTTTATTGCATTATTAAATATTCCAAATCTATAGATAATCTTAGTGTACATAGGATTAATACCTTAAGAAGTGATCATGGTCGAGAATTCGAAAATCAAGACATTGAATCATTTAGTTCATAAAATGGTTATAATAACATCTTTTCTTCACCTAGGACACCACAATAAAATGGTGTGGTAGAATAAAGAGATAAGACTCTTAAAATGATAGCTTGAACCATGTTAAATGAGTATGAACTGCCTATGTACTTTTGGGTTGAATCTATTAATATATCCGGTTATACAATAAACAGAGTATTGATTAGAACTCTCTAAAAGAGAAAATATTATTATTTATAGAATAATATAAATCCAAAGGTTAAGTAATTTAGATTTTTTGTTTGCACAGTTTTTATTATAAATATAAAAAATAATTTGGGAAACAATTATTCCAAGAGAGATGAAGGAATTTTCCCATGGTATTAAAATTATAGTAAATCTTATTGAGTGTTTAACAGGAGAAAAAAACAAAGAAAGAATATATTCACATTAATATTGATAAAAATTATCCCAATAAATCCAATACTATCTTAGAAGACCCTAAGGAATATTTTTCAACTATGAATCTCAGTTATAAAACTTCTGAAAGTTCTATTAAACAAACTATTAGTTTATCCAGCAAACATATAGAACCTAAACCAGGGGAAGACCTTGAGTCTACCAGCCCCTCTTCTCAAAGACCCATTAAGACACATAGTCACCACCCTTTAGATGCAGTAATAGGAATCCTAGATAGAGGTGCACATACCAAATATTTCCTATGAAATCAAATTGAACATCAAGCCTTCTTGTCACATATTGAACTTAAGAAAGTCGATGAAGCCATCAATGATGAATGAAAGGTAATAGATATAAAATAAGAACTTAATTAGTTTGAAATAAACAAGGTTTGGGAAATTTTTGACCGACCTAAAAACCCCGTAAATATTATAACTAAGTGTGTGTTTAGAAACAAGTTTAATGATTTTGGAACTATAGTAAGAAATAAATAAAAATTAGCTACACCAGGTTATAGTAACAAAGAAGTTATTTATTATGAAGTAACTTCCCCGCCTGTAGAAATACTTGAATATATTAGGATACTGCATTCCAATGAAATACATTTGGACTTGAATCTATATCAAATGAATGTTAAAATTTTATTTTAAAATAGCTATATAATTGGATATTTTTTTGTTTAACAACCCCTAGGATTTCAAAATCCACGTTTTCAAAATCATGTTATTAAATTAACAAGTTCTTTTTACGGTTTAAAAAAGGTTCCTAGAGCATGGTATGATTGTCATTAAACTTTAATTACTTCAAAATGTTTTATAAAAGTTATAGATATACAACCCTATTTATAAAAAGAATTTCAAAATAAGTTTTAATAGTACAAATATATATAGATGATATTATTTTTGGATCTAATAAAGATTTATTATGTACTGATTTTTCAAAACTGATGAAAAATGAATTTGAAATTAGTTTAATGGGTGAAATAAAATTCATTATTGTATTTCATATTTTTCAAAATAAAGAAGTAATTATCTTAAATCAAATTAAATACTCTAAATATATTTTAAAATGTTTTAAACTAGAATGTATCAAAAGTAGTGATTCTCTCATGATTACCACTTGTAAACTAGACCATGATGAAGCTAAGAAATTAGTAGATCAAACTTGTTATAGAGGTATGATTGGTCATCTTATATACAAAACTTTTAGTCATCCTAATATTATATTTAGTGTGTGTATGTGTGCTTTCTTTCAGGCAAATACAAAAGAGTCACATCTATTAGTTGTCAAAAGAATTTTTAAATACCTTATGTATAAAACAAATTTAGGATTGATTTATCTAAGAGGAAATTATTTGATTTAATTAGTTATACATATGATGATTTTTGGGGCTTCATGTTAGATATAAAAATAATACCATGAAAATGTCATCTTTTATGAAAAAATCTACTATCATGGTGTAATAAAAAGAAAATTAATGTTGCACTATATTCTATTGAAGTTGAATACATAGATTGATGAAGTTTCTATGAAAAAATATTCTAAATTAAGCACACTTTAATAGACTTTGGATATCGATTTATACATGTACCTATAAATTGGGATAACCCAAGTGCGATAAAAATTTACAAAAATCAAGCATGTCACTCTAAAAAAATACATTGATGTAATAAATCATTTTTTGAGAGATAATTTTTAATAGGATTATATTACATTAGAATTTATTGGAACTAAAAAACAACAAGCTGATATATTCACAAATCCATTAAATTCTAAAATATTAAACTACAACAAACATGAATTAGGAATGATAAATTTTGGTTGATGTGTCATCGTTTATGATTCATTATTGATGAGTCATCGTTGATGATTCATTGTTGATGAGTCACCTTTTATGAGTCACCCTTAATGGGTCACTATTTATGAGTCTCTATTGATAATGCCATTATTGATGAGTCACTATTGATGAGTCACTGTTCATGATTCACTGTTGAACGAGTCACCATTCATTTTTATGTTATCATTGCTATTTTCATTTAATGATTAAACTTTTATTATTTTGATTTTATTATTATTTATTTGTTATCCTTGAATGAGAAAACCTTAGGGTAACTCTAAATTGATTCACTACCTCTGACCCTTGATCTCCTGAACTATAGCCTTCCTCTCAAACTGATCTTCCTTGTTCCTTGTTCTACTTAAAGGCTTCAACCAATCTGAATGTTCGGTGTGAACTGAGTTTCATAATCATGTCTAGAATAATTGAGGCATTATATGAAATGAAAAGTATCTGTGAGTAGTTTGGAAATTGTTTCACTAAACCCATATCAGAGAAATTGTGTAGTCGAAGCATAAAAATAAATCGATTCACAATGCATTCCAACTATAAATACGCTAGTGTTAAAGGTAATAGAAAATCAAAAATGGATGAAATGGTTTACCTAGAATCATCAAAGGTATTATCGGAGTTTATTATTTGAATTTTATCATAATGTGAGATTTTTTTGGGAATAAAGCCATTAGAATTCAAAGTATCATAGATGGAGAAGATATTTCCTTCCCTTCAAAAGAACGTGAAAAATGTTTAATGGTTTCTCATAAATGAGTATATGAGTATTTCCAAAGAATTATACCGAGTGATTGTGAAAATTTCATTTATGAAAGGGCTATCCTACAGTTAAAAAGATATAGAACACTATAAAGACCTACTGATGTGAAGGATGATAGTGAATGTAAGTCTCTTTTCAAATTTTCACAACAGGTTTTGTGTCCATGGAAAGGGGACTTCAATACAATAAGTTATCTAGATTTCTAATTTCGTTATATGATGAAGAAAGAGAAGATAAAAAATATATCTAGTTTTATTATGGTTTATATGAATGAGATGTTCTAGAAGATCTCAAAATCATACTCCTCCTATTTATCTCAAAATTATTTCTACCATCTTAGATGAAAATGGTTATGTAAAACATGGAAAAGAAGTTGAAGACAAGATTGTTGATTTTTCTTATAAAAAACAATTTTAGAATAGTTAAACTAAGATTGAATCCCTAAAAGGGATATTGGTTTAGATAAAATGAGAAAGTGTATGATGATTTTAACCCTTTTTACCACCCAACTAGTCCTTATGACATGGTGGATCCAGGTCTTGAATCTGATGAGATCATTGTGTACTCAAATACGGATGTTGTTGATAAAAGAAATAAGCCAGTAGTGGAAGAAGAAGAAGATGTGGAAGAAGAAAAAGAATAAGTTATTTCTTTTTAATAAGGTATTGATCCAAAGATAATTAAATCATTACCTAGAGTATCAAGTGGAAATTTCAGTTCATTAGGCCCTCTTTCGACCAAAGATACTCTCTTACCTAAAAATGTTGATGAAGAAGATACTGAAGATTTAAGAGAATCTCAATCTAAATATTCTACCTCTTAGGCTTAAATTAATGATAATGGTAATTGAGGTAATGATATTTTTTGTCAAAAATTAGATTAAAGATATTTTAGGTCTTGAAAAGTCTAACAACTCTTCCATTTAGGATGACGAAGATTAGAATAATGAATCTCATGTTGATGATGATTATGGTGATGGAAATAATAAGAGTGGCCCTAGCCACATTGATGTTAAAAAAGTGGTATTGATCATGTGGGTAGTTATGATAATGGAAATTATTCAGATCCTTAACAAGCGACTATTCAAAATCAATCCTCTTCACTTATGGTATCTAGTTCTCATAGAGATGAAAATAAAACAAATGATACCATGATGCATGATATTCCAACAGTTCCTACAGAATGTATGGAAACTGAAAATGAGGGGGATAAAAATCTAAATACTTATGATAAAATGGATCAATTAGAACTATTATACAATATAGAAATCAATCAGAAAAAATCCTCCCCATATATTATGGATGTTAGTCAAAGATATAAAATACCCAAACAAACTCAAATTATTCCATATATAAGTCATTCTGTTATCTCCTTTTAAGAATGGGAAAAATATCCAAGTTTTTTAATACATGGATTGGAATATAGTGATTCAAATAATGAGCATGAATGTTTTTTCTGAAGAGAAGGATCCTTAGTAGATCATATCGATAAATATAGAGAGTCACAACCTTTTATCCCCATGGAAACCAACATTCCAACTATGGTTGAAATATATCATTAGAAAAGATATCTTCCAAATGTTCAACCTTTTTTAACTCCTAGTGTAGTGACACAAGCTAATTTGATTTATTTTTATAGGATTTTAAATTAAAAATTTGAAACATTTAGGAAGAATTTCATTTGAGACATTACTCATTTATTGAACTCTCATCTATCACCAACTGATTGTCTCAATGAACAAAGTGTTCAATATTTGGATTAATTAGAGATTTTACATATCCAACCATGATTTAGGATTCATATTAAAGAAATAGAAGAAGAGAATATTAGATTTCAATTTGTGGTGGAATGTTTAAAATATCTTGTAGAGAGTCTCACATCCTCTATATTAGAATCCATGAGATCCATTTCTCTGAAGTTGGATAGTTTAGCTGCTACTACAACTACTTTATCTGAACTTCCTCTAACTCTAGTAAAACATGATAGAGATCAATTTCAATAGATAATAAATGAAGAAATAATAAAACTTATGGGTGATGTGAGTACTAATTAATAAAAAAATTTCCAAATACATATTAATTTTAGAATATATCGTTGATTTAATAGGAATCTACGTTGGAGATCTTATACAAGATAAGGAAGACCTAGAGAAACCTATCATGTACTACCTGTCAATGATCTATACCATGAATGAAATGTCTAATAATTTCTACTTTCTTATTGGTAACATGGGGATACCACCAGTGAAAATATACTTGAAAGTACCGGTGAGTCAAATAATGGATTTCACACTAGATCCTTAATGATTTATGGATGATAAGGTATAATTATTTAATGTGATGGAAGGGAGTTTCAACAACTATAGAATTCATCAATATCCTGAAAAACTACCTTCACATCCATCAAACCACTATCATTTCTAGAGAATCAATCTATATTTCAGTAACTCTTTCCATAACATACATAGACTTAGTTCTGTACAAGACTCCTCTAATCACTCAGGTAGACATTCTTATGCTTCCATCCATTCAGTAACTGATTTTGTCACGAGTTAAAGTAATAAGACAACTTAGAACAATTATCTTCTAAATGAATATTTATATTTCTTCCACAATACAATCCACTACAATCTTTTCCGCAACATAAACTTATACAATCTCATCACAGGACAGTGACAAAGGAAGAGAAAAAGAAAAATGGAAGGGGGAATTTGATCAGCCCTCATCTTCTACATAATGAATCTGTTTTGATGTTATTTTTTGATAAGGATCATTTTTTCCCTTTTAGGGTTATCTTTTTTTTACTCATTCCTTTTTGGAACCTAGATAATTCAAACTCCTTGTGTTCTTCTATTTTCTCTCTAAGTTTAACAACAATTTTTAATTTTTGATAATTTCATATAGGGAGATAGATTAGGTGCGTTTTTTTATATTGGTAAGAATATTATTTTTAAACTCAAATACATCTCCAATTATTTATAAATACTCATTTAGTATATGATTTATAAAATTCCACGTTTTTTTATCAACAAAATAGGGAGAATGTTGGAACCACCTTGTATAGAGTGTGTTTGAAACTCTCTTATTTTATAAATCAAAAACCAATATTCTTTTAGTATTAATGTTACACATGTGGTATGATGGAATTTTATATGATAATACTGAATCTATGATATTTATACTATGTATTACGGAAAGTAACCATTAGTTGGGAGACACTTCTACCACTAGACAGGAGTCGCCGTTCCCACCATGATGAGCTACCACCAGATCGAGTCACCATTTTCGTACAAATGAGAAACTTATAGAGGGAATTCATAGTTACAACTAGAGACGTCACTTCCAGTGGAGTCACTACTATAGGAGATCCACTACCCTATGTTGAGTCACCAAAAGCTTCTTTTTATCATTGATTATCAAGGATTTTGGAATGAATGGATCAACTACTAAATATTTTCTTGGATAGTTTTAACAATTTCTCAAGACTTAGTAAAAGCTATTTCAAGGATGTTAGATCTCCCCCATCTAAATCTGATATATATTCACAAAGTATCTATATCTTATGAAAATAACTACAAATACTACAGACAACTGATATGATCTCTTACTGATGAAAAAACCTATAATGGATTGTGCGACTGAATTTGTGAATTCTCACAAACTTTATGATTTCCATTCTATAAATATCAATGGAATAGAAGCACAAAACATATTACCAAGATTGATTGAGTCATCATACAGAGATAAACTAAAACATTCCTACAGATTTCTACGATCCTCTATTGTGACTTAATTTTATTGAATAAAGAATGGACTCCTCAACAGTGTTGATCTAAGTACTAATAACATACATAACACACCATACTAGTCTTTTTTATTATTTTTTATTTTACTTTTAAGAAGTGTGTTATTTTTCTATTATCCAAAACACACTTTCTACTGCAAATTCCAGGATAATACTTGTTATTCTCTTCTTCCCCAATCCATTTTCTACTGTGTTTTTAGAAGAAGACCCTATGTGAACTATTCTATTCTTACATTACAGAAATAACTAGGGAAAGGTATATTTAGAATAGACATATTTTTGTTGTTGAATTTATACCTAATCCAGGTTGTGGATTTATGTGATTATATTTATCATCTTCTTGGCTGCAGGTGATTTCCAAGTGGAGGGGATTCAGTCTCATCTTGAGGCTGAAACACTTTTTAATTCCAATGTGTCGCTGTGTTATTTTTTTACTATCATATTCTAGATATATTTTTATTAACAAACAAAATAACCACATTTATAATTAATTTGAACTAGTTTTTATATATGTTTCTATCTAAGTAATTTGGTTTTGAAAGTTAATTTATTCTTAAACTATAATTTAACTATGACTTAATAACTATTTATGAAATCATTTAAAAGTACATATCTAATATCTATCTACAATTTTGACTAATTTTTGAGTTTACTTTATAAAGGGGTTTTTATTTTAGGCTATTTATTTACATAACTTTTTTTTGAACTCAATTTAACCCCTCATAATTTTATCACTTCGACCAATATGAAATATAAAAACATGGAAAAGAATAATAAACTCTGAAATAAATTAACCAATAAATAAATAGATAAATATAAATATACTTAAAATAAAATCACTTGTAAAAAAAGTAAAGGATTTATTGAGAATCATAACATATGATTTTCCATGGAAAATTTGGGCACTTCAACCATTCAACAATCTAACCATTTTTATTGTAAATCCCAAAAAAACATACAACCATAAATTTCATAAATTTTAAAAATAAAAAATAATGGAGTAAGAAATATTTAATTTAAAATTTTTTATTCTCCCCTTTTTATGATAAAAATAGAGTGTTGTAACATAATATGAATTGGATAGTATGAGAATTAAAATTTATTTAAGATGAACTAAAATGAAAAATAATTTATTATGGACATTACATTTTCAAAAAAATAATAGCAATGAAGAGAAATAAATAAATAATTTGAAATAAAATAAAAAAAATATAAAAAGAAAAAAATTATTTGGATTTTTGATACTGTAGAATATGATTAGATTGTTTGGGACATATTTTCATAGGATCCTATTACTTCTAAAAATATAATATTGGTTGGATAAATTGTTTAGGATGAGGTGAAGAAAAATATTTTTCCCATAAAACATAAATAACATATGGTTTACTAATGGAACATCTCATTATTTTTTATATTTATGCATTTATTTAAGATCCTTCATGTACTATATCTGGTGTACACTTTATTTATCTACATTATACTTCCATAGTTTTAAATAAGGATTGATTAATGTTTCTATAGCCTTGAGTAAAAAATTCATCATGAATAGAAAGTTATCAGAGAAAATGGATGGTTCTTAGTAATTGAAAATTCTCTATCTGAAAAATGTTAGTATTTCCCATTGTTGTTTCAAAAAATGGCATATTTTGACTAAATATATTCTCTAATTGAGCTCCGGAAGTAAGTATCATATTTCATATAGTTGTACCAAGTATTTGATGACTATTGAGATCACATAGCACTTTTCAAAAAATATCCCGCCTGGATATTATTTCATACATAGTAAATTCTATTATAAAATCATAATTATGCCTAAGAAAATAGTTATAATCCTTATAAAATTCATTTTTACCATCCTTACCAAAATAATTACTATAAAATGAGGTAAAAATGTAATAAAACGTTGTTTATATTTTCACAGAAAACTCATCCATGTGTTTCTTAATACAAGAGATAATGGAATGAAAAATACTCAACATACTACTGTTATTATTCATGTTTCCATTTTGTTTGAAAAAAATTTAAAAGTTTTTTCAACATCTACCACAAGGTGACAAAATAGATATGAATATTTCATTGAAATTTTATCATTTTCATGAAATTTATCTGATATAAGAATAACTAGATCACAGTAAAAAAATTACAACCCTTCCTCAGACTCCTTTTGAGCTATATATGATTACTTTTTAGTATCATTACTTGAGTGGGATTATTTTTTCTACTCAGAGTAATACATCTATTCAATATTTTTCCAAATCATTATCTATTAATTTGTCACATATTAAAGATTTCCATTTAACAGTGCTTCTCAATCTATTAGTATCAGTATTGTTTCTTGAATGACAGAATCATTTTGATATTGTTTCTAATTAATTATACACTAAATAATTATATAGTCTATATTCCTCCTAGTAATATATATACAGTTATCATAATTCAATTCCCTAGTTCTTACATTTCTTAACACATAAAAAATTTTCTAATATAATAGTGTCACACTGTAATGTAGTAATTATTTCATTCACCATATAAAAATCATATTTGAAATCTAAATATGTAGACTTATTTTTAGGGGCTTAATATCCCTTATAGAAAAGAGTAACACATGTCTCAATAGGGTTTTTATCCTTAAAAAATCATTATAAGCTTTCATAATATTTAAAATATCATATTTGTATGTGTCATTGAAACCTAAATATTATTCTGATAGTCACATATATATTTAAATTATATATTTTAATTCCTTATTCCTGTATCTTGATGTTTAAAAATAACACCTCATAAAAGAATAATTTTATCATTTCGATTATTCTTTCTAAAAATTATTTTAGTTTTTTGTATTATAATAATCATATAAATTTTAGAAAGAAATGGTATTTAAAAAATATCTACAGTATAATTTATTAGTATAACATTAATATATTTTTTTCATATAAAAAACCCAATCTATATTATTTACTATTTTTAAAAGAATTTAAATAAATATTTGAATGAAACTTCATTAATATATTTTTGTGTAATAAGAATAGATAAAAAATAATATTAGGATACAATCCAACTTCCTTATCGTTTACAGAACCTCAATTTCGTCAAAAATTAAGAACATGGGCCTATTTTTTCTTTATAAAAACACCTCATCAAGAACCCTCAATGAAATTCATTATCATGGGAAAAAATTCAACATCATCTCATCCTTTACCAATATCATTATAATGGAACTTGAAGAAGAATCACAAACTACTTATGGACCTTTTTCCTCAATTCCCTCTAAAAATTATGAGATCCTAACTCTTAAATAGTTAATAAATAAAATAAATATTTCATAAAATCTATAAACCACACACCAAAATATTTAATATATAATCTTTCTTTATATTTCATTGAAATTTCTTACTACCAATCATGTATAAGAGCCTCAAATAAAAAAACATTAAAAATAAAATCCTAAAATTTATTTTATCTTATCATATATGCATCATGATCTCCAAAGTATATTGTCCACCTTAAATTCATAAAACATAAAAAAAATAACTGCTAAAGGAACATAAAACTCATGTCCCATATGAATTAGTTAAAATGTTATCTTAGTCACCTCTAACCAACTCCCCGTTATATGATTTTTAATATACCACTCATACTTCAGTAACATTAGGTTATAGAAATCACTCAATTCTATATTTGAATCATTTATAACATTTTTGTCTAATTTTCAATGGATGGGCTGAGGCTCTCACTGTATATCATCTTTTTGACCCTAATGATGTAGTTATACAACTTGAATAGCTACAATAAGATAAAAAAACGTATCGTAAGGATATATGTGTGTGTGTGTGTGTGTGTTTGTGGAATATCTAACCACACTACCACAAAATTAACCCCTACATAGACTATCACCCTAGTCACAACACACATAATCATAATGAAAAGAATAAAATTGTGAATGATTCCACATCTATCAAGATACCCAATTATCAATGTATTATTTCATGAATATTGATTCAAAGGTTACAGAGCCCTTATTTAAATTTTTGTGGATCTTCTATGTTAATATGGTTTCTCTATTATACTTCATATTCTATATGTTTCATTAATATTATTTTTTTATAACCCATGTATTCATCACTAGTACATACTCAAAACCCTATCCTAAAACAATCCCTATAATATAATTCTATCATGAAGCTCCCTTGTTGGTACTCTAGTTGATTTGCTAACAAATTTAAGTGTAACCCATAAATCCCTCCTTTAATAGGCCATGCTTTGGATACTAGGACCAATGGTATATCATTAGACATATATATAATATTTTACCCATTAAAAATGAAAATTATATACCACTAAGAATAAAATAAATAAAAAACACGTCCACAGTATTTGCATAATGTATAAAAATACATATCATATCATATAATATCAATCGATAATTGGAAAATTAATAACAAGTTATAACATCATAATTATTCCACCTATGAGGTAGAATGATATATTCCTCACCTAATAAGTCTCTAAAATCGAGGTCAACAATCTCTTAAAAAGACCACTAAATCTATCCGGATAATATATATATATATATAATGTAAAAGTGATAGTTTAATTTTATATGTTATGTTCCGCAATGAAACTCTCATGTGTATGTGAATGAAGTATATAAATTCACCAATGTTGGAAATAAATAACATAAAAAAAATAAATATTCATTTCCTTAATGTTTACTATTTCATGAATTCTATTCCATGCTATATAAATAGTTCACATTCTAAATGGAAACAATTTCTCTCATCACAAATCATTACATAACCACCACTATAATAATGATAACCATTAATCTATATCCACAAAATGAGTAGATATCCACCTAATGGGGCCTCACTATAATATCCCCATGTAGTTATCCACAAATATGGAACTTACAAAATTATTTACATATCAAATTAGTTATCCACCCATTTTGAACCCGCTAATATATCTCTATCACAATGTATTTATCAATATGTATGGAAACTACTATAATATCCCCATATATCTATACACCCATAATGAAATCACTTTCATTTATTAATTAATTGGGTCACTATCCACCCATTGGTGCTGTTGTTTTTTTTTGTGGTTTTCAACCCTGAGGGTCTCTACCCCAGCATGGACTGTTTCTTTTTGAAATATATATACACCTTTAGGTATTTTCATTATATTGAATTATGTATATCCTTTGAGATTCTTCCCTCATTAACATGTACCGTCACCATTTCACATCATATATTCACTATGTCTAATCATATCTTACACACCATCATCGTCATTATGAACATTTCTATCATCATGTATCAAAAATATATTTTATATTACTATTCCAAACTATTATATCATTTTCAAATATAAAAAATTGTATCAAACCCCCTCCTTCTATCAATTTTTTTACATATTCTACCATATATATAAATATCATAGGGAATATAGACACACTAATAACATCTACTATACTCTCTCATATGTTTTCCATTATTTATATATTTGGGAGTAATTCATAACATCACTAACATTCCTTATATCCACATTATAAAAAATGTTTAACAACCACATAATTTAACAAATTTATAATAACTATTACCCTTCTCAATATTCAAGTATATGAAACAAATTATAAAGCCATTTAAAGTGTTATAACACTAATAAAAATCATAGGGCAGACTACTCATATTGAGTAGTAAAACATGTTGATCTACCTTTTTTCATCAATGGGTGGTATGTGAGAATAACTGTATTCTACAAACAATTAATAAGATAACAACTATTTAAAAACACTTAACAATGTATTTAAACCCTCTCAATAATCCTTGATCCTCATTAGTGCCTCTACTATTGGAATCAGAACCTCAGTTCACTCATTATGATCAATTATGAAGAATTGTTAAAGTACGCCCACATCATTCTATCAATATTTATGGAATATACATATTACGTGGAATGATATTTTTTATATGGGTGGATAGTATGATTTATTATATTTTATATCTTTTAAGTAATTTTTTGGATATTTTTTCACTGGTTTAAGTAGATAAATCATATCAAAAGTTTATAAGATGAATATTTATTATGATGATTGAGTAGGAAATATTTGGTAGTAATTTTTTTCCTAAAGATAATTAAAATATTCATGTGATGTTATAGGGTATTTTTATGGGGATTTAAAAATAGATATTTGTAATTCCCTATTAGTAAATCTAGAGTACTAACTATGAGTTTATAATTAAGGAGGCTACATTCCTCACTCAGTGTGTTCTCTCTTACTGAATTGTTTTTTATATTTACATATTAAATATTTAAATAATATAAATAGTCGGTTGGTTTGAACAAGTGTAATATAAAGTGTCAATATAAATTATGCAGAATAGACTAACACAATTTTGGAAGAATGTAAACAAAACTAGATTCAACTGCATGTGATCATTCATGTCAATATTTTTTTATCAATCATCGAATCATTAGTAAATTAATTATAATTATTTAATCATCATCCTCTAAATATATTTTATATCCTAGTACACCATAGATATCTCTTTAGAATAGTAAATTACATCTACTCCATAGTGTTATGATAATAAAAACCAATATCATGAGTCCGTCATCACCTCAACCCCCAACTTCATTATTTGTTATTCAATACTCAACTCCTCCAATCCCATCATAAATTGGATAATATGATTGAAGATATGGATAAATGGTTTAGAAGAAGAATAATTAAGGATGAATAAATGTTTAAAGGGTGGAAAATTATTATACTTAACACTTTACCTCATACTATTTCACTGTGAAATTAAAAAGAAAATAAATAAATTGAGAACTAACATAAGGAATATTACTATATCCCCTAAGATCATGTACTCTTGTTAGTGATACCCTATCATGGATATTATGGATCATATTTATTAAATAAAAAATATTGTATGAAATAACTTGAATATATTAACAGAATATAAAAAATAAAAAATAAAATAATTTAAATATATATATAATTAAGATAACAATAATATGATAATTCATTTTACCATAAAACTATTTCTATGTATATAAACATTATTGAATAGTCAAGAAGCCTTTTACCTCTTCTCAGTTCATATTTTTCAACTTTCATATAGTATTGGTATAGATTGGTCTTCATACACATAGCCAAAAAATAAATTAAATATAATCCCAACTTGATCTAAAATATTATTTTGGATTAGATATCCATACTGATTAATAGTGGAAACAATATTCTAGATATGGAGGGATAAGATTTCAAATTTATCACACCTCACTTGAATGGTTGAAATGTAAATATGTGGTGTGATTAATAAAATATATTCATCATCTGATGTTTTTTCCAGATGAGTGATGATTTCCAATAATTCATTTCAATAATAACAAAGGGTTATTAGGAGTTATAAAATAATTATATATGAACAGAACATGTTTCAATGGTTAAGTGTATATTTTATATTGTGAAAATACTATATTGAATGCTTCATAATTTATTAGAGCTAATGGAAA
This sequence comes from Viscum album, assembly GCA_963277665.1. NCBI lineage: Eukaryota > Viridiplantae > Streptophyta > Magnoliopsida > Santalales > Viscaceae > Viscum > Viscum album. The sequence goes on from OY728150.1 coordinate 1,236,420,259, forward strand.
TTTCATTTAATATATCTTAAATATTATTTATTGATTATAAAATAAGGGACCAGGACACTTTTTATATTGGGTTCAATTAATAATGTTTTTTTTTCTTTTCAAATTTACTTTTATGAAATTTAATGTGGGTTTTTGGTTTAGAGACTATTCAAAATTTAGATGACTATTCCAAGAGTGAATATTATATAAAAAATTATCAATTTGGAATTTAATTCATAAGGATATATTATATATCATTTATAATGTTACAAAATAAAAAGAAACATTCATGCTTTGTGTTAGGTTTCTAGGTTGCTGAGTTGAACTGATAATGACATATACTCTCTCATGATTTCCATGCACATCCTCTTGATCACAGAAACACTAAATGTTTTTAGGAGGGAAGGGGAATCCTACGAGATCATTAGAATTACCCAATATATATATAGAAACTATATATTTATATATATTGGTGTATTTTTTATGTTTTATTTAAGAGATAGGTTTTAGATTGTAATTGTACATAAGATTTGTGTTAAAAAAAAATTTTTTGTTTGTGATGGTATTACATGAGATATATTATGTGTTGGGTACAAGAAATTTTTATATTTACTATTTAGTAACTAAATTAATTTTTTTCATCCAGTGTGCGAAATGTTTAATTATTATTTTGATTCCCATTATATATTATTGTATCACTACAACTAGTTCTCGTTAATGTATTTTATAAAATATTTTTAAAAATGTATGTTAATGAATATGGTGGCCTCTTCAATCCTTGTTTATATTCTAAATTTTTTGGGTTATTCATTATTTTGATAGGTCATATGAAATTTCCACTAGAGCAGAACCTGGGCCTTATATATTTTATTTGAGTTCATATTATCCCCATGATTCTTCAAATACCTTATCTCCAGTCACCAAATTCTGGTATATAGGGATACATAACTAATTTATTAAAATACCCCATTCTTTGGTGTCGTATGGGTAATCTAGGTCAAGGTGTCATAAATTAGTATTAATGATTTTTTTTGGATAGTATAAAGTTAGTCATAGGTTAATATAATTGGACATAAATTTAGACGTATACAAAGAGAAGACATGGATGGTAGGTATTTAGTTAAAATCCCTATTACTAGGGAATTTACTATGTTGGGAGTATCCACTCTAGATTGGGTGAGAGGTATAAAATGAGAATACCAATTTTGTATAGATAATACAAGGAATGAATATCAAACTTGATCTAGGATCTAATGATAATTTGTATATATCATGATAGTGGAATGATTTGGGAGTGATATATGCACCTATTGGTGATATTTTTTTGAAATATTTTCTCATTGAGATACATTATTAATAGAAAAAACATATGATTTTTTTATTTTATTGAATAAGTTATAAGGGATATTATATTAATATGTATTTAAGGGTATTTTTTCATTGATTTTATATTCCATTTGATTAGATAGATATAGATATTTTCTTCATGTTGTTTTTATTTTTCAGAATAAAACTTTTTCTGAAACAATTTATGTGGTGGAATGAAGTGTGATTAAAATGGTTTCAGATTTCTGAAATTTAAAAAATATAAGAATATAGTTTTTAATATTTTATTTAAATTTATTTTTAAAATAGTTTTATTTTTTGAGGGAATTATTTCCCGGGTAAGATATTTTATTATTTTTGGTGCTCAATTTTGTTTGAAACCCATCAGACCCCATGGTGTGTTTTGAAACATGGGGTGAATTTTGATGTATGATCGATGAAATGATTAGAGATTCGAATAAAAAAAATAGTAAGGGTTTTGTTGTAGGATGTTTAGTTTTTTCATTGAGATTTACATAAATGATTTAAATTTTATGTTTGGTGTCGTGTTGTGACTTGTTTGAGAGAGTTTTGTTGTTTGAGATCATTTAATGGTTGTTTAGTGAGTCTCATTTATCTATATATGAGTTTGGTATTTTTTTAATTAAACTATTTATGATATGTTTTTGATGATAGATTCTTATGGTGGCCAGAATCATCAAATTTATATTTTTTTATTTTTTTTTCTTTGGTGTTTAATGATTAAGGATTGCACTCAAGAACCATTTTAGTTTTTGATTATGAGTTGAGAAGGCTGCAAAAAAATTTCGTTTTTATACCTAATGTCATTTATAGTAATATTCGAGTAAAATTATCTCAATGAAATGAGGGAGATCATGGTTTGATTAGTATATTCTTTTATGAGTTAATAGTGGCAAGTTCAATGAATAGTGATTTGGTGTTCTAGTCACATAGTAGAATACCATTTTGTTTTTTGAAAAGGAATGTAGTATCTTTTTAATGAATAAGTGAATAGTATATGTTGAGATGTATAGTTGATATACCACTATATTTTCTCATACAAGACGGGAATTCCGGTGGGTTTTTAATACTATAATATGGATGTTGGTTTTGGTGAATTGGGAGGTGGTTCAAATCACCATCATTTGGGAGGATGGGCCGAATCAAAATTTTCTTATATGATATATTATCTATTTTTTAAGAAAAATGGAGTGTAGGTGTTATTATTAGGTATTTGACTTCTAATACGAATGTCACTAGGTACTCGTTGGAGATCCAAGTGGTGGGGTGCCACTGGATAAGAAACCAAGCTATTGATACCCTCCATTGGGTACCTAGTGTAGTCATCAGGTATCCAGTGGGGGTATACTGGGTTCCTAATTGGCCCAAGGAACCATTTTCAAAATGGGTAACAAGTCATAATTTTCTATTTTCCCCATATTAAACCCTCTTAGGGTTCCTTCTTCCTAGCTACATGAAGGAAGGTGTATATCCCCTCATTAACTCTCCCACTATCCCTCATTGACTCGAATCAATTTGGGGTTTTCAAGAGTGTTTTTCTTAGATTACATGTGAAAATAATTTTTTAAAAACAGAATTAGATCCTCTATAAATAGTGATTCTATAAGTTTAGCTGTTGATGTATGGGTAAAGATAACGAATCCACATTAGTAATTTTTTAGAAAAATTAAAGCTATAATATTGGAAAATTTTAGTTACAAGGAAAAAAATAAAAAAAATAAACTTAACCATCTAAAGGTGAAATTTTAGAGAAATAAAATACTAACATAATATTTTAAAATTAATTTTATTTGTAAAAAATAAATATTTTAGAAACATCATGGTGATACCCAATTTTAAACTCATGTAGTTTCCAAAATCATGCATAGATTACTAAATGGAGGAGTTTAGGTGGTGGGTTTATTTGATGATACAAAGGGTTTCTGTAAAGATTAAATCCATGTGGAACCTCTCACTACATAGATCTTAAGTTATTGGTAATGAAAAAATTACCTATACTATACTATATTGAGTGTAGTGGAGAATTTTTGTGATGGATTAAGAGTACCTTCTCTTCTAATTTCTGATACATTGTTAATGCAGGTTTTACAATAACCCCAACCCATTACTCCATCAAGTGACTGAGCTAGTTGGAAGTGTGACCTTAAAATAACATCTTCATATTTTGGAGACTATAAACTATAATATATAGTCTAAATAATATAGTGGGGAGACTATACACTTTGGTAAAGAGTTTTAATGTAAGTGGAAACGAATAGTAGAGTAGAAAAAATAGCGTAAAAATTTGTCTAAATAGAAGAATAATACAATGACTTGATTAATGTATCTAAATGACAAGATGAAAGTCATAAAAATAAAAGACTAAGTACACTCAAATATAGACTCCAAAGACTATGGTCCTGAACCCCATGTTGGTCCAGTCTAAATGATCCAACCCATTCAATAAGCTATAAATCAACATAATTTTCCCTTTCCCTTTTCTAAACCTATATACATGAAATCTATCTAGGTACTAAATAGAGGCCCATACAGGGTGTGAGTATAACTCAGTAGGTCAATACCATAGTTTCTAAACAAATACCTTATGATAAATATATTATAGTAAATAAACTATATATGATGGTATTAACTTAATAAATTAATATTGCACATGAAATAAACATTTTAACCCTCAAGTTATAGGTTGACACCCAAGTCCATCCAAACATGCTTCGATGCCCTATCGTGTATCTCTGACTAAGGTTGGATCCTCCTACATCAGGACAAATCACCCAACCAATGGGAAATTCTTCTACCTAAGATGAATCACTCAAACATAAATTTTATAAATGGCCTCTTCCCATAGGTTATCCACAATATTAACCATGATAATCCCGAAAATATGCATCTGGTCCTTATACATATGATAAAATCATATACTCTACCCTCAAGCATCAAATACTTATGCGCCTTTCCCTTATGTAGTACCAAATCATGCACTATGCCTTTAGGCGTTAATATAAATAATGAGCCTTATCCAAAAAACATAGTATGATAATAAGAATTCCACCCTTAGGCATGAGTCATTTCAATTTCACATAACTTCTCAAGATAAAAATGAAAAATCACAAGTCCAATAACACACATACCAGATATACCATTATATGACACAATGATCAATTTATCAATTCATTATTTGTTTAACAGAATATTTTTCATTAATTATAGTTTATAATTATCATCTTAATTATATCTAACCCATTTAATTTGTCATTTATCACGTAGTTCATTAACATAGTTGTTAGCCAAATTTTGAAGTTGGGATTTTGCCATAAGAAATCACAAAAATTACATGTTTTTCCAATTCATAAGATTAATCCAAAAATCAATCAATTTTAACAATATATTTTACGGATTTAATTTCAAACTAACCATGTATAAACAATTTCCAATGATATTATGCCTATCAGGTGGGCTCAAGTCCTAAACTTCATGCTTGTAGACCCAATCAGATGCAATGGATACTCTAAAAATGAATGTTATAATTTAATAGGTCTTATCAGATTTTTTGGGTCATGTGTGTGGCATGTCGGTGTGATCTAACATATCACATATACTATGGATAATAAAATCAAAAAATTGAAAATATTTATACCACCCACCTCGAAAGTTGAGAATTCATTAGAAAAACTTTTCATTCATGATAGTGATCGGTTTATTCATTCAGTTTTAATCGGAACCAGAGATTCCATCAGCAATGGATCAAGAAGAATAATAATAACACAAAGTATTACCTTATAAATATAGGTCCATAAAAACAATATCCAATATGATTTATTTTATAAATCAATTAGAGATATTAGATAGCCTCTACAGAAGGTCTGTGGTGGAGAGAGATGAGGCGTTTATAAAATGTGAACATGGAAGGATTAAGAAAGTATGAGTGTGAATTATTATTGATGATAATTATGTTCACATCATGAAATTATTATTTCCATTATTTTTTCCCAAATCCATCATATAGGTAATATAAAAACATAAATAAACATCTTATGTTCTCTAAATATTCATGACATGAGTTACTTTACGTGGGATGTTTACAAGGTGTGTAAATATTATTGTGTGTGTAATGACTAATGGTGTATAAATATTATATGGGGTTTAAAATATTAATGGTTACTTCTAATAATAATTCATGTCTTGAATATAATTCATGGGATCTACCCATAAAAATTCATGTCATGAATTAGGTTCTTGACATTAATTCTTTCTGCAGCTAAAACTCCCCATCTATTCCTGCTGAACCCCTAAAAGTCATAACCCAAACTACACCTAGGAATTATATACATGGTCTAAATGATATAAAAACCAAATCAAAGAGATATGTCCAAAATTTTAAATAGTGAAATACATGGAAAAAGGCATAATCTTATAACCTCCCAACCATATAACATCTCATCCTTAAGCTTCCATATTTATTAGTATAGGGTATCAATGAATAAGTCTTGAAAATATGCATACAAATCAAAATCTCCCTCCCAGATATCTTCTTTAACATGCTCATTATTCCACTATAAAGGTACAATAAGAATATTCTTCCCTCAAATATTCTTCTCACTTAATTCCATGATATGAATCAGATTCTTCTCAAAGGATGCATCAACCTCTAGCTTGATTTTATTCATCATCTATCACATCATAAGGGTTGGAATGATATCCCTAAAGTCATAACACATAAAACACATTATTCATGGAGTTATTAGGCTGTGAACGGAAAAAATGTTACGCCACTTTACTAACCTTATCCACTATATTTAACATCTCGACAAACTTGGGTGATAACTTCCCTTGTTTTATAATAAAGTGTTTCCCCAACCCAGTCAGAACCCAATGAAAAACTTGATGACCAACCTAAAACACCAAAGGTCATCTCTAATGGTCACCGTATGATTTTAGTTGTCTCTGAATGGTCTCTGAACATTTTCTAATCATATTACCCTGCTTATTCATCTCTTATATAATACAAGGCCCAAAAATCACTAACTCAACTGCCACAAACCAAAAAAGAAGGGAATGACACAATCATTAATATATGCCCAAGAAAAGATCTATTTTGATTTATTTGTGAAATTTATTACTATATGATAACACCAAAAGTGATAAATTATTCTCTCGTGAACCATTGATATCAAAACCCTAGTCTTGTAACATATCCTCAGAATCTGAACAGTCCACTCATATTGGCCTTCTATATGAGGATGGTAGGTTTTACAAAGAAGAACCAATTATCTAAATTCCATTTTCAGACCATTCCAAAAAAGGAAATTGAATTTAGGATTTCAATCTGAAATAATTTTCCTCGGAACACCATGGAACTATACTATCTAAAGCATGTAGAGACTACCCAAACCAATAATGGTGAAGGTCTCCCTTATAGGTATGAAGTGATATAAAATCATTAGTTGATCTACAATATCAAATATAGAATTAGTATTGCAAGGTTTATTATATAATTCTATCTCTAAATCCATAGTGACATCATTTCACTTCCTCTATATAATGGGTTGAGTCTATAATAGCTCATCATTCCTCTAATTCTTGGTCTTCACCTATTGATTGGTAAAAAATCTCATCATGATGACCAATATCTCTTTCATTCCTATCCACTGGTATTATCTATTGAGATCATGATACATATTTTTCAAACAAAATATATACCACCCATCTAGAAGGATGTATCTCTCTCATCATCTTCATTTTTGAACACATAGGCACCCATACTCATCTATGAAAGAGAATAACCTCACTGGCACCTAAAGACCATCTCGTTGGTGGATCCCTTCCACAAATAATGTCCCTTGGAGTTAAACCCTCCAGAATAGATAACTACTATATCTTAATTTATTCAGGAAGCACAGTTATAATAGATTTCTAATTAAGAGATACTCATCCCTAGGTCTCTTGAAAATCATGATGTATATATGTAAAGTGTCTCATTAGCTATTACTCATCCCCAGATTCATGTATTTCATCTATCTGCATATACCAGCTCAAGGCATCAGCAATTATGATTCCTTTTCCTGATGTACAAGATTTCTCAAATTCGAAATACTGAATATAATGAACACGCCACCTTTATCAAAGGTTTAGGTCTCACTAAAAAAATATGTACTTATGGATCTTGTGGACCATGTACACCACAAACCTGTTAATGAAAAGATTATTTTTCAACATCTCATAGAATTTACCACTACATCTAACTTCATATTGTGAGTTGGATAATCACTCGCATCCATCTTAATTGTCTAGAGCCATAGAGGACCAAATTATCCACTTATATCAGAACTACTCCGAGTCTAACTATGGATGAATCATATTAAACGATATATGCCTTACCCGACACATGTCAGGTATGGATCGACGATGAGTTCATCCTACGCTTCAGATCCTTAAAACATCACTCTTAAACATCTATCCAAACAAACTTCACCCCTTTCATGGTCATTTTTTAAATCAATGATGCTAGATAAGAGATGTTTTGGATTTAAGAGTCAGTAATAACCTATAAAACCAAGAAAGATCAAAATATTGAATACATTCTTGGGTCGATCCCAAGATATTGTTGTTGCAAACTTCTTTGGTTCCCCTAACACTCCATCCTCCGAGTTTAAATGACCAAATAATTGATCTTTATCAATATAAAACTAAATTTGGATAGATTTCCATAAATCATATGCTTATATAATGTACTCAATAATATGTAAAGATATTGTTCATGATCATCAGTTCACTAAGATTACAATTTTATGTCATTGATGAGAACAAACAATAGTTATTTTAGATGAGGATAAAATATTTGATTTATAAGGGCCATGAATATCTTTGATAATTTTTAATATTGAATGGAATCACTACAAACTCATATAATCATCAATTTCTCTTAAATGTAGTTTCGGGTATGTCGGATGGTCTGACCCTCAATTATTGGTACCCTAACCTCAAGTATATCTTGAATAAAATAATTTTACCTATAATATAATTGAATATATCATGAATTTGTGGAAGGAGATACCATTTATTGACCATAATCTAATTCAATCTTAGATAATATACACATAAGAACAAAGTTTCATCATCCATCTTGGTGAAAAGAAATAGATTACCACACGGTGATGTACTATTCTATATGAAAACCTATTCTTACATATATTCCAAATGGACATTAAAATCATCATTCAATACTGGAACCATCCTATAAGGTGGTATATAAACTTGATATTCTCCTAGAATAATCTCAGTCATGAATTTGATATCCTTCTCCATTGGTAATTCATATAACTCATTAGAAAAAACATCTGGAGAATGGTCTACCGTGGGAGGAAAATTATCTCAATGAAATCCTTCATCATGCAAAACAAATAGTTCCATATTTGTTTTATGAAAATCCAATACACACTGAATTGTTCTTAAATGACTAGTCAGAAGATTCCACTCACCCAAGTAATTATAGCTTCTCCCATCTGGGGATATAAAGGTAAATCTTCTTAGATAACTGTTCATATGATCCTAGAATGGAACTAGAAAATCACTACAAAGATTGAATTAAAATATTATATTTCAAATATAAAAATTTCACAGAGGAAAAATATAGTAAAATTTCAAGAGAACACTCATTACATCTCCTGGTACCTTTGACTACACTCCCAAATGTGAGCCAGTAGTCATGACCCCATCTCTGCTCTCCATAGTCAAACACAAATGATTTTCATATTTATGAGATAGAGAGGAATATGATTATATTGTATCAAACAAAAATAGGGTATATTGTATGATATAAGAATTGATCGCATTATGGTAGAAGGACCTTCATAAAAAACTGGTCATAATAGACTACAAAGCGTAGAGTAGAGTTGACCCTCTTCCCTACGCTCCGTACAACTTCCTTATATTATTCGTTAAGAGTGGTATTGCATCTCCTATGATGGGGTACCACATCCCAAACCTCATGTTGAATAGTAAGTGGAACTCTATCTTTGATTCTGTTGAAGGGTAGATGACCCCCTTCCCAAATTAACTATCTCTCATTCTTTTCTTCAACTTCTCTGATTTGAATAGTTCTTATAAACATTCAGAATATGACCCAAATTTCTAAAGTTATGGAACTCTACTAATGGGTGGGGAAAATATGTGATCATGTGTCCTAACTTCCAACACTGAATAAATTACACAAAACCAGGGTCATGTGGATAAATTCCACTCCCTTTATTAATCTACATATTTATTTCTTAGTTGAAACTACATTAGTGACACTTCTTTCCACGAGAATAAGAGTCCTCAGATTTCCCTACTAAAACTATTTGTCCCCTACTTAGGGACTATCTCATAATCCCTTCCTTAATGATATTATAATTAATCAAATCTACAAGGGTTCTCAAGAAAAATAGATATATTTACTACCTGATCTACAAAAATCATCCTGAAAACTTCTCACCCTGACTATCTTATCAGCTACTAGGGATAGAGTAAAGTACTACAGGATGGTGACGAATCCAGTGTAGTCCATCACTAACAAGTTCTCTAATGACATGTATATAAATATGTGATCCTTCTCATCCCTCAATGTTTCAAGATAGATGTTTCTCAAAAATAAATCCTTTAATTACTTCCTTGATAACTCCTCTTACTTCCCAACTTTCTCCAGAATATACCACCAATTCTTAGTATGTCCACAGATAATGTATACAAAAAGATTATACCACCAATCTATAGGTGTCTCAAGGTGATTGATGTACATAGATACTGACTCAATATAGAAACATTACTACCTAGGGGCCTCCGTCCTAATTAAACATAGAGGGTGTGGTAGCTAAAACTCTCTCATCATCTCATGAATCAAAGGTAAAGTGTGTAATGTATATGTTTACATAGATTTCATGACCCTCATAAATATTTTATTAAGATGAGCATCCATTTCATTCTTAAGAGCTATAAGAAAATTCTGATCAACTAAATTAGTAGCATACTAATTATCTCTCCCATGATGCTCAATTACCAGATGACAAGGATTCATTTTCTCTACCTGAAAAACACACTCTTTAGAACACATGGTATAAACAATATCAACATCAATATGAAATAACATTATAGATAAAAACACCATATTGTCTCTATAAATATTCCTTAAAAAGTGAATTTTACATGACATAACAATTAATTTATTCCCTTTTTCAACAGAAATAATATGTATCTCAGTTCACATTTCATATAGGAAAATATATCACATGTAATAAAAATATCCCTATAATGAATAGTATATGTCAATCTACATCCCTATTTTCTGGTCATGATTCATTCATACACATATTATTCCATACTAGTTCATGAGTATAAATATCAATAAAAAATAACATCAAACAACATGTAAATAACTCAATGTGAAATAACATCAAACTATAATTAGAAAACATCATGGATAACAATTATATCCTTGGGAACTCAGATTTTCCGATATACATGGGTAAGATGCTCCCATGAACTTACTCATTTCCAGGTCCTGGGATATTCTATTCTCATTCTAACCCTTCCCAAATATTCAAGAAATATAAAAAAACATGATTCTTTGAAACCACTTTGTAATGTCATCATCCCAGGGCTCCCTCAAGTGACTTGAAAGGTTGGATACATGACCTCATGTGTGCCTAACCATATTCCAAAGGCTACCAAATAATACAAACGGTATAAATAATATAGTGGAGAGACTATACCCTCTAGTAAATAGTTAAAATTAATGCATAAAATAATAGCAGAGTGAATAAATAGTGAAAACAATATGAAATTAAATCAAAAAACCAATACTAAGAAAGGAAGAACTAAATAAATACAGAAACTCAAAGAATGATATAATGACAATATGAATTTATCTAAAAGACAATATGAAATTCATACAGATAAAATAATATGAATACTAAAACAATGATTCTAAATACACCAGACCCAAACCTTATTTCGGTCATGCCTCCAAGATCCAACCCATCTAGGAAACTACAAATCAACAACAAGGTCCATTGACTTTGTCCATATCTGCATCCATAAAATCTATCTAGATACCAAATGGTGGCCCACCTAGGGTGTGTGTATAACTCATTAGGTTGAAACCACCATGTCAAAAAATAATCTGAGAAATATAGTTCATGCAATAATGTCAATAGTAGAATATTAATTTTATAAATTAAAATGGAACATGAAATAAACCTACTAACCCACATATTTTGGATTAACACATGAGTCCCGTAAAACCTAATTTGGAACCCATTATGTTATATATTACTAAGGGTGGATCCTCCTAAAATAGTATAGATTACCCACCCCATGTAAAATTCTTATGTCGAGTATGAATTGCATAAACATCATTTGGATAGAATACCACACCCCACATGCTATCAAAAATATCACCTTCATTAACCCATTAACATTGAATTTGGTCTATAGACATCTGATATAGTCATATACTCTTCCCTCAAGAATCAAATACCTATTCACCTTTCCCTCAGGTGGTATAAAATCATGCACCTTGCCTTCACGCATCATCATAAATCATGATCCATCTAGGAACAACTCATTATTCCAATAAGAATCTCACCCCCAATTATCCACCACATTAATGTCATATAAGCTTAAAAATTAAACAAAAAAATCATTAGGTAAATAACACACAAATCATATATATCATCATAAGATACAATGATCAATTTATCAAATTAACATTTTTCTAACTAAATATGTTTCATTAATTCAGGTTCTCAATAATCATCATAATTATATCCATCCAATTTCATATACTATTTATCCCTATGGCCATTAACATATCAGTTAGCCTAATTTATTTAGTGTGATTCCACCTTAAGAAATCGTAAAAATTAAATTTTATTCTAATTAATAAGATTAATCCAACAATCGATCAATTTTTCCAATAAATCTTAGGGATATAATTTCAAATTTACCATGTCTCAATATGGTCCAAGAATATAACACCTATCAGGTAGCTTCATGTCTTAGTATTCATTATTAGGGATCCAATGAGATCCAATATACAGTCTAAAAAAGAATATTATAATTTAACAAGGATTTTCAAAAAAAATAAGTCATGTGTACGAAATGAAAATATGATCTCACATATCTCATGTACTATGGGTTTTAAAATTAGATAAAAGGGATAATATTTAGACCACCCACCTTAAAAATTGGGAAGGCGATGCCAAAACCTCATGTTTTTTGGTAGCGATCATTATATTCCTTCCTTTCAATGAGAATAACAATTTTTGTCACCAACAAATCATGAATCTAATGTAGAACTGAACGACATATCATAAAAATCTATTTTCAAATAAAAAATATCAAATTTGGTATTTCTTTTAGATTGAAGAATACTCTTAGATTTCATTCATATAAGGTTTTTAGTAGAGAGGGGAAGGAGTTTATAAAACATGACACTAGAAGGATTTAAAAAGTATTGGTGTTAATTTATCATGATTTGAATTACGTTCATATCGTGAAAGGATCATGCCCTAAAATTTTCCTCAAATACATCATATTGGAGTTAAAAAAATAAATATTACATGTCTTGTAAAATATTCAATTAATGGGTTACCTTTCATGGGATGTTTACTCGTTGTGTTAATATTATAGGGTGTTTAAATATTATAGAGTGTGTAAATATTATATGGGGTGTAAAATAGTTATAGGTTGAATTAAATTCATTATGTCTACCAAGAATTATTTATGATGTAAATATAATTCATGGGGTCTACCTTGAAAAATTCTCATCATGAATTGTGTTCGTGACATGAATTTGTCTGGTAGTGAGAAATAAGCTTATATTCTTGCTTCAAAACTACAAAATGATACCCACCCTAGAAATAGGCTTCATAAACATGTTCTAAATGAAATAAAACCCCACTTAAATAGATTTAACTATAATTTTAAAAAGACACGTACCTATAAAAATATAGGATCTTACATGTTCATTTTGGTACTTTTCTTTACCCTCGTATGTTCTAGAGAATAACATTTATATGATTATTGTGAGTTTTCATAGACCCAACAAGTGGTGTTGGAGATTCAGTTATATAATTTTGGGTAACAACGCCCTAGAATGGGTGTTTCGGATCATGTTTTAGTAGCATCATTTTTCACCTATCCTTGTAGGAGTATTCAGATAATAAATTCCTAAACCCTATTACATGTTTCCAAAAATTATTTATAATTTTGTAAATTCTAAAAAAAATAGTGTTGGATGGAGGTAAGTCATTGGTGAAAAGGTTTAATAGGTGTAATTTTGTATTATAGAATATGTTGATATATTATTTTCTACTATTATAGGATCTTGATCTTATGTTGACTATTACTAATCTTAGAGTATTGAAAAAGTAATAGTGTGAAAGGATGTATAATAAATAACTCGTGATGATTTAAATATCACAATCTCAAAACATTTATTATAATATATAAGTGGTGAAAATGGATTTGGAATATATTAAAGTTCTAACCAATGTGTACGAGAAGTAGAAATTGGTGAATAACGTTTTCTTATTGAAGAGTTAAATTTTAATGAAAATTTTAGAAGTAAATGTAGTCGTAGATCTTGTTAATGCAATAAACATTTTTCAATGTCATTTGGAATCAATTTTGGTTCTATTTAGAGACTTGGAGTGGGTGTTTTTTTATTTCATTTCTCCTGGAATAATGGGATGCAATGATTATAGTTTTTATTAATTATAATGGTAAAACAAAATTGGTGATTGTTTATATTAGGGATTTAATTTTGAATGATGAAACTTGTCTGAAGGAGATCTAGGTGTCAAGAAAAAACCTATAATGAAGAATGTATGGGATGTTCTCTGGAATGAAAAATTCAAATTATGATAAATGTAAGGAGAAGTAGGGGCAGAAGTAGCTGGATGAAATGTGGCCTCTTATTTTGGAATTTGGGTAATAAATTCCACTTGATGAAACATTTTAATATCCATAGTATCAATTGTTTAATATTTTCTTCAATAATTTCATCTACAAATAATGTATTCAAAGATATAATCATTTTTTCATATTATTTTCAATTAACTTGAGTCTTGGATAATATAATCTATAGATTCATTTAAATTTTCTTCTAAGAGATTAATTATTAATAACTTTCACTCTATAAGAGATAATAATGTAAAACTTTTTGGAGGTGGAGAGAACAAGATTATCTGTAAGGGATATGTTTCTATTAAGATATAGAATATATGTTTTTGGATTTGTAATGATTAAATCAAATATTAAGGAAAAGAAAAACATAATCTTTAAGGGACATCTGAGTGATGTGGGTTTCTATATGACATTTTCAAATAGGGCATGGAGTATCACACATGTATCAACGATTATGGCCAATGGGGATAAAAATGAAACATTTTACCTAATAGGATTTTGAAAAGTTTCAAAGCATGTTGGGAAATAAACATCAAAAAAGTTATGGAATGATCATCTTGGTCACTTACATGAGTATGGGATGAATATCATCATTTCTAATAGAATGATGAATGTTAGAATCATAGATTAAAAACATGTGAATAATTCATCTTTGTAAAATAAGAGAGTGTTTCATTCTAAATGGAATGTAAGACACCAAATGATTATAAGTTGTCATTGGTTTATAATGTGTATGGGGGCCATCTCTAGCCTATTCTCATATAGGGTTTCTATAATATATTACATACATAAATTAATATAAATTTATTGTATGGTTTTTCTTTATCATGAACATATATGAGGCTTTTGGATCCTTCATCTGATGGATATCCGTGGTATAAATGAATACTAGAAGACAATTGAAGTGTTTAGGGTTTGAAAATAGGGAATAATATGGTAGTAGGGAGTTCAATAAGTTTTGAGGGTGAGAGGGGATATGGTGTGAGAATTATATAATGTGTAAATTTCACGATAATTGATTCATATAGATGATTAATATAATGTTATTTAAGAAGTTTGGGAGAATGATAATTCATTCTATATTTCAAGATGAGTTTTGGGTGATATCATTGAATTTTTCAGCCCTCTTGGTCAATATAAGTCCATATTATCCGTTGTAATAGAAACATTTAATATTCTATTGTTTGAGAGGAAAGGTTAAAATTACACATATGAAAGTCATTAGAACACTCTCCTATGTTCATGTTAATGACAAAAAAAATGAAAATCTGTAGGATACGTCTCGAGTGTGTTAATTTATAGGGTAAATTGATGAATACTTTGGTTTTCAATATTAGTATAATAATACTATAATGGTCATTAGAAGTTTAAATGTTATGTTTGATGAAGAGATCCTGGGTAAATATTAAAACCAAGTGGACATTGATTATGAGAGTAAATTACTGATTGAATCTGATATTTGACTAAATTAAAATCTAAAAGTTATTAATGTTTTGGAAACTTTAGGGAGTAGTCCAGAATATCTAGATGATGTTTTGGAAATTGGTAAACATCCACTATTTTTTCCAAGTCGATAACTATTAGAAATATTAGGGATAATGGAAGTTTGAGGGATAACTCTAGAAGTTTGTATTAAAAAGCTAGTGGTCCTAGAATGATCAAAGGTAGAGTGGTAGTTGGGGAGACCTATCAGGTTTTGGTTCCCATCAAAATAATACAAAAGTGATTTTTTGTATTTTATTATCATAAAATTTTAGAGAGACAAATATACCAGAAGTGGTTATAATTATAAAACATTCATTATAATTGAATTTTTCCATGAGGGATGAAATTAAATTTTACATGTGTTAGGAACCTGAAAGAAAAAAAAGAAAATCATATTGGGATGAAATTTATTGAAAATAAAGGGGCTTATTTCTAGAAGGAATAATAGAATAGTTGAAAAGGGAAAAATTCATGGTCTATTGTGAAGGGTTTGAACTAAATTGATTGTATATATTTTTATTATATATTTTTTAAAAAATTTAGACACATAACCAATAAAATTGTTCCCAATGTGTTTTTATTAAAATTATTTCATTCATAATAGAAAGATATAAACATGTTTTTCTTCATGGTGACTTTGACGAAGAAATATACAATGTGATAAATGGAACTTAAATCATCTCTATAAAAAGAATTTGAGACTTTATGGTTTTAATCAGGCCCTAGTGAAGAAGAAAATATAGTTTAATTCCTTTATATTGGAATTAAAATTCATCCAAATTAATGAATATTATTATTATTACTTGAAGGTTAACAATGATGGGAGTTTCATCATATTACTTATATATGTTTATGGCATAATTATTATAGATATAATTAAGAAAAATATATTTTAGATGAAATTTAATGTGTCTGGTAGTTTTCAGATAATGGAACAAGATTCGAGTAAATGAATCATAGTGTTATAAAGCATAAAATATATAAGATTGGAAAATTAGTTCCTAATTAAGTATGGCTAAATCTGAAATGTGGTGGAATGCTTTGGAATAAGTGAGTTAATATCCACTACCACTCCCCTAGCTAAAAATTTCATGTTGAGAATGGATAAAGTATCATGAATTAAAATAATGGATAATTACATGGAAAAGGTTCCTTATAGAGTGATAGTCAAAATATTTCTGCATTCCATGGTTTTTACCCAACTCGAAATTATAAAATTAGTGAGTGGTTAGTAGGTTCATGATTAATCCTAAAAGTGAACACTAATAATTGTTAAATTGGATCCATTGGAATAATAATTATTTTAAATTTTGGCTCTTTTTCTTGGATTAGATGAAATATATTAGGGGTTTCTATAATTTGATTTAAAAATATATACATATACTCAGAAGAAAATATTGTTTTTTCACATTCATAGCCACAAATATTAGTAGGATATTGTGGTTTAAATTAATAGTTCCAATTTCCATAATAGAAGTGATTAATGTTTCATTAACGGAAGATCAGAAGGAGGTGATCTAGATGAAAGGATTATTAAAGGATCTAAAAAGAAGTAAAGAGAACAGATTTTTACTTTTTGATTAACAATTTAAAATTCCTCTAGGTAACACTCTAATGATTCAACCTAGGATGAATAACATTAATTAGAAGTTTCAATTCATCAATAAATTATTAGAGGAATTTTTTTTGGATCAATGGAAGGTGGATGGAGCTCTGGATCTAGAAGAACTACTAAATAATTTTATATTATTGGATGTGTTAAGGAGGTGTTGAAACATGGATGGAATTGGATAACAATAATAATGGTGGGGGAACAATGTGGAGTTATATAAAATGTTTGGAATTGAATGTATTTTTAGATATAGATTTAAGACTTAGTGGTAATGATTGAAAATGATTCTCTAGTAGAATATTGTTAGGCTCAACTATTAAAACAATTATCCTTCCAAAGAATTTGATATTTTAGAAGGAGTGATTCTTTAAGTAAAACCTATAAAGGTAAAATGAAGATGTAAAAGAGGTTGTGGATTGTCTAGAAGACTAAACGTATGAAGACCTAGAGATTTTATTCAGAACCAAGTAATTGAAAGATACACCTTAACATATGATGGTGGAAGTATATAGGTATATAGGACTTATTAAAAAATATATCTTTTGGTTTTATGATAAAGGATATGTGTAAGAAACTTTAGGATGTTATGTGTGTGTAAAATCATAGTTTTCTTCAAGAGTTAATCTATTTTCAAAAGGATTATTAGAGGTTGTGGGTGTCATTGAATCTGTGAAGGAATGTATTTAAATATTATATCCAATTGGACTCACTCATTTAATAGATAAGAAATTTGTGTCATAGGATACACTAGATAGACTCTGATATGTTTAATATAGTGGAGTTTTTTTTATGATGACTTCATATTATCTACTAAGTTCTTCGAAATCATTAATACTAGTTTAGTCGATTACTTTTTTCACCTAGTGAGTTATAAAAGATAAATTTCATAGGATTATCAAAATATTTTGTAGTTAAAATAGGTTTTATCTTGTGGAATAAAGGTATAAGTTCATGTTTCACTTACTTTGATCCACTTTTCCATAATCATATAGTTTCATTATTTCCACCTAAGGAGTTTTATAATGATTACACTAGAGCATGGTTGAATCACTCTTCTTGATAGGGTTTTCATGTGCGGTACATAGATATGACAAGAGGGGCTTGGATTTTAGTCATACAATGTTGTTCACCCTAAGTTATATTGCATTATATATATAATTAGGGTTTTGGGGAATTTAGCTATTACAATTTATTAAATAAATGTTGTAAATTAGGGATTTCAGGTTTCATGTCTAGGGACTATGGTGAGTGTAATTTTTTTCCATTGGTTGTAATTCCAAGGTCACATAGACTCCCTGCAAGTTTGAAAATAGTTATGACATCATGGGACATTATAATCATATTGTAAATTAATTAATAGGATGGTTTTTTTGATTGATATAGGTTCTCATGGGATTAGAAAAGGTTAGTATGAGATTGGATTATATTATAGGACCCTTTATTAATATAGGTAGCCTTTAAAATAACTATTTACTATCTCATTTTATGTTCATGTAACACCCCAAGCTTCCATGGAATGTTTCCCTTTGAATAAGGAAATATCTTCTATTGTACGCAACTTCGAGATTCTAACACACTTCGACCAATCAAACTATACATTATGAATAGTAATACCCAATTTTGGAAATTTTAAAACTTTTATTTTTCACAATTTAATTCATTTTTGAATTTGGAATATATAAATTAACTTTGGGTGAATTATTGGTATTTTTCTGAGAACATTCAATTTTTTGATGAATAGTGAAAAACTCTGTGTTATTGGTTAAAACCGAATTTTTATTTAACTAATTATTTATTTAATTTAAATTTATTTTAGGTCAAAATAGATACATAATACCTATATATGTTCAATTTATATAATTGGAGTAATTTTATAATAAGTTTATATATATATAAAAAATTGAACTTTTTACCGCCTTTTACCCACCTCTTAAGAGCATTTGGAAATTGGCATAAAACATAATTTTTCCTCTTCTCTGAGTTGAATTTCAAAAATCAAAGACACATGTTTAAT
This sequence comes from Viscum album, assembly GCA_963277665.1. Classification (NCBI taxonomy): domain Eukaryota; kingdom Viridiplantae; phylum Streptophyta; class Magnoliopsida; order Santalales; family Viscaceae; genus Viscum; species Viscum album. Next base: position 1,236,439,638 of record OY728150.1, read on the forward strand.
ATCAATAAGTAAAATTTTGTTCAAAAAGATGAAAATAATTTTTTCTGAATAGTAACTTTTGACTTTTATTTACCATGGTTAAAAGTAAATAGGGTAATTAAGGGTAAAAATGATATCATAATTACCCTAACACATGTATTAATTCTATTGGATTAGTATAATTCGAACCAAAACAACCTTAGGAATAAAATATGACCCCATTTGGTTCACTTGGATTAGATGAGGACATTTATTATTATTTTATTTAAAGAAGAGTTAAAAGAGTTAAAGTCAAAGTTTAATAACTAAACTATTTTTAATAAGGGTTACACATAATATAAATTCTCCTATAAATATTACTTATAAATATAAGAATATTTCCTACATAATTTAATTTTATTTATAATTTTTAGAAGTTAAATAATTTAATTTATTTATGACACAATGATGATACAGTAATTACTTTATTAATGAAATATTAAAATAATTGATATTATAAATATCCAAATAAATGTAAATTGAGACTTATGATAAATTATACTAATTTTATAGGTTAATATTACATGTTAGGGTTGGTTAAATAAATTTTTTTTGAATTCATAAAGTATTAATGGATTTCAGAAAAATCAAATACTAAATAGTGTCAAAATTAACAAAATTGAGTTTTTAAAACAAATACTATATTATTAATTGATATAATATTCATAAAAATATAAGGTTAGGAAAAAAGACTTATATAAGGTTATATATATTAATAATAAACCCCTTGAGGTTCTCTTGGAAGTTTTTAGTATGTTTATTAACCATATAATATGAAAATACTAAGAGACGTGGTAAATGTCAAACTATTGAACTAAGAGTTAAATATATAAGATAATGTTAATATGGTGACCTAAACCTATCTAAAAACAATTGTTTGAGATGTTTTCAACCCATACCAACCTTAGTATCTAAATAAATTATTTATGAACCATTAAAAATGGAAAATTATTTTATTATAAAATAATATTTCATGCTTTTCCAAAAGTGACCTTCACCTCTCTTATAAAAGTGAACTTATACTTCTCTCAAAACCACACCTCAAAAACCATTTGGCTCAGCCAAACTCTACCCAAATATCCTCCCAACTTCCCTCCCTTAATCCGAGAGGCCTTACTTTAGTCATAAAGCCAACATAAAGATCCCTTTTGATCAAATGAATAGCAAGAACCCGAAGAAGAGGTAAATATTTCATCACCTCTTTCAAGTTCTTTTCTTCTTCCACTTCCTCTTTCTTTGTTGTTTCCATACCAAAATAATAAATTCAGTACCTTATACATAATTTTATGTTATTATAAATATGGTACAACCATATTCATTATTCTATCCATCCTATAAATGACAAAGTCACCATACATGCGTACGTACGGCTTACCGTCTCCACGTCGTGGTGTATTTTGTTATTCAAACAATTCATTATTTGGATGGTCATAATAATGAGTATAACTAATGTAAATAATAAATATAACATGTTAATTATTATTTATATATGATATACCATCAAAATAAATATTATTTCTCCATCAATATAAGTATGTTGTCGCTCCTGTGTATGTACGGATTACCGTTTCCACGAACGCGATGAGATTCATTTCCCCATCGTAACCATTCAAGAATAATTTTCATTTGATAGCAAAAAATTATATTTATAAACATAATATAATTTTTTATATGAATCAAATACATCCTATCCATAACAAACATGGCTTACGTAACCAAGCATATAAAGGAAAACAAATCAGTTAACACCCAAAATGATGATACTACTGAAATATTATTGACAAAAAAATATTAGAGGATCATATATGATATCATATTTATGTATATAGTTATTTTATAATTTAATAAAAATGATTTAACTATTATAAAAGAGGTTAACGTACCCTCTACCAAGGAAAAGTAGAAGGTAATGGTTAATTTCACAATCTCTTTATTATCTGAGGTTGTTTCTACGTAAGTATCTACTGAGACCTCTTAGTCATCCACATCCATGTTTTCATAAAAATTTATTTCAAAATTTTTGTACAATTTAGTAAACTATGGGTTAAAGTCATTTATACCCTTATTTGACCTAATATGTTTTTAAATGAATCTTTCAATCATTTTCCAAAAAATATATTTTATGACATTTTCGACAAAATTAAGGTAAGAATGTTTTTTAACTTATACGGCGAGTGAGGCTATTTTCCTCCATTATAACATCATCAAATATTCCCTTACAATATTATAAGAATATTTTAAAAATAAATGTTTTCTTTTTTAATTATGTGACTCTTAAATGGTTTCAAAATAGAAAGATGTGTTTCTTTCAAATAGTTTTCATTTCATCTATGTCAACATCCATTGTGTATTTTAAACTTGTTTGAAGTTGATTTATTATTATAGAAATCTTACATATTGTATTGAAGGTTTTGTGATATTTTTGACTATGGATATCTTATTTTTATACCATTCATGGTTTATGGTTAAAGTATTGACATTTTGTATGATAGTTTTAACAGGAATGTTTATGTTATGTTTCGACCTTTTCAAATGAGGAATGTATTGGACTTAATATGTGATGGGTGGAGCCCTCTATAGCTCCTTATTGAATTGGTATTCTCTTGATAAAATTAGATGTGGAATTGGATGAGGCCATTTCCAATTTTGATATATGGTTTTGACTGAGGCATAAATCATTTTTAGATGTCTTGTTTGAGGCCTTGACAAGTTGTTTCAGAATGTACAACATTATACATTCCCTCATTATGAAAATAATAATGATGGTTCATGTGGTTATTCAACTGGTATAATACTCATGACTATCTTTTATTATTTAATTATTTACTTCGCTCATATTCCTTCCATACAGTTTTCATGTTTATTATATTTAAAGGCATGTATTTTTAATTATTCACCATGCCTAATGTTTATGTTATCTTCCACTGTATTTATTACCCTTACTGAGTGTTTGAGATCACCCCTTTCTTATGTTTTGTTTTCCCAGGATATGAAGAAGTTAGGTATGAGTGCCTTTCAGGAATAATCTCGAAGGCTTGGATGTTTCTAATGGAATAAATTAGTGTTGTATTTCTTTTCAAGTTGTAATGTTTAACTTATGTATGTATCTTATTTCCAATAATACTAAACTGATCGGTCTTTCGGGACATGGTTCCCTGTATCACGCCAATGTTTTGTAATAAACTACCAAATCTGGGTAACTGGGGTTGGAGAATTATATTTTCTATCAGAGGAGGTTTAGTACAAACCTTGGAAACTATATTTAGAAAAAAATCTAATTAGAAAACTTTACCCTAAGATAGAATTGGAGGATTAGTATAACTTTTTAGAATTTTGGTACTGTAGAGATTTTGTGTGTTTTCCAAGCAATACTTTCTAGTCTGGATACGAGAAGGTAGAGGTGGCTCTGGAACAGATGTACCTAGGGGTAAAACCCAAAAACACCACTTTGATCTAGACTCGAACAAGAACTGGGGCCTGACAATGGGACTTGCTGTATTCTTGGTTACAACACTCTTAGGGGATATGCTTAGGATAATTCTCATTTTCTTTACTAACCATTATGAAGGATTTATGAGTATATACCTCCTCAATGAAAACATTTTTATGCTTATGGATTATATCCATAAACTGTTCAATTTATGTTAAGTGTTTTATATGTTTGAAATTATATATTGTGATTCATAAACTAATCTACTATATGCCATTAATTAGAAATGGCACCAATTTAAAGGAATGGAGAATGTATCAATGAAATTAATCTATATAGGGATATCCCCCCTACTCAAGATAATTATAGTGGAGATGGTGATGCAACTGGTGCTGATTCGCTTATCACCATACTCGGACAACTCACTCAGGTTATGAATAATAACTTTACCCTTATGGAGCACCTTGATCCACAACACGGAGGATAAATGTTAAATAGCTTCATGAGGCAACAACCACTAAAATTCAATGGGAGTAAAAATCTGTTAGTAGCTAAGAAATGGATAAGTTCATTAGAGAAAATATTTCATGCTTTAGGGAGTGGTTAAAGGGAAAAAGTTTTCATGGTAGTTTATCGCCTCACGGGAGAGGCAGATAAATGATGGTCATTGATCCAAAACACAAATGAATATGAAGAAGTATCAAACATTGAATGGGGGAGTTTAAAGATATTTTATTAGAAAAATACTTTCCTCAGGACCATCGAGTGGATATGGAAGAATAATTTATGAGTCTAAGGAAAAAAAGGATAAGAATATCACAAATTATTAAGCTAACATTACACGGTTATCAAGGCATGCTGGAGATTATATACATAACCCAAGAGGTAAGATTGGTCATTTCTTTGATGGGTTAAAACAATTTCTCTATCAAGCATTAGTCTCGCAATCCTTCTCATCATATGAAGATATTGTCTCAGGTGCTATCAAAATATAAAATGAATTCTCTAAGTCTTGAGACATTAAAGAAAAGAAAGATAAGAAGAGATCTATTGAAAACTCTGGGAAATAAAATAAGGAAATAGGGAAGAAGGGAAGAGTTTAATTTCCACCCTGTGATAACTGTGAAAGGAAGAACCCCAGTGCCTGTTTAAAAGGGAATGGAGTATGCTACAAATGTGGGTAGATAGGTCATCTTTCTAGTGATTTTAAGGGGAATAAAGAAGCTACCAATGATAAATGCTATAATTTCATGGAGATGAGACATTCTGAAAATGAATATCCTAAGCTTTAGGGAAACTTAACTTAGAAAAGGACAAGGGATCAAGGTCAATTGTATCTGATCACTACTATAGAGTTTGAAGCTTTGAAAGACATGGTGGCAGGTAATATAATGGTTTCCTCAAGGTTAGCCAATGATTTATTAGAATCTGGATCATTGAATTGTTTCATATCTTCCCAGTTTTATAAGAAAATTAGATATTTCCAGTTTGATTTAAAAAGGGAGTTGTCAGTCAAAACTCTTACAGGAGGTATCATTGCAACAAAGTTTTGTGAATTAGTCCCCATTAATTCATATAAATGATATTTCCCTACCGATCTAATTTTCATACCCATGATTGAATTTGATATACTCCTCGGTATGGATTGGCTTTTGGACCATGATACAAAAAAATATTGTAAGAAGAAGGAGGTTACAATTCTCGATGATGATAAAGAGTACCTTATCTTTATATTATAAATGTCACCATCTGATTATTATCTAGATCCAACCCCAGTAGCTCTTCTAAATTAAATTATTGGGGAGGATGAGAATGAAATAATTATGGGTGAGGAAAAGAATGTTTGAATAGAGGACGTACCTATTGTGAAGGAATATATTGATGTGTTTCCAGAGGATTTACCTGGACATCCTCCAGAATGAGAAATTGAGTTTTCTATTGATTTAATTCCTGTTTCAAGGCCCATATCAAAGACCCCTTATAGAATGACCACTGTAGAATTAGTGGAACTAAATAAATTAGTAGTGGAATTGAGAAATAAGGGATTTATTCACCCTAGTGTTTCTCCTTGGGGAGCCATGTCCTTTTTGTTATGATGAAAGGAGAATCTATGAGGTTGTGCATTGACTATAGGGAGATCAATGCTATAAAAGTAAAGAAAAATTATCCCCTACCTATCATTGATGATTTATTTTACCAACATCATGGAGCTCAATATTTTTCAAAGGTTTACCTTCGATATGGATATCATTAGTTGTGCTTGAATAAGGAACAAATTTTGATAAAAGAATTTCGAACTAGGTATGGGTACTATGAGCTTATATTAAGGCATTTTCGATTAACTAATACACCATCTATCATCATGGATCTAATGAATAGAGTTTTCAAGGAATATCATGATGACTTTGTAGTGGTATTTATTAATGATATCTTGGAATACTCCAAAAGATACAAATATTATGAAAATCACTTGTGCATTATTCAAAAGACTCTTAGAAGAAATGAATTATATGGGAAGTTTCAAAAGTGTGAATTTTGGCTTCATGAGATTTCCTTTCATGGATATATTGTCTCTAAGGATGGAATATATGATGATCCTTTAAATACCAAGGAAATAAAATAATGGCCAACACCGATGAGTATAACTAAGGTATGTAGTTTTATTGGTTTAGTAGGTTATTATCAACATTTTGTCCAGAAGTTTTCCCTGTTGGCTAACCCATTACCCAATATCACTTGTAAAGGAGTAAAATTTGTATGGAAAAAAGAGTGTGAAAATTTTTGGAAGAACTGAAGAGAATATTTGTCAATGCTCTTATCTTGACTCTACTATATGGGAAGGATGTGTTTGTTATTTATCGTGATCCTTAAAAGAATTTAATTGGTTGTGTCCTTAGGAATAATGATAGAGTTATTGCCTATGCATCACGACTGCTAAAAATTCACGAGAAAAACTATACCACTCATGATCTTGAGTTAGCAGCTGTAATATTCACTCTGAAGATATGGAGACACTATATCTATGGTGAAAATGTGATATTTATACTGCTCAAAAGAGTTTGAAGTATATTTTCTCACAAAAAAAACTAAACATGAGGTAATAGAGTTGGCTTTAACTACTCAAGGAATATGATTGCACAATACACTACCACCTGGGGAAGGTAAATAAGGTGGAAGATGCTTTGAGCAGAAAGGATCATGGAGTTTTGAATAAGATGAGAGTTGAAAAGGATCTTATATACATAAATATAGTAAATATGGATATGGGAATAACCATGGAAGGTGAAACATCAATGCTTTTTCAAATGGTTTGAAAACCATATTTACTAGAAAGGATAGAAAGTTCTCAGACTAATGATGAAGAGTTTCAAAAGAAGATTAAAGATATAAATGATGGGAGATTGAGTGAATTCGTATATGAATATGGAGTTTTGAAATTTGGGAAGAGACATTGTGTTCCTGATATACCTGATCTAAAAAGGGAATTGTTTAATGAATCTCATAGCTCGAATATCTCTACACAATTGGGGAGCACCAAGATGTATTGAGATTTGAAGGAAGATTTTTGGTGATACAACAAGATGAGGGAGATTTCTGATTTTGTGTCAAAATTTATGGTTTTTCAATAAGTGAAAGCTGGAAGGCAACCACCTGAAGGAGTCATGCAACCTCTTCTAATACCTGAGTGGTAATGGGATGATATTATGATGGAATTTTTCATGGGGATACCAAAGACTCCTAGAAGGAATGAGGAAATATGGGTCATTGTTGATCATCTTTCCAAGTCAGCATATTTTATTTCTATAAGAGAAGATTTATCACTTGAACATTTAGAAAGACTGTATATTAATGAAGTTGTAATACTTCATGGAGTACCCCTATCGATTGTTTTTTATCGTGATCCCCATTTAAGATCAAGATTCTAGAAAAGTATTCAGAAATCCTTAGATACTGAACTTCGTTTGAGCACTTCCTACCTCCCTTAAACAGATAGACAGTCAAAACAGAATATTAAAACCTTAGAAGGCATGTTGAGATTTTTCTCACTTCACTTTCAAGGTATGTGGGATCAATATTTACCTCTGGTAGCATTTTCTTATAACAATATCTTCTATTAAAGTTTTCAGATGGCACCATATGAAGCGTTATATGGAAAGAGATGTCACACACCAACTTGTTGGGATGATGTTGGTGAAAAAAAACTTGTAGGCCAGGAACTTGTTGATGAAACAATGGAAAAAAGGGATGATTATCCAAACCCATATCAAAGTATCCCAAACTAGCCAAAAGAGCTATGCCGATAACCAAAGTAAGGATTTAGAATTTCAAGTAGGAGACCATGTTTTCTTGAAGGTATTTCCATAGAAGGGTGTTATCTGATTCGGTATGAAGGGTGAATTGAGTCCCAGGTACATCGAGCCTTTCAAAATTCTTGAACAATTTGGAGTTGTAGCTTATCATTCGGCATTTCCTCTAAGTCCCTCCAACGTTCATGATGTGTTTCACGTATCACTATAAATAAGATACATTCCTGACCCAACTCATGTACTCACCTATGAGGAAATTCAACTGGACCCTGATCTGTCTTATTGTGAAGAGCCTGCTAAAATTCTTTATACCAGGGAACACGTGCTAAGAAACAGGATGACTCGTCTAGTAAAAGTTATAAAGAGAAACCATAATATGGAAGAGGAAATGTGGGAACCAGAGGAAATTATGATGAAGAACCACCTGATTTTTTTTTGCGGTAGTATTCTAGAAATTTCGAGGACAATATTATTTGAAAGAGGAAAGAATGTAACACACCAAGCTTCTACAGTATGTTTCCCTTTAAATAATGCAATTTCTTTCATTGTACACAACTTCGAGATTCTAACACACTGCGTCCAATCAAACTAGCCATTTTGAATATTAATACCCACTTTTTGAAATCTAATAATTTTTTTTTTCAAAATGGGACTCATTTTTGAATTTGGAATATCAAATTATTCTTAGGGTTAATTTTTTGTATTTTTCTGGAAACATTCAATTTTCATGAATAGTGAAAAACATTGCATTATTGGTTAAAACCGACTTTTTATTTAAATAATTATATATTTTATTTAAATTTATTTTAGGTAAAAATAGATACATAATACCTATATAAGTTCAATGCAATTAATTGGGGTCATTTTATAATATGATTAGATATATAAAAATTTTATTGAACTTTTTACCGTCTTTTACCCACCTCCTAAGAGCATTTGTAATTTGGCAAAAAAATTAATTGTACCACTTCTGTGAGTTCAATTTCAAAAATATGAAAGACATGGTTAATATCAGTAAATAAAATGTGCTTCAATAAGAGGAATATAATTTTTGGTGAATAGTAACATTTGACTTTTATTTACCACTATTAAAAGTAAATAGGGTAATTAAGGGTAAAAATGATATCATAATTACCTTAACACATGTCCTAATTCTATTGGATAAGTACAATTCGACCAAAAACAACCTTAGGAACAAAATATTACCCCATTTTTTCCACTTTTATTGGATTAGGACATTTATTATTATTTTATTTAAAGAAGAGTTAAAAGAGTTAAATTCAATGTTTAATAACTAAACCCTTTTTAATATAGCGTTACACACAATATAAATTCGACGATAATTATTCAATAGAAATATAAAAATATTTTCTACATAATGGTATTTTATTTATAATTTTTAGACATTAAATAATTTAATTTATTTATGACACAATGATGATGCATTAATTACCTTATTAATGAAATATTAAAATAATAAATATTGTAAATATCTAAATAAATGTAAATTGAGTCTTTTGATCAATTAAAATAATTTTACAGGTTAATATGACATGTTAGGGTTGGTTAAATATATTTTTTTCAAAGCGATAATGTTTTAATGGCTTTCAAAAAAATCAAATACCCAATAGTGTCAAAATTGACATAATTGAGTTTTTTTAAAAAATAATATATAATTAATAATTGATATAATAATCCTAAAAATCTATGGTTCGGCCAAACAAAATAGATAAGGTCATACATATTAATAATGATTCACTTGGGTTCTCTTGGAAGTTTATAGTAAGTTTATTCACCATATAATATAAAAATAGAAAGAGACATAATAAATGTCAAACTATTTAATTAAGAGTTAAATCTAAAAATAAAGTTAATATGGTGACATAACCTACCCAAAACAGATTTTTTGAGTGGTTTTTGACCCTGAGACACATTATCCTATAAATAAATCATTTTGGGGCCATTTGAAATTGGAAATGATATTATTATAAAATAATATTTCATGATTTTCCAAAAGTGACCTTCACCTCTCTTATAAAAAGGGAACTTCCCCTTCTCTCAAAATCACACCTCCAAAGCCATTTGGCTCGGCCAACCTCTTCCAAAATAACCTCCCAACTTTCCTCCCATCATCCTAGAGGCCTTAAGTTGTTCAGAAAGCCTATTTAAGGAGCCCTTTTGATCAAATCAAAAGGAATAACTCGAAGAAGAGGTAAATATTTTATCACCTCTTTCAAGTTATTTTCTTCTTCCACTTCCACGTTCATTGTTGTTTCCATACCAAAATAATAAATCCAGTACCTTATACGTACTGTGATGTTATTATAAATATGGTACAACTATATTCTTTATTCTATACATCCTATAAATGACAAGGTTACCCTACGTGCGTGCGTACGGCTTACTGTCTCCACGTCGTGGTGTAGTTTGTTATTCAAACACATCATTATTTGGATGGGTATAATAATGAGTATAAATAATGTAAATAATAAATATAACATGTTAATAATTCTTTATATATGATATAAAATCCAATTACATATGATTTCTCCATCAATATAATGAGGTTGTCACTCGTGCGTATGTACGGATTTCTGTCTCCACGAACGCGATGAGATTCATTTCCCCCTTGTAACCATTCAAGAATAATTTTCATTTGATGACTAAAAATAATGTTTATGACCATAATATAATTATGTATATGAATCATATACATCCTATCCATAACATAAATGGCTTACGTAACCAAGCATATAAAGGAAAACGAATCAGTTAACACCTGATACGATGATACTACTAAAATATTATTAACAAAGCAATACTAGGGGATCATATATGATATCATATTTATGTATATAGTTATTTTTTAATTTAATAACAATGATTTAAATATTATACATGAGTTTAATGTACCCTTTACCAAGTAAAAGTACAACGTAAGGGTCAATTTCACAATCTCTTTATTATCTGAGGTTGTTTTTACGCAATTATCTACTGGGACCTCTTTATCATCCACATCCATGTTTTCTTAAAAATGTATTTCAAAACATTTTTACTATTTACTATACTATGGGTTAAATTCATTTATACCCTTATTTTACCTTATATGTTTTTAAAGTAATCTTTCCATCCTTTTCCAAAAAAGGTACTTTATGAACTTTTAGACAAAATTATGGTAAAGATATTTTTTTAACATATACGGAGAGTGGGGATATTTTCCGAAAATATAACATCATCGAAGCTTCCCTTAAGAAATTATAAGAATATTTTAAAAATAAATGTTTTCTTTTATAATTATGTGAATTTTAAATGGTTTCAAAATAGAAAGATACATTTCTTTCAAATAGTTTTCATTTCATCTATGTCAACATCATTTGATGGATTCTAAACTTGTTTGAAGTTGATTTATTATGATACAAATCTTCAATATTGTATTGAATATTTTTTGATATGTTTCATGGTGGATGTGTTATTTTTATACCATTCGTGGTTTATGGTTAATGTATTGACATTTCGTATGATATTTTAAATAAGAATGTTTATGTTATGTTTTAACCTTTTCATATGAGGAATGTATTAGACTTAACATGTGACAGGTGGAGACCGTTATAGCTCCTTGATACATTGGTATTATTATGAGACAATTAGATGTGGATTTGGATGAGGCCTTTCCAAATTCTGATATATAGTTTCGGCCAAGACCAAAATCATTCTTAGACGTCTTGGTCGAGGCCTTGACAAGATGTTTGAGAATGTCCGACATTATACATTCCCTCATTATGAAAATTATAATGATGGTTCACGTGGTTATTGGACTAGTAGACTTCCCATGACTATGTTTTATTATGGAATTACTTAAAAAACTCATATTCCTACCATAATTTGTTCATGTTTATTATTTATAAAGACATGTGTTTTTAATTATTCACCATTCTTAATGTTTATATTGTCTTATGTTGTATTTCTTACCCATACTGAGAGTTTGAGCTCATCCCTTTCTTATGTTTAATTTCCAAAATATATGAAGAAGTTAGTTATGAGTGACTTACAGGCATAATCTAGGAGTCTTGGATGTTTCTAATGGAATAAATTAGTGTTGTATTTATTTTCAATTTGTAATTTTGAACTTATGTATGTATCTTGTTTCCAATAATACTAAATCGATCAGTCTTTCAGGACATGATTCATTGTATAATGCCAATGTTATGTAATAAATCACCGACTTTGGGTAACTAGGTTATGGGTGTAACAGTTCATATTTTCATTTTCTATCATTTTATATATTATTTTGAATTTTCCCATTATTTTATGTTATCTTACCCAATAAATTAGGATGGACTTGTGTTGGCCTAATCGTCAATAAATATCAAATATCATATTAAATAGTCCATTGGTGGCCCCTCAAATGAATTGTTGTCGATGAATTTATTTATGGATTTTTTTGTGGTGTGAGTTTTATTGAATTGGTTTTCTAAAAGAAGTTATTTTTTCTCGGGGTCTCCTATTCCTTCTCATAAAAGAGGACAGGAAAATACCACAGTGACGTGCTAGAAAAAATAAATCCTTTAGCCTCTATATACTCAACATAGAATTTTTTACAACCAATTTAAAATGTTCTATACATTAGGACATTATAAAAATGTGAATAATACTAGGGATATGGTTAATATTAAACTCGGACTCCCTTTATATCAGAAAAAATGAAAAACATCCTTAAATACCTCATGGTACTCACAAAAAACTGTAGGAAGTCAACCACCCAAAAAAATAAAATGCATAATGAAACATCTCTGTCAACTATAATGATATTACTCTATTATAATGAAAAAGAACTCCCTTCCCTTCTCATTATGGAGTACTACTTACCTAGATAAATAAATTTTTACTATAGATGTATTCAACAAGAATTATATACATAGCTGATTTTTAGTATTGTTTATCATCCTAAAACAAATTTTTAGCCAAAAAACACCATTAGGACTTTGTAATATATTATATGATATTTATTAATAGATTTTAAAGGAAGATTGTATCAATATATATTCCTATGGAACCGTTCTCATATCCGAACAATTTCCACTATATAATTCATATGGAAACAAATAATATAGAATTTGTAGAGATAAAAAATTCAACATGCTAGGACAATTTTTTAGAGAGGAATATTTTAGGACCCAATATTTCTTAATAAATGATATATAAGGTTCCAAACATTCAATGAAATGTAAAATTAGTCACGAACATAGATTTTTTGGATAATGTTATATGAAGAAATACGACTCAATTTCTCAAAGCTACATGGTGAAATCATATGTTTGATGAAGTGACCTGAGAACCTAAAGATTTAATGAGATGAAAGAACCATTATTTTTTCATCTAAGTAAAAAAAATATCTTGTATGAAATTACAAAATGGGGTAGAATGTAACACCCTATATTTTTAGTATGAAATTATCTTTAATAAACTATATTTATTGGATAACTTATTTTACATGAAACACCAAAAAATGAAAAATGCCTAATTTTATTAAGGTTGAATATTATAATATATAGTGAATTATATCACAATATAGAAAAATGAAACATAATTAATAAAATTGAAAATTAAAAATAATAAAATTAAATAAAAATACAACAAGATATAATTTTCACATGTCCTGATCAACTATGTAGATCATACCACATATGACATTGAATAAGCTTGAATTTTAATTATTTTATCTTTTAATTTAAATGTTTCAATCCTGCCATTATATCATTTTAATGGTAAATTTAACATTATTTGTTTTTATGAATAATTTTTATTTAATTATGAAAATTTATTAATTAATGATATTTAAGTTTTTTTACTTGTTTTTTGAAATATAAAAAATCCATAAGTTTATTTTTGATAGTTTTCATTTCATTATTAATTGATTGTTTTTATATTTTTAATTTTTTGAATAATTATTGATTAAGTTTTAAAATCCATACATTGAATTTTATTTTTTTTTATTTTTAGGTAAATTTCATTTGTATTATTTATTAAACACATGAAAATGAGTCATTTGTTAAGTTGAGTGAATATTTATTTAAGATCAAACCTGAAAAACTGTAACTAATTTCACGCATTAGAGTCAATATTAAATTTAAAGGGATGTACTTTCAAAGTAATGGATTCTTATTTGAATGCATAAGAGACATTTTTATCCATGAGTAAGTGTAAATGGAACATTTGTTAAGGAATTTTTTAAAAGTAAGGGACTCTTACATTGGAATGTAAAAGTCAATATTCGCTATCTAAGAGTTATTCTAACTCTGTAAATAATAAACATTGGAATGTATGATTACATAATAGCTAGTTATGATGGAAACCTTGTGTAATGTAATATTTTTTTACATGTAAATAGGGTATAAAATCCTAATTTAAGAGCCATATATTGTAATATAAGGGTTAAAACACATAATAAATTCATCCATGTCTCAAAATTAAGAGTCATTTTCTTAGACAATGAAGTGAAAAACTCAATGCATAAATGTTATCACTACATTATTTAGGTCCTTAACATTGTGAAATCTAAAAAACTAGATACCAAATTTTTAATTTTTATCCATTATATAAAGTAATAAAATAAAGTTTCTCTAAAACATCATATTTATAGGATCACATTGTGGGGATGAGAGTCCCAACCATGAAGTGATTCACGTGAGTTTTACTACCTCCAATAATTTTGAGGTTCCCATGCCATTAGATATTAAAACACACTATGAAATATGAATACCTATGAATAATTAAGAACTATGATGTGGCATTTTGTGTCATCGTGTGGAGGATGGTCATCTAATATAAATATTTTAACCACACCATGTCCAACATCTCATGATCTTAAAGAGTAAGAAATTTTAAAAATATTACTGGATCATTTTATTTCATTTATATTGTTAATAAAGGATTTAAGATCATGGGGGATTTCAATGATTAATAAATATTCCCATCCACTTGGAAGAATATTTAAGGATAAATTCGCAAATGAATAAATATGTTGTGTTTGTGTGGAGTTACTTCTACCAATTCATGCATGTTTGAAGTGTATTCACCATGTACAAATTGAAACCCACTATATCCATGTGTAAAACTTATACTTTTTATCCCATTCATGTTTGAATAATTTCCCATGAAACTTTATAGAGTCTTCAACTATTTTACCTATTGTGTTCACATTGTAAAATTGATCAATTTTTAGATGAAGTTAGTTTTTCCTTCTTTATAGTTTGGCCTAAGTCCTTATAAATAATATTGGGTATTCTATAATAGTTTATATATTTATAATATATAATATTTTTATCATTATTAAATCATTTTTTACTTTTTTCTCCTATTTAAAATTTTTTCTCCATAGTAATGGATGACTAATACTCACTATTGTTCGATGGCTAGGGGAAAAGGATTCTTTCAGTTTTTGTTGTGATTAAATATTTCCTCATTATTTTACTCTAAGATTTAAATAATAATTAAACTAATTACATATGGGTTTTAATTTCATTAGATACAACTATCATCTTAAAACAATTATATATTTTACTCTCTTTCATCATTACAATGTTTCATATAGTTTAATAGCATTATAGAGATAATATGTGGGGATGTGGTTACAAAACTATAATTTGAGAGATTTCATTGCATGAATAAGTATCATTGTAGTTCAAACTGAGTTAATGATAGAGGGTGCAGAGTGATATATCTTAATCAATAAAATTATTAAGAAAATGAGAATCAATTCATTTTATAGAATAATAATAGCATCATTATAAACTGTATAGGAAAGTAGAATCTTATTCTCAATAACTTCCTTGTTTATTGTTTTCTTATTTGTATCCTATATTCATATATTTGTATATTTATTTATATCACATATATTTTATAAACCCACATATTATACGTTTAAAATTTCATTTATGGTATATTTTAGATATAAATAGTGGCAATATATGCATAATGTTCTATGATCAATCTATTCATGAGATGGACCCTAGGGTTTGAACTAGGTTGTATTCAAAGGTAAATAAGAATTTATTAAATTGGAATACATGAATAATATCACCCTTTAATTTAGTGTCATCATTGGGGATGTGAAACAGTTACAGACATTGATTTTCATTAAATGACAAAAAAATCATAAATTTCAATGACTAAAATATAAAATTTATTGCATATCTTTATTTCAAGGGTTAGAGATGGTATTTCATAGTGATTATTCTCATATAAGGAAAATTAACCATTTTTATGAGTCTATAAAAGAATCATATTTAAGGAATCAAATGAAAAAAAAATTATAATATTTATAGGAGTGATATGTAAATAACTGACATGGGATGATAAGGCATGTCACCCAACCTGATATACAACTAGACCCAAATCTTGTTCTCAATCCCAAAAGGATGGAAAATAGTGACTGGGTATTAAGAATATAATATTTGGGAATTATTTAACACTTTGAATACAAATAAACTCCATAAAAACTCACCCCTGAATCTGGAATGACACATCTTTGTATGAGACATCCATTCATCAATTAATATTCTCAAAATAAAGGAACAACTAATCTAAGTGATAAGTAGCAGAAATAAAAATATAACTCATTAATGGGGAAAAAATTATTGAACATAATCCTAACACCACATATAAAAAAATTCCAAAATAAATATCAAGGCTATCAAGGCTGATACATAACCATCCAAAAAAATAAAACCATTCTGAACCACAACCAACCATCACCTCACGACCCATATTTGACCACCACATCACATAGAATTTGTCATTAGACAACCCAAATATAACCCAAAATATATCAGAGTATGGAAACATAAAATAAAACGTGAGATATTTATACACCCACTGGTGTATTCTTGGTGTGATCTAAGCATGATCAATAGGATTTTGTAACAAGTTTATGAAGTTTCCTTTCAAATGGAATTTAAGTCATAATAGTTTTAATTATAAATATAAAATATTTGTTTACACATGATATTAACAAAAAAATTAAATTATATAGGTCACTTTTATAAAAATCCTCCTTATTAGAGTTAGTAAGGGTATAATAAAAACAATTTTGATGAAACACTTTTAAAACATAGAAAGTGGACCCTTTAGCATATTAATAAAACAAAGCTCAAATCCATTTCCTCTATCATTAAAATTTAACACATTTTATTTTGGGAAATACAAACTATGTTCCTTTTGATAACAATTTAACAAATATTTTTCTATGATATTTTAAATTTAACCAGAAATATATCTGAAATAAATAAAACACATATGTTAATAGTATATAAATGGAAAATAAAAATATAAAAACTAGGTGAATGGTTCCATTAATTAAACATAATAGGTTGTGGAAAAAAATATAATAGGATTGGATCCACTAAATAACCCTCTAATGTTATAAGGAATCATGGGTAATATCCTTGGACTCAAGTAATATTGACTTGAATGGGTGACTATAACCCTAAGACATCACTAAAGAACCCATCAATTCCCTAGTAGTATTTTATAATTATACAAGCTATATAATCGATCCCAAAATTACTTAGCATCTCTAGGACACACATTGCATCCCATTAAAACTCATCTGGTCTAATTAGAAAACATTACCTTATTAGTGCATATCCTACACAAGAGATTCCACTTATTGAGGTCTTCTACATAGTACTATTATATTCTGATGACATTGTCAAACGAGGTGGAAAACACTCATGAAAAATTATCATCACATAAAACAGTACAAAAACATTTGAAATAACCCTTATCAAATCTCTTACACCATTGAAAGAAATAGACCCTTTAACAATCATTCATAAGAATTAACAATAATATGGAAATATAAAACATTCCATAAGGTGAAAAAATATATAATGATCATACCAATATAATGTGGCTCAATTGATGGTCTCACATAATTTAAATACAATGACTTTAAAGGGAAAATAGCCCTCTGAAAATAAGCATGGGATGTTAATTCATTTGACACCACATGAAATTTCAATTCAAAACATCCATTGAAACAAGATTATAAATAATAATACTTAAAACCATTTTAAAACAAAAACCCCTCTTTATTTTAATGATTTTAGGAAATATTACTATATAATTATTTAATTTTTTTTATAAAACCTGATTTTATATTTTTCATGACCCAATAGTGGTTAAAATCCTTTAATCATAAAATTAAATTTAAATAACCATCTTATGTATCTTTTAAAGAACTTTTAATTTAATACACACATTAAAAAAAATTAAAATTAAAATTTTCATTATTCTAAGTGATAAAACCTTTAGAACAATTATGAAATCCATATCCACCATCACAAATAAACTTAATTTAACAAAAATGCATTAAGAATCATTAATCATTAAATGAAATAAAATTTTAACAAAACAAACAAAACACATAACATGACTCTTGTGTGATCATGTAATAATGAGTTGTCTTCAAAGTCGAAGGAATAACTAAGAAATAAAATTTCTCAACAATTACAATACACCCAAACATGACATTAACAATAACAAAAATAAATATTACATCCTTTTTAACCCCTAGGGTTTACGGTAAAAAGTGAAACTGTGAGAGAATTGGTGTATGGGAAAGGGAAGAGGAAGAATAAAGAGATATGTATGGATTACTTTAGGAAAACCACATGGAATCGAAGGTGGTAGGCCATAAATTGATGAATAAATGATTAAAGTTTCATCCCTCATGTGCCCTATGAATATTAAAACAAGGATGTAAGACAGGGGTTAAAATCCTTAAAATGAGAGGGTAAAAGGAGGAAATACAAATTTAAATGACAATTAGGAAACTCATATATCTAGGGTATACAGTTAGAAAAACCGTGTGGAAAAAAATCATCTTCCAATTAACAATAATGACACACATTCATGGTTTAGAACCACGGTTTATCAAATCATACTCTAACCATTAAATATTCACTAAAAAAACATCATTATTGTGCATAGGAATCCTACATTGTTTATTTTAACCATGAAGAAACTGTAAAACACCTCAAAGCTCTAAAACAATATAAATTTATGGTCTAAAACTAAAAAAAAATTACAAAAACCATGCACCTCGAATAGGTTGGCCCCATTTTCTTTCCTTTCATGCCCCAAACCCCCAAAAAACCCTCGACTCCCCTCATAGTCATGAGAATTATTTCTTTAAACAATAGAAAGAGATTGAAACTAGAATTTAAATAATGAAATACCTCAATGAATATTGGGATATTATAATAATTTTGAAAATATATGTCCTTATTCCATGATATATGTTATTCTATCATAAATTATTATCAAATCATAAGTTTCCATGTTAATTTTAATTAGGTTTGTTCCCATTTTAATTTTTTTTCATATTTTTGATATGTAATCCTCTATGGATCATTAATATTAGGATCCCTTATTATTTTTTTATAATCACTCATTATTATTTTTTCCATTTTCTCCAGAAATTATATATTAAATATATTTAGAAACTTATCTTATATAAAAAATATTGTGGGAGATGTTGAGTCAGTATTATGTAATAGCATGTTTATGTACCTAATCTCTAAAGATACTAAAACTTTGTGTTATTTAAGAGTGTGTTTTTATGAGTTTTAATTTTTAATGTCATAAAATAATGTAATATCTATATTTTTTTATTTTTCAATCACATGAGTACATATAATGTATTTAACATATTCTAATTTTAGGAAAGAAAAATATAATCTTTCATTTCCCTATATAAAACATGTTTATGGGACATGTTAAGTCTATTGTTGATATTTTTCATTCCTAATGGTAGATTAATTTGGTCTAAGATATATTATATGTAATGAACAAGAGTTTCATTAATGGGAATCCCTCTTGATCTAATTAAATGTCTCTTTATGTTTATATAAAATATCAACTTCTTTGGTTTTATGTTAAGAATTTTGACCATTGCTAATATAGTCATTGAACAGTGATCACATGATTAGTACAAATATAGGACTTTAAAAAAATCCAATTTACTCAGATAAAAGAAGTGATAGTCTCATCTAGTAGAATTACTCCTTACGAAGCCCATTTGTCGGAGCTCGGAAAAGAGGTGGCATCCTTGGGCATCGCTCTTGACCCAGCCCAAGCTGAGCTTCATCATGTCAAGCTCAAACGGGACTATCTATGGGAAAAGTGGAAGTTGATAGAGATTATCACTCGAGCGATGTTATCCAAGCCACCCCAAGAGTCTGTCACCATCGCACACCTTACCCTTAGGTCTTATGCGGCTGTTTTAAGGGGGTTATGTAACAAATCGCTAGTACTATGTTCATGTACATTATTTTTTTGTATATAATAATGTATATACTTCCTTTTCATTATTAATACATTGTAAATAGTTTTTAAAGTAGAAATATTGTCTTTAGTTATTATTTAATTAAGAATTCTATTTTATTAAATTAAGGGAATTTTGAATTAAATAATATTTTAATAAAATATTATTATTATTATTATTATTAAATTAAATTTTATTATATATAAATGATCATATAATTTTGTCAATGCAATTGTAATTTTTATTATGGTTTGAAAGAAATTTTTGTCAAAACCCATGAATTTTCGATAAATGTCTGTTTTTATTTTAAAACTGAAAATTTACATATTTAGAAAATTATCTAGATAAAATTAATTTTATTTATGGAATCAAGACATCAAAATTATCTAACGGTGAATTTTTCATAATTTTCTGAGATAGTCAAATTTTTGGGTAAAAATTAAATACCGTTATAATGTGTTTTATGACATCTTAATGACCCAATAGTGATGTAATAAAGACGTTGAAATTTTCTAAAGGTGAATTTTTCATAATTTTCTGATACAGTCAAATTTTTGGGTAAAAATTAAATATCGTTTAAATATATAATGTGTTTTATGACATCATAATGACCCAATAACGATGTAATAAAATACTATAATCTTTATTATTGGCCAATATATGTTTTACCATTAAAATAATGTGATTTTTGGATTGTTTGTCTTACTTTTCAAAACATTAATGGACCCCTAAAGACTTATCAAACACCTTGTCTTTTTATATTGTTTTTCATGGGAGTGTGACTCACCTCCACATGAGCAACCCTATTATTTTAAGAATTTCGGACTTTGGCATTATAAAATATTTTTTTCCTCTTCCCTTTTCCAAAAACCATGGGCAAAAACCATGGGATGGTTTGTGGTTTGGATTAATTTAATATAAGGGGTCCCAAACCTAAATAATAATGAATTCCCTCACCTTTTCCTATATAAACCCATGAAAGCTCCCAATTCCTCCTCACTCAAAGCCTTTGGAGTTCAACCAACCTCTGCCCTACTCTCTCTAAAATCCTCCCAAGGTGCCCCAATCTCCCAAGAATCCTCTCGTAAGCCTCTCTCTAGCCTTTGGAAGCACACTTCTAAGTAAGGGTTTTTTTCCTTTCTCATTTTTTTCCAACTTTATTCATATTTTTATGCCCTTTTAATTTCAATTATAAATGATGGGGTATGGTTTCGCACCTCCCTCATACTGCCCTCATTATGTTTTATAGATTGGAGACCCCTTTCTCTCTCATTAAATTCCTCCCATGTACTCCCGTTACTATGCCGAAATTCTGAAAGGAACTTCTCTCTCCTCATTTACATTTGAGAAATACTTTTGTATCATGAATATAAATTCCATTACAATTTTAGGGACATGTATCTATATGATCTCCTTACATTCCATTACATTTAAATATAATGAGGAACCCATTTCTCTCTCATCAACCGTTTTTATTTATTCTTATGTCACGCTGTTATGCTGCCGAAATCACACCGATTTTTCTAAGCCAATGTCGTTGTGTAGTGAATACCATGCCCATTTCTCTATCAAGGGTATTCACCTTTATGCACATTTACCTATTGATTATAAATTTTCATGTATGAATTCCACATTCCTATATTGTGGAATAAATGATTATTTTTTATGAATCAATGTTTTATGATCCATGTGGGACACTTATGCATGAAATGAAATGTTTAAGAAGGGTGCACCCTTATAGCCCTCCAATGCCTTGGGTAAATTATAGTATCATGATACATCATGTATGATGAGTGTTGACTCATGATAATTCATGTGCAATGAGGGTTTACTCGTGCTTCATGTGCAATGAGGATTTACTCATGCTCCATGTGCAATGAGTCTTGGCTCATGCTAATTCCATGTTAAGTGTTGTTTCCACACTTCCATGTTATGATTATCATGATTTATCATGCCTTTATGTTCATGTTTCTCTTATTCTCTATTGATATGCCTAATGTATAACATGTATTGTACACCTCATGTTATTACACGTGTATTCCCTTACTGGGCATTTTAGCTCACCCTTTTTTTACGCATGTCCTCAGGTTATCCCATGCAATGCTAAGTACAAGGGAATGTAGTGGTCATGTAAAGGATGTTTTCAATAACGATGTTGTATTTCATGTTTCAAGTTTTTATGTAATGATCCTATGCCCCAAAGACACTAAACCTCTCGATATTATTTGTTGTATCTATTGAATTTTTATGTAATAAATCATGTTTAAGTTGTAATAAAAACCAGGGTTGTCATATTATAGATAAAATATGATGATCTATAATTTGATAATAAAGGTGTGTGATTTTATTAAACAAAATTTCTTATTTCATATATCGATCAATGAAACAAATATTAATACTTTTACTAGTTAATTATTTTTTACTAATGAAATATAAAGTATCCCATATTTATAAATTCATTGTATAAAATTATTATCCTTTAAATCCCTAATCAATAAAGTGAATGAGAAATTGTTAAATGATTAATTATTTTAAAAAATATAATAGATAATATTACAAAACCCCATAAATATTTGGGTGTATAATTCCTTATTGATCACACAGATGATTTTCATGAATACAGATATATGAATATGGACCTTTTAGTTGATACATTGATGGTCCTAGATAATTGGAATAAATAATGGATATTAATATCACAGTTGGATGAAGTAATATACTTATAATCATGAGTGATCGTATTAGAAAAATAATTATTATTAGTGTCCCATATTAATACTTAAGATAAATGAGTTTTATGAGATGATAGAAGTAGTAAACCAAAGGTGTATTTTTCATGTATAAACATACATATTACTACAATTGAAATAGATGTTGTGATGAACTCATACTACACACAATATGATTAAAAATTATATGGATTTATTGTTGGAAACATGGAAAGAAGTGTGAGGATATAATGTACATCATAATTTATGTTATATGGTTTGATCATGGAATTTTTGTATTCCAGTAAGTGAAATTTTTAAAAAGGTTGTCAAAGTGTGAATTATGATGCATGGTGGGACACTAATTGGAAATCCATTTTAGGTATAGAGGCATGTAGATAGCTTTGGACATTAAGGAATATATAGACTAAAAATAAGGAAAATATATTTAAGGTTTTGATGGTTTATTTTGGTAGTATAGAGGAACATAGTTTTATTATTTATTATAGATGCATATAACAGTGAAAAAATATTAGAAATAGTTTCTAGGATATTTTAAACATTTTTACTAGACAATAATGAAAAATGAAGGAATATCATTATTGATGTAGATATTCTAATTGATATTTATTTTTATACATCTTAAAAGGAGATGTTAATTTTGGGGTCTTTATGTTTTATTGAAAGAACTGTGTTATCTTCCAAATCAAGATTAATTTTATCAATATGATGGATAAGTGGTATAAAAATTCTCATAAAATCATTATAAGGGTTAACTTTAGTAGCCTTCAACACATTATGATTTCTTCCGATTTTTTGATTTCATTTTCTTGTTTCACTTCACTTTTTATTACCCCCATCATTGTATTTACCTCTATATGAGTTAAAAATTTAAGATATAAATAAATAAATCTAAATTTTTCATCTAGAAAATATTTCTTTCACTGATAGTTGTAAGAGCAAAATATTATATTTAAATAACATAATAAAAATCATTTAAAATCATTTAAGGTAGTGTCTCTAGGAACCACCATGAAAACAATATCAAATATAAAATCCATAATTGGATTTTTAATCTTATATAATCAAAGTTTTTCCAAGATAGTTTCTACAATGATATTTTAAACTAATAAAGAATATATGTTTTTATTATCTGAAAAAAATTATGTAACATTCAAGGATAAAAAATAATATTGACTGTAAATCTATTATGATTTTATCATATAAATGTTTAAGGATTTTAAGTCTATTGTGTTTCTTATTCAGTTTCCCTAGTCTTTTATATTATATAATATCTTTAGGTATTTTCTTATATGTACCAATAGAATCTATATCATAATTAAAATTATCCAACTCCTGATGAAGAATTAGTCTTAATTTATTCATGTATTAATGTGTTGGGTTTATTATCTTTTTTTATATTATTTTTGTAATACAGTAACCATAAAATCCAAAAATATATTTTTTCTCAATAAGATAAAAATATGAGTTTGTGTTTGCGACTATTATAGCTTCTATATTTTTATTTTCATCTCAATAGTTGTACCTATTGAAGGAAATTTCCTTTCTAAAAATTATTAAAAATAAAATAATAATAATTATTGTATATAGAGTTTATAAATCCTTAGGCTTAACATAAATCTATATTACATCATTTTAGATGAATATTCTTGACATAAAAAAATACATTCTTGGTGACCATATTAGTTTAGTGTCTTTGAAGACATAAAAATTTAATATTCTAACTTTGTGAAATATCTTTAATATCACCCATATAGATCAACCCCTTTAGTACACCTACATAAAACCTTTCTTCATAACTTGGTGAAAGGAAACATAAGAAAGGGGAGAGCTCAAATGCTCAGTAAGGGTAAATAAGGGTGATATGTAAGTATAATGTGAGTATATGGGTTTGGGAACATGATATTAACATTATAAGATCATACCTTATAAGTCAAATATCATAATCACGAGTCATGTCATAACTATTGGAAGTTTATACGACATGACTCATAATAGTGATAAATCATTACAAATCAACCATGAATGATAATCTCATATTATATATGTGTGGATCCATTATAACTATATTAAACCATTTTACGTGTCAAGGTAAACTACCAAGACCATCAACATAGTGGACTAGGAACGACCAGTTTCTCATTTCTGGATTAGGACACACAAGTTTCCCATAGTGGATCAGGACACACCTATTTCACATTTTGGATTAGGATAAACCCGTTTCCCATTATAGACCAGGACACACATGTTTCCCATTATGGATCAAGCCCATTAACTTATTTCCCATCATTATATCATGAGATATAAATCATTACCCAATGAATTTGAGGGAGATATATGTGCCACCTATTACATAATAAAATCATACAAAAATGTTTCACAAATAATAAAACATACATCATATCATGACCCACAAAAAGATATGGGATTCATAGAAACACCATAACATAGTCCATAAAATGAAATATGTATCGTAAACATTTAATAATATCATATCCACTGGAAAATAGATAGGTTTCAAATAATTTAATCCAAGAATAACCTACCAAGGAAGCAGGTTTTATAAGAATTTTTCATGGTATAACTTATTAGAGAGAAATGGGTTTCATAAACATCAATCCATCATAATATAAACCAATAAAGGAAATAATATAAATAGTGTCCTTGGATAATATCTTTGTTCAAGAATAAAATATTACAAAGAATTTCATCTTAGATAGAAAAGGATTATGAAGATCACTTGAAAAATCACTTTTTAAAACATTTAACATTTTCAAAATCTATTTCCTTGAAACTGATTTGAAAACATATAAGTATATTTAAAGCATAAATATTTTTGAAAATATGTTTTTTTGAAAATAACTTTGAAAACATATAAAAGAACCCTGAAAACATCGTGAAAAAAACATTCCTTGAAATTTTATTGAAGAATATTCAAACCATTTTCCAATCTTTTTTCTTGAAAACATATAAAAGATAATTGAAATCATTTTGAATACCTTTTTTATTGAAAACATATAAAAGAAGTCTGAAAATTATTCTAAAATCTTTTTTCTTTGTTAATGCATTGATAACATATGAAAAATTCTTGAAAACATTTGAAAAACTTTGTAAACATAAAACATTTTTGAAAAACTATTTAGAAAATAGGGTTTTGAAATAATAAATATTTCTGACCAAAGAGAGAGATAATGTCATATTTTTCTAAAAAAATTTCTTAATTATCTTAAGTACCCAAGAGTGGAAAAATAATACCAATACATGAAGATATCATGAATAATGAAATGATAAGAAAATTAATTAGTGTTATTGGGAGATGGATCATAATATTTCATCAATTTAAGAATTATCCTAAACAATCCTGATAAATTATGAGATTATAGCAATAAACTGTTATCACTTTGGAAACATTAGATCATGATCTCCATATAAGAATTACATTACATAAATCTTATAATATCATGAAAAAAAAATAATTATATAACATGTAAAATTCAATATATAAACCTAATAGAATGATATAGTTTCATAACATGATATGTATCTCAAAGAAGGAAAATTGAGACTAAATTACTTTACCGATTTGGGAACTTTTGAGCTATAAACACTACAAATTAGTGATCATCAAATGGATATGTAAACACCAAAAACAATTAAGGATAATAATAATATAATGCATTAATGGAAATTATATACTTAAAATGAATTATATGAGTGGTTTACATAGAATGTATCTCATTGATATAAAATGTGTGATGAAAAAACCCTTACTTTAAACTTGACTTTCTTCGTATACGTTCAAAACTCCTATTTTGAAGGTAACTCCTTTTCGTTTTTCCCAAAGGGATGATTTTTATTATTTAATTCTAATTTTAGGCTTCTAGGATGAGGGAAGTTGTGTTTGAATACTATTTGTGTAGAGTCTGAATGAGTTAAAGTGGCTTGAGAGGTGTAAGGAAAGAGAATAGTGAATGCCTTTTTATAATGGAGGGGGTGGCACTCTTGTAAATACCAAAAGGTAAACACTATTGGGACGTATAACTTACGTCATGTGCTTCTAAAATGGAAAAAATAATGTATTAATTTTATAGTGTGGTTGATCAAATTATACACCACATAAAAATAAGTTCATTTTTATAATTTTGTTTCTTAGTCTTTAAGTTTCCTAATATTTTTCATTTTGGTTTTTCAGTTAGGTAGATTTTTTCCAACCTAAGTAATTTAAAAATTAAGGCTAAATTATTATTAAATTTTTAAAAAAATATAGGACCCCTAAATTATAAACCTGATATCTAATTTACAAAAAAAAATACAATATTTTTTGGAAATTAATTTTAAATCAAACAAATTTAACGTGAAAAACACTCATTTAACTCAGACTGTGCAAATAATGTTTTTGTTATCTATTGGTCATAATGTTAATTATAAATGGACAATTTTTTAATGAATGTTATATATTTTATATTTATTGAAACTTAAAAATTAGTTGGAAGAATATAGTATTTTTATTAATTTTAAACCATTTAATAAAATATAAATTATTGTAAAATAATAATAATTTCAATTTTGATATTTTTAAAATAATTTAAATTTAAAAATTTCAAAATAATAATTGAATGAAAATATATTAATTTCAATACTATTTAAAATCATATATTTTTATAAAAAATAATGAAACATAATAATTCATTAAATTTACAATACATTTAATGTTTTTATAATCATTTATTTTATTTAGTTATTTTATAAATAATCATTGTGTTCGCATTTGTTTAGTGTTGAAGGTAATTATACCATATCAAAAAATTAAATTTAAATTAATATGATAAAAACCACATCAAAATTTTAATATGATATTTACAATAGGAACTATGTAGCTTCTTCCATACTCTAAAGCATTATAATGTTAAAGGTAAGGAATGTTCCTTTTTTTCTTTTTTCCTTAATTAAATTTTTACGTCGGTCACCTTCATGATATTGTATCCCACTAACTCATAAAATTATAACAAAGAGGTTATATGGTCAATCCATTGGAAGATGATGGATTTTTTACATGTTTCTAGGTTATTTTGGCCCTTAAGAAGAAGGTTTAGTCCATTATTAAGCTTAATTTTACCATATTAATTATAATTAATTTTATTTACTTTCACTTTTTGTCAAAAACTAAGTTGATATTGTTAGAATATAAATATTCTACTAATTATAACCGTGTATTTCTATTTTCTAAATTCAATTCATAGAAATTTCTATATTACATTTATAACTAATCTCGTAGACGTGGTTAGAAAGTAGGTTTTAAATATGAAATGTTCAAAATTTCATTAAGTATTTATATCTAAATTTAATTTAAAATTATTCCAATAACTGCGTTAGATTAATAAATATAATTTTATTTATTTTGACATATTTAAAATATAATTTAACATTTATTATTATTTGATTGAAAATGATGTTTTTAACTGAAATGAAATATTTCCACTATTCATCAAAAAATCAATTTCTTATAAAAATATAAAAAATTCACCCTATGATAATTTTGAAATTACGTATTCCAAAATAAATTTTATTTTGAAAAATAAAATTTATAAACATTTAAATATCTCTTTTTTAAAATTAGTGTGACATTAAAAGGTGGTAAAACTCAGTCCTATGTGTAACTGAATCTTACTTAGTGTTTGATGTAGTGAAATATTATCTTGGTTTCATGTATAAAGAAATATTAACTTTGTGTAGCATAAAAACAAATGATTACTTATTTCTTTCATATAACACAAACTATATTCAGTGTTACGTGAAATTAAAAATATCAAAAACATTAAATTAATTCAAAAAAAATCACAAAATCTTATTATGTTACATTCTACCCCCCTTAAAATGAATTTATCCCTCAAAATTTATCTCGTTTACAAAGTTTAAATACGTGAAAGTTCCTTTCATAGAAAACCACCTAAAAATTTGAATATTAAAACTTCTTTTAAAAAGGTATGGTTAGAACCATAACAGTTACCCAAAGTAATTTATACATAGGAGAATATAGGTGGGAAGTGAAAACATGTAATGTAAGAAAAGTTTAAATAACTATAGGGATTGATAAAGATAATGAATCATAAGAAATTGGGTGATCTATATAATGTCAATAATCACAAAAACATAAATTAAAGAAGCATGAAATAGGTCATTGATATCATTATAAATGATTTTAATTGGGAAATATTTTATTTAAATACACTTTTCTTAAAACGGATATGCATACCTGATTTAATTCCATTCCTTATCAATAATATCATAATTTTTTTATGATTTTAAAAATTCCCACTTAATCTCTTACTCTATGATGTTAAGGTGAATTTTTAATTCCTCAATAATAGAAAGATCATGAAATCCATAAAAAGAATCATAATTCATTTCATCTGTGATTATTTAACATCATAGAAAAATGGTTAGAATATGTTATCCATTATTCATAAATACTCATGTGTAAGGATAATACTATAATATATAAAACCTCATCTGAATTTTAACATAAACCATTCTATACATGGTAATCCTTATAACCCTTCAAAACAAGAAAGTCTAAAACATTATAATCAAGGTCACTAAATTAGCTTAACATTTATCCCCCATTCATCATAAATAATATCTTTGTTGTCACAATCCAAACATGTCAATAACCTCATCATATATTCTCTTTAAACATGTTAATAACCTAAATAATCATAAATCCTTTTAGAAATCATTCATGCTTCTTTATTCAAAATATTACTGGATGTATTCTTTAAATCTAGAAATTTGAAATCTTCATCCATGATTATATAAACCACTTTGTCAAAAAAAATCATAATCAGTTCTATGTTCATTGATACTATCCAATTTACTTTATACAAATAAATCATCTCTTTATTAAAGTTAAACACAACATTATTTTTATCTTGAACACATTATGGGTTACCTTCCCTTAATCAAAATATCACATTTTCATTAAATCACTTTTCTACGTATTCGTCACCATTAAACATATCCTTCTCAATCCTTAATGAAAAAGTTATATAAAAAATTCTTATATATTTATTGATTAATATAACATAATATTTCAATTCCAAAACATATATACTTTATTCATCCAACTTTATTAAAAAACCATTACTCAGGCTTCATCATCTTATTCCATAATACCCCTTTTCTATAATATGAAATGTAAATCAATTCTTAAGTTTTCTTAACCTGAATATAATCATGCTTCATACATTTAATGTAAAAAATGTTGTTATAATATACCTTTCCTTTCACATGTTGTTCGTGATCTCTTTATCTTCACCAATATAACCAATACTCACACCACCTTCCAGATTCTATTCATGATATATCCACTTAGTAAACAGTTTTTTATAATTCCCATACATTTCACATATAAAAAATTAAATGATAGCAATATTTCTTCTAGTTTCCTCCATTGATTAAAACTAAAATTCATAGAGTGATAATCATTTATCGTAATGAAAAACCAAATAATCATGAAAAAATCACTTATAAGTCTAAATCATGGATCCAACATATTTAATCTCTGAAAACTATGGTTTATCTTAGGTTATTAATAGTGAGATTCTACTTAAATCCTTCATAATGTTTCTTAAATAATTTTTTAATTCCCAAATCATATCCTCTCGGAGTGTCAAACCAGGTGTTCGATCATGCCTATTGTTGTGTATTGGGTTACACTCGAGTCTAGCCTGGTGCACCTTTTCAGAGTTGTTACCCCTAGTAAATTTTTTCCCAATCCACATCCACTTATAGTATCCAGATACAGATGTATGCCTAGGAAACCACTTTCTCTATCCTTTACCAAAATTCCATGAAATTTTCATAATACTTTCCTCATCCTTAAAATTTTCCTTAGATATATCCCTAAACATATACTTAGAAATATTCAAATGGATCTCATTAAAAAATTTATCATTACAGTTTCAAAATGTTAAATTAATCTATCCCTTGATACCTATTATATGAAACCAAGAATAACATACATGGATATTAAATCATTTTAGATTAATCTTTAACTCATTAAAAAAACATGTCTGAGGACCGTAATAGTTTAGCATCTTTAGAAACTTGGAAACATAATCTTCTAAATTGGTAAAATATATTCAATATCTCCCTTAAATATATTCCCCTTTATTAAACCTACATTAAACATTTCTTCATAACATGGGGAAAGAAAACATAAGAAATGGGTGAGCTCAGATACTCTGTAATGTTAAAAAAATGGATATATGTAATCAGAACACGATTATAAGGTTTTGAGAACAAAATCATAACATTAGAAGATCATACCCAACATATCGAAGATCATAATCAATATTCATGGAATAAATATTTTAAGTTCATAAGATATGAATCATAATGGTTATAATTCAACATAAATCAATCTTGAACTGTGGGATCATGTTATATAATTGTAGCACCATTATAACTATATAAAACCAATTCATGTGTCAAGGTTAACTACCAAGACCATCAAAATAGAGGATGAGGACACCCTTGTATCCAATTTTTGGAACAACACACACATATTTCCTTTAGTTAATTACAACACACCTATTTCTAATTTTGGATCAAGACATGCATGTTTCCCATTCTGGATTAAGATGCCCCTATTTTCCATTTTTGGATTAGGACACACCTATTTCCTTTTTTAGATTAAGAAACACATATTCCCCATTATGGATCAAGCCCGTTGAATTTTGTTCAATGATTATCTCATGAGATATAAATCTTCACCTAATGCATTGGAGAAATATATAGGCTTCACATGTAATATAATAAAATCATTCATACATATTCCATAAGATAATAAAACTTTCATCAAATCATGACCAACAAAAATATATTGGTTTCATAAATATCATATCATAAACCATGAAATGAAATGGGTATCATAAAAATTTAATCATGTCATAAATTATGAAAAATAGACAAGTTTCATAATCATTTCATCCTAGAATAAATAGTTAAAGGTAGTGGGTTTTATAATCATTTATCATGGTAAAACCTCTTTAAGAGAAACATGTTTTATAAAAAACAAGCCATCAAAAAAATACACCATTAAATGAAATAATATAAATGGTTTCCTTATATAATATCATAATAAAATTATAAACTAAAACCAACAATTTCATCATAGATGGATAAGGATTATGAGATATAACTTTGAAAATAACTTTTTAAAACATATAATGTTTTTAAAATAATTTAATTCAAAACCTCTTTTAAAATATAATGGATTCATGAAAAATATCATTAAAAATATTTCTTGATGAAAATATCGTTTCCTCTTTTAAAAAAACTCTTTAAAACATAAAGAATTTTTAAATTCATTTTCTTGGAAAAGATCTAAAAAAACATTTAATTGAAGGTTGAAAACATCTTGAAAAACATTATCCTTGAAAACATAAAAAATATTCATGAAAATATTTTAATAACATTTTTATTTTAAAATTAGAAAATATGCATGAACAGATTTTTGAAAACTTTTTTATTGAAAATATAGAAAAGAACCTTGAAAATATTTTGGAAAATAATTTTATTTGAAAATACATTTTGAACATTAAAATAAATATTGAATTTTTTAAAACACTGCATACATAAAAAAAACCTTTTTAGAAAACATGGTTTTGAAAGAAAAAATATTTCTGATCGAAGAGACAGATAAAGTTGGATTTTCTTAAAAAACACTTTCTTAATTATATTTAGTGAAAAAGAGTGGTAAAATGGTACCAATATATAAAGATATCATGAATAACCATATAATAATAAAATTCATGAGTTTTATTGAGATATTTACTATAATATTCCATCAATTGAATCATAATCATAAACATTCCGAATAAATGATTATATTATAGTCGTAAACTGATGTTACTTTGGTAATGTTAAATCATGATCCCAATAAGATAATAGAATTACATAAATCATATAATAAAATGAAAAAAATAAAATAATTGATAAAACTTTTCGAAGGTAGTATATACACATCGTAAAAAGATATATGTTAATAACATGGCCTATATCTCAAAGAAGGAAAATTGAGACAAAATTACTTTACTGATTTGGTAACTTTTGAACTATAAACCCTATGATAGAGAGATCATCAAATGGATATGTCAATACCCAGAACTATAAGGATTATAATCATAGAATACATTCATCCATATTATATACACCACATAAATGAAATTAGTGTTTTACATGTCATGTATCTCAAATATAAAAAAGTGATATGAGAAAACCCTAACCTTAATTCTTGACTTTCTTCATACACGTTCAAACCTCCACATTTTTAGGTAACTCCTTTTTTTGCACCAAATGGATTAATTGGCTTGATTTATTAACATGGTGAGGCTTATTTGTTGATTTGATTAATGTTGGTATACAAATTTGGGTAGAGTTTGGACAATCCCAAGTATCTTGAGAGGTGTATGGAAAGGTAATAGTGAATTCCTTTTTATAATGGAGGGGGAGTGAAACTCTTGTAAATACCAAAAGGTAATCAATATTGGGAGGTATATCTTACCTAATGTGAATAAAAAATGGAAAACTAACAGATTAAATTGAAATTATTTTCAATCCAAATATCCCCCATATAATAAGAAGTGCATTTTTATAATTTTGTTTCTCGGCCTTGAAGTATCCTTTAATTTTTTAATTTAGTACTTAATTTAGGTTACTAGATTCCCAACACAATAAATTTAACCATTAAGACTAAATTAATTCAATATTTATTATGAAATATATTCCCACTTATTTATTAATGTTATAGATAATTGACAAAAAAACCATGTGTGATGGACATTAATTTTAAAACAAGTGCATTTAACGCACAAAAACACTACTTTAAACTGAACTGTACTAACAATGTTTTTACTATCTATGGGTAAATATTTTAATTATAAATGGTAAATTGGTAACTTAATGGGAAATATTTGTTATTTATTAACACATATAAATTACATGGAAGAATGTTTTTGTTTTATTAATTTTGAAAGACTTAATAAAATATCATTTATTGTAAAATAAAATTAAAGTCAATTTTGACATTACTATCTTATTATTAATTTAAAAATAGAAAAATAGTGATGTAATTAAAATATATTAATTTAAAAACCATGAAAAATGATATATTAATTTAAAATATAATGAATCAGAATAATTCATTAAATTCACTTTACTTTTAATATTTTTAGAATTATTTATTTTATTTATCTATTAACTAAATAATCCATAAATTTGTGTTTGTTAAGAATTTAATGTAATTATATCAACCCTAAAAATTAAAGTTAAATTTACATGATAGAAAAAACCCATTTACCCTTCCAAATAAATTTTTAACAAAACTAAGTAGCTTCTTCCATACTCTAAACCTTTAAAAATTTTAAATGTGATGAAGGAACTTTTTTGTCTTTTTCCTTACATAACTTATTATATGAGTCACATTCATGAAAATGTGTCCCACTAACTTATATAATAAAAAATAAGATTTTATATGGTCCAGATATTGGAATCCAATGTATTTTGGACAAGTTTCTAGGTTATTTTGGCCCTTAAGTTTAAGGCTTAGTCCCTTATTAAACATAATTTTACCTTAATCGCTAAAATTAATTTTAATTACTTTCTCAAATATTTTTGGTTGAAAACTAAGTTGGTATTATTTGATTATAAATATTATACCAATCGCAACTATTAATGTTTTCTTTTTTAAATCTTATTCCTAAAAGTGGGTAGATTAAATTTAATGCTAATCTCACTAACAAGGTGAGAAAGTGGATTTCTAATGTGAAATATTAAAAATTTCACTATATATGTGTATATAAATTAAATATAAAATGATAAAAATGAAATAAATTATATTAATATGTTTATAATTAATCAATTTCGTCTAATTAAATATATATTTTATCATTAATAATTATTTAAATGAAAATGATGTTTTTAACTAGAATGAATTATTTTTCATTGTTCATCAAAAAAAACCTTTAAAAAAACACCAAACAATCACCCAAAGATAATTTTTACATTATGAATTAAAAAATGAAGTTTGTTTTGAAAAATAAAATATATTAAAGTGTCAATGTTTTTATTTTAAAATAGGTTCTTCATTAAAAGGGTTAAAACTCAGTCTTGGGTGTAACGCATGCTAACGAAGGGTTGCATGTAATGAAAGCTTATATTGGTGTAATTTATAATGAAATATGAACTTGGTGTATAATAAAAAGAAATAATAACATGGTGATTTCATATAATACATGTTATAATCAGAGTTGCGGGAAACAAAAAATATCGAAAATTATAAATTAATTCGAATAAACATTCCTAAAATCTCAGGGTGTTACAGAGGTAACCCATAAAGGAAATGATTCCTTTTAATGATACTCCTAACTCACCTATAACACTTTAATTTCCCCAATTATCTAACCTATATTATATGCAATAAATCCAAATTTTATAAGGTAATATTATAAATATTTTAAATAGTGTAGTTTATAATCACTCGTATCGATGCAAAAAAGTAGACTACAAAATATAAAAAATATTTCATGGATATGTGCACCCATCGATTGTAAAATTGAATATATGAATGTGTAAACATGAGTAAGAATTTATACTCATTAATATTATTATAATTTCCTTGTAAATTTATGGATATTTAAATATTCAAAAAAAATCCATCTAAGGTAATTCTTATTTTATTTTGTTATTATTGATTCAAATGAATCAACAAATTGGATTAAATGCATTGAATTATCTATTATTATGGTCATATATTTGAAACAAAAATTTATAGTAGTTCTATTAAAAAACTACAGTGTCTCGCACCTATCTAGTGTAATAGAGGATGTTTTAGTTTAGGATAGATACCTAAATTTTATAAAATACTTTTATATTATAACAATGGAAGATAGTGGGATTAATAAACATGGCCCAATTTTTTAGGATATATTTGTTACCCATTTATAAAATTATAATTAGTCTCCATAATTATATATTATCTGTATAATTTGGAGCTATATTTCCCACTTTGACATCCTTTTTCTCATTAAGAAATAATCTGGGGAAAGTTATACACTTATGGTTAGTCCCATTGTTATACTCCATATACCCAACATCACTTACTTCAATAATTGTATCATATTTATTAGTTTTTGTCATTAATAGAAATTCTAGGATTATATGCAGTGAAATGATCTATATAGTTAGAGTATTATTTACATAATGAGTCAATCAAGATTCACAAGTGATCACAAATTCCCTATGAACCATAGACCCTACCTAGAAAAAATAAACCATATATTATTTTTTTTATTTGAGTTTTTTATATATAAATCTAGGTACTTTATTTTTTTATCAAACTTAATTATATTCTCAAACCATTTATCCCTCTAAAATCATCTTAAGATTCTATAACCCAAACCACATATCAATTTATGAATACTCATACTTTAAGAATGAAATTTTAAAAAATATTTATATGAAAGGAGTCATAATACCTATAGAACTAAATTTGAGAATTTTAGAAATATTGGTAGAATATAAGGGAATTATAGAGCTATAAACTTTACAAATAGTTTTTTAGACTAAATTATTTAAAAAAATTGTTCTATGAGTAATTTATGGTTTTAACAGATCATATGTGCTTATGATATTTGTTTTCTCTAAGAGACATGAATTTGTAACTGAAAATATAAACCGATTTATTCAAGGACTATAACTTTATAGTCATATAAACATTAGGGAATGGTAATGTGGTCATTTATTCCATTTTCATTAATTATTACAGTGATTTGTTCAAGGATTCCAATATTAATTGGGGGATGATAGAGAATTTTCCCACCCTGATTATTGATATAGATATAGTGCATGATGAATTCTATATATTCATGATGTAGGTTTCATATTTCTTGATGGATTTAATTTTCGGGTCTCAATTGGGTGACCAAATGGTTGAGGTGTCATGTGATAACATTATTTAAGTATAATCCCTTAATAGGTAATTAGTTGATATGGAGCACTTTTTAACGCCCCGACCCCAGTTACCCAGAGTCGGTGCATTATTACGTAACATTGGCATGATGACAAAAGGTCAAGTCTCGAAAGACCGATTAGTTTAGTAGTCTTGGAAACACTAGATACATCCATAAATGTTACATTACATCATAAAGTGAAAAACTACAATAACATTGTCTCTATAGTCCACACCCATATCCCCTTCAGACTATCCCTGCAGGTCATACATAAATTATTTCTTCACATCCTGGTAAAAATAAAACATAGAAAGTGGTGAGCTCAGATGCTCAGTAAGGATAACAATATAGTGGACGCTTTCATAAATAAAAATTGACATTTAAGGCAATTTATAACTAAAACAAAAGCCTTTTAAACTTGATCTTCAACATAATATGGCAAAAATAAAATGAAATAATGTCATTTACTTATTCACATGGATATTCTACTAGTCGAATAATAAAATGAAATATCAATAACCACTTTCATAATGATGGAATGCATAATGCTAGAATATCATAACCACGTAGCCAAGGCCTCGTTCCAAGACTACAAATAAAATTTTGTCAAGTCCTCGTGCCAAGACACTATTTTGTCTCATGAGACCTACCGATGCATCGAGATGCTATAGCGGGCTCCACCCGTCACTTATTAAGTCCAATGAATTACTCATATGAATAGGTTTAAACATATCATAAACCATAACATAATCGTATCACATAAAACATGCATAAAGTAAACATAACATTTCCACATTTCAATCACAAGATATCAATACAACACATTGATATAATAAAAAAACACTTTCAAAACCATTTTCAATACCAAAATAAAAAAATTAAAACTTTGTATTTATTTTTCATTTAAAAAAATTTATGGCTTTTAGAGGAAGCTGAAACTCAAATAATGGTCACGGCGGTATAGAAGTCATTGTTTCTGCATACGTACGACAAAAAAACATTCCTTTTGTCATTTAGTAAAATGCGTTGTATAACAATATTCCTTTTGAATAAACGTAAAAGTCAAAGGGGTTTATACACAGTATAAAAGAAAGTTGTGTATAAAACAAAATATGACTCAATGAAAGGATATTGATATGATGTCCTTATAAATATAATTTTTAAATAAAATATATCTATTATGTGTATTCACTATATGTACACATAAATAAAGTATAAATACAAGATAGGACATAATAATATCATGACATAATTTGAAAGTAGAAGATTAACCAAAAGAATGGAAATTGGGTTAAGAAGTTCCCTTAAAAAGATCATCTTTTAAATAAAATAGATCTATTATTTGTATTCACTATAAGTACACATAAATAAAGTACAAATACAAGATAGGAAATAATAATTTGAAAGTAGGAGATTAACCCAAATAACAGAAACTGGGTTTAGAAGTTCCCTTACCTTGTGTCCGACTTGACTCGATCATTATTTATTCTCCTGAATAATAAACTATAGTTAATTTCTACTTCCATAAGAAACTTTTTCAATTTCATTATTCATATTATATCACTTATTACCATGTTATGAACATTATGTAATTATTTATGTTAATAACAGTCATTTTATCTATCTTTGGTACTTGAGTCAACAATAAACTTCTTATAATTACATGTTATTTATGTGGTAGAATATTCATTATCTTCAATATTATATTCATGATGTAGATATCATATATATCATATATAACCAGTAGATACATGCATTTATAATATTATATAACATTTAGAGGCAAGAAATGAAATGCACCGTTCATTGAGACGGTAAGCCGTACGTACGCAGGAACGCTACTTTCGTTTCTATTTTGTATTTAATGGAAGTAAATCATAATGATATAAAGGTATATTATAATTGCAGTATAATATCATATATAATGTCATTTACTCCATCCTTTATACATCTCACATATGGCATTAATGATTCAAATCACTTTGAGGGGGCGGTAATCCGCACTTCCTAAAATGAAATTACGTTTACCCATAATGGAAATCATAAAGGTATACCATAAATAAATAATAAATATGCATAATGAAAACATAAACATAATATATATCATATATATAAATAGTTTCATCATAATGGCCACCATGAGAGGTGTTAAAAGAAGATTGAACAATCATCATTTCGTGAGGCAGTAATTCGCCACCCACAAAAACAGTATGTTCTTTAACCATTAGACGAAGGTGTGTGTAAGTGTAGCTCGAATACTTATCATAAAAAAAATACTAGTATATTTAAGATACTGTTTTTGTTACAAAATAAAGGAATAAAAAGAGTTTAAGGGGTTGGAGAAGAAAAATAAAACAAAAAGAACATAAGAGAAGACATTACCTTAAAATCGAGGAACTCTTTTTGATTTGAGACAAAGGCATACTTGGGAAGACTTCTGCACAAAGTGAGGCTTCTAAGAGTAATAGAGGTAAGTTGGGAGAGTATTTGGGCAGAGGTTGGCCGAGCCAAATAGCTTGAATGTGTGAATAAGGTGGTAGAGGTGGGGGCCTTTTATAAGACGAGAGGAGGGGCACTCTTGGAAGGTCATGAAATGTTACATTATTATGAAGTGATTTTCGGATTTCAAAGGTCCCACAATGATATATTTCGAGGATAATGTGATAAGGGTTCGAAATATATCCATAAAATAGGTTTTAGACAAGTTTAAGTCTTATATTTTACATTATCTTTTCATTTTATTTAAATCATTAATTAATGAGGTAATCGCTGCATCATCATTGTGTCATAAAAAAATTAATTTATTTAATGTCTAAAAATTATAAAAAAATTACCATGATGTAGGAAATCTTTTTGGATTTCCAATTAATATTTATAGTCAAAAAGTTAACTTATATACCCCCATGTAATAATTTTTTAGTAAAACAACACATGTTTGTGACAATTTTATTTCTACTTTAAATAAAAAGTTATTAATGTCATTTTCTTACCCAAGTGGCTCCATGGGGTCCCCAAGTTGACCCATGGATTGTCTTGGTTGGCCATTACTCAAAAATTAAGGGTAGGACAAGTTTAAAGGTATTTTCATATTTTTATAATATCATTTTTACCTTAAATTTCACTAATTACCTTTAATCACTATTAATAAAACTAAAAAGTTACTATTCACCAAAAAAATATTTTAATCCCATTGAACCACATTTTACATCCTAATGACAACCATGTATGTCGGATTTTTAAAATTCAATTCACTGAAGCAGTAAAGTTTCATTTAAACGAAAAATCAGTTTTTTAACTACCACTTAGGGGTTTCACTATTCATCAAAAATTGATGTTTTTCAGAACAATGCCAAAATTTCACCCTAAGCTATAATTGACATTCCGAATTCAAAAATAATATCTATTTTAAAAAATTCCAAACATATAAGTTTCATTAATTAATTTTATAATTAATTCCCACTGTCACAACAAATAGCGTGTCTTTAAGAAACAATATATATCAAAAGATTGACAATTGTTTATGTCCAATTTCAAATTGAACTTAATTCTAATGACAACCATTGGATAAAATGGTAAAAAAATATTCTAATTATACTTTAAAACCACTCAATAGTATAATTTATCACTATAAATTATTTTTACTAAAAAAGTTGTTTTTAAGTATTTTTCACTATTCATAAAAATTGGAAGTTCCTAGAAAATTACAAAAAATTCAACTTAGGATAATTTTGATTTTCCAAATACAAAAATGAAGTCCATTTTGAAATATAAAATTTATATAATTTCAAAATTTGGGTATTAATATTCATAAAAGCTACTTTTATTGGTCGCGGTGTGTTAGAACTCGAGGTTGTGTACAACACAGGTTGCTCTATTATTCAAAGAGAAGCGTATCATGGAAGATTGGGGTGTTACATTCTCCCCTCCTTCAATAAATTGAATCCTCGAAATTTGAAATTTTTCGTGGAATATAAAAGGTTGAAAATAGAAAATACTTTTGTGGAAAACCCACATTGGAAATAAGGTTAATAAAAATATAACTTTAAAAGAAAGAAAGAGAAGTACAAAGGTCACCCGAGATAGCCAATACTAGGATTATATTAAAACATGGATATGAAGGAAAAACAAACCATCATCGTCTGATGGAGAGTTGTATAAAACAGGATTAGTAGAATGTTTAACTACAAGAAAACCACAAACTTGTGATCGATTAAACGATCATTGATTCCCCAGTAGGAAATGTTAACCCAAAACATTTTTATTTCAAGTTACCTTTCATAAAGTTGAGGAATTTATTTATGAGATTTACTAAGAACATAAGGAAATGTACATACTTGTCATGTAGACTTTCATTCTTTAACAAATTTTCACCACAAACCCATTTTTCACTCAAACAGATAATAGAACTCAAAAATATTATATTTATCCTAATCTTATAAGGTTCCAAATTTTAACACATACAATTTAGATTAGGAAAACTATTTTGTCATAACCAGGGACTTCTTGTAGGCTAGTGGTAGGTAATAAAGGCCTATCGCACTATGGTTCTGGGTTCGATTCCTAGAGCTTTGTCCGACGTGACGGGTTATCCCACAACCTGCAGGTTGTCCTTTTCCTAAAAATATATTATTATAATATTCCAAAAATAATCTTCATAAATGTTTTAACCTTAAACAATACTACCCAAAGTTCAACTTAATCCATTCCAACCTTTAGAGTTATCCAAAATACCTCTGTCCATACTTTTTCTAAAAGGTTTCTAAATTCCAAAATAAATTGTATAATCAAATTCCTCAAACAAAGTAATGTTTCTCTTATTGTCACATACGAAAATATGATTACCTCCATCACATTAAAACCTTAATGAAAACAACAAGTACTGCAGTACAATCCTTATATATATCACATTATTCTTATAACCAGAATATAATCCTTGAGTCCAAAATCACCAATACATTAATTATTCCACTTTAACTGTAGTAACAGCATAAGATTTTCCTTAATCGCTTGTCCTTTTCAGAGGTAAGTTTCACTGACACTTAGGACATTCATTTGCATAATTCCCCATTTCCCTATAATTGAAGCATTCAATATTGATAGCCTCTTTCTTTCCCTTGCAATCACGAGACTGGTGACCATTTTCTCCACATTTATAACAAACTCCCATTACATTTAGGCAAGTACCGGGGTGATTCTTCCCACAATTATGGAAAATTAGAAAATACTTCATTCCCTTTTTACCTTTATCTGTCTCTTGTTCCACCGTTCTCTTCTTCTCTTGCTTTAGTTTATTGTCATAATATTTAGAGAATTCATTTTCTGTCTTGATAGCACATGAGAAAATATCATCGTATGACGAGAAGGTTTTTAAGACTAATGCTCAACGGAGAAATGGTTTTAACCCATCAAAGAAACGATCAATATTACTTCTTGGGTTACGTATATAATATGCATCGTGTCTTGCTAGCCTTATAAAGTTGGCCACATACTTTGCGACATTCTCATCCTCCTTTTGTCTCAGACTCAGAAATTGCCTTTCCATATCTGCTCGATGGTCATGAGGAAAGTATTTTTCTAAGAAAACCTCTTTGAAGTCCCTCGATTCCATATTCGATACTTCATCATCTTCCTTTGTATTTTGAATCAACGACCACCATTGATCTACATCTCCAGTGAGGCGGTAAACTACCATGATAACCTTTTCCCTTTCACTACTCCCCAAGGCATGGAATATTTTCTCTAAGGAATTTATCCATTGATCAGCTAATAAGGGATTAGTACTCTCATTGAATGTTGGTGGTTGTTGCCTCATGAAGCGGTCTAACATTGATCCTCCACGTTGCGGATTAAGGTGCTGCATACGGGTAAGGTTATTATTCATAACCTGAGCGAGTTTTCCCAGTATGGTGATAAGCTGATCAGCACCATTTGTATCACCAACTCCATTATAATTATATTGAGTAGGAGGAAAATCCCTACATGGAGTGCGTGCATTGATACGGTTTCCATTCCTTCCACTAGGAGCCATTTCTAAACAATGGCATAAACTAGATCAGTTTATTAATCAAAATACATAATTCCATACATGTAAAACACTTAACATAAATTGAACAATTTATGGATATAATCCAGAATCATAAAAAAAATCTTTGAGGAAGTATATACTCATAAACCCTTCACAATGGTTTGTAAAGAAAACGAGAATTATCCTAAGAA
Organism: Viscum album; assembly: GCA_963277665.1. Taxonomy (NCBI): domain Eukaryota; kingdom Viridiplantae; phylum Streptophyta; class Magnoliopsida; order Santalales; family Viscaceae; genus Viscum; species Viscum album. The sequence continues at coordinate 1,236,482,678 of OY728150.1, forward strand.
TATCCCTCGTGAGTTTCATAACGAAGAGTGCAGCAAGGCCCATTGTCATGCACCAGTTCCCATTCGAGTCTAGCTCAAAGAGGGGTTTTCGGGTTTCACCCATAGTTACATCTGTGCCAGAGCCGCCTCTACCTTCTCATATCCATACATGGATGTATTGCTCGGAAAACTCACAAAATCTCTATAATAGCAAAATTATAGGAGGTTATTCTATACTAATCCTCAAAGTCTATATTTGGGCTATGTGCTCTAATCAGAATTTATCTAAATCTAGCTTCAAATGTTAGTACTAAACTGCCACTGATACCAACTGTAACGCTCCGACCCCAGTTACCCAGAGTCGGTTCATTATTACATAATATTGGCATGATCAAAAAAGATCAAGTCTCGAAAGACCGATTAGTTTAGTAGCCCTGGAAACACTTGATACATTCCTAAATGTTACATTACATCATAAAGTGATAAACTACAATAACATAGTCTCCATAGTCTACACCCATATCCCCTTCAGACTATCCCTGCAGGTCAGAAATAAAATATTTCTTCACATCCTGGGAAAAATAAAACATAGAAAGGGGTGAGCTCAGATGCTCAGTAAGGATAACAATATAGCAGAAGCTTTCATAAATAAACATTAACATTTATGGCAATTGATAACTAAAACAAAATCCTTTTAAACATGAACTTCAACATAATATGGTAAAAATAAAATGAAATAACACCATTTACTTATTCACGTGGATATTCTACTTGTCGAATAATCACATGCAATATCAATAACCACTTTCATAATGACGGAATTCATAATTCCAGACTATCATAACCACGTAGCCAAGGCCTCGTGCCAAGACAACAAATAATATTTTGTCAAGGCCTCGTGCCAAGACACTATTTTGCCTCATGAGACCTACCGATGCATCGAGGAGCTATAGCAGGCTCCAACCATCACTTATTAAGTCTAATTCATTCCTCATATGAACAGGTTTAAACATATTATAAACCATAGCATAATCATATCACATAAAACATGCATAAAAAAACATAACATTTCCACATTTCAATCACAAGATATAACTACAACACATTGATATAATAAAAAAACACTTTCAACACCATTTTCAATACCAAAATAAAATAAAATTAAAACTTTGTATTTATTTTTCATTTGAAAAAAGTTATGGCTTATAGAAGAAGCTGAAACTCAAATAATGGTCACAACGGTGGAGATGTTGTTGTTTCCGCATACGTACGACAAAAAAACATTCCTTTTTGTCGTTTATTAAAATACTTCATATAAAAAGATTCCTTTTGAATAAATATAAAATCCAAAGGGGTTTATACACAATATAAAAGAAAGTTGTGTATAAAACAAAATATGCCTCAATGAAAGGAGATTGAGATGAAGTACTTACAAAGATCATTTTTAAATAAAATATATCTATTATGTGTATTCACTATATGTACACATAAAGAAAGTATAAATACAAGATAGGACATAATAATATCATGACATAATTTGAAAGTAGGAGATTAACCCAAAGAATGGAAATTGGGTTAAGAAGTTCCCTTATAATGATCATCCTGTAAATAAAATAGATCTATTATATTTATTCACTATAATTACACATAAAGAAAGTAAAAATACAAGATAGGACATCATAATTTGAATTTAGGAGATTAACCCAAAGAACAGAAATTGGGTTTAGAAGTTCCCTTACCTCGTGTTCGACTTGACTCGATCGTTCTTTAATCTCCGGAATAATAAACTAGAGTTAATTTATACTTGCTTAAGAACCTTTTTCAAGTTCATTATTCCTTTTATATCACTTATTACCATGTTATGAACATTATGTAATTATTTATGTTAATAACATTCATTTTTTCGATCTTTGGTACTTGAGTCAACAATAAACTTATTATAATTACAAGTTATTTAGGTGGTAGAATATCCATTATCTTCAATATTTTATTCATAATTTAGATATCATATATATCATATATATCCAGTAGATACATGCATTTATAATATTATATAACATTTAGTGGTATGAAATGAAATGCATCGTTCATGGAGACGGTAAGCTGTACGTACGCATGAACGCTACTTTCATTTATATTTCATATTTAATGGAATGAAATCATAATTATATAAAGGTATATTATAATTCAGTTATAATATCATATATAATATCATTTAATCCATCCTTTATACATCCCACATATGGCATTAACGATTCAAATCACTTTGAGGGGGCAGTAGTCCGCGCCTCCTAAATTGAAATTATAGCGTTTAACCATAATGTAAATCATAAAGGTATTCCATAAATAAATAATACAGAAGCATAATGAGAACATAAACATAATATATATCATATATATAAATATTTTCATCATAATGGCCACCATGAGAGGTGTTAAAAGAATATTGAACAATCATCGTTTCGTGAGGCAGTAATTCGCCACCCACAGAAACAGTATGTTCTTTAACCATTAGATGAAGGTGTGTGTAAGTGTATCTTGAATAATTATAATAAAAACATCCTAGTATATTTAATATACTTTTTTGTTACAAAATAATGTAATAAAAAGAGTTTAAGGGGTTGGAGAAGCAAAATAAAACAAAAGAACATAAGAGAAGAGGTTACCTTAGAAAAGTTCTTTCACTAAAATAAATTAAATAAAAAACATTTTTTAATTATTTTAATTAAATTTTTATATTAAATATAGAATTAAATTTTTTACATTTATCTTATGTGTTTTCTATACAATTGATAATTATAAAATAAATTTTAAACAAAAAACTACATTTCTCTAATAAAATCACTTTGGACACAATTACTTTAATTTTTTTCTAATTTTAGTAAATTTATAGGAAAAAATGAAAAATCATTTATAATTTAAAAATTAGCTTGGAGTAATTTTGTGATAATTTTCTGAAAAGTTGATTTTTTAATGAATAATGAAAAATATTGGTTTTTACTATGAATTTTCATTTACTTTAAAGAATTTAAAAACCTAAATTTTTTTAAGATTTTTTTAAAAGATAAATTTGGTGATATATATATAATTTTTTAATTTAGGTCATCGTAATATATTTAATATTTATTTTTGATATAATTTTTTATATATTTTGAAAATTTTCTCTTTAAAAATAGCTTTCTCATCACGTATGAGGGATAAATTTTTACTTAAAATTTTCTTATTCTATGAATTTAATTTTGAAAAATTGATTCCAAATTTGGAATCATCATAATTTATATTATGTTCTAATGTCGACTTAATTTATTAACCACAATGAATAGTAAAAAAGGTAAAAATTAATTGTTGAAGTTAATGTTAAAACGGGTTTAGCGGGGGTTAAACTAAAATGATAAGGGGTAGAATGAATAAAAAAATTTTTCATCACATATTTTTTCTATATATTTATACCTTATACCCAATAATTTTCTATTTTTTAGATCCTTTTTCTATTTGAATAATGTGGGTACACCTTTTTATTTTCAAAAATTACATGTTTTCAACTCACCTCACTTAAAAAAGGCCACCCCCTCTTCTCTCTTATTAAAAATTTAAAAAAACATTAGTTCAAAAAACCCTAACCACAAAAAATATTTATTTCCTTAATATTATCCTAGATTCCATATTTTTTTATATAAATCCAACCTAGAAATTATTTTGATGCAAATGAAAATAATATTTTTAGATAAGAGGTGACATCTTCAACTAAACATTTTATTTTATTTCTTCTTATACCTCCTTAACATATTATTAAAACATTATTATATAATAAAAAAAGTATATTAAATATAATTATATCTGTTTAGGGTATTTTTATGACTTATATCCATTTCCACTTCCATCAAATGTGTTACTAAATCATTATTCGTTTGTACGGTGGACTACCGCCTCACGAACCGATGTTATTTTTTTCATCACCACCTATTATAGTTGGATATAATGATAGATTTAAATATTATATTAAATATTAATTATATTATTATAATTTTTTAATTAAAATTTCACATCTAACTTCTTCCCTTACAACCCACTAGAAAACAATAACATCACTCGTGTGTATGGAGAACTACTACCTTACAAATCAATGTGATATGTTTTTGCATTTCCATATTCATGATAATAAGGATATATTAAATTATTATATTTTATATTTTAAATATGATGATAACTCTTTTATGTAGTTATAATATATACCTTCTTTATTTCTATTTTGTGGGGGATATGGTAACTTGTTTTGTTTATTCGGTGAACTACCGTCTCACGAATTGATGGGAATCGTTTTTCACTAACGCTATGCATAGAAGGTAATAACGATAAGTTTAATTAATATATGACATATATATTACATGAAAAATAATTTTTAATGTTAATATATAATTTTTCATTATTTGATTTCATCTGTTGGAAAAATGGAAACAACGTCCATGGATGCATATGGCTTACTCTTTCTATGAACAATGTATTTTATTTTCTTTCTCTAAATTTAATGTATTAATATAAATACATATATAATAAATATATTTTATGTTTTTATCATTTTTTAAAAATTAATATTATTTAACCATGATTAAAGTAATTTTAATGAAAATAAAAACCAAAACATACATATAAAATCAATGTAGTTTATACATTAAGGATGATTTTAACAATGAATTATTAATAAATAGGTTATAAAAGGACATAAGTAAATAATATATAATATGATATATATATATATATGTGTGGTTTTTTAATATATTTATAATTAAAATATATTTATATTAAAGGGGTTTCTAATGGGTATTAAGTAATTTTATACTTAAGGTAAGGGATTTTCATTTCACTTTTCATTTTTGTGAGACAAATTTTCATATTCCACATGTGTTTCTATTATGTGGTGTATGTAATTACCAGGGATTTATTTTATTTTTGGTATCCTAAAATTAATGTCTATTTACATATCCACTTTATTATATCTCTTTCACTGGGTTTACGATTTCAAATTTACCAATGTTGTAAGAGATTTTTTTCTCAATTTAACTTCATTGAGACATATGTTTTGTCATTCAACTATCTTATTTTATGATATGTATATACAACCCTTTTATGAGTATCATAATGAAAATATTTATTATAATGATATTTTTATTTTTAATTTAATATTATTATTTCATGGGGCTTAAGATTCAATGTACCAATGTGGATTTTTTTTATTTACAATCTCTTATTTTATCAGTATTGTTTATGTTTATGATTCTGATGATAAATCATTATGATTTATCTCTCACAAAACTCAACATTTTTCTTCTCTTTTCATTATGTCATAGTAATACATGTTTTCCGATCATTTTACTCTATTTTTTTCCCAATATTTCAAAAGAATATTTTTTAAGAAAAACTGACATTATTACTCTCTTAAGTCAAAAATCAATTTCCATCAAATCCATGTTTTATAAAAATGTTTAAAAAAATGTTTTTAAGATTATCCAACTTATTTATTGAAGAAATTTTTACCCATTTTGTACTTCTAGAATGTTTTTTAAAAGGAATATTCATGTCTTGTCCAAAATAAGACTCCGTTTTTTAAATGTCAAGGGAACCTTTTATTTAACATGTACGGTATTTCCTATATTCATGGAAACTCAATGTTTTAAAGTTTCCTTTATATGTTTCAAATATTAGTTTCAAAGAAAAGGATTTTGAAAATGTTTTTTGAATTTTTAGTTTTAAGAAATTATTTTCAAATAAGTTTTATTTTCATCACAAAGGGTATTAAATAATTTTTAACTATTATTTTATAAGATTACAAGTTTATTTTCAAAGAAATGGATTTTGAAAAAAAAAATATCTTTTAAAAAATAAAAATTGTAATGGTTTTTCTACTAAAGAAATTTTACAATTGATCTTTTAAAATCATATTCATTCTAAAATGACATACTTTGATTTAACTTATGATTTACTAGGGATATCACCTAGGGATTCCATTCTTATTATCTGGATGGTTTATATTGATGATAAAGAAATGTTTTTGAAGACTATTTATTTTACATGGATTATGTTATGATGAAATTCTTTTAAAAACCCATTTCTTTTAATGTATTCTAATATGAAGAATGTATTATGATCTTATGTCACACTTTTGTATGGTTTCTATTATGTTATTATTGTTATACTATAACCAATGGTGGTGGATAGATTATAACCAAATATTAGTGAGACATATATATCCCTATAATGCATTGGGTAAATATGTATAACTAATTATTAAATATGTTACATGTGAACCTGATTACATGCTCATATATGTGTGATCCTGATTACATGTTCACAATGTTTTGTGTCAACTTGATGACATGTTCAAAATGTTTAGTGGGAACATGATTACATGTTCATAGTATTATGAATGGACCTAGATTTCATGTCTATAAGGTTATGTGTGAACCTGGTTGCATGTCCGTAAGTATATGTGAGGGCCTTATTTCGTTTCCTTAACTCAATTAGTGAACATGATTTTATTTATACAAGTTCTCCATGTTATAATATTACGTGTATGTCACAATTCAGTGTCTTAAATTAATGATATTCTCTCAGGGATCATGTTCTTTTATTTCATTATTAAACATATTTTGAAAACTACCTATATTTATTCTATGACTTGAGATTTTGATCTTTGATATGTACGGTATAGTTATCATAAGTTATGATCATGTTCTCATACCCTAATTCTCAATTTATGTTTATATATTTCCCTTGTTTACTCTTACTAAGTATCTAAGAGAACTATTTATTATAATACTTCTCCCCAAGTTATGATTATAGGTATTATGTGTGATATGTATAATAAGGATTATAGTTATGAGTAATTAAGTAGGAGATAATGTAGAAATCTTATGAATCAGTTATTTATTTTTCCAAAATACCAAAGAAACTATACCTTTATGATTCTCATACATGCTTTTGTGAAATGTAATGAATATTTATATATAATATGTAATAACTAAGTATGAAAATAATGGTTTATTACATTTGGTATCTTAGGAAAGGATTGGTTATACTTTGGAAACTTGGATTAGAAAACTATATACAGATCCCTAAAGATATTTCTAAGGATGATTAATGTATGGAAAAATTCTCTGGAATTTTGGTAAAGGATTGATCTATTGGTTAATAATAAATTTAAATTTTTTATGGATACTATATGTTTATATTTATATGGAATATAGTTACCTAGGGGTAATAACTATGAAAATTCTTCATTGATATAGACTCGATCATCACCATGTGTTTGATAATGGGCATTGAAACAAACCAGTATTGACACTCATGTCGGATATTTTTGATAAATTCACAAACACTTTATGAACCATCTTAAAGGATTTAAATAATTTCCATGAATAACCTAGGATAATCCTATAATTTCATAGATTGAAAAGAATGTTTCATGATTTTGACATCCTACAAGTGATTTTTCATTATTATGTGGGTTTCCACAATGATTATTTTTAATCACACTATGCTTTTAGTTTTATTCAATGGTCAAAACCCAAAGGAATAATTTCAATGTTGAGTGAAATGGAAAATGAAATGATTTTCCTCTCAAGAATCTAAATGTTATGGGATATGGAATGAAAAATTTCATTGTTATGCTCATACAGATATATATGAATCATGTTGAACATTCAAATGATTAAAAGAGGGAATTATTTTCTATTGAGTCCTTTATGATTAAAAGTCCACCATATTTTTCTGGTTCCACTAATCCACTATGTTATATTAAAATTATTAGTACCATTATAAAGATATTTTTTATTCTTCCATTTTTTTAGCAGGAAAATGTTATTTTATTTATGTATTATTTAGAAGGTGAGTATGATCAATGGTAAACACTTAACAAGAATATGATTCAACAAGTTTAAATTGAATCCATTTAGTGGGATGAGTTAAAAGGGTTGTTTTTCAATTTTTACTTCCCTTATATTCTTCGTAAATGAATAGAGAAGGAATTCATTGAGATAAAGTATACTGATGACAAATATTTTGGTGCCTGTGAGGAAAATAATACAAGACTTACAAGGCACTCTTCTAGCATTATATTTCAACATGAATATAAGTCTAATGGATTATTTAGTGTCTTAAAATGGCGTCTCTAGAGTGAATTATCAATAAGGGACATATATATCTATCAATATATTGTTCATTGTGATATCATGGTGGAAATTTAGATAGAAGTTTTCCATCAATATCATGATTTTATAAGAAAATAACTGTATAATTTAATAGAAACTCTAAATACTATATAGAAAATAAGATGATATTTCTTTTATGCTAAAAGTGTATAATGAAACATGGGAGAAATTATCTTAAAGGGGCTACTAAATGTGTTTAATGTGGAAACAAATGTCATTGAGTAGTTGAACGTCGAAGTGATTGGAAGAAGTTAGTTATTGAAGTAAATTGAGAGAAAGCTTCACCAAATGAACCACCCACACTCTAGTGCTTCATGAGAAATGATTTGGGGAACTTTTAGAATCAATGCCCTGATCCAAGGGTAAATACGGACAATAATATAGTATAAAAATGAAGGAAAAGGACAAAGATAAATCCTATGCAATCGCAATGTATGAAGTTAATTTGTGATAATTTGGGAACACTAATACTTCGCTTCTAATTTGGTAATTTCATGCTTGATTTTGTATATATTATTCCTAAGATAATATTATTGTTTATCCATTGGAAAGATTTCAGATGATTTTGACCATTCATTATTTCCCTCTACAAGGATTCTAGAATAACGAAATCACAATTGATATTATATCAGTACAATTATGATCCCAAGCTTCCAATGGAAACTTATTTGTATAAGATAATAGGTTATTTGATAAATAAATGGTGGATTATTTTTTGAAAACATATATGTATCCAAGTAAGTTTTATATAATTTCTATAGATTACAACATGGGTTTTTTTGTTTATGTTTGATCATAAGTTCAATGTCATTTACATCCCTTTTAATGTTTTATGTGATGAGAGTTTATCATGATTAATGATATTTTAATTGTCATTTTTGGAAATAAAACCCATAGGTTTTGTATGTTTTTTAGAGACAATGTTATTTGAAGAGTAATGCCTTTATACATTGTGTAAAAATGATTAAATTTATTGGTAACCTTTAGGATTTACCTTACCTTTGATTTTGATGTAATGATAAGTTGTAGTCAATTTCCTTTTGAACACACCACACTTTGTTGCTATCAAAAATGATTTCTCTCTAGATTATCTTGGAAGAATATAAATTAAAGAAGTGGTAAGGTTTCATAGAGTAAAAAATTTAATTTTATTAAATTAGTATTATAGGTTTACCTTAAATTTTTAGTTAAGTATTTATCAAACCATTGATATACAGTTGAGTTTCAAGACTACCTATCATTTCTATATAGATAGTCAGTTTAATAGAATAATTTAAGCACTATAGTATATGTTCAGATCTTGTTATATAGATTTCAAAGGGTGGTTGGGTTCAATTCCTTCCCCTGGTTGAGTTTTATTACAACAATATATTTCACACAATGATATAGATGGATTCTTATGAAGAGATCTATGGAAAAAAGTGTAGAAATACAACATATTTGGATGAAGTTTTAGAAATAAAGCTATTGGTACCCTATCTAGATGAAGAAATAACATATAATATTATAGGCATTAAACAACAATAAGGGAATAAAACTTTTAATGAAAATTTATGCAGATAATTATCAATATGGCATAGAATTTAAAGTTAGTGAAAAGGTGTTTCTATGAATTTCTCCATGGAAGAACGTTATGATATTTAGGAAGAAAGGGAAACTAAGACCTAGTTATATTGGTCCCTTTGAAATTATTGATCATATTGAGACCATATCCTATCATCTTATACTTCCAAAAAACATATCTCTAGTTCACGATGTGTTCCATGTATCTCTACTGAGGAAATACATACTTTATTTATTACATGTAAAAAACTTAGAGTTCATATCACTAGATCATGATCATTCTTATGAGGAACAATTGGTGATAATTTTTGATAATATTGAGAAAGTGATATGAAGGAAGAACACTCATGTGGTCAATGTTTTATAAAAAAACCATTATCTTGAGGAAGTTACATTAGAACCTAAATAAGTGATGTGGTAGAATTATCCTCATTTGTATGTTTCAAAGTGATGAATTTTGAGGGAAATCCATTTTAAGGGATAAATAATGTAACACCCATAGATTATGTGAAATTGATTTCAAAATAAATTTAATCCTTTTGATATTTTTTGTTACATAAAACATCATTCTAATCTTATGTTACATGTAACACTTGTTTTATCTTGTGTTACATGCAACTTCAAGTTTATCTTTTCTTACATACAATGTCATGTATAAACAAAACATGAAAAACAATAAAAATATTATTATTTCATGAGATATTTATTTTTGAGCCATTTGAATGGATAGTATGAATATGATCAAATAAATTTTAAAAATTTATGGCTTTCATATGTATATAAAATGAATTATTTGGTGAAAATTTTATTTTAAATTAAAATGAAAACTATTTAAAAATTAAGGAAATATTTTTCTTAAAAACAATTTTTTTATGAACAAAAAGAAATTTTACCTGAATAAAATAAACCAACAAATTTTTTGACTTATTTTAATGAAATTTTTATATTATATATTAGAAAAAAAATTAACATTCATCTTATATGTTTTCTATAAAAGAAATTAGAATAAATCCAATTTTACACATAAAAACATTATTTTTCTAAAAATTAGTTTTTTTCCCTTTTAGAGATATTATTTTAAAATTAATTTTTCTACTTTAAAATAATTTATTTGAAAACATAACATATTTTTTAAATCATAATTAAATTGTTTTGGAGTTACTGTTTGTTTATTTTCTGAAGAGATAAATATTTCTTATGAATATTGAAAAAAATAGTATTTTATTAAGAATTTTCATTTCCTATAAAGAATTTAAAAGACATACATATTATTTTTTGATTTTTTTTAAAAGTAAAATTAGTTTAATTATATATTTATATATATATATATTGATCTAATTTATTTTATTGGAATCAAATTTTTATTTAATTTTATTATAAAATATATTTAACTAGGTGAAACGTTTCACTTTGGAAACCACCTTTTCATCATGTCTGTAAGATAAATTTTTAATTAACTATTTCACTTATGCGAATAGAATTTATAAAAATTGTTTCCATAATTCGAATAATATTAATTTATATTATATTCTCAGGTAAAAAAATATCATAATTTATAGTAAAAAATATTAAATATTAATTACTATAATTAAGATTAAAATTTGTTTATCAGGCATTAAATTAAAATTATAATGGGTAAAATGACGTTTAATCTTATCCAAAACCCATTTTATAGAACTTTTTTGATATTATTACCTATAATTTTCTATAATAACCTACTTTAGATACTTTTAGAATCCAAAAAATGTGGGTACACCATTTTCATTTCAAAAATTACATGTGTGCCACTCACCTCACTTATAAAATTCCACCCCTATTTTATTCTCTTCACACTTCAAGAACCAATTAGTTCAAACATGAAAAATGAAAATCAGTTTTATACTCCCATTGTATCATCCAATAATTATCATTTTTCTTGAAAACACTACCTAAGAATGGTTTTTGTGTAAACCAAAACATGTTGTCTAAAGAAGATGTAACGTCACTAATTGAGATTTTTATTTTATATATTAATAAAAAAAATTAAATTCTTAATAAAACATACTTATATAATAAAAAATATATCTTCTATATAATTATATGTTGTTATGTTAATTTCATGACATATATCCATCTCATCTTGGATCAAATGGGTTACGAAATCATCATTCAAGTGTACGGAGGACTACAACCTAGTGAATTGATGTTATTCGTATTTTGTCACCACCTATTATAGCTAGATATAATGATGTATTTAAATATTTTTTGAGATATTTAGGATATTATTATAATAATATATTTATAATATCACAAATACCCTCTTTCTTTCTAAACTATATGAAAACAATAATGTTGCGCGTGTGTAATAAGGAATACCTCCTCATAAAAAGATGTGATGTGGTTTTTTATTTCCATGTTATATGGATGGTAATAAGGATATATTAAATGTGTAGGAACCTAGACCTTCTTTCCATGCATGAGTTTTTATTTTCTAGTGTTTTTGATAAAAATATGAGAATATGGAAATTTAAGGAGTACACGTTGTGTACTTAGGAATACACACTGTGTACTTGGTTGCCACAGGTGACTGTGTACTGGTCGTGTAACAGATGAGTACATGGCCATGTGGGGTGACCTAGAGACCACCTAAAGTAGGGCCTGGTAAATTCATATACACGTCTTGTATTTTTAAAAGACAAATCGTGTACTTTTCTTTTTTTAGTTGTTATATCAGATTGGGGTAGCGTCTCGTACACAAAAATAACTTCTTCTTGGCTTATATCAATTAGGAGTGACCGAAGCTGATAATTCTTCTCCAAGCCCTTGATCGACGATCCATTCAATGAATCAACCACCGTCAATTGTGTTGGAATCTCCATAGTGAGTTCTTCCTTTTTCTAGAGCCTCATTCTTTTATTTCTCCTCTTTCGTGAGATATCCTTAGTTGATCATTTTTTACATTTGTACAGAACTATTGTTTTCTAGGTCGATTCATGGTCCAGCGCATGAGTATACCAATCGTACAATCCTGATGTAGGTGGTTTGTGCCTTTCCATAGTTAGTCTTTGATTATTATGTATAGAAGTTATCAATACCCAATATTGGGGTATTTCATGTTTAGGGATCTTAACCATGTTGATATCTGCTATGCTTGGTTGCTTGAGTTAGGGATCATGTTTGTAAATAGGGTTATTATTTATGAAATGGATGTGTTTTCCTATGTTTTATTTGATATTGACCATGTATTCTAGTTTTTCCTATTATGCTACTTTCTTTCCATGCCTAGTGTTGTTAGGATGGAGTGATTTATCTGATGTTGTGATATGCTTTGTAGTTGTCTATCCAATTAGTACTTTTAGGTTTACATTGGCTGCTGAACATCATTTGTACATGATTTCTTTACAAAAGGTTGTGGGAACCTGGTTTAATGAGACCATAGGGGTAATTGACGTTGAGGTCTTCCCTAGAGTGTCTATTATTCTTTATCACACTGCAAGACCATTGGGGGGATTGACGTTGAGTGCTCCCTCAGAGTGTCTATAGTTACCATTATGCCACCACAGGGGGAATTGACATTGAGTGCTTCCTCATAGTGTCTATATTTTATCATTAAAAGGATATAGGGGGTATTAATGGGGAGTTCTTCCTCAGAGATTCATTGTGTGCATGTGATCAAAGGGGTTAGACCATGTCAGCTTACCCAGGAGGTCGTTGTATTCTTGTATAAGTTAAACCAAAGGGGTTAGGATATGAGAACATACAGAGAGGGTTACTTCTGATTGATTAGTTCAACCAGAGGGGATAGGTTGTGATAACTTCCTAGAGGGTTGGTTGTTTTTATTTGGTTGAATAATTGACAAATGTAAATGAATATAATTGAAAATGTAGGACAGTTTACTTTTGTGTACTTCCTTGTTTAATGCTTCATTTTTATTGTTACCTACCATATATATTCATTGAATGTTAGGAATAGATCTTTGGGTGTTTTTTTAGTAGGATTCTTCCCACACCCTGTTTGGGTCATTATTTTGGGCCCAAAGAGATCATATTGTTACAGGTATAGATTAGGGAAAGTGCCCTTCTACTTCAGGTACTTGATTGGTGTGGTACTAGAGGTCATGGGACCAAGCTGAGGCTTGTGATGCTGTTGGAATTATTTACTTGTTTTTCCTTTGTACTTTGGTTTAGTACTGTTTTTCATCATTGTGACTTGTTTGGATGTTTTCCTAGATATTGTGACATGCATCATTATTTATATATATGTTGTAGTTGTTTATTTACTATCATTCTTCTGTTGTTCACTATTGTATGGTAATTACTACTTCTGCTACTATTATATGTTTATTTCTATTGTGTTAATCTACCAATGTGGGCATACTTTCCCCACTATCACACTCAAGGACCTTGTTGCTAGTCGGAATCCTCTAGAATTTTTGGAAATGCACTGAGGCCATGTGACCAACTGGGAACAAGGCACCTCTGGGCGGCACCTAGAATTGGGATGTTACAAAGTGGTATCAAATGAACTCCATTGTTCTTGACTTACTATTTGGAGTCTATAGTTAGGGATAGGACGAAATAGATAGTTGGTAATAAGCTGTGTCTAGGAGTAGTTAACCCATGTATAGGGAAAAGCTAATTTACCTCGATTATTGTAATTTTTATGGTTTTTCAATTATTACAGTTGATTTTATTTCATCATTTTGTGATTCACATGTTTTGTGATGTTATTGTTGATATTATTGAGGTTCTATTTCTATTGAAACCTGATGAGATGAGGGTATTCCATCTCATGCATCATATATACACTTTCTACATATCACATTTCATGAATTTTTTTTCATTCCATTTAGAGTGTATTTGTAATTTGATGTTGTTGTGATAGATTTTATTCTAGATATGCATGTTGTTTTGATATATGCCTTAATATAATACATGATATTTAATAGGGTATTGGATTGTTTATGTTTTAGTTTGAATGAATTCCAAACATTGGTTCTTGAGGTGTTATGGGCCCTCATGGATCAGAATATGGTGGATCATTATACTATTATGCTTGCATATGACATGTATAAGATGTCATGCTTTTATTTATATAGTGTATGGGCCCCTATGGATCAGAATTTGACACTTTAAGGTTTGTTTTAGTTTTTTTCTGGGTTTCAAAGTAGTTTATGAGGCTTACCATCCATAAAAACCCAGAATACATGGTGTGTATTGCTGAATACATGCCATGTATCCTTATGTTAAAGAAAGTAATTTTTTTCTTAATTACACACTGTGTACTTAGGGTACACACCGTGTAGTTTCAAACTGTGTTACTACCTGTGTGGGTAGAGACACGGGGTTGGGAAATCCTTGGAGGAAGATGTCGTACATTAGATGTACACACCATGTTGTATGAACCGTGTGTCCACACATGTTCCTAGTGACATAGATGGATGAAACTTATGTTATACACGTTGTGTCAAGCTTGAACATGCCATGTAGTTTAACCCATGTATTCGGCCATGTGACTAACAACACGAGTCGGTTAAATCCTTCTAGTACACACCATGTCTAGAATAAACACGCCATGTAGTCTTGTTCTAGGAGAATTGTGTAGTTTAGTCGTGTAGAAGAACTAGGGTAGGGGGAAATGATTCAATTACATGTTCTGTCGTGGGAGAACACATCGTGTGTATGGGGTGTTACATGGCCAGGGTTGGAAGGAGTACACACCCTTGTGAAGGATTAAAGAAACATGCCTTTTAGGGGTCATACACACTGTGTATCGCTATTTTGAAAAAAAACATGAATGCTTTCCTTCTCGGGTCCCTCTATTGAACTAATAAGTTTTAGTCCTTGTTAATATTGAAATAAGGTGTGCACTTTACCTTGTACAGTCATGAAACCATAAATTCCTCCAGTTGTACACAAGATTCAGGGAAGTGACCAAACACTGTACATGGTAGATTAAGGATTACTAGCAGACCCTCCCATTGTTAATTTCTAGGAATTGACTGTCATTTTGGATATAGGTGTCGATACACAGTTCTGAGAAGGCTTTATGATGTTTATGCAGACCTTCCAGGGAGAAACGCATCCTGACCCATCTGTGGCAGAGTTGACATGGGTCTTTCAGCAGTAGAATACTCCCACATTCATAGGGGATATATGACCTTAGGATGTTGATTCCTGGTTAGAATCCATGCTATCTATCTTCGAACATCTGGATAAGCCTCTAGAGATGAGGGTGTATCTCACTACTTACATGCTTCAAGATTCCCCCAAGAGATGATGGAATGTGATCTCGCAGGTAGGATGCCAGCAGGTTATGGCTTGGGATGAGTTCCAACATACCTTCTATGATTAATTCTACCTAGAGAAAGTAAGGGTCGATCGAGCCTAAGAGTTCATGAGTCTGGAGTAGGGTGCTCTTTTAGTCATGGATTATTCTTCCCGCTTCACAAAGTTGCAGCGCTTCACACCCATTATAGGGGGTGATGAGTTATTACTTTAGAGGAAGTTTGAGTATTGTATCAGTCATGACATCTGATCTTAGGTGAACATCTTCAGGATGACTTTCATTTCTTCTATTTCCAACCACGCGCTGATCACAGAGCACAACATAAAGGGTTCTGGAGCTGTGGGATAGGGCGGTTCTGCATCCAGAGTTATTGATTCTCCAGCTGATAGCAGGAAGCACCGTAGGGATTCTACATATGGAGATCCGATTGGGCGATGTAAACCTTTAGGTAGCCATGTGGTATGCTACCAGTGTGAGAAGAGCAGGCATACTAGGCCGCATTTCCCAAAAGACCCAGTTGAGTTCCGATCATGCGGCAAGATGGGCCATCTTCAATGGTCCTGTCGGTTTTTCTCACCAGAAGCTGGTGACAGATATTCTTCTATAACTCCACGTTTAGAAGAAGGACCACCAGTTTCTCATCAGTAAGGGAACTAGAGTTTTTTTGGAAGTTCAGGGTGAGGTGGGGGTCGTGGTCGTGGTATCCAGTCTTCAGGCTTTCATCGACAATCGGGTGGATATGCTCAGGGTGGGAAGGAAGGGTCGTAGGGTCGTAGGGTCACTGTACAGGTCAGACTATTGCATTGGAGCAGGCCCAATAGAGGTAGGATCCTGAACCCTCTACAATCAGTGGAACGATCCCAGATGCCTCAATTTTAGCTTCTTCACTTTTTGATACAGGGGCTTCCCATAGTTTCATATTTGTTGATGTTGTATAGAGCCTTGGGATCGGTATCATTAATTCTATTGATTTTTAGGTGTTTGACTCAACATTGGAGAATAAAATGGCTAGTGTACATTAGTGCAAGGAGTTCATTCTTGAGGTTTGTGGGTGTCACTTCTTATGGGACCTCTATGTCCTAGAGATGATAGACTATGATATCATTCTCAAAATGAACTAGTTAGTTCCATTCCAAGATGTTGTCGAATTCTTTCATCGTAGGGTGAGTATCACATCACCAGAAGGGGTTTTGTTCTTACATAAGGTAGAATAAGATATCCAGGCAAGAAGAGCAGGACTCGAGCATCATGGGTTGAGAGGAGTTACAGCCCAGATTTCTAGTCTGTTTTTAGATGACCAAGGTTCTTCATAGTTTGGATTTCCCCCAACAGTTGATCATTTCATAGATGTATTTCCAGAAGAATTTTTAGGTTTTCCTCTCGCGCGATAGGTGGACATTTCTATTGTGCTTGTGCCCAGAGTAGAACTGGTGTCCATTCCTCCTTATAGGATGTCTACACAAGAGTTACATGAGCTCAAGAAGTAGTTGTAGGATTTACAGGAAAAGGGGTTCATCTGACCCAGTACTTCTCCTTCTGTTTCATCAGTCCTTTTTGAAAAAAAGGCAGACGGTACACTTAGACTTTGTGTGTATTATCGGAAGTTGAACCAGTTTATGGTCAAGAACTGATATCCCTTGCTGAGGATTGATGATCTCTTCGATAAGTTTTGAGGATCCCATGTGTTCTTAGAAATTGAATTGCGATCCTAATATCATTAGCTACACATTATACCATTATATATACCTCTTATATCCTTTTGGAGAAGTTATGGTCTATACAAGTATGTGTTTATGTCACTCGTTATCATGAACGTGCCAGCAGTTTTCATGGAACTGATGAACCGAGTGTTCCATCCATACTTGGATTCTTTCTTGGTAGTCTTCATGGATGATATCTTGGTGTACTCCCACACTCTACATGACCATGCAACACACCTTGAGATCTTATTGAGTACACTGAGAGAGCATCAGTTATATGTTATGCTCTCAAAATTCCACTTTTGGATGTGCCAGATTCACCTCTTGGGTCATGTTATATCAGAGACCAGTGTATCAGTATACCCTGAGGAAGTGAGAGCAGTTGTTTACTTGGAGTTGCCAAAGAACCTATTTGAGGTGAGAAGTTTTCTAGGGCTAGTTGGATAATACAAACATTTAATACAACACTTTTCATGATTACTAGCTCCACTGACGGGCCTGACTAAGGAGTGTGCAAAGTACTTATGGTCAAATTCTTGTGAGTCAGCCTTTCAGGAGCTGAAAGGGATGTTGAATTTAGCACCAATACTAGTATTTATAGAGTTGGTAAAGAGATTCACTATTTACTATAATTCAAAAGGTATCAGGATGGGAGTAGTTCTTATGTAGGGGGAAGGATTCGTTGCATTTAGGTCTTGGCAGTTGAGGCCATATGAGAGGATTTACCCGATGAATGATATAGAGTTGGCTGCAGTTGTTCATGATTTATGTTGTTGGAAACATTATCTTCTTGGAGATAATTTTTTAATTTTCACCGACCAAAAAAGTTTCAAGCATATCTTTACTCATCATGATCTGAATTTGAGACAATAAAGGTGGGTTGAGTACCTTCAGTCCTTTGATTTTGATTTTTCCCATACGCCTGGGAAAGGCAACATAGTGGTCGATGAGTTGAGAAGGAGGACGTAGATAAAGGTAGTTCAGGAGGCTAGCTATGAGTGGCAGCTTATTTCTCTATTCTCTAAGATTCATTTGGAGGTACACAACAGACGAGGTCAGAAGTTTCTTTCTTTTTTAATTGTTATCTATACTCTACTTGATCGAGTGCGAATGAGGCAGCTATCATATTCTGAAGGCTTAGTCCTATAGGAGAGTGTGTGAGGGGAGGACCCTATTACTTGATGTGTAGTAGGAGAGGATGATATCTTGCACTTTCATGGATGTGTATGGGTGTCATAAGGAATACGTGATGAGATGATGTGGGACTTTCATTCCCTAGTTTGGGTTATTCATCCTGGTGTCACCAAGATGTATCGAGATCTATATTGTCAGTTTTTGTGGCCTGGTATGAAGAGATATGTTGTTGGATTTGTGATGATATTTTCTACCAATTAGCAGATAAAGACAGAGCATCAGCGACCAGTATATCTTTTGTAGAAATTACCTATTCTCGAGTGGAAGTGGAATGATGTCACGGTGGACTAAGTGACAAGATTACTGAGACCTCCTCGAGGGAGTGACGTGGTTTGGGTTGTCATTGACAGACTCACGAAGGTTTCCCACTTCTTACTAATCAAGGAAACCCTCAGTGTTGATGATATGGGAAGGTTGTACATCTAGGAGATTGTAAGTTTACAAGGAGTTTTTCACTACATTGTTTCAGATAGGGACACCTGTTTTACTTCTCGGGTCTGGTAGGGATTACAAAGGGCGTTGGGCACACAAGTACTTCCGAGTATAGCTTTCCATCCCTAGACAAATATACAGTTCGAGAATACGAAACAGGTGCTAGAGGACATGATTCAAGCATTTGTCCTAGATTTTTGAGGTTCATGGGATAAACACATACCTCTTGAAGAGTTTTCCTACAATAATTGTTTTCAAGAAACTATTCAAATGGCACCTTATGAGGATTTGTATGGTATGCCATGCCGATCAACCCTATGTCGGATCAAGGTAGGAGAGGCATCCATGTTGGGACCACATCTTGTCCAGGAGACCACGGAGAATATAGAGTTTATTTCAAAGATGATGGATACTTCAAAATCATGGCAGAAGTCTTATGCTGATAAAAGGAGAAAACCTCTTGAGTTCAAGGTTAAAGACCAGTTTTTTCTGTGTGTCACACCATGGTTGGTACATAGAAGAATTATAAGATAGGGAAATATTTTTCTAAGATATGTTGGACCATTTTAGGTTTTAGAAATAGTTGGGATGGTTGTCTATCATTTTCAGTTACCTTAGAAGTACCAGGGTATGCACGATGTCTTCCACATTTCTCAGCTATAGCATTACATCTCAAACTCATCTCATGTTTTCTAACCCGAGGAGGTTGAGTCAGAGGTGGACACATAATTTGAGGAGCATCCTATCCGGATTGTTGATCATAGTGAAATGATTCTCTGTGGTTGGTCTGTTCCTCTGGTAAGAGCGTTATGGAAACACGGGTGAGTACAGGATGAGACATCATATATGGAGGCCAATGTACGATCACAGTGGAAGGAGTTGTTTAAGGATTAATCTTCTACACCACCTTATTAGGGAAATTCGGGGACAAATTTCTTTAAGGGGGGAATTTTGTAAGAATCGGGACCTTCTTTTTAGGTATGGGTTTTTCTTTTCTAGTGTTTTTGAGAAAAAAGAGGAGAATCTTGATATTTAAGGAGTACCCACCATGTAATTAATAGTACACACCTTGTATCTGGTTGCCACGGGTGACCGTGTACTAGATGTGTAACATCCAAGTACATGGTCGTGTGGGGTGACCTAGATACCACCTAAATTGGGTCCTAGTAGAGGAATATATATGCCATGTACTTTTAAAAGAGACACCATGTACTTTTATTTTTTAATTTTTATATCGGATCGGGGTGACGTCTCATTCATAAATATCACTTCTTCTTGGATCATCTCATCCAGGAGTGACCAAAGCCGATGATTATTCATTGATCCCCCGATTGACCATCCTGTAAAGACCCATAAAAATTCAAGGGAAATTTTTTCTTAATTTTCTTTTGAATTTACAAGAACGCAGTTTCTGACGGCACCTGATTCTGAGGCCCGGTGTGCCCGAAATCATTTTCTGAAGTTTAGCTCAGGTACGTTTAGTGAATGAACGAGCGAGTTTTCGTAACTTTTTAACCAGTGCTCGGAATCAAAATCTGAGGACACAGATGGAATCGGAGCGCTGGTAATTGCTTAGGAACACCTTTTCTGGAGTTGCGTTTTCTCGGGTGTGGTTATTAAAATTTTGGGTTAAGTAAAGGAATAAAATAAAATGGTGCAACCAATTTTATTTTATTTAAAGTAGTTTAACCTAAGCTAAGTGGTTGGAGTGGGACCCACTATATTCTACTCCACTAGGTAGGATATTTGTGGGGTGGGGCCCACACGAGCCCCACCTATTCAACTTCCTCAAACCCCATCCTTTAATAAGGTAACACATCCGCACCCCCATTAAATGAAAGTCAACTCGTGCGTTTAACTAAATATTAAACGCCTCTTTAATTGGGCGGCTAAAACATCTCAATAAAAAAAATTAATTGAATGATTCAATTTGGAATTTCAAAACGTTTTGTGTGAGTAATAAAATAAGGCAACGCTTATTTTATTAGTGTTGTTTTGGTTGTGCGAGAGAATCTTGGAGAGGATTTTCTCCAAGTCTTGAAGTTCTTCTTCCACGACGAAGAACGCAAAGAACGTCGAGCCTTCGATGAAGAACTCTGTCACCGCAAAGGGGAGTTCATCGTACCATCTTCTTCCCTCTCCACAGCCGATGAGAGACGCCATCCTCGGAGATCGACGACGCGACGCCGACGAATCTTTTCTCCGCGATGCCGACGATCCTTCTTCCATGACGCCTTCTTCCGCGACGTTCAATTCCACGATGAACCTTCGTTCAACATTTTCTTCGAGGTAGGGGTTTGGTTTTATGTCGTGAATAATTTTGGGCGTTCATCGATTAACTTTTATCCGCATGCTATCAATTAACGGGAGGGGGATGGACCACACAATCACGGTCGACCCCCCTCCCTTATTATTGATGTCCTTCGTTGTGGATTGGAACGGAGATGGTGCGGTGTCGTCACACCGCGCGGAAATGAGAGAACCGTGGCAAAGGAGAACGGTGCCGTCGCACCGTGCTGGGAAACCACACAAACACCGTGGCCGGAGCGGGGTCGCGGCAGAGGTGCGCGGCGCCGTCGCGCCGCGCTATTCGGACCAAGGCCGCGGTGGAGCAGGGAGTGGCGGCCGGCTACCGGCTGCCTACACTGGAGCAGGAAGGAGGGACCGTGGGGTCCCGCGACAGCAGCACGGCAGGCCAGCCGGGCCGGCCGAACAAGGAACCGGGGGGTCATAACCCCCGGCTGACCGAAGGAGCGGCCCCCCACCTGGGGGTCACGGTTTGCCAAACATGAGGGCAGCATGCCCCCCCCCCCCTTCCGCTCGGCCGTTACGGCCGAGCCGCCTGGCCACGCTGGCCAGGCCGAGTACGCCAGGCCGGGCTGCCAGGCCGGGCCGAGCCCAGGCCGGGCCGGGCGACTCCCACTGGGCTGGGTCGTGCCCTATTGGTCCAGACCCGGATCCAGGTCGGGTCGGCCCGGTTCGGGCCGACCCAGGGGGTATTGGGCTAGGTCAGACCGGGCCCAAATCCCCTATTTCCGGACCTCTTTCGATCTTTTGCCCATAACATGGGCTGCAGACCTCCGATCGATGCACCGTCAGTTGCGATGCGATCCTTGTATCAAGAATATAGTTTTGGTATATTACACGCAAGGTTTCGGATAACTTTGTGTATGGCCGGGTTGGTTCGTACACGAAACCAATCGGGCCCTCAGAGTGGAAATGCTTATAACTTGAGCTCCGAACGTCTGATTGATGTGCCGTCGACTTTGTTGGATTCCTCTTAGTAAGACGGACCTTTTGGATTACTCCGCTCGAGGTTTGGACATAGTTGGAGTGTGGTCGGGTTGTTTTTGACTTAAAAACCAACCGGGCCCCTAGAACGAAAAAGCCAATAACTCTCAGACCGGGCATCTGATTGACGCGCCGTCTATCACGTTGAGTTCCTTTTGATGATACGAAACTTTAGGATACATCAACTCCGTACTTTGTGTTAGATGATGTATCAACCCCTCAGCTCATGGAGAAGACCCTCCCGAAACGAGCTTGCTTTGTGCAGGAACCCTAGAGATGGCTACGACTACGACGATGATGAAGACTGTATGGGAATCCTCCGTGGGTTCGACAGCGACAACTACAGCACTCAGCGATCCTCTGTGGGTCAGTGCCTATCGATCCTGTGTGGATCAGATCCTGTGTGGGTCAGCACTCAGTGGTCCTTTGTGGTCCAACGCATACCGATCATGTGTGGGTTAGATCCTATGTGGGTCATTGCAGGGTTAGTACCTATCGATCCTCTGTGGGTCATTTCGGGGGATAGTACCTATCGATCCTTTGTGGGTCCGATGTCTTAGATGAATCCGTGGTTACATATGATCATCTTTATCGTCTTACAAAGAAGTATACCTGTGTGAGATAAGTCTTGACTTTCAATCATTATCTTCGATATTATTGACTTGCTTTCCTTTGTGGATTGTGTTGTGTTATCTTGTGTGGATGTGTTTGAACTTGGGCTCGGATGTTGGAGCCGAACTGGAATTGATGACTTAGGCATATGAATGGGAATATACCTAAGTAGTGGTGGATGTTACTTCGTGATTGTATCTTTCCTTTGTGGATTATCCTCTGTGGATTCTGGGAGACCTTCGGGGATCTCTGGGTCCCTACTGAGTATCTTATAGTCACCGTTGCACGGGCTATGCCAGCACTACGTTGTGTTGGATGTAGACAACGGACAACGCTGATCGGGGTAGAGGCTAGTGGAGCAGTTAACCCATGTATTCGGCCATGTGACTAACAACACGAGTCGGTTAAATAATTCTAGTACACATCATGTCTAGAATAAACACGCCATGTAGTCTTGTTCTAGGAGAATTGTGTAGTTTAGTCATGTATAAGAACTAGGGAAGGGGGAAATGATTCAATTACATGTTGTTTCGTGGGAGAACACATCGTGTGTATGGGGTGTTACATGGCCAGGGTTGGAAGGAGTACACACCCTTGTGAAGGATTAAGGAAACATGCCTTTTAGGGGTCATACACACTGTGTATCGCTATTTTGAAAAAAAAACATGAATGCTTTCCTTCTCGGGTCCCTCTATTGAACTAATAAGTTTTAGTCCTTGTTAATATTGAAATAAGGTGTGCACTTTACCTTGTATAGTCATGACACCATAAATTCTTCCAGTTGTACACCAGATTCAGGGAAGTGACCAAAAACTGGACATGGTAGATTAAGGATTACTAGCATACCCTCCCATTGTTAATGTCTAGGAATTTACTGTCATTTTGGATATAGGTGTCGATACACAGTTCTGAGAAGGCTTTATGAAGTTTATGCAGACCTTCCAGGGAGAAACGCATCCTGACCCGTCTGTGGCAGAGTTGACATGGGTCTTTCAGCAGTAGAATCCTCCCACATTCATAGGGGATATATGACCTTAGGATGTTGATTCCTGGTTAGAATCCATGCTATCTATCTTCGAGCATCTAGATAATCCTCTAGAGATGAGGGTGTATCTCACTACTTACATGCTTCAAGATTCCCCCAAGAGATGATGGAACGTGATCTCGTAGGTAGGATGCCAGCAGGTTATGGTTTGGGATGAGTTCCAACATACCTTCTATGATTAATTCTACCTAGAGACAGTAAGGGTCGATCGAGCCTAAGAGTTCATGAGTCTGGAGTAGGGTGCTCTTTTAGTCATGTATTATTCTTCCCGCTTCACAAAGTTGCAGCGCTTCACACCCATTATAGGGGGTGATGAGTTATTACTTTAGAGGAAGTTTGAGTATTGTATCAGTCATGACATCTGATCTTAGGTGAACATCTTCAGGATGACTTTCATTTCTTCTATTTCCAACCAGGTGCTGATCACAGAGCACAACATAAAGGGTTCTGGAGCTGTGGGATAGGGCGGTTCTGCATCCAGAGTTATTGATTCTCCAGATGATAGTAGGATGAACCGTAGGGATTCTACATATGGAGATCCTATTGGGAGATGTAAACCTTTAGGTAGCCATGTGGTATGCTACCAGTGTGAGAAGAGCAGGCATACGAGGCCACATTGCCCAAAAGACCCAGTTGAGTTCCGATCATGCGGCAAGATGGGCCATCTTCAATGGTCCTGTCGGTTTTTCTCACCAGAAGCTGGTGACAGATATTCTTCTATAAATCCACGTTTAGAAGAAGGACCACCAGTTTCTCATCAGTAAGGGAACTGGAGTTTGTTTGGACGTTCAGGCTGAGGTGGGGGTCGTGGCCGTGGTATCCAGTCTTCAGGCTTTCATCGACAATCGGGTGGATATGCTCAGGGTGGGAAGGAAGGGTCGTAGGGTCGTAGGGTCACTGTACAGGTCAGACTATTGCATTGGAGCAGGCCCAATAGAGGAAGGATCCTAAACCCTCTACAATCAGTGGAACGATCCCAGATTCCTCAATTTTAGCTTCTTCACTTTTTGATACAGGGGCTTCCCATAGTTTCATATTTGTTGATGTTGTATAGAGCCTTGGGATCGGTATCATTAATTCTATTGATTTTTAGGTGTTTGACTCAACATTGGAGAATAAAATGGCTAGTGTACATTAGTGCAAGGAGTTCATTCTTGAGGTTTGTGGGTGTCACTTCTTATGGGACCTCTATGTACTAGAGATGATAGACTATGATATCATTCTCAGAATGAACTAGTTAGTTCTATTCCAAGATGTTGTCGAATTCTTTCATCGTAGGGTGAGTATCACATCACCAGAAGGGGTTTTTTTCTTACATAAGGTAGAATAAGATATCCAGGAAAGAAGAGCAGGACTCGAGCATCATGGGTTGAGAGGAGTTACAGCCCAGATTTTTAGTCTGTTTTTAGATGACCAAGGGTCTTCATAGTTGGGATTTCCCCCAACAGTTGATCATTTCGTAGATGTATTTCCAGAAGAATTTTTAGGTTTTCCTCTCAAGAGATAGGTGGACATTTCTATTGTGCTTGTGCCCAGAGTAGAACTGGTGTCCATTCCTCCTTATAGGATGGCTACACAAGAGTTACATGAGCTCAAGAAGTAGTTGTAGGATTTCCAGGAAAAGGGTTTCATCTGACCCAGTACTTCTCCTTGTGTTTCATCAGTCCTTTTTGAAAAAAAGGCATACGGTACACTTAGACTTTGTGTGTATTATCGGAAGTTGAACCAGTTTATGGTCAAGAACTGATATCCCTTGCTGAGGATTGATGATCTCTTCGATAAGTTTTGAGGATCCCATGTGTTCTTAGAAATTGAATTGCGATCCTAATATCATCAGCTACACATTATACCATTATATATACCTCTTATATCCTTTTGGAGAAGCTATGGTCTATACAAGTATGTGTTTATGTCACTCGTTATCATGAACGTGCCAGCAGTTTTCATGGAACTGATGAACCGAGTGTTCCATCCATACTTGGATTCTTTCTTGGTAGTCTTCATGGATGATATCTTGGTGTACTCCCACACTCGACATGACCATGCAACACACCTTGAGATCTTATTGAGTACACTGAGAGAGCATCAGTTATATGTTATGCTCTCAAAATTCCACTTTTGGATGTGCCAGATTTACCTCTTGGGTCATGTTATATCAGAGACCAGTGTATTAGTATACCCTGAGGAAGTGAGAGCGGTAGTTTACTTGGAGTTGCCAAAGAACCTATTTGAGGTGAGAAGTTTTCTAGGGCTAGTTGGATAATACTAACATTTAATACAACACTTTTCATGATTACTAGCTCCACTGACGGGCCTGACTAAGGAGTGTGCAAAGTACTTATGGTCAAATTCTTGTGATTCAGCCTTTCAAGAGCTGAAAGGGATGTTGAATTTAGCACCGATACTAGTATTTATAGAGTTGGTAAAGAGCTGCACTATTTACTATAATTCAAAAGGTATCAGGATGGGAGTAGTTCTTATGTAGGGGGAAGGATTCGTTACATTTGGGTCTTGTCAGTTGAGGCCATATGAGAGGATTTACCTGATGAATGATATAGAGTTGGCTGCAGTTGTTCATGATTTATGTTGTTGGAAACATTATCTTCTTGGAGATAATTTTTTAATTTTCACCGACTAAAAAAGTTTCAAGCATATCTTTACTCATCATGATCTGAATTTGAGACAATGAAGGTGGGTTGAGTACCTTCAGTCCTTTGATTTTGATTTTTCCCATACGCCTGGGAAAGGCAACATAGTGGTCGATGTGTTGAGAAGGAGGACGTAGATACAGGCAGTTCAAGAGGCTAGCTATGAGTGGCAGCTTATTTCTCTATTCTCTAAGATGCATTTGGAGGTACACAACAGACGAGGTCAGAAGTTTCTTTCTTTTTTAATTGTTATCTATACTCTACTTGATCGAGTTCGAATGAGGCAGCTATAATATTCTGAAGGCTTAGTCTTATAGGAGAGTGTGTGAGGGGAGGACCCTATTACTTGATGTGTAGTAGGAGAGGATGATATCTTGCACTTTCATGGATGTGTATGGGTGTCATAAGGAATACGCGATGAGATGATGTGGGACTATCATTCCCTAGTTTGGGTTATTCATCCTGGTGTCACCAAGATGTATCGAGATCTATATTGTCAGTTTTGGTGGCCTGGTATGAAGAGATATGTTGTTGGATTTGTGATGATATTTTCTACCAATTAGCAGATAAAGACAGAGCATCAGCGACCAGTATAACTTTTGTAGAAATTACCTATTCTCGAGTGGAAGTGGAATGATGTCACGGTGGACTAAGTGACAAGATTACTGAGACCTCCTCGAGGGAGTGACGTGGTTTGGGTTGTCATTGACAGACTCACAAAGGTTTCCCACTTCTTACTGATCAAGGAAACCATCAGTGTTGATGATATGGGAAGGTTGTACATCTAGGAGATTGTAAGTTTACAAGGAGTTTTTCACTACATTGTTTCAGATAGGGACACCTGTTTTACTTCTCGGGTCTGGTAGGGATTACAAAGGGCGTTGGGCACACAGGTACTTCTGAGTATTGCTTTCCATCCCTACACAAATATACAGTTCGAGAATACGAAACAGGTGCTAGAGGACATTATTCAAGCATTTTTCCTAGATTTTTGAGGTTCATGGGATAAACACATACCTCTTGAGGAGTTTTCCTACAATAATTGTTTTCAAGAAACTATTCAAATGGCACCTTATGAGGATTTGTACGGTATGCCATGCTGATCAACCCTATGTCGGATCAAGGTAGGAGAGGTATCTATGTTGGGACCACATCTTTTCTGGGAGACCACAGAGAATATAGAGTTTATTTGAAAGATGATGGATACTTCAAAATCATGGCAGAAGTCTTATGCTGATAAAAGGAGAAAACCTCTTGAGTTCAAGGTTAAAGACCAGGTTTTTCTGTGTGTCACACCATGGTTGGTACATAGAAGAATTAGAAGATAGGGAAAGATTTCTCTAAGATATGTTGGACCATTTTAGGTTTTAGAAATAGTTGGGATGGTTGTCTATCATTTTCAGTTACCTTAGAAGTACCGGGCTATGCACGATGTCTTCCACATTTCTCAGATATAGCATTACATCTCAAACTCATCTCATGTTTTCTAACCCGAGGAGGTTGAGTCAGAGGTTGACACATAATTTGAGGAGCATCCTATCCGGATTGTTGATCATAGTGAAATGATTCTTTGTGGTTGGTCTGTTCCTCTGGTAAGAGCATTATGGAAACACGGGTGAGTACAGGACGAGACATCAGATATGGAGGCCAATGTACGATCACAGTGGAAGGAGCTGTTTAAGGATTAATCTTCTACACCACCTTATTAGGGAAATTCAGGGACAAATTTCTTTAAGGGGGGAATTTTGTAAGAACAGGGACCTTCTTTTTAGGTATGGGTTTTTCTTTTCTAGTGTTTTTGAGAAAAAAGAGGAGAATCTTGATATTTAAGGAGTACCCACCATGTACTTAATAGTACACACCTTGTATCTGGTTGCCACGGGTGACCGTGTACTAGATGTGTAACATCCAAGTACATGGTCGTGTGGGGTGACCTAGATACCACCTAAAGTGGGGCCTAGTAGAGGAATATATATTCCATGTACTTTTAAAAGACACACCATGTACTTTTATTTTTTAATTTTTATATCGGATCGGGGTGACGTCTCATTCATAAATATCACTTCTTCTTGGCTCATCTCATCCAGGAGTGACCAAAGCCGATGATTATTCATTGATCCCCCGATCGACCATCCTGTAAAGATCCGTAAAAATTCAAGGGAAATTTTTTCTTAATTTTCTTTTGAATTTTACAAGAACAGAGTTTCTGACGGCACCTGATTCTGAGGCCCGGTGTGCCCGGAATCATTTTCTGAAGTTTAGCTCAGGTACGTTCAGTGAATGAACGAGCGAGTTTTCGTAACTTTTTAACCGGTGCTCGGAATCAAAATCTGAGGACACAGATGGAATCGGAGCGCTGGTAATTGCTTAGGAACACCTTTTCTGGATTTGCGTTTGCTCGGGTGTGGTTATTAAAATTTTGGGTTAAGTAAAGGAATAAAATAAAATGGTGCAACCAATTTTATTTTATTTAAAGTAGTTTAACCTAAGCTAAGTGGTTGGAGTGGGACCCACTATATTCTACTCCACTAGGTAGGATATTTGTGGGGTGGGGCCCACACGAGCCCCACCTATTCAACTTCCTCAAACCCCCTCCTTTAATTAGGTAACACACCCGCACCCCCATTAAATGAAAGTCAACTCGTGCGTTTAACTAAATATTAAACGCCTCTTTAATTGGGCGGCTAAAACTTCTCATTAAAAAAATTAATTGAATGATTCAATTTGGAATTTCAAAACGTTTGGTGTGAGTAATAAAATAAGGCAACGCTTATTTTATTAGTGTTGTTTTGGTTGTACGAGAGAATCTTGGAGAGGATTTTCTCCAAGTCTTGAAGTTCTTCTTCCACGACGAAGAACGCAAAGAACGTCGAGCCTTCGATGAAGAACTCTGTCACCGCAAAGGGGAGTTCATCGTACCATCCTCTTCCCTCTCCATAGCTGATGAGAGATGCCATCCTCGGAGATCGACGACACGACGCCGACGAATCTTTTCTCCGTGATGCCGACGATCCTCCTTCCATGACGCCTTCTTCCACGACGTTCAATTCCACGATGAACCTTCGTTCAACATTTTCTTCGAGGTAGGGGTTTGGTTTTATGTCGTGAATAATTTTGGGTGTTCATCGATTAACTTTTAGCCGCATGCTATCAATTAACGGGAGGGGGATGGACCACACAAACACGGCCGACCCCCCTCCCTTATTATTGATGTCCTTCGTTGTGGATTGGAACGGAGATGGTGCAGTGTCGTCACACCACGCGGAAATGAGAGAACTGTGGCAAAGGAGCACGGTGTCGTCGCACCGTGCTGGGAAACCACACAGACACCGCGGCCGGAGCGGGGTCGCGGCAGAGGTGTGCGGCGCCGTCACGCCGCGCTGTTCGGACCAAGGCCGCGGTGGAGCAGGGAGTGGCGGCCGGCTACCGTCCGCCTACACCGGAGCAGGAAGGAGGGACCGTGGGGTCCCGCGACAGCAGCACGGCAGGCCAGCTGGGCCGGCCGAACAAGGAATCGGGGGGTCATAACCCCCGGCTGACCAAAGGAGCGGCCCCCCACCTGGGGGTCACGGTTTGCCAAACATGAGGGCAGCATGCCCCCCCCCCCCCTTCCGCTCGGCCGTTACGGCCGAGCTGCCTGGCCACGCTGGCCAGGCCGAGTGCGCCAGGCCGGGCTGCCAGGCCGGGCCGAGCCCAGGCCGGGCCGGGCAACTCCCACTGGGCTGGGTCGTTCCCTATTGGTCCAGACCCGGATCCAGGTCGGGTCCGCCCGGTTCAGGCCGACCCAGGGGGTATTGGGCTAGGTCAGACCGGGCCCAAATCCTCTATTTCCGGACCTCTTTCGATCTTTTGCCCATAACATGGGCTGCAGACCTCCAATCGATGCACCGTCAGCTGCGATGCGATCCTTGGATCAAGAATATAGTTTTGGTATATTACACGCAAGGTTTCGGATAACTTTGTGTATGGCCGGGTTGGTTCGTACACGAAACCAACCGGGCCCTCGGAGTGGAAATGCTTATAACTTGAGCTCCGAACGTCTGATTGACGTTTCGTCGACTTTGTTGGATTCCTCTTAGTGAGACGGACCTTTTGGATTACTCCGCTCGAGGTTTGGACATAGTTGGTGTGTGGTCGGGTTGTTTTTGACTTAAAAACCAACCGGGCCCCTAGAACGAAAAAGCCAATAACTCTCAGACTCGGCATCCGATTGACGCGCCGTCTATCACGTTGAGTTCCTGTTGATGATACTAAACATTAGGATACATCAACTCCAAACTTTGTGTTAGATGATGTATCAACCCCTCGGCTCATGGAGCATACCCTCCCGAAACGATCTCGCTTTGTGCAGGAACCCTAGAGCTGGCTGCGACTACGACGATTATGAAGACTGTATGGGAATCCTCCGTGGGTTCGACAGCGACAACTACAGCACTCAGCGATCCTCTGTGGGTCAGTGCCTATCGATCATGTGTGGATCAGATCCTGTGTGGGTCAACACTCAGTGGTCCTTTGTGGGCCAGCGCATACCGATCATGTGTGGGTTAGATCCTATGTGGGTCATTGCAGGGTTAGTACCTATCGATCCTTTGTGGGTCATTTCGGGGGATAGTACCTATCGATCCTTTGTGGGTCCAATGGCTTAGATGAATCAGTGGCCACATCTGATCATCTTTATCGTCTTACGAAGACGTATACCCGTATTAGCTGAGTCTTGACTTTCAATCATTATCTTCGATATGATTGACTTGCTTTCCTTTGTGGATTGTGTTGTTCTATCTTGTGTGGACGTGTTTGAACTTGGGCTCGGATGTTGGAGCCGAACTCGAATTGATGACTTAGGCATATGAATGGGCATATACCTAAGTAGTGGTGGATGTTACTTCGTGATTGTATCTTTCATTTGTGGATTATCCTCTGTGGATTCTGGGAGACCTTCGGGGATCTCGGGGTCCCTACTGAGTAGCTTATACTCACCGTTGCACGGGCTATGCCCGCACTACGTTGTGTTGGATGTAGACAATGGACAACGCTGATCGGGGTAGAGGCTAGTGGAGCAGTTAATACCTAGAGGTGGACCACTGGGCGGGACGTACACGGAGCGGACGGTTGGACCGAGGATCTGAGGTGGATATCTGTACCCACCCTTCAGGTGGGAGTACCAGTGGACGGATCGACGTTGCCGATTTACTTTTAGTTGTTTTATTTTCTTTCCAGTTGTACTTTACTTTCAGTTTGGGTTTGTATTTTGTCCCACTTACTTTTCCGCACTCACTTTTGTACCTAGTTTTACTTAGTGTTTACTTCTGATTGCTTACTCTGTGGTGTTTGTTTACTTCCCAAAGGCAATGCCTTCCCT
Organism: Viscum album; assembly: GCA_963277665.1. NCBI lineage: Eukaryota > Viridiplantae > Streptophyta > Magnoliopsida > Santalales > Viscaceae > Viscum > Viscum album. The sequence goes on from OY728150.1 coordinate 1,236,514,973, forward strand.
TATTTTATCGGAAATTACGCCTTGGTGCAAGTCTCCAGCCCCTGGCCTATGGAAGGCAGGCTTGGGGTAGTCACAGCACAAGCCCCGAGGTCGGGTCGTGACAAATTGGTATCAAAGGAGTTTGGTTCTACCGCAGAACTCTGGACTTTGATCTTTCTTCTAAGAGAAACAATAGTGTTAAGGGTATTGAGTGTGGTTAATCAGTCCAGGGAGTCCAGTGTTGGTGTGGCAGCCGACGTATCTGTACACCAGGACCCTGACTTCTGATTTCTGACTCAATGCACGAAAACATTAATTGCATGTGTGTTTTAAAAAATTTCATTGTGATTACTTTATGTCAGCTCACCAGGTATACTGTTTGACTGTGGCACACCTATTTCTATTTAGGATGGCCCCACTACGGCAGCCAGCTAGGGTTCCGAGCATTGTGCGTGACGACAGCCCACCGAGCGACGACGCCTCGATGCAGGGCCCTTTGACAGCAGAGGCACCGGCGGTACCTCTACCCGCCAAGCCACCAATGCTACCAGCCCCAGCCGCTGATAGTGCACGTCGCCTTATCATGCTGCATGAGTTTCAGCGTTAGAGACCACACAGGTTCCGTAGGGAGACGGACCCTCAGGCAGCCGAGGATTGTCTAGAGGCAGTTGTATGAGTTTTTAGGTTAGTGGGGACACCAGCTGACCTCATGGTGATCCTCGCAGCAGCCTCCTGCACGCAGGAGCAGGCAGATGGTGGATCCTGATGCTCCAGGTGCACGACAAGGCATCTCTCCTCTTGACGGACTTCGAGAGCCTCTTCCACTCGGAGTTCTTCCCAGCCAACCTCCATGCCGTGCGCATCCAGGAGATTCTACAGCTGAAACAGGGCAGAATGACGGTCGCCCAGTTCTTGGCGAGGTTTACCGATCTCTTGCGCTATTCGACAGACATGGTACGTGACCCATTCTTCCGGGCCCAGACCTTCGAGCAGGGACTGAGGCATGAGATCAGGGCATCGATGATCTCCCTCAGCATCTCGACACAGGCAGGAGTACTGGAGTGAGCTCTTCTCATAGAGAGCTTTCTTACCGAGCCTACACCAGCAGCGAGACCTACCACAGGGTGGCACGTAGCAGAGTCGTTTGCAGCTGGTAGTCGACGGATGTCACAGGGATCCAGGTGGACCGTACCATCAGGAAGACGACCTCAGGACACTGGCTCAGAGGTGCGGGGCACTCAGCACAGAGCCAGTCTTTCGAGAGGCAGACAATATTACGCATACGGTGGGCAGCGCCACATGGCTCGTGATTGCCCGACCCTCCGTGTGGAGGAGCAGCAGGCGGTTGAGGGACCACCCAGGCAGAGGCAGAGGGTCGACCGTGGTGGTCCGCAGGGAGTAGGCAGACGAGGCAGAGGAGCTGGCCGAGTAGCAGGTGGTGGGCGACACTTTGAGGCTCTACCACCACCACCACCAGGAGGTCCACCCCGACCACTGGGAGCTGGCGGGCAGAGACAGGCACAGCTTCAGGCAGCGGAGGCCTACGACCACGGTGCACCTGAGATGATTCGAGGTACTATCTATTTCTATTCCACCCTTTCTTCAGTTCTTATAGACACATGATCGAGTCATTCTTTCATTGTCACTGCCTTTGTTCGGAGCTCGGAGATTCCGACGGAGCTGTTGGCTCGATCTTTATGGATAGAGACTCCAACGGGAGCAGACTCGATGATTAAACACTGGTGCCAACAGTGTGAGCTTACTCTAGGAGGTTAGATCTTCGGCTAGGATCTTCTTGTAGCAGCGTCGAGGCCTTACGACATCATCTTGGGCATGGATTGGTTATCTACAGTCCATTCTTAGATAGACTGCATTAGGCGCAAGGTGTGATGTGTTCACACCGATGGGAGCAGGTTTACCTTCACCGGAGAGAAGGGAGCCTTTGCAGCGCAGGATGGACTCACACAGAGGAGAGGACACCCATCACTCGTCAGTTGGCTAGCCTCATCTTAGGAACAGTTGACGTGCGGAGTATGAGCTTACCTGCAGTGGTGGATCAGTATGCGGACGTTTTCCCTGACGATGTTCCAGGACTACCTCCTCGCAGAGAGGTAGACTTTTATATTGACCTGTACTCCAGGACAACCCCGATATCCACTCTAGCATATCGGATGGCCCCCGCTGAGCTTCGGGAGCTACGGGTACAGTTGGAGGACTTACAGGGCAAGGGATTCATCTGACCCAGTGTTTCACCCTGGGCTTCCCCGATTTTGTTCACCAAGAAGGCGGACGGGAGCTTGCAACTTTGTGTCGAATATTGTCGCCTAAACCAGGTGACCGTGAGGAACAAGTATTCACTACCGAGGATTGACGACCTCTTCGATCAGCTCATGGGAGCACGGTGGTTCTCGAAGATAGACCTTATATCAGGCTATCATCAGCTCAGAGTTCGAGACGAGGACGTGCAGAAGACGACCTTCAGATGTCGGTATGGCCACTATGAGTTCTTGGTTATGCCTTTCGGAGTAACCAATTCTCCAGTAGTGTTCATGAGTCTCATGAACAGTATCTTTCAGCCTTACCTTGATTGTTTTGTCATGGTCTTCATCGACGACATTTTGATATACTCGACCACTAAGGAGGAGCATGCCTACCACTTGCGGGTTGTACTAGACACACTCCGAGAGCACCATCATTAAGGAAAGCTCTTGAAGTGTCAGTTCTAGATACGTGAGGTCCACTTCTTGGGACACGTCATCTCTGAGGCGGGAGTTTCAGCGGATCCTGTGAAGATCAAGGCAATGCTAGCTCAGGATCCACCCAAGAGCGTGACAGAGGTGTGGAGTTTCTTGAGGCTAGCTGGGTACTACTGGAGATTCGTGCCAGACTTTTCTAGAGTTGCGACACCACTCTCAGCTTTCACAAAGAAGGGGAAACCCTTTGTGTGGTCAGACAGATGTCAGCAGAGCTTCCAGGAGCTGAGATAGAGACTGACCAGCGCGCCTATCTTGAGGCTACTGGAGGAGGTATTAGTGTATGTAGTCTACTGCGATGCATCAGGGACCAGACTCAATTGTGTCCTGATGCAGGATCAGGCTGTGATCACCTATGGATCACGTTAGTTGAGGCAGCATGAGTAGAACTACGCTACCCATGACCTGGAGTTAGCAGCAGTGGTCTTTGCTCTGAAGATGTGGCGACACTGTCTGATGGGAAAGCACTTTACAGGCTATTCTAACCACCAGAGTCTCAGGTACATCTTCTCGAAGAAGGACATGAACCTGAGACAGCGGCGATGGCTCGAGTTCCTCCAGGACTATGACTTTGAGATAGTCTATACTCCTGTAAAGGGGAACGTAGTAGCTAATGCTCTCAGCAGGAGGATGGGAATTCAGCTACTTGGGGAGGCTACAGAGCAGCTAGCCTCTTTGCAGATATCCTTCGTGGATAGTGATGGGGAAGCATTTCTACAGTCACTCACTATCACACCTCCACTTCTACAGTGGGTCATAGAGTCACAGTGTGGGGACGATGACTGTGAGACGCGGCGTGCACAGATATCCTTAGGATAGGCACCTGATGGATTATCTATGGGAGGAGAGCACGTCATCCTTTTCATAGGACATACCATGGTACGAGCTGCTTTACAGGAGGTGGTGCTGAGGGAGTTTCACACTTCCTCTTTAGCGGTACTTCCAGGAGTGGCGAAGATGTACCAGGACCTCAGACGACAGCACTGGTGGCCAGGTATGAAGAAGGTTGTGGCAGAGTTCGTTTCTCGATTCCTCACCTGTCAGCAGGTGAAGGCAGAGCACCAGGTACCGGCAGGCATGGTACAGCCTTTGGAGGTCCAGAAGTGGAAGTGGGATGGGATATATATGGACTTGGTGACTGGACACCCACACATTTCCAGAGGTCAAGACTCCATTTGGGTGATTGTCGATAGACTCACCAAGTCGGGTCACTTCTTACCCATCAGAGAGCAGGGCTCCGTAGAGAACTTGGGACGTCTCTACGTTTAGGAGATTGTACAGCTTCATGGTGTGACATCATCTATCATCTCCGATCGAGATGCTTACTTTACTTCCCGGCTTTGGAAGGGGTTTCAGGAAGCATTCGGGACACAGCTACGTCTGAGCACCGCCTTTCACCCTCAACCGGATGGTCAGACGGAGAGGACCATTCAGACCCTTGAGGACATGCTCCGTGCATGTGTCCTCGACTTTGGTCGCAGCTGGGAGGATCACCTACCCTTGGTGGAGTTCGCGGAACAACAACATCTACCACTCCACCATCGGGATGGCACCATACGAGGCGTTGTACGGCCGACCTTGCAGATCACCGCTGTGCAGGATAGACCCTGGGGAGTCAGCACTTGTGGGACCGAAGATGGTCCAGGCCACGACAGAGAATGTCTAGGTCATCCAGGAGCAGATGAGGATAGCTCAGTTCCGGTAGAAGTCTTGTGCTGATAGGAGGCGGAGGCCAATAGAGTTCAAGGGTGGTGACCACGTCTTCTTGCGGGTCTCATCTCGACGTGGATTACAGAGATTTGGCCGAGGCGGCAAGTTATCTCCACGCTTCATCGGACCATTCCAGGTCCTCATCAGGATAGGCGAGGTGGCTTATCCCCTGGCTCTACCACCCCAGTTGCACTGGGTGCATGATATATTTCACGTATCTCAGCTGAGGAGATATGTGCAAGACCCGACACATATCATTGACCATGGGGAGCAAGACGTTGATGATGGGGCGACTTTTGCGGAGGTCCCGGTGGAGATTGAGGATCGACAGGAGTGGGTCCTACATGGATGGTCGATTCCTCTAGTGTGCATGAGATGGTAGCACGGGAACCTCCCGGAGAGAACTTGGGAGCGGGAGGCTCAGATACGTGCTCAGTACCCACATTTGCTTCCCTAGTTTATGATGTATCTTTACGGGGACGTAAATCCATGAGGTGGGAGTAATGTAAAGACCCGTAAAAATTCAAGGAAATTCTTTTCTTAATTTTCTTTTGGATTTTACAAGAATGCAGTTTCTGACGGCACCTGATTCCGAGGCCCGGTGTGCCCGGAATCATTTTCTGAAGATTAGCTCGGGTACGTTCAGTGAACGAACAAGCGGGTTTTCCTAACTTTTGAACCGGTGCTCGCAATCAAAATCCGAGGACACCGATGGAATCAAAGTGCTGTTAATTGCTTAGGAACACCTTTTCCGGAGTTGCGTTTGCTCGGGTGTGTTTATTAAAATTTTGGGTTAAGTAAAGGAATAAAATAAAATGGCGCAACCAATTTTATTTTATTTAAAGTAGTTTAACCTAAGATAAGTGGTTGGAGTGGGACTCACTATATCATACTCCACTAGGTAGGATATTTGTGGGGTGGGGACCACATGTGCACCACCTATTAAACTTCCTCAAACCCCCTCCTTTAATTAGGTAACACACCCGCACCCCCATTAAATGAAAGTCAACTCTTGAGTTTAACTAAATATTAAACGCCTCTTTAATTGTGCGGTTTAAACTTCTCAATAAATTCAATTAATTGAATGATTCAATTTTTAATTTCAAAACATTTGTCATGAGTAATAAAATAAGGCAACACTTATTTTATTAGTGTTGTGTTGGTTGTGTGAGAGAATCACAGAGAGGATTTGCTCCAATTCTTGAAGTTCTTCTTCCACGACGTAGAACGCGAAGAACGCCGAGCCTTGGACGAATAACTCTGTCACCACAAAGGGGAGTTCTTCGTACCATCTTCTTCCCTCTCTACAGCCGGTGAGAGACACCATCCTCGGAGATCGACGACGCGATGCCGACGAATCTTTTTCCGTGATGCCGACGATCCTCCTTCTGTGACGCCTTCTTCCGCGACGTTCAATTCTGCGACGAACCTTCGTTCATCCTTTTCTTTGAGGTAGGGGTTTGGTTTTATGTCGTGAATAATTTTGGGCATTCATAGATTAACTTTTAGCCGCATACTATTAATTAATGTGAGGGGGCCTGACCACACTAACACGGCCGACCCACCTCCCTTATTATTGATGTCCTTCGTTGTAGATTGGAACGGAGATGGCGCGGTGCCGTCGCACCGCGCGGAAATGAGAGAACCGTGGAAAAGGAGCGCGGCGCCTTTGCGCCGCACCGGGAAACCACAAAGACACCGCGTCCGGAGCGGGGCCACGGCGGAGGGGCGCGGCGCCGTCGCACCGCGCCAATCAGACCAAGGCTGCAGCCTGTGGCCACGACGGAGCAGGGAGCGGCGGCCGGCTACCGGTCGTCGGCGCCGGAGCAGGAAGGTAGGACCGCGGGGTCCCGCGGCAGCAGCACGGCCGGCCAACCAGGCCGGCCGAACAAGGAACAACGGTTCGTAACCCCCGGCCGGCCGAAGAAGCAGCCCCCCACATTTGGACCGCGGTTTTCCAAACAGGGGGCAGCGCCCCTTCCGCTTGGCCGTTACGGGCCAGGCCGATCGCGCCAGGCCGGGCCGCCAGGCCGAGCTGCACCTAGGCCGGGCCGGGCCACACCCACTGGGTCGGGCCGCACCCTATTGGGCCGGACCCGAACTCGGGTCGGGTCGACCCGATTCGGGCCGACCCGAGGGATATCGGGTTGGGTCAAACCGGGCCCGAACCCCCTATTTCCAGACCTCTTTCGGTCTTTTACCCATAACATGGGCTGCAGACCTCCGATCGATGCACCGTCAGCTGCGATGCGATCCTTGGATCGAGACGGTGGTTTCGGTATATTACACTCAAGGTTTCGGAGAACTTTGGGTTCATCCGGGTTGGTTCATACACAAAACCAACTGGTCCCTTGGAGCAGAAACGCTTATAACTTGAGCTCTGGACGTCCAATTGATGTGATGTCAACTTTGTTGGATTCCTCTTAGTGATACAGTCATTTTGGCTTACTCTGCTTGAGGTTTGGATGCATTTGGAGTGCGGTTGGGTTGGTTTTGACTTAAAAACCAACCGGGCCCCTAGAACGAAAAAGCCAATAACTCTCAGACCGGGCGTCTGATTGGCGCACCGTCTGTCACGTTGAGTTTCTGTTGACGATACGGAACATTGGGATACATCAAATCCGGACTTTGTGTCAGTTGATGTATCAGCCCCTTGGCTCATGGAACGGACCCTCCGAAATGAGCTTGCTCTGTACGCGAACCCTAGAGCTGGCTGTGACTACGACGACGATGAAGACTGTACGGGAATCCTCCATGGGTTCGTAAGCGACGACTACAACACTCAGTGATCCTACGTGGGTTAGTGCCTACCGATCATGTGTGGATCAGATCCTGTGTGGGTTAGCGCTCAGCGGTTTTGTGTGGGGCAGCGCATACCGATCCTATGTGGGTCAGATCCTGTGTGGGTCATTGCGGGGGTTAGTACCTATCGATCCTTTGTGGGTCATTGCGGGGGTTAGTACGTATCGATCCTTTGTGGGTCATTGCGGCGGTTAGTACTTATCGATCCTTTGTGAGTCCGAGGGCTTAGATGAATCAGGGGATACATTTGATCATCTTTATCGTCTTACGAAGAAGTATACCTGTGTGAGCTGAGTCTTGACTTTCAATCATTATCTTCGATATGATTGACATTCTTTCCTTTGTGGATTGTGTTGTGTTATCCTGTGTGGACGTGTTTGAACGCGGGCTCAAATGTTGGAGCTGAACTGAAATTTATGACTTAGTCATATGTATGGGAATAAACCTAAGTAGTGTTGGATGTTACTTCGTGATTGTATCTTTCCTTTATAGATTATCCTTTGTGGATTCCAGGAGACCTTAGGGGGTCTCGGGGTCCCTACTGAGTAGCTTATACTCACCCCATCACTAGCTATGCCTGCACTACGTTGTAGTGGTTGCAGACGACAGACAGCGCTGATCATGGTAGAGGCTAGTGGAGCAGTCAGTACCTGGAGGTGAACCACTGGGCAGGACGTACACGGAGCGGACGGTTGGACCGAGGAGCTGAGGTGGCTATCTGTACCCACTCTATAGGTGGGAGTACCAGTGGACGGCTCGACATTGCTACTTTACTTTCAGTTTTTGTACTTTCTTTCCAGTTGTACTTTACTTTCAGTTTGGGTTTTATTCTAGCCCACTAACTTTTCCGCACTCACTTTTGTACCCAATTTTACTTAGTGTTTACTTCTTCTTGCTTACTCTGTGGTGTTTTTTTACTTCAAAAAGGCAATACCTACCCTTCTTTTATCTGTAATTACGCCTTGGTGCTAGTCGCCAGCCCCTGGCTTACGGAAGGCGGGCTTGGGGTAGTCACGACATGAGCCCCGAGGTCGGGTCGTGACACATCCATTCTCTGAATCCACTGTTATTGATTACATTATAATCGCTATGGTGAGTTCTTCTTGTCTCTAGATCCTCATTCCTTGATTTATCCTCTTTCGTAATATATCCTTTGTTGATCGTTTTTTATGTTTTTTTAGATCTACTACATTCTAGGTCGATTCAAGGGACAACTCTAGAGTATATCGATCATACAATGCTGAGGTAGGTGGTTTGTGACTTAAAATAGTTAGTCTTTGAATATTATGTGTAAAATTTCCCAATAACCTAGATTGAAGTATTTCTTATTTAGGGATTTTAACCCACTTGATGCATGATTTGCTTGGTTTCTTGAGTAGGGGATCTTGTTTGTAAATAGGGTTATTTTTTCATGCTATAGAGGTGTTTGACCATGTTTGATTTGATATTGGCTGTTGTTATAGTTTTCCTATTAGGCTACATTCTTTCCATGCCTAGTGTTATTAGGATGGAGTGATTTATCTGATGATGTGATATGTTTTGTAGGTGTTTAGCCAAGTTGTACATTTATGTTTAATTTGGATATTGAATGTAATTTCTGTATGATTTCATTACATAGGGATGTGGGAACATAGTGTAGTGATTCCATAGGAGGAATTGACATTGATGGATTCCCTAGAGTGTCTATTATTCATTATCACACTACAAGACCATAAGGGGATTGAAGTTGAGTGCTCCCTCATACTTTCTGTAGTTACTGTTATGAGATCACATGGGGAATTAACATTGAGTGCTTCATCATAGTGTCTGTAGTTTATCATTAAAAGGCTATAATAGGAATTGATGGGGAGTGCTTCCTCAGATATTCTTTGTTTTCAGGAGACCAAATGGGTTAGACTGTGTGGGCTTACCCCAGACGTCATTGTGTCTTTGTATAAGTTAAACTAGAGGGGATAGGTTATGAGAAATTACCCATAGGGTTACTTGAAATAGATTGGTTAAACTAGAGGGGATAGGCTGTGATAACATCCTAGTGGGTTTCTTATTTTCATTTGGTTGAATAATTAATGAATGTAAATGAATGTAATTAAAACTTTAATATTTTTTATTTTGAGTACATCCTTGTTTATTGATTCATTCTTCTTATTACCTACCATATATATTCACTGATTGTTAGGCACAGATATTTGGGTGGTTTCCTACTTGTATTTGTCTCACACCCTGTTTGGTTCATGTTTTTGGGACCAAATAGATTATATTACTACAAGTATAGATAAGGTAAAGCCCCCTTTTACTTCAGGTACTTGATTGTTGTGGTGATGAAGGGAATGGGATCAAGCTGAGGCTTGTGATGATGTTAGAGTTTTTCATTTGTTTTTCCTTTATACTTTGGTTTAGTACTATATTTTATCATTGGGACTTGTTTGGATACCTTCCTAGATATTTTCAAATGCATCATTATTTATATATATTTTGTAGTTGTTTATTTACTATTAGTCCTCCATTGTTCACTATTGTATGGTAATAACTACTTACACTACTTTTATCGGTATATTTATATTGTGTTACTCTTCAAATGATGGCATAGTTTTTCTACTATCACACCCAAGGACCTCACTACTAGTTGGCACCCTCTAGTGTTCGAGGAAATGTGCTTGAGGCCATGTGACCAACCTGGTACGGGGCACCTCTGAGCGGCACCCGGAACCGGGATATTACAAAATAAATATATGTCATATTTGTACCATATATATATATATACTTATATAATAAATATATCATATATAACTTCTTAATTTTCATTTAATGTGGTATACAATAACATTGTTCGTGTATACAGATGACTACCACCTCTCGAAATGATCTCATTAATTTTTCACTAATACTTTATATGGATGATAATAATGGTAAATTTAATTAATATATGTGATATATATGAAAAACATTACATTTTAATGATAATATATTATTTACCTTTATTTCATTTCATCCTTTTATAAAATGGAAAAAACATTGATGCATACGTACGACCTATTATCCCCATGAACGGTGTATGCCATTTAATATCTATAATTTTTATGGATTACTATAAATAAATATATAATTAGTTTATATTATATTTATATCATGATTCTCATTATTCATACAATATAACCATTATAAATTTAATAGGACTAAAAATAAGAAATCAAAATATGCATGTAAAAATGAACAGATTATTTCCCAAAATGTAATTTCAATAAGGAATTTTTAATAAAAGGGTAATAAAAGGTTATAAGTAAATAATATATGGTATCATATATTTAAGAATGATTCTTGAAGAGATTTATAATAAACATACATTTATTACTCATTGGTTTTTAAAATTGAAGAATAAATTTGAGACTAAAGGTAATGGATTTCCGTCTCACTTTTATTTTCTGTGAGACAAACACCATATTCAACACGTGTTTCCTTTAGGCGGCATATATATTTACCATGAATTTATTTTATGAATAATAACCTAAAAATTATGGGGATTAACATATCCACTTGGGTATCTCTCTTTCATAAGGTTTACAGTTTCAAATTTACAAATGTGGTGAGGGATTTTTTGGCTAATTTTCATTTTTTGAGAAATATGGTGTGTTATTCATGTCTCTTGTTTTATTAGGTGTATATAAAGACAATTTTACATGTAATATCATGAAATTATTTATTTTAATTATATCTATTTTTCAATTAATTTTATTCTTTCATTGGGATTATGATTCAATTTTACCGAAGTGCTAATGGTTTTACGATACGATCTCACCATTTATCAAGATTGTTTATGTTTATACTTATGATGAAAAAATAAACTGATCTATATCTCAAGAAAATAATTAATTTTGTTATTTTATGTTTATTTCATGAGAATACATTGTTTCCCTTCATTTTCCTTTCTTTATGTACTCAAGATTTAAGTGAATATTTTTTCAGAAAACCCAAATTTAATCCTATCTTTACTCAAAAATCCATTTTCATCAAAATCAGTGTTTTATAAAAAAATCAATTATTTTTGAAATTATCCAAATTATTTATTAAATAAATTTTTACCCAAGTTTTACTTTTCAAGAATTATTTTAAAAATAGTCTTCATATCATTTTCAAAACAAGTCCCATTTGAATTTTATCAAAAATATGGAATGAATATTTATTTTAACTTGTACAATATTTCTCTCTATCATGACCACTCATTTTTTTTAAATAGTCCTTTATATGTTTCAATGTTTATTTTAAAATAAAATAACTTATAAAATGTATTATAATTTTTTTTAAAAAAAATTTATTTTCAAATATGTTTGTTTTCATCAATAAATGTTTTAAATACTTTTTTAGTTTTTTTATATGTTTCTATGTTTTATTTTTAATTGAAAAATATTTAGAAATTTTTTTATGATTTAAAAAGTTTTTTTAAAAGTGGAAAGTATATTTTACTCAAGAAATGTACCAAGTGATATTTCAAAATCATTTTCTATCTAGGATGACATCTTTTTTTGTTAATTGTGATTTATTGGAGATATGATCTAAGGATATCGTTCTTATTATGGATGGTTTATGTTTATGATGAAAAGATGTTTATGACATCATTTATTTTACAAGGGTAATGAAATGATGAAATGTTTTATAAAACTCATTTATTTTCATAGGATCAGATATGATGAACGTTTTGTTATCTAATTTATCAGTTTTGTATGGTTTTCATTATGGGATAGTGGGCACATTATAACCAAGGGATGTGGTCATGTTATAAAAAAACATGGGTGGGAAATATATCTTCTTCCAAATAATTAAGTAAATATGGAAAACTAATGAGTAAATATGTTGTGTGTGAACCTAATTACATTTTCACAATGTTATGTGTGAACCTGATTACACCTTCACAATATTATGAAAGAACCTCATGCCTTGTTCACAGTGATATTAATGAACATGATTACATTTTCAAAATGTTATGTATTGACCTGGATTTCAATTACATAAGGTTATGTTTGGACCTAGCTACATTTTCATAAGTTTATGTGACGGAATAATTTCATTTCCTTAACTTAATGAGTGAACCTGTTTCTATTTATACATGTTCCCAATGTTATAATCTTATTTTTATGCCAAAATTCCAGGTCTTATCTGAGTGTTATTCTCTCATAGATTAGGTTATTTAATTTCTTCATAATTCTTTTCTTTTGAACTGAGAACCATTATTCTAGGACTCAAGATTTTGTTATTTTAAATGTTGGGTACAGTTTTCATATGTTATGATCTTGTTCTAATACCCTTATTCTCATGTTATATTTACATATTTCCCTTGTATACACTTATTAAGACTCTAATAAAACCCTTTTTTTCTGTTTCTTGTCCCTAGGTTATGATGATAGGTATTATGTGTGAAATTTCGAAGAATGGTTATAGTTTTGAGGAACTAAGTGGGACATGATTAAGAACAACTATGAACCATTTTATTATGTTTCTAAGTTTCCCAATATAGTATACCATTATGATCCTATGGTGTGTTTTTTTTAATGTAATTAATATTCATCTAAAATATGTAATATCTATTTATGAAAATCATAGTTCATTAAACATATCCTTATAAATTCCCTTGAAAACTATCACAATTTACTTATCCTATAATAACACTGTACAACATCAATCCCCAAGAACCATAACTTATCCTAAGACTTTATTTATAAGGAGACTTTAAGTTTAATTAATATAATAATTATTTATTATATTAATTTAACACCCCTTATTTATTCCTCTCCAACTACATAGAAAATCAAATTAATATCGACCCTAAATTTTTTCGGGCTACATCCTCCATGAAGTGATATCGTTTATTTTTAACTAATTCCTCTATTGCCCAGTTATAAGGAATGGTTTAAAGAATAAATGAGATAAATATAATAAAATTATAAGAATTAATATAAAAAATATAATACATATTCATTCCCTTGCATTCAACAAGAAATGAAAATGTTAACCATGTGTTGTGCGAGCACTTGCCTCCAAGAAGTAAAGTGTCTTAGTTTTTATATAGTTTCATTATTATTATTTAAATTATAATTACATATAATTAAAAAATTTAAAATTTTATAAATAATATCATTATTTCTCTTTAATGTTGATATTATTCCAAAAAAACTTCCATCCATTAGTTATGGTATGTTCATGTTTGAGTTTGTAGAACAACCTACATGAACAATGCTGCAATATTATATCATGGATGACTATAAGAAATTAATTAATAATGATATATGTTATAAATTAGTAAATAATTATTTTATTTTTTGTTCTGTAATGGTAACATCTTTATTAAACTTATTAATTAATAGAAAATAATTTTTTTATTAAAACCCCAGAAACATACTTGTTACTAATTTCATCTAAAATAATTGTAACTGAGAATATTATAGAATGAGATTATAAATTAATAAAATGTCATAAAAGAACAATTATAGTACCTTTTATGATATTTTAATATTGTAATTTTATATAATAATAAATAAAAGTGTCATTATTAAGAAAACAACTCAAAATGATCAAGATTACTCACACATAATATTGGAAATAAATAATTACTATCTAATTTAAATGATTATAATTACTATAAATTAAGTTATTAAAAGATTTAATATTTTAATAAGTTCCTAAAATAGGATAATAATATGTTTATTTTTTTATACATGTGGTTATAGTTTAATTAACAAATCATTAATTCAAGGGTAGGGTTTCATTATAACAATTTCTGATTTAGTTGATCATAATCTTTCTTTCATGAATATAATTTTCACAATTTATCTAATCCTTCCACTCCCCTATTTTATATTTTATTTCCAATTTTTCTATGGTTAAATATTTTCTCATTATAAATAAATATTTCATTGATCAAATTATTTCTAAAATAAAACTATAATATTAGTAAGAATAAAAAACTTTCTTACAGATGGATGTTTTTCTTCTATTTCCTATTTTTTACTATTGAAATTGATTTCCATAAAGAAATAAAAATATTTTTTTATTTTATATTCCTCATATTTTCTCTTTCCTCTTTTATGAAATGAAATTCTTTAAACATTTCCCTGATGTGGTTTTTTCTTTAAAAGACCCAAAAATCATAATAAAGGTATTTCTTTACATTATTTATCACTCCAAATTAATTATATTGATTTTATATTTATTTATAGGGATCCTCAGTATAGAACTATTTATAATAATTTTTTCAAAAATATTCTCATTTCCACCTAAAAAAATTTTGTAAAGTAATTTTCACATTATATTTTTTTTTAAATGTTTTATGAAAAAAAAAATTCACTTGTATTTGTCCTATAAGGTTTATATATTTTTAAGTAGTGTTTGTATCTCCCTATGTATTTTATTATGATACAATTAATTTTTTAAAAATGGTATTTTTTATATTATTTTATTTCATAAGTTCATGTTATGTGGTAATATTAAGTAACCCATTACTTTCAATGGGATCTTTAAGGTGTGATATTCATTAATTTTAAGTGGATTAATATGTATCAAGGATAATGGGTGAAGTCATATATCACCATCCAATTCATTTAGTTTTTTTATTCAATGTGATATTCAAGTGTGATCATAATGAGTCTTTTCACATAGGTTTGGGAATAATGAGTTTTCTCACATTTTCTGGCATGGGCATAATGAGCATGTTCACAAAGGTGTGAGAATAATGTGTTTTCTCACAAATTATTTCTTATTATTATAGTTGGGATAAATTAACAAGCTTTTTATAAAAATTTTCCACATTTTTAGGATGAATTTTATTTTCATGATATGTCAGGTTTTCATGTAAATCCTTTTTTCAAAGTATCCTTCACTCTTAGATCATGATCACATATTTTATTTTTATTGAGATGTATTTTAATCCATTTCATTAATTTCATAATTCCTTAATAATGTTTTATGATCATATATTACTGTATATTATTTTAATATTATTATCTATTGTCTCATGATATTTTATTTATATATTTTCCCTTCTTCATGTTCTTTTTCATGTTTATGATCTCATGTATTATGCAATGCTTTTTTCTCAAAATCATATGATCTCATCCCGTTCTTAGGTTTTCATTACCAGGGTTATGAATGTTATTATATCTTGTTATATGTCTAGAAAAGGGTTTATATGAGTAATATTATGGTTGTCATGTTTTATAAAAAAATATGTTTATGCGGCTAATCTTCAAGAGAATAAACATTTATACCCTATGTTTGTGTCATTTTTTGTGAGATGTATTATCTAAATCATGAAATTAATGTATTATTTAAGTTATTTTTATCATGAGTGACTTTAAAATTCATTGTTCATACCCCAATATGGGGAACCAAGTAAAATATTTTATATATCATTCATGTTTTTTTCTCAACACACATTTTTGTGAGGTAAAAAAGATAAATTTGTTTTGTCTCATAGTTGATCCAGATTAATAGTAGATTTTTTTTAAATTTTCATAGCATGATTTACCCCCCCCCCCCCCCTCAAGGTATTTTTCCTACTGTGGGACCAATTTGTGGAATAAAAGATAATGATTCAAATCAATAAATTTATTCAATTTTAGAATTCATGGATATGTTAAATAAAAATAGAATTATAATATTTAATAGAATAAAATTTTAGTTATGATGGAATCAAATATGAAACCACTATATAATTTTATCCTATATGATTATAAAACTCATATTCAAGAAATTCTAGTCGATATGGAAGGTATATCTTTATTATAGAGAGATTCTAAAGAGCATGATGTTGATGCGAAAGGAATCAATGCATTATGGGGAACCTTATTCAACACAATATATGAAAAAGTGATGTTTTTTACATCATAAAAATACATTTTGGAAAACATTATTAACATATTTAAACATATATCAAGGCTTCATGAAGATAAATTAATCTGTTAATGCATTCGTTGGTGGGATGAATTTTATTATGTTGAATATGCACAAAATCATAAAAAACCCTGATGATAAAAAATTTCAAATCATATCTTTAGAATATTCAAATTTAATCCAATCCAATGGTTTTAGTTCTATAGAACAAGGGTCCAAAAAATATGATATTTGATATTCTTTACAACACACTTATTTCTTATTAAATATGGAAAAATGATAATGATGTTGTGGAAAATAATAAATCTCATAAAGTGGGATTCAATGAAATTAAGAAATTTTTATTGAATATTATATGAATGAAAACTAGTTTGATGAATTCAAGTTATTAATTTACTCAATTATGAAAAGGGGAAGATGAATGTTTAAATGTAACCTTCTGATTTCAAGATTTCAGTATAGTAAGGTTGGGAATATCACTCTGGTGTGTACTAAAAAAATTATAGATAACATGATGTTGAAGTTATTACATGGAAATATTACAAATATATGAATGGAAAGAGGGGTCTATAGGAAAAAATTATTCAAAAATTCAAAACATTCCTTCACAAAAAAACATTATCTCGAAATAATATTTCATTCATGATATCTTTTGATTTTCATGTGGTGAAATTGTCTCTTAAATTAGCTTATTGATTAAAGTTTATTATATTATTTGACAGGATAAACCTTCTTTACATTATATTTACATAATATATAAGTTGTATGTGACATAGGGTTGAGGGATATTCACCCAAAATGTGTCTTTTATATCATAAATATGTTTTAAGAATGTGTTTTTTGAGAAAAAAATATTTGAATAAATTATAAAAATGTATTTATTAATTATTAAGTCTAATTGGCCTTAAAATATGAGATCCCATATATAAAAAAATTTCTTTACTATCTAAACTAGTTACCAAATTATCTAACACTTATTATAATAATAGTTATAGTGCCCCATATGAAATTTTGAAAACACTATGTTATTTTTTATAAACAAACATAATGTTACACATCATAAAAATGATAGGTTTAGTGTCTTGGAATTTTATGCTCAAATTACAACAATATTACATATATGACCAAATAATTTATTTAATTTCATCATCATAGTCCTCTTATAGCTCCACAAATAATGTATTCTTCCAAATCATGTTAATTGAATATATTTTTATAATTCAATAATTACATGTAATGTTTAGTTCATTCTAATATTTTAAGGGTAGAAAGGGATTTTTTTGTAGAAGAGAAGGTCACATCGTGGATTTAATGATGATAAAAAAATTCACACTCTTTAATTTCCTATTTTTTGAAAATTATCTTAGGATCCAAATTAGAATTAATTTACTAGGATTGGGAGAGTATTAATTGATGAATTTTACCCTAAAAATAATGAATAAAAAATATTTTATTCATGGGATACTTAGAGGTTCTATTATGGAAGTAGAGATAAATATTCTCACATTTGTAAAAGAGGATGAACAAAAATAAGATAATAATAGGAGAAATTCAATAAATTTTTTTAATATAGATAGACATTTATAGATTTTTATATTTACTATGGTTCAAATAGTTTATTATATTAATTATTATGAATAATATTTCTATAATGATCATGGTTTTAATATGTATTCTTTATTTTAGGAATTTCAAGGTTCTTACTTAGAGGAGAAGTGTGTTCCTATTATGTGGGTAAATTTTGGAGATATAAAAACATTTGTGTTGATTGTAAAAATATAAGGTTGTGAAGACCAATCTAAAATGGTATTAAAACGTGTATTCTTATAGTTTATATTTATAACCTAGAAACCCATTAATGTTTTCCTCCTTGGATATATCCTAGAGTGGATAAATAAAGTAAAAATTCTCATTTTCTCTTATTACTGATTTATTTTATTTCATTCACTATGTGAGGGAGAGAAGTGAGTTTTGACTAATATTATAACATGAAAAATGTAAGGGTTATTTGAAATTAACATACCCTAATACACTCCCAATCAGGGTACATTATTATTGTGGGATTTGATCATTTGAAAAAACCATCCCTCAATATTCTCCAAACGATTTACGGTATCCCTATAAATATCATGACCCATTTTATATAAATTGATAATTAAATTATGATTTTAAATTCTTTTTTTGGGAATAATTTCTAATTAAAGGGGGTATAAGATAATTTTGGGGGAGTTAAATGAAATGGGGAAGGGGTGAGCTACATCAAGAACTGAACATTGAGTACCTCAGTATCGGGTACCCGATATGGCTTCTATAGTGAAAGTGGTTATATCATGAACCAATTGATATATGTTCTCTTAGTACCCAGTAGGTGATATATTTTAGGAAAAAATTCCCATAATAAACGGAATTTTGGTCATTTGAGTACCTTAATTAAATCTAAAACTAAAAGTGAAATCATTTTTCACTTCATTACCCATCTCCCTTTACTCACCTTTAACTCTCAAACCTTCACATTACCCTCTATATAGACCATTATTTAATCTTGATGCAAGGAATATCATATCAATTAGGGGAGATTATTCATATAAATTTAAGTCCCTAGCACCCTCCAACCATCCCTCTCTTCCTATTTCTTGTAGTAAGTTGTTATAAATACATATCTCTCTAATACAGGGTCCTCATAACTCATCAAATATTTTCATTTTATCACAACAAGGATAACTTTTTCATGAAATAAAACTTGGTTTTTGAAGGAAAGAAAGTGTTTTGAAAACATTCATTAAATATTAAAATTGGTTTCAAAATAATAGTTTCCCTAAAATTAAATTGTTTTCAATACATTCTGTAAATATTTTTCAAAATATCTTATTAGGGGTACTAATTTAATAAAGTGGTGGGGTGGTATTTTATTCTTATTTGTTTGATATTATGGTAAATAATTTATGAATATTCGGTATATGATATCCCTATAGTGGGTAGTTATTGGTAGTATATTGCTTATGTATTTTAAGGAAGTGAATAAATATAATTTGCATGAGTTGTTAGTGTCATGGTAGGAGTTGGTTGATTAGAGACCTTTAAGTTATTTAATTGATTGATAGTATTTTCTTATTATAAAAACGTATGAATCCATAAAGTGTGAGTCAAGATTATAACTAGGTAAGGTAAGTGTCATAACATGTTTATTTTTTGGTCATGGGTTACTGGTATGTGGGTTAGTTGATCCACACATTCCATGTAGGTAGGTGGGTTGTTATTTTATTATTCTAGGTGCATGGGTTAGTATACCTTGGATTAGTTATTTAAATCTTAGAAATACATTATTCTACCAGAATGATATAAACATATTGAGTAGGATGGAAGAAATTATATACATATATGATAAGATTTAATTCTTGGATTTATATTAGTATTTTAGTATTGAAATGGATAAACCATGATTGAATGGTTGTTCTATCAAGTATTATGTTATTATAGGATGATGTTTCATTAACACTCCTTAATGATGAATGGATCAAAGATTAGGGAGAATTATAATACATTCAATAATCTAGTGGTTTTACCCATACATCAAGCATTTTTTTAGATCACTGGATCCTTTGATCAAGCCCTTAAGGTTTGAGAAGTGATGGCTAACACCCAAAGATTTTGGGATGTTATTTTTCTATAAATTAATATTTTATTCAATAGTTATGTCTACACACAACCCTAAACTGGGATAAGTCACATATATTAGATAAATATTATTAGGAAAAATTCATAATATTAAAATATAGGTAAAATTAAAATATTTCTATCAATTATAAATGCATGAAAAATAGGATTAAGAACACATATAGATTTGAAATGAAAATTTTCAATTTAAGATGTTTTTATTTATTTATTTAATTTCAAAGATAAATTTAAGAAATTTATAATTTTAGTTTTACACAATGAAATTCATTTTTTAATCCATAATTTTTAAAATATCTTATACTAAATTTTTATTATTTGTTTAAAGCAAAAGATTTTTACATGAATGGTGGAAAATACAGTTTTTACCAAAATCGTAGAATTTATGGAAATATAAAGAAACAAGTTTAAATTGAAAAATTATTAAGGAAACTTAGGATAAAAAATTTATTTTTGTATAAAAATTATTCATTTAAAAATAATATTTTTTGTTCATAAAACCTATTATTAACATCTTAAGGACTTCAGTGACATTTTCAAATAAAAGACATATTTTTGTCTTTTATTTCAAAAAAAGTATTTTTTGTAAAATTTGGTTTCGTATTTATTTGGAATCCACAAAAAAATTATTAATTTAATAAATAAAAAATTTATATAATTAAAATAATTACCATTTATAATTATTTCTAATTCATAAAATTTTAATCTTAAAACACGCCTTTCATAAAATCTACTTTTACACTCTATGTGTATTTATTTTAAAATTAAATTTTCTCAACCATATAATTTTTATTTATTAAAATGAATTACAAATCTTATATGAGAATTTAAAAATTAGATAATAATTAAAATCATAATTTTTTCATTAAAATTAATTACTGAGTATGAGGATTAGTTACCATAGTAAAATATAATGATTTTTAAAGTTAAAAAACTAAAGGGACTATCCAAAAATACCTTATAGTTGTGTAAAAATGTAGGTTTTAGAGGATTAGATATATTAACTTATAAAATATACAATTATTTCCCAACTTATTATATTTTTTACATAGAATAGTGTCATTCCATTATTGGAAAATAAAGAGTATATGTAAAAAAGTTATTTTTCTTCACTTATAAAAGGATATCACTTACACAAATTAATGATACTCCTACACCTTTGAATTTCATCCTTAAAATCTTCCAATTTTCTCCTCATAGAAGAATATATTATTTTTAATTAGACTTTATTCTTAATTATTGATTATAAGGCCTTCGTTTCAATAGATAATTCAAATAAAAATCTCATGTTCTCAACATAAGTTTTCCATAATGTTTTTTTTATATTATTCCTTTTAAAATATATTTTTAAAATTATTTCATGATTAATTTAATATTTATATTATAGTACATGTTTTTTTTATTTTTGGAATTATAATCATCCCTCTTTCTTCTTTTCCCTTGTGGAAAATTACAACAACATTCAATCAAATGTTTAGACTACCGCCTCCATGAAGTGTGATGTTTTTTTTCATAACCACATTACATGGATGGTCCAGATAGGGGTTTTAATGTATATATATGTTTTTATTAAGTTATTAATATTCTGTTATGAAAAATTATACAACCTGTTAGTAATATGAGAAATAAATGATCATTGTAAATTCAACCATCTCAAAAATACAAAGTGAAAACAAATTATACATAATATGTAATTGTTTCATATACATAGCCTCATATTATAAATATACTAAATTATGATTTATAATTTTAATAAAATATCAAAAAATATATCAATATTCCTCTTTAATAATGACAATATAAATAAATCACTTCTTAATTTTCTATTGATTATGGTATGTTCGTGTTTGGGTTGGTATGACAACCTACTTGAATAATGAGATACAATAATATCATGGATTCCTATAAAAACATGTTTAATGATAATATATTATATAAATATGTAAATAATGATATTATTTCAGTTTTTTAATGGTCAAATTTATATTAAACTCGTTAATTTTGATACTAATGTCAGTTCGTTAAAAATCGTCGAAACAAGTTCATCACTGATTTCATATATAAGTATCATTTAAAAAAATATAATAGAATGAAATTATAACATTATAAATTATATAACTAATCTATTATAGTTCCTTTTATGATCATGGAATGATGAAATTTTTAATAATAATGAACTACAACACAGTAATTAGAAAACTAGCTCAAAAAATCATGATTATTAACACCTGATATTGAAAAGAGATAAAAATAAACTAATATACATGATGAGAATAATTATAAATGATGTTTCTATAATTTTATATATATATATATAACATGTTTTAAAATAGTTTATTTAGATTTTTATTTTTATTATACAAGAGACTCAATCTTTTTGGTGGTGTTCTGGAGTTAAGGTAAGGGGTTTTTTATCTCAAATTTAATTTCTAAAGACATATTTCATATTGTGCACCATGATATATTTGATATGGTTTTATTACATAATAATGGATTATTTTAACATATTAATTCAATTCATGGGGTTTTTATAGTCATATAATGTAATTTATTTAAAAGTATTCCAGTTTAAAAGATACAATGTTTTTAAGGGTTTTCTATATTAATTTTTTATTTGATATATGGTGTGTATTCACCATAAATTTCCATTTTGTGGTATATATATTTTAAAAATATTTTTTTACCATAATTTTTATTTATATCCATTGGAATTTAAAATCTATAGTGAGAAATTTTTTCAGTGGTTTTCAATTCACATGTTATTAAAGTCGTAAGGGATTTTGATAACTAAAATATCATTTCTTGAGTTATAATGTAACTTCCTGAAATTCATACTTATATACATGGGTTCTTCCCCCATAATGTTTTATTTAATGGTATTTTCACATCCCTTATGTTAAAAATTAAATTTAATTCAAATATTTTAGCTTTATGAATTTGTTTCTCAATAAGTATGTCATTGTTTGGAATAATTCCCTTTCTATTTGATAATGATTTCCCCTAGATGTCAATATTTTACCTTCCCAAATATGTTATACTTTATATTTGGAAACATTTTTATGTGTTATATAATATTATATTCATATATATCTTATCCTATTCTCAAAAATATGTTTTATTACACTTTTTATGATTTGTTTTTTCAAAAAACATATTTCCTAATATTGACAAGATATTTATTCCTTTCATGATAAAAAGTTTTATATTTCACTAAACATTCCATTTTTATAACCTTTATTTATATTTTAAAAGATATATTTTTTAATATAATTTTTAAATATAAATGTTTTCAAAAAAATTCAATGCACCTTTTCAACACTTTCTATTCAAATTGACTGTAATTGTGTCTTTTACTCTAAAGATAAAATACTTTCTAAAAAACTCTTTTATGTTTTTTTAATTTTTCACTTTATCTCCAATGTATTTACTACCTTAATGAAATTAGTAATATACTTTAATATTTTACCCTAAAATAATATTTTAGGGTGATTTAACTTTGGGTATCATCTATTTATATTATTGGGGTCAATTTTGGTGATTCCATCTAGAAATTTTATGAACCCCATTTTTAATTTCCCTAGGTTATTTATAATGTTATAAATGGTGATTTTCAATTTTTAAACATATATATTAAGTATTGATGGTTGTAATCGTATATCTCTCTATAAATAATTGGTAATGTTTTTATATCTCATGAGATAATGAAGTCTGGAAAATCCAAAATTTGATCACAATATATAGGGTGGACATGCTTGTATTTTTTCACAAACTTGAATGGTGTACATATATTAATTTTTTTAGAGCATACATGGTGTAAATTATTGGATTTTTTTCCAAAAACATAAAGGTTGGGAATAATTGGATTCTTTCAAAACCTACAAGTTAGAATTGTTGGATTTTTTTATAAATATGCAGGGTGTACATACTAGGATTTATTCATAAATTTAAGGGTGAGCATGAATGATTTTACTCAAAATATAATTTTTTAATATGATTATGTTATGTGACTTTGTTATAATTAATGGTCATGATTTTTATCTAATTATTCCTTAATCACATTCCAGAGTATATTTTTGATCATTAGAGTTAATATAGACTTATTTAATGTCTTATAAACAACTATATTATTCCATATTTTTTTAGAAGATACTTCTCCCTTAATAATATTCTATCATATTCTTATGATCTAACCCTTGATTATTTTTTAATTATTTTTTACACTTACTATGAATTTGATCTCACCCCTTTTTTATGTTTAAATTCCCTAGGTTATGAAAATGAGTATAAATTATGAAAAAACAAGAAGGGAGTCTCATGTGGATCAATTATGGAGAAATGTCCATGTGTATCATAAAAAATATTCATATATAGATGAACAAAAAATACACTAAATGTTATATTCATGGGATTGATTGATTGTTTTCAATATGAAATGTTTATCTTTCATAAATGATGTCAAATAAATATAGGTTCATCTCACTTTGTATCATGTTAGTGTTTAAAAAGAAGATTTCATTGGGGAAGACATCATAGGAGTGAGTTTTCATATTCATATGACCATTTTCTATTATTTTACTGGACATTATCATAATATATGTAATTGTTGTATTTTTTTGTATCCAGGATCATGAAAATAAATCTATGAAAGGTGTGTCCCTAGGATCTCCCAACAAATCATATTTGGGATAAATAGTTGCATTGTCTTACCAAAGACAGTGAGGTGCATATCTCCATAGAGGTTATTCCTTTTTTTAAGGGTCCCTAAAATTCTTCCACTAGTAATATATAATTAAAATTTAAATTAATAAATATGTTAAATTGGGGAGAATATCAAACCTATAGATTTTGGAATGTTTTTTCTCTAACTTAATACAACGTTTGGTATCTTTTTCTACATGAAACCCCCCACTAAAATGACCTAAAACATATTACATGAATATTAATAACAAAATTTATTAATAATAAAACATATAGTAATTAAAAATATTATAATCAATTATAAATTCATAAAAAAAATAGGATTAAGAATACATATAGTTTTAAAATCACATTTTTTAACAAAAGAAATTTTTCTTTATATATTGTACGTAAAAGATAAATTTATGAATTTTATAATTTTAATTTTAAAAAAATAAATTAATTTTTCAATCGATATTTCCAAAATTAAATTATAGTGATTTTTATATTTTTATAAAATAACTTATTTTTTGGTGAATAGTGGAAAATACACTTTTTACGGAAACTGTTGTACTTATTACTACATCAAGAAGATAATATAAATTATAAAGTTATAAAACATTTTTCATTATTAAATATGTATTTATGGAGTGAAATTATTTATTATAAAAAAATAGTTAAATTTAGAAAACCTATGATTAAATTTTTAACGGCTTAATAAGTTTTCAAATAATAAAATATTTTTTGATTTTTTATTTCAATTAAATATTATTATGAAAAACATTATAATTTTATTGATTTTCAACCCAAATAAATATTATATTTTTTATAAAAAACTAATTTATTTCATGAAAATAAATAACATTAATAATTTTAACCAATTCAAAAAAATAATCCTAAAAACAATATTTTTCTTAAACACTGTTTTTACGCACTATATGCCTTTATTTAGAAATTAAAATTACTCAACATATTTTTCACCCCTATCCTAGACTCTATTTCCAATGGGGTTTATTCATGGAACTTAAAACACCCAATGGCACATGCATCCTTGATATGGAAAAGTTTTCCAATGGTTTTTGGTCACAGAAAATTTGGTCAATGATTCTTAGGGACTCTCATTGTTTGAAAGGATGGGAGGTCGATCTCATCACACCCTTTTTGCGGGAATTGTTGCATACTATGGAAACTCTCTAATAGATTTAATTCATATTATTGAATCTATCATAAAGTATAAAATAATGTTGGTCACCCTTTTTATATTTAAAAAATCATGTATATATGGGGGAGTAACCATATATATGTATCAAATGTTCTCCATCATTGGAATGATTCATTTGAATATGAGGTTCCACTTTGAGAGATCCATCTATATGTATCAGTGGTTATCCATCCAATATAGTTACTACTTTCTTATGTATTACATTAAATAATATTGATTTAAAGCTTGATAACTTTTAATTATAGAGTTTATTATCATCTATGGAGGTGGTTGGAGTTTTGATGTTGGTATTGGGATCAAGATAAGGGCTTCTTGTGTATCCTCATGAGAGGAACCAGAACCCACATTGTTCTGTGACACTGCATATGACATGTTATACCTTTTAGGGTCATGTTACAAGGATCATACCATGTATTTTAATGTTATGTGATAAGTACATCTAGGTAAAAGTTTCCTTATGAAAGTTGGTGTGGGACTTAATAATTAAACTCCCTTGATGGTTGATCTGGCAGTGAATATATCATTGTGATAAGATTACCCGCACTGGGAATATAGACCAATGAGGATTAGGTGAAAATGAAATATAATGAATATATCATTCCAGTGGTGGAATGATATTACTAATAATATATCCCAATAAAGATGATGATGGATTTAAGGTGTTGGGTTTGAACCTAGAGGAGGCTTCCTACATATCTCATGAGCATAAGAATCAAATACCAGGTAGTTTGATAGGGGTTGGGGCTTACACCTATGAGGGTGGACAATTAGTATATTTGATTTTGCTAGTGATGCGATCCCCACTAAACTTTAAGCCCAAATGAGGTATGATTTGTGTGAGAAATAATAGGAATTTTAAGATATGGAACTTTTAATAATATACTTTGTATCTTAGTGTAAAAGGGTTTGGGTTGGGAAGGTAGGAGATATCCTGCAAGAAAGATGAGGGGTTTACTCTAGGCGGGATACCTAGTTCCTAGTTTCAAATAGGAGAGAAGGATACACCACTATCCCTTGTAAAAGGTAAAATTAATTGGCTCCCCTCATATTTATAAAAATGGATGTCCCTAACATTGCCTCTAAGGTTGGGGTCCCCATTATAGAGGGTATTTATAATTTTATACATCTCAAGGAACCTACCTATTAGGTCGGTTATGTGTGGGATATCTTTGACTAAGGGAATGAAAAATTGAAGGGGAGACACACCGGTGTGCCCTATTCTATGATCAAGAAAATTTGGGGGCTTAGTGGAGGTTTTGATTTTGTCTCAATCAGATCATTGGTGGTATAAGAGAGAGGGCACAGGGGGTGATTTTCCCAAGTGATTCCTGGGGAAGTTAGGTTGGACCTCACAAAGGTGATACATTTCTTAGATGAATGGTTTTTCACCCAGGTGATACCTAAGTGGCCTAGGAGGTACCTCATACAAGTTATATGTGTGAGAGATAGAAGGTACCTCACCCAGGTGCTACTTGGGTGTTCTAGGACAAACATCTATGGAGAAGAAAAACCTAGGCAACCACACTTCGTGGAGGTCTTATTCTGATCCCAAAGGGTCTCCTTGTGTATCATGTAAGATTGGTACTCATGTTTTTATCCAATGAAGTGTCCTTAATCCTAGTGTGTTTGGACTAGGGAGTAATGGTTCCTCATATAGGTCCTTGGTGTTTTAGTCCTTTGAGGAACTATATTCTATTAAATATTTCTAAATCCCTCTTATTCTATAATATTTGGAAAGAAATCAAAGGGTTTAGAGTACTTTTGAAAGAGACTCGAGAGATAAGATCATTGAGTTGTCACTTCATCTTTTAGTCATATCAAATGAGGATCCCAAGGTTATTATATATAGGAAAACCTTGGACCCTGGGAAAAGGATGTTTTTCACACAACCCATTCACACAGGTTATCCATTCTAGTCGGTGGTTCCTCATATAGGGTCTTTCTCACAGCAGTGTGGTGTGCATGCTTGGTCACATAGCATTTTCATGTAGGGTTGGTCATACATGTGTTCTACATATATTGTTTTAAGTGGGTGTGGAACAATTATGGGACTTGTGATGGATTGATGAATAATTTGTATGAAGAACTATCACATGAAATCTAATTCCTTTATCAAAATTTAAAACATTTGATGACTATAAATTTTGATATATAGGTCTATTTGGGGTCTAAAATTAGTCAAATATAATTATATTAATTGAAATAAACCCCTATATATGGTGTTTAAAAGAAATTAGAATGTTTTATAATGAAAAAAAAGTTCCAAAAAGACACTCAAAAATTCTATTTAAGGCATCAACACCTTTTGTTATAAATTTGAAAAATATGAGGCCTATTATTGGATGGAGGTTCTCACCACCATAATGGAAAAAATTTCATATAAATATCTATACCTTGATTTATGAGTAGTCCTATGGTACATGGAGATTTATCCTAATTATTCGTCTAGAATAGAGACACATTTACACTCAAACTCGACATATGTTATCTAAGGGGGTCTAGTATCATCAGTCGTGTGATAAATCATGTGGAATATTTTTTTTATTCCCAAAAATCCCCCCCCCCATTGAATTGGATTCATTAATAATGAAAATAATCTAATTCTAAAGTAAATGTTGTGAACTTTAATGCATTACTAAAGAATCATCTGGGCATTTAATTTCTCTCACTGGTGGGAGACCGCTCTATCTTTTTTCCTTGGCCTAAGAACCTATCTATCATAGTTTGGTTTTTTTAAGGGTCACAGGATAGACATTACAAAAATTATGTATTTTTTTAACTTCCCTAACTTTTCCTAAGTCTGATACAAAGAAGACATAGAGGGAAGGACTCTGATTTTTTTAGGTGCCATTTTTAGGTTTTAGAACTGACAAATTTTTTTTCTTTTGAATTTAAATTGACCAATTGCTCCTAGATTATGAATATTTCATGTCTAATGAGACGAGACATAACATTTTCCCAAGGTAACCTTTTGTGGGATTTCTTTATAGTGAGTACTATATCTCTTTCCAATTTAAGTTTAGATTAATTCATGCCAGACTAATGAAAATGATTCATATAAAGATTAAAGGGTATTATTATAAAGAAAAAGTTGTCTCTAGTTAAATATATACATTTAGAGTAAAAATTATGTAGATCTATATTAGGAGTAGTAAGCCTAGTCATAATAGAGGTTCCCTTTAGAGTTGAATATCGTTGTCACTAATAGTGAGGGAATGCATATAGATATTTGAATTTCCCAATACACAATTATGTGGTTCTTGAAAAGGATATGTATGATAATGAATGAAGAATTTACATTGACCTTATCCAAGGATGAAAAACTCCCTATACCATTTTAACTTATATATGAGGAAGGGTAATTTGGTTTCTATCTAGAGGTTGAAAAGGATGTAACCCCAAAAATACTTATAATCTTCTTCCTAGATCAATTTTGTTTCTGGGAATGAAGGAAAACACACTTTTTGTAGTTTGGAGAAGAATTAAGGGTCTAAGAATCACTCTGTATCTCATTGAAATGAGAATCAGTCCACATGTAGTTATATAATTGAGGTTCCCAACATAGATCTGACTCATATGTAAGGAAATACTACATCGAGGAAGCCACTATGGTCATTTTATGTTCATTTTGGATGAACAAATGATTACCTGGATTTGTTTATTGAATGGTTTAGTCACATGACCTATAATAATCACCTAAAGCCTCTAAAATGACATGACTAATGATTTATGTGAGAAATAAGATAATTCAGGGAGTTGTTCATGTTGTTATAGAACTTCGATTAGGAGTTTCTTACCATGGGTACCACTTGGTTGACCATATTATGGTAATCCGGGCAAGAATTGTTTAACATTTTTTTATCATAATGGGTGAAACTTTTAAGCAATGATCTTGGGGTTCTCATACTTGAAGAAATGGTATGGTGAATGTATATAATGAAAGAATGGTAACCATGTTCAAAATGAGGATTCTACTATGATGTTTTAGGGAGAACAAAGATATAAGGATCTTCTCCTGAGGGAGAAGTTGACTGCAGTTGAAATTTCCTGATAGGGGAACACATTATGTAGAGTTTTATTAGGCGTAGTATACATTGTTAAGAAAATTGGTTCCCTTTAGAGTTGAATACCATTTTCTCCAATAGAATGAGAATGCTTATGAGGATCTAAATTTAAATGGAAAGAAGTATTATTTGTGAAAGGAAGTTCCTTGAGTATTAAAGGATAATTTTTATTCATATTTTCCAAGAATGAGTATAATGTAGAACAAATAGATCTGAATCATGCATAAGGGGAGGAACAACTTCCCTAGTCACAAGTTTGCAAAATAGGGAATCCATGTTAGAATTTCTTTTATAGATCAAGGTCCTATATAGGAGAAGGGAGAATATTTTTTTAATATTTATATTGTGGATGGGACTATGATTTGAGATCTAGGTATCGCTATGTATCCAATAGTAATAGGAATCAAACCACGCATTTTTCTAAGGTAAATAATTTTCCTAATATCGATCAAGTTCTTTTGTAGAGAGAGGGGAATTTTTTTGAATATTGGTTCATGAATGAAAACAAAACCCACGATAAAATCTCATTTGAATATCCAGATCATACATAAGGGAGTGGGGGTAATTTTTTTTGTTTGGTGGCTAGACTAAGATATATAATCCAGGTTTCACTACGTATATAATCAATGTGATAATCATACACACTTTGTTCTAAAATTTAGCTATTCTTAAGATGCATTCGACTGTGGTGTTAACATCATGTGGTAAGAATACTCATCTAATAAAAGGATTAAAATCAAGGGATGATGTGGGGATTATGAATTTAATCTTTCTAGATGTTTATGGTATCATCTCATGTGAGACATCATGTGTTCATTTCATGATGATTCCTAGGCCTTCTACCAGGGGTATCCTTTGCTTGGTACATAGGGTAAGCTTGTATTTTAATGTCATGTGTTGAAGTCATTGTTGTAAATTTTAACATCTTATTACAAGGATGGTATGATCCCTGACTTTTATGGTCTTATGAAAATGACCCCTTCGTGTAGTTTAATTTCATTCGGTATGGATGAGATATACAAAGGTTAGTATCATGCAGTCCGGATGTTGGATACTCGATGTAATGAAAAATCATGAGGTCATTCATCATAAAAATGACTTATAAATGATACACACAGAGTTTATGTATCAGGCTATTAGATCGTGAGGTGAATCTAAAACGGAGGGAGGCCCCTACCGATATTCATAATCCCGTGTGATTTATGCTTGGTGTGATAGACAATAAATGGATAGGGTTTATCTTGTCACAAAGGGGAGATTAAAATAATGTTTATAATGAAAAATAACATTACCAAGATCGTATTAATTCTAAGGTTAGGACAAAGGAGAATTAGGATTTACATCATGGAATGGGGGACCTCAACCATGTAATTTAATGTCTTATGGTAGGTATTCATAATGAACCTTTTTGTATCTTGCGTTTAGGAATAGTGGTAATTCCATTTAAATTTTTCTGATAAGGACATCTATGCATTTTATAGAAATGTAAAGAAGACTATATGTCATTGATCACATCAAATATTTCTTGAGAAACCTTCCATTTGTGGGGTTATAGTATATATATTGTCTATAGTAATTAATGAATATATACCATTAGAGTATACCATAAGGAAAATAAAATTCTGCTACCATTTCAGTTCAAGATTTGGAGGTTTTTTCCTAGGTATCATTAGAGATCTGAAATAAAAAACAAGTTCTCCTTGGTGGAATGACTTAAGTTGATATTTTTTATTAAAGTTTCATGTTATTCGATTTTGATGAACCTCTAAATAATGTAAGGTATGCATTCTCTTCTCATAGAGCCTTTCCAATTCTTATAACCATTTTTAGGGAAGTACATTTATTGATAAGTTTTAGCAACATAGGACTCTCATACATGGATATTATATCATTTTATATGAATATTCATTACATTACAAAAATAAATTCTTGTGGACCATAATATTTTTTGATTTTGGAAATATGGAACACAATCTTCTTAAATCCTAAGATATCTTCAATGTCTCCATTTAAGATCTTATTATTAACTACACTTCATATACATAACCTAATTAAAAACATTCTACATAACCTAGGGAAAGGAAACATATGAAATGGTGAGCTCAGGTTCTTAGTAAGGGTTATTAATGGAGATATGTAAGCATGACATAAATGTAATATTGTGAAAACATTATCATAACCTTTGAAAACCATACCCTGCATATAAAATATCATAATATTGATTCATGGCATAAAAATGATATTTTATAAGATGTGAATCATAAGGGAATAAAATTAAATTAGTAATTAGAGTATAAGATTAGTATAA
Organism: Viscum album; assembly: GCA_963277665.1. NCBI lineage: Eukaryota > Viridiplantae > Streptophyta > Magnoliopsida > Santalales > Viscaceae > Viscum > Viscum album. The sequence continues at coordinate 1,236,547,037 of OY728150.1, forward strand.
TACATGGATTTTTGGTAGACACGTTAGCATAAAAATCCATTTCATTAGTAGTTAAGGGTTATTTCCAAAAATTATCAAGGCACTCCATGGGTGGATACACCTCTTCGGTGGGAAACACAACCAACCCCAATGGAATACATTTCCTCATAGTGTAGTGGGTTAACTATACAAAACATCATAACAATCAATCTTTACTCCTAATACCATTATATCATATAAAGTCCCTTACTGAACCAGATTCACTCCCCATTCATGTCCTGTTGATCTCATTAGATATAAATCTTAACCCAATTCATTTTAGGATGATATAGGTCTCATCCATCTCATTATGAAATCCATATTTATTTGTGCCACAAGATCATAAAACAGTCATCATATCATAACCCGTGAAATGAAATGGGTTTCATAAAAATTTCATCATGTCATAACCTATGTAAAATAGATAGGTTTCATAATCATTTCATTATTTCATCATATCATAAGACATGGAGAATTGAGATGGATTAAAAATAATATTCTCATGGTATAACCAGTAGCAGAGACGAGAGTTTCATAAAAATCATGTCATCGTAAATATAAACTATTCAGAGAAAGAATAAGAATGTTATATTTGGATAATATCCCTAATAAGGCATAGTTAACATCAAAAAATTCAGCATAGATGGAAAATTATTTTTAATGATCATTTAGAAGATTTATTGAGGAAAATATCATTTCAAATTTGAAATAAATTAAACCTAAAAAAATTTAAAAAAAATTTCTTTGAAAATAACATTAAAAACATATAATGTAATCTTTAAATAAAATAATGGTCATGATGATGGGGTTTTTTTTCATACACATTAAAACAAATATTCCTTTCACATTTTGGTCAAATCCAAATGGTAATTATTTGTAATATGTCATCAAAATTACATTCAAAACATTTTTTTATAAGAAAAACATCATTGAAAATGTCATATAAAATTTTTACATGAAAAATAAATAAAATAAAAACATTTTTATAATACAAGGTTTTGGAAGAAAATGGATTTTCGACCAAAGAGTTAAATAAATACGAATTTTATTAAAATATTTTTCTTAGTTATTTTAAGTTACATAGAATTGAAAAATAGTACTATTAATTGTAAATATCATGAAAAAACATATGAGAATAAATTTCATTAATTTTATGATAGATTAATCATATGATTTTATTATTGTAAATATAATCATAAATAATCTTGATAAACTATATGATTGTAACATAAAATATTTACCACTTCAATGAAATTGAAAGGTAAGACCCATGAAGAAATATCAATAAATTAAATGTAAAATAACATGATGATAAATAAACTAATTATATTATATGTAAAATTAGAGGTATATACATCGCAAAAAATAAGATAGGTTCATAACATAATCACAGGCCTAGAAGAATGAAAATTGAGATAAAAATTCAATATCGATTTGTTAACTTTTGAATCATAAGCCCAATGAAAGAGGGATAAAAAAATGGATATATAAATACAAATAAGTTTCATGATAAGAATCATAAAATTCATTCATTAATAGTATATACACCACATAAAGGGAACATGTGGTGAATATGGAATTTTTCTCACAAAAAATAAAAGTAAGATGACAATATCTTCCCTTAAGTATCAACTTCATTTATACACATTTGATCCTTCTGTATAATAAATATTAGTTTATAATAAATCTATTAAGGAATAATACTTATATATATCATACCATATATGTTTTACATATTACCATTTACTACCCTTTTATTAACAATTCCTTGTTAAAATCATGTTTTGGGTCAAAACAACATCCTAACAATTCCATATTATTTATTTTCAATTAATAGCTTTTATAGATGAGTGATAAACTCACAAATTTCAAAACACCAAATAAATAATTCAAAAAGAATAAATCACCAGCTATATTCAAAAAACACAAAAGATTCAAAAAATCAAAATCAATAAGTTCAAATTAAATTAAGGTATACATCAAATCTTTGGGCCTCAAACCACCTAGAGCTTCCCACCCTCGAGGAAAATCACCTTCCCAAATATGCATCACTACATCATCACGTCAAACATCCATCATGGAACTAAAACTGATCCCATAAAAATCAATCAACCATTAATGAGGATTAATTCACAACAATGTTAGAACCACCATTTCCAAATATAAAATTTCAAGGAAATGAAAATACACCAGAACACTGCCACTATGATATCTGGATAGTCAGTGAGAACCTCTCACCAGAATCCATCATCACCACCATTCATATATCATCATCACCAAAATTATGGAACCACTATTAATAAAATAGGCATTAACCCCCCCCCCCCCCCCCAAGGAATTTAAACATAACGCAAAAAAAAATACCACAACCATGAAAGGGGAAAGGTGGAATAGAGTGGTAAAAGGACATGGTATAGTAAACTAGAGAGCATTCGCCTTAAAACCTACAACCTTCACTATCCAAAAAACCCTAAAACTCTAAAATTATTTCCCAAAAATGGGTTCTTGTATAGTGGTTAACTTAACAAGGGTAGAGGAGGATCACCGATGAGAAAGAACATGATGGGAGACTCGATATCCATCGTAAAGAAACCTAAAAAACATGAATTTGAGAAGCAAAATGAATGGGTTTGTCACAAAAGACCAAAATATTGGTAAATTAGACAAAAAACCCATTATATTCCACAAATAATCCTAAATTTTCTGAGTTTCATTGAGTTAAACCAATATATGGTTTATTTATGATGGTTCCAGTGAAAAGGGAAATGGATGCAGCAGTTCAGGCCCAGGAAGAAGTAATAGAACTCAATAACACCAATCAAGATTAGCGATGAATCCAGAGAATGAGATGAACTAAAAAAGAGGAAAAAAGGGGACCAGTGTGATAATGTAGGATTATAATTCAGATAAACTGCTCATTGTGAGGGAGAGACTAAGAGGAAGGGAGTGGTGGTGCTGGGAAGGAACCCTAGTGCTCATAAAAACTTTGTTTTTCAGGTATGTTTTGATTTTTATTTCTAGTACTCTTAATTTTATCACTATTCCATAATATATAGAATAATAATAACCAACTAATTATGAAATTTATACAAAAATTATATTTTTAAGACTAATAATTAATGATGGTTTAAAAAATTAAATATGTTATCATAACAAAGATGATAGGTCGTAAGTATGCATGAGTAATTTTCCATTTTTTAACGATCATTTTAGAGAGAATGTAAGTAATATATTATATTTATATAATGATTTTAATATAATAAATAATATATTAATTATTTAAATATACTTACAAATATCATCCATGTGGTGTGGTGATGAAAACAGAGTCACGTTGCTTGGTGAAGGTGGTAGTCCACACATACATGATTGAAAATTTAGAGTTTCATTGAGTGAAAAGGTATGAATTAAAATGATATATTATATTTTCAGAATGAAAAATATTTTCTTAATATCATAATTATTTCATTTATATCCTATATATTTACCTTTATTATCTTCCATTTACGTTTTATTAAAAATTAATCACATCGCTTTGTGATCGGGTAGCCCACTGTACACATGAGCGACATTATCGTATCCCTGATGAATGGAAAGTAAAAATTGTATATATTATATAATGAAAAAATGGGTATAATTATGTTATAAATATCATATATATATATATATATACATTATATCCATCATCATACCCAACTATGAGGGGTGGTAATGGGAAAATGAATGACATCGATTCGTGAGGTAGTAGTCCGCCGTACACATGAATGATTATTTCATATATCATTTGTTGAAAGTGAAGATTTTTTATGTAATTTCATTAAACAAATATATCAATATATATAATATAACAAGGTTATTATATCATCATTATCTAATAATAATAAAGGGGTGGAGGATGAAATAAAATAAAAACACTCATTGAATAATGTTTCCTCTTCTTCGGGTAACCTCCTTAGGTTTGCACCAAAATCCTTCATAGGTGGGATTTATGCCAAAAATATTTCTTCTAGGATGAGAGTATGAAATTTGTAATGTAATTATTTAAGGTATTATAATAAAAAAATGGTTTTAAGTTTTCCAAGAGAGATGATAGGTTATGGCCCTTTATAAATGAGGTGAGTGGAAAACTAATAATATTTTGAAACAAAAAAGTTATACCCACATTTTAATCATGACACACAACTAAAAATGGATAATTATATAGACTTAAAAATTTTAGGTAATAAATATTTTCAAAAATTATATTTTATAAAAAAATTGTCTTTTAAACACCTATCTATTTATTTTAAACCCCCGATAAAACAATTTTTACCTAAACAATGGTAATTATTTCCCAATGTTTTCACTATTAATTTTAATAAAAAATTATGTTGAACTTATTAGATAATATAAATTATTCAGATTCAAAATATTGAATCCATTTTTCCAAACTAAATTCATCAAAGTGGAATATTTTAATTTAAAATTAATCACACGTGTGTGACGAGAAATCGGGTCTTCAAAGAGAAAATGTTCAAAAGATTACAATGTTTTTATATCCATTTTCAGTATGGAATTGAATAAAATGACTTATACTGGATTAGTAGATTTATAATTTAACTAATTTCACTTTAAAATCAATTAAAAATATACTTTAACTTTATAAATAATTTAAATGAAAAGGCAATTTTCAATAAAAATTAAATATTTTTCACTATTCATAAAAAAACTAGTCTTTTTAGAAAATTATCCAAACATCACCCGAATATTTTTTTGATATACTTATTTAAAAATGTAATTTATTTTTTTTAAAAAAATTTTAAATGTTTCAAAAAAATTAAAAATGATTGTGCAAAAGGCTACAAATAATTTTTTAAGCATAAAATTATATTTATTATTATCTCTTATTTAAAGAAGACATAAAATGATTTTTAAATTTTTTATTGAATATTTAATATATAAATTTAAATAAAATAATTAAAAAATCGATTTGATTAATTTATTTATGGGATAAAAATTTCATAAAAATTGTTTTTCAAAAAAATTCTTTTATTTTTAAATAGTTTTTTGTTTTCAGTTTTAATTAGTTGGTCACCAAATAATTAATTTTATATACATGTATAAAATATATATTTTTATAATTGAGTTAATCTGATTGATACCCACAATTATAATATATTGTATAAAAATATCATACTAAATAATCATACATTAATAATATGTCATGATTCGTTTGAACTTTGTGTTTCATGTAACACAATATAAGATCATTTTTGTGTTTAATGGAAAATATCAAAAAGATTAAACTACTCTAAAAAATATATACTTTATAAAATATCATGGTGTTACATTCAAACCCCCTTACAATGTATTTTTATCTCAAAACCTTTCTTGGTCATCAAAGGTGTAACATTTAAAACATCCTTTATTTGAACCCACATCATAAAAATGAAAAATAAATATTACCATAAAAAGGGGAAGTTGTAAACATTAAGGTTACCTAAATAACTCATAACTAGGTTTCTATATAATAGAAAATGTATAGGAATTGGTGGTTTGGACATTGAAAAAAATTGTAAATACTTATAGAAAGTTATATTGATCGTTGATCACAAGAAAGTGGGTGATCTAGAGAAGGATAACGACCATAAAACCATAAACCAAAGTGGTAAAAAAATGTCATTAATATAATAGAAATTTTGAAAAAAGGAAAAATAATATTGCAATGTCCTTTTCCTAATTTTTAATAATTTATGTGATAAAATATACTTAATTTATTTTATTCCATTTCATAAGAAAAATATCCCCCTTTGGTTATGCCTTGATCAATTTCCACTTCATCTCTTTCTCTAAGAAGTATAGGTAATTTTTTTATTCATGAATCGCTAAGAAATCATAAGCTCTATAAATGTAATGATAATTTATTTTTTCTATCTTCAGTTATCATTACAAAAAAATGGTTATCAAAGGTTATCCAAAATGAATTAATATTCATATAGTGAAGTAATACATTAATTTATAAAACCCCATTCAATGTAAAACATAAACCATTCAATAAATTGTTAACATTATAACCCTTAAAAATTATAAATTTATAAATAAGGTAACTAAATTTATCAAAATCTATTTATCATTAATCCCTGAAATATTTTAATGTGACTCTTGATATTAACATACAAAATTCTTAAATTCCTTAGTCATATACTTTCTTGAATCACAGTAATAAAATAATTTCAATAAAAAATTAATAAAAACATACACACTTCCTCATTACTTGAATAAAATCATAAATTATTGAATATATTCTATAAATAAAATAATTCTATAAATTCCATCAATGATAACGTTAACCAATTTTTCTATAAAACATTAATCAGTTTAAAGGTCATCAATAATAGATAGTTTACTTTATCTATGTAAATCACCACTTTATCCAAACATCCTTATCTCAACATCCAAAAAATATTAAGGGTTATCTTTCCATAATAAAAATAACACCTTTCCATTAAATAACGTTTCTCTTCCATCGGTATCATTTAATATATTTTTTAAAATCATTAATGAAAAACTTATACAGAACCATCCTTATATATTTCATGATTCAAATAACATAATTCTAAAATTAAAATACATAAACACTACAATTAACTTCCTTTTGAAAGTGATTCAGAAAAGAACCATAATAGTTGAGTTCCTTTTGAAACTTGTAATGCATTATTCTTAATTCTTAAAAGATATAAAATGTCTCCCATAAATATATTCTCGTTAAGTACTATCCATAGACATATCCTACTTAAAACCCTTTATCATAACCTAGGGAAATGAAATATAATAAGGGGATAGCTTAAATGATCAATAAGGGTAAACAAGGGAGATATGTATGAATAACCTAAAAACGGGTCTGATAACATGGTCATAACATTTTAAAACAATAACCTTTAGATAAAATATCATAATTTTGAGTCATGAAAAAAAGATTTGTAGTTTTTAAGACATTAATAATAAGTAAATCAAAGAACATGATCCATTAGATCATAAAATTGGAATAATACATGGATATTTGGCATACACATAAACATTGAAAATTATTTATTTAGTATGCAAAGATCATTGAAAATGATTATCAAGTCATTCCAAGGGTAGCTACACCTCTCGGGAAAGACACACCATTATCCCATGTGGAATCCCTTTCCACGTAGTGGAATAGGTTCACTCTCGAACCCATAATAGTAGGAAATTTTCACTACCAAGACTATCAGAGCAGAAAAAATCCCCTTGTTGAACATGTTTTACTCCCTATTTTAGTTCTATCAATCTTATGAGATTTAATATTTACCCAATGCATTGAAGAGAGATATAGGTCCCACCCATATCATAATGAAAACCATATTTATGTGTTCCATAATATCACAGAAGATTAATCATATCATAACCCATGAAATGAAATGTGTTTCATAAAAATTTCATCATATCCTAACTTGTGGAAAATAGATAGGTTTCATAATCATATAATAATTTCATCATACCATAATCCATGTAAAAAAGAGCATGTTTCATAATTATTTTGTCATGGAATAACCCGTGGAAGAGAAACTAGTTTACTAAAAACCATTTCATCATAAACATAAACTATTTGGTGAATGAATAATAATATAATTATTGGATCATATCCCAAGTAAGGCATAGGTAACATCAATACACTTCATCTTATATGTAAAATAATTTTGAACGATCATTTAAAATACTTCTTGGGTTAAATTTCCTTTCTTATTTGAAAAAAATATTTTAAAAATAAAAAAAATAAAATATTTTTATTTGAAAATAACACTGAAAAAATATAAATTAATCACAAAAGAAAATAATTTTGATAATGTCGAAAAGTTTTTTTCATGTTTTACATGTTAAAACAATGATTACTTTCATATTTTTGATAAAATCTAAATGGGAATTATTTGGAAAATTTAATGAAGCTTTATTAAAAAAACATTTTTATTATAAGTAAAACATGTGTAAAAATATGTTTTAAAAATATTAGGATAATAATAAGAAATTGGAAAAAATTAAGAAAACATTGTCTTGAATAAAAATTATTTTCAACTGAAGAGAGAAACAAACTTAGATTTTCTTAAAAACATTTTTCTAAGCTATTTTAAGTTTCAAAGAGTGAAAAAAAAGGTTTTATTACATTAAAATGTAGTGATTAACTATATGAGAATAATATTAATGAGTTTCTTGATATATTGATCATAATATTTTATCATTTAAACATAATAATAAATAATCTCGATAAACAATGAGATTGTAACATAAAAACTTTACCACTTTGGTAATATTGAACCATAAGCCCTATGAAGGAATGTAATTAAATGAAAAATAAAATATCATGAGTATAAAAAAATTCATGATATTATTAATCAAATGGTATTTATATACACCTCATAAAATAATATACGTGAATAGCATAGTCATATCTCTCAAAGAAGTAAAATTGAGACAAAAATCCCTTACCGATTTGTTAACATTTGAACTGTAAACCCCATGAAAGAGGGATAATAAAATGGATATGTAAATACGAATAATTTTCATGATAATAATAATAATATTAATTCATGTTAAGTACATATATTATATAAAATAAACCTTTTGTGAAAATAAAATTTTTCTCACTGAAAATAAAAGTGAGATGAAAATCCCTTACCTTAAGTCTCAACTTCTTTTTTACACATTTGAACCTCGTGTATAATAAATTTATGTTTATTATATGTATTTTAAAGAAAAAATATTTTATATATCACACCATAAATGATTTTCTTTTGACTATTTATTACACATTTATTAAAAATTCCCTACTAAAATTATGTTTTGAGTAATAACTACTTTATTTTTCATGTATGTTTTGATTTGTAAATTTGGCCCTATTTATTCAATCATGGTTAAATAATATCCATAATAAAAATTAGAAAATAATTATCAAATTTATACATAAATTATTCTTTTATGATCAATCATAAATTATTGTTTTGAAAAATATAGTATGTTACAATCATGGAGGCAGTAGGGTATACATACGCATGAGTAACATTTCAATTTTTTAATGATCATTATAGAAAGTAGGTAACTAATATATAAAATTTTAATAATTATAATAATATCATAAATAAAATATTATTTATTTAAATATACTTATATATATCATCCACACTATGTGGTGATGAAAAGAGATTCGCATTGCTTCGTGAAGGTGGTAGTCCATACATACATGAATAATGGTATCATCTCTCAGTGTCTGAAAAGGTAAGAAAGAAAGTGATATATTATATTTTAAGAATGATAAATATTTCCTGAATATCATAATTATATTATTTATATCACATATATTTATCCTTATTGTCTTCTATATCAACCATTAGTGAAAACGAATCCTGTCGCTTTGTGAGGTGGTAGCCTTCCATACACACGAGTGACATTATCGTATCCCCAATGGAATGGAATGTGAAAAGGGTATATATGATATAATGAAACCATAGGTATAACTATGTTATAAATATAATATAAATATTTTATATCTTTTATCATACCCACCCTTGTTGGGTGGTAATGTAAAAACAAATGACATCGGTTCGCGAGGGAGTAATCTATCGTACACACAAATGATGATTTAGTAACCAATTTCATGGAAGTGGATATAGTTTTAGATCATGAAATTAAGATAAAAACATCTAATTATATGGAATATAATTATTATTTTATATCATTATGGCCTAATAATAATTTAATTAGGTGGATGAAGAAATAATATAAAAACAAAAATTGAAGAACATTACCTCTTCTTCGGGTAACCTACTTAGGTTTTCACCAAAAGCCTAGTTAGGTTGTATTTATGAATAATGTAATGTTTATATGATGATATTAGGTAATTTTTTAAGTTATTTGGTCAGATATTGGATTAACCAAAATGGTTTTAATGTTTGGGGAAGTGGAAAATTTTAATTTAAAATTAATCTCACAGACTTAATAACAAGGCAGGTTTTCAAAGAGAAAATGTTAAAATAATTACAGAGTTTTTAAATCCAATTTCTATATGTGATTAATTATAATTACCTAAATTGTGTTAATATTTATATAATTTAACTAATTGTACTCCAAAACAAATTTAAAATATAATTTAACTTTATAAATAATTTAAAAGAAAAGGCAGTTTTTAATTAAAATTCTAGTTTTTCACTATTAATCAAAAAATAATAATCTTTTTAGAAAATTATAAAAAATAAACACTCATATAATTTTAACATGATGATTTCAAAAAATAAATTTCTTTTTAAAATATTTTTTATCAAATTTTCAAAAATTATTTATAAAATAAATTCTCAAAAAGAAATAAATAAGTTTTTAAAGCATAAATTTGGATTTATTCATATCTATTTTCTAAAAACACATATGATGAATGTTACAATTTTTATTGAATATATACTAAATAATTTCCATTAAAATAATTCACCTAAATTTTTTTGATTAATTTATTGAGTAAAAACATGTTTTTTCATAAATATTATTTTTACAAAAAATATTTCCTTTGTTTAAAAAAAGTTTTGATTTTCATTTTTTATTGATTGGTCACCAAAAAGTTCATTTTATGTGATGGTGTAAACTATATTTTTCATCATTCAGTTAATATTATTCATACCCACAATAAAAATGTCTAGGTGATAAATATCATATTATATCATATGATTTTAATAATATGTCATGTTTTGTTTAAACTAAGTATTGTGTGTAACATAAGCTAAGATTAGTGTTGTGTGTAATACAAAATATCAAAAATGTTAAATTAATTTTGAAAAAAAATCATAAAATCACAAGGTGTTACATAATTGATCTCAAATAGAAAAAACATTGAATGTTGTACATCTATGTGTAGAAATTATTCTATTCCATATTCTAGTGAATTCATAATTGATTGTATGGAAATATTTATGGTAGTAAAATAGTCACACAAGGTGTGTAAAAATATTGATGGCCATTAATTCTTGTAATTTCCCAACATTTTTTGGAGTATGTTTGATAGGGTATTATTAAAAGCATTTATTATTCCATTTTTTCTACATGATAGTGAGATAAATGGAAGTATTTAATGGAATAATTATGATACATACCTTTCAATTTGAAATAATAAATTTTGGTTCTATGTCCTTAAATATTATGTGAGGGACACCAAATATAGTAATAGTAACAGACTTCACAAAATTGGTAATACTCTTTATCCCATCTTCTTTGAGAGGTGTCACCTCATCCCATTTGGAATTGAAATCAATAATAGTGAGGATATAATTAAATTACTTGGTTGTAGTGGGAGGGTATATTCCCATGACATCAATTTCCCCATATAGAAAACAAAGAAAAGTATTTTTTAGGGTGAAAAAATTTTATGGGTTAATGGATGAAGTTGGAATGAACTTCAAAAGAATGAATCATTTTTGTGAATTATATATAATCCTATTTCATTGAAGTCCATAAATACCCAAGCCTCCAGATTTGATGAGAAATCTTGGTTACTGAATGATGGGCACTGCATGTTCTAGAATTGATGTCTTTCATGATGGAAGCATTTTCTTCTCCATCAATACATCTACGGAGGACTCTATTAAAGTCCCATTTATAGAGTATATTTTAATGATATTAGTTTTCATAAAATATGAATTTTACATCCCAACATTTGATTTTTTTTTCTAGCTCTATCTGATAGAAGATTGTATCTTTTGATTTACTATAATATGGTAATCATCAAACCATTAATGGGATCATCTGGTTTGGGAATGGAATTAACATCATTGTTTTATTCAGTGATACTAAAAACAAATGGTAACACCATTTTGTGTTTTGAAATTTCAATGAACATTTAATCCATATATGGATCTTTTAAATCCATAGTTGTGTTTTATAATTAATCAGCCTAATAATTCTATAAACATAGTATATGAGTCAACTTTGGATCTGAGGGGAATTCTTTCATCAATGCATAGACCTAGTCGAGAATGGGGGGTCAACTCTTCTTTTCTAATTATCATAATCACCATTGACTTGATTTTCGAATTTTAATAACTTTTATCCTTTAAGTGGTCCATTAGTATATATTGAAATATTTTTAGGCTTCTAATGTGGTCCTGGTATTATGATTCATTGTTAGTATAGCCTTCTGAAAAAAGGAAGGAATAAGGAAGGATTTACTTTTTGAGAGAGACAAGAATGGATCACATGTTGACTCTATTGAGCCTAGGGACTTCTATCCTCTTTCTTATTGGGATTTTAAAAAGCGCCATCAAAATACATCTCCCATATATAGGTAGGGTCTTGGATAGAGAAAATTTCTTCATCCAACAATTCAATATTCATAAATGTTTTCTAAATATTGATTATCTAAGATAAAATATGATAAATATTTCCCTTTTGACACCCTCTAAGGTATATTCCAAATATAGAACTGCTTCATTGTGACTACCCATCGATCCAACCATCTATTAAACATCAGATGGTGGAGGATATATTTTATTCTCTCATTCTGATAATTCAAATTGAACTCGTGGTGTTATAAGTTGTGCCGCAGTTTCTGAACTATAAATATTAACACCAGATAGTTCTTCTCAATATCTATATGATGAATCTCAATTTTGAGTGTGGTTCAGCTGAGGTAATAGAGGATATTTTCATTCTTAATATCATAATTTTGTGTGAGTAAATAACTCATTGATCACACTAATATTATCACATACAAAATGAGTGGTCTTCCTTCAATATTGGTAGTTAGAACTAGTGAACTAATGAGATATTTCCGAAGACTATCAAACACCTCTTGGCAGTCGTCATTCCACTGATACGTGACCCCCTTTTTCATTAACATGGTAAAGGTTAGACATTATCCAAAAATATTCACTATATAGAGTCTAATGTAGTTAAGGTTTCCTTGTAGTCCTCTCATCTCATTAAGGTTTCAAGAAGGTTACATGTTAACTATATCCTTAATAATAATTGGATTAGCATTGATATATTTATTGTTTAATATAAATCCAAGAGAATTTCACGAGGTAACACAAAAATCACACATCAAGGGGTTCATTTTCAGGCAATGAAACTTTATCTTATTGAATATGATTTCGAGGTTAATAAGAGGATCATAATGGTCCTTGGATTTCACCACTAGATCATCAACATACCACTCAATACACTTTCCTAATAAAGGTTTGAAGATGTGATACATGGCATGTTTGTACATAGAACTAACATACTTTAGAAAAAAGGGAATTTCCCAATAGCAGTATACCCCATGGGGTACCCTAAAGGAAGTGTATTTATCATCTTTAGGAACCATTAAGATCTGGTTGTATCCTGGATAGACATTCATAAAGGAGAGAACTTGATAGTTGTACATTTCAACAATCAATTTTTTTTAATTGATAATAAGAAACCATCCTTTAGATAGTTCTATTAGAGATACTACAAATTGATACAGACTCTAATATTCCCAATATACTTCTTTCCTAAGACAATATTGGTAGTCCATATTAGGTACTAGACTTTCTGAATGAATTTTTCCTTGATTAGTTTATCAAATTTAGATTCTATATTGGAATAGTGATATGTATGAGTTCTCCTGACTACATGTTTGAAACCATGGTGATATTTTGGAAAACCTAGGTGGTGGGTGGCCACATTAAGATGGAGGCCTAGAATTTCTATATAATTATAGGAGAACACATCTCAGTGCTAATTTAAAAAATATTTATATACCTACTTTTCATTGGGGGATATGGTCGCAATGATTATTTTTATCCATATATTCTCTTTTGTACCTAGATTTTTTTTGTTGGACTTCATCAATGGTGAGAAGGCACCCTTTTTAAATGTTGGAGGAGAATCTTTGAGGTCATATTCTTCATCCTCATCCTCTTCCTATTCATCTTCCACTTCCTTTATGTCCACTTCATGATATATGGGTGATGAATTTGGATATTTAGAGTTAGAATATAGATAAATATTCTAAGATCCTAAGGTACAATTCTTTCATTTTTTTAATAGTGTTGTAATAATTACCTCAATTTTAACTAATGGAATTGGGGTCTACTAAAGTTTTGAGGATAGACCAAGGTAATTTTCACCTAAAGAATCACTACTAGTGGGAGGATTGGATATTTTTTCATTGTTTGAGGGTTCATCTAAGATGACTGATATCATTTGGTTTCATGAGTTTTTCCCAAATTCTGAACTCACATTTTCAATTTGGTTTATGGGAATCACATATTTATCCCCAATATTTTTAAATAGATTATAAGGTGTTATTTCTAGAATATTTTTAGCAATAACCTGAGTAACATAATTATTCATAGAGCTTTGAAAGATTCAAAGGGATATTTATCATCGTTTAACATCTTAATTTTCCTATTGATGTTATATTCAAGGAATTGGTGATATGATTAAGGGATCTCCATATGTTGGCGAAACCATGGACTTCCTGGTAAAAATTTAAAGGATGTATCCAGTTAGATGATCTAGACATCATAATAAGACACTAGTTCTCCTAAATGCATCCTATTCTTAATCCGTCCAATGGATTTTTATTCTCTCTTATCATACCCTTGAAGTGTTAAAGGATATGGGGATAATGTGTCATCATTGTGGCCTAACTAAAAAAAATTGGATAGGAATTAGATTTACCCATGATCCATTACGAATAAAATATTTTTGGATATAAACTTCTTCCAATCATCCAGATACATTTAAAGGTCTGATGTTTTGTTGAATAATAGAGTATACATCCTGCTTCCCAGATATTCGTTAATAAATTAATAGAATCCAAAATTGAGAGTTTGGCTGGAACTACCCTACACTATTTTTAGATTTCATATTTTTAAAACAAGGGTCTGTGGATATTTATAGAATTATGATCCCAATCTATCAATTTATGGTCCAATGTTCCTAGAGTAGAAAATTCTGGTTGTTGAATGGACGTTGAGGTCATTTCTTATATTGTTGGATTTGGTTGGATTAGCCTGACCACCTCTCTGAGCGGAAAAAAAATTTACAGGTGCCATCCAATGTTCCAAAATAATTTGTCTTAGAGGAATATTATTGGATATGGGTGAATTTTTTAGCTCTTAATGTACTTATTGAAAATTTTTACATGAGTTTCAGTAATAAAAAAAACACCTATGTAGGGAATGTGGTATGAAGATTGGGTCTGGCCATGACTACATCTTCCCCTACCCCCTCAACGTATATTTCCTCTATAGATGGTTCCTATATAATTTTTATTGAAATATTTTTTATAAATATAATCATAATTGTAAATGGAGACTATTGAATGTATGATCTTAATAGAAATGGTGAATAATTCTTCATCTGATGAGGATTTTTTTGGTGGGGAAATTCTGGTAGAACTGTTAAGTGGGAAGGTTTCTATACTCTTAGGAAAAGAGGCACAGAATCCAAGAGAGGTAGGACTGGATTCAGAATATTTATATGCTCATCCTTATATACTTGATTTTTCCTTCATTGGTTATAGAATATCTTGGAACATCAGATCCTGGAAAACTATAGTGCCAAAAAATTTAGTCCTACCATGGAAAAAGAAATTGGGGGCATAATTGGTTTTTTTAACTATACCATACGGATAACATGAGTTTGATTAATTGATTGTATTTTTGGTCATCCAATCATTGAAATTATGTTCACTCTTTTGGGTAACTTTATTCTATTTTTATTCTTCCTCTGTAATGGTAGTGGAAACACATGAAACATGTTATACTAGTTTTCCCAGCTTTAATTTCCCAGAATGAACCACATTTTATAGGATATATTTGATGATAGGGGAAGTCTTATAAGGTGTTAAAAAAATTATTGAAGGGTAAATAATTTGTGTGGTCATTGAGAGTAACTTGATAAATCCTATTAGGTTCTAGTAACATTAAAAAGTAATATTCCCTAGAAGCTAATAAGTAATCTAGAACCTGGTCATTATTAAAAAAAGTAAGATTTATTCTTTTGATATTCATGTTGTGAATGTGTTTGATTCTTTCTCTCATACTTATGGGTATTTTTTTATACTCCTTCCATTTAGTAGAAGGTACCATGAGAGATGGTATTTTAATTTAAGTAGGGGTCAGCATACGAGTGGGATTTAAGGTTATGGTCGTAGCATCCACTTTGCATGCCCTCTTTTATTAAGTAACCGGTTATGGCCTAGACTTGGATCTAATTTAAAAAAATGAATCTAACACCCATTTTGGAACTACATAATGGTCCTGAAATTTTCCTAGTTACTTTATTATGATAGTAAATGTTCACATATTTTCATAAAGTTTCTCAATTAAAATACCCAACAAGTACTCTTGAAGAAGATGCATGTTCATGGAGTAAGTCAAAATATTCCACCTATTTATAGAATATAAGACCCTTAGGATTTTTTATTTTTTCAAACTAGATAGTCTGAGGACAATACTCTTCTATAGTGTAGAGATGAATAGATATGGAAAATTCCGGTGGCAATCCTTTCACCATTTGATCTATATGGCTAGAAAACCAGTATACCAAACAAGGTTGGTCTCTCTAAGGACTGCATGAAACAACTATGTTTGGATACCTCTTACTGCTCAAGATTTACCTTCATGGGATAAAATTGTGACATAAATTTCATCAAATGTTGTTCTAAATCCCACGATCCATTGAATGTTGGAAATATAGTATTTTCGAAATTTGGTTGGGAAGAGTTTCATCCACCAATTCTAGGTAAGGATTCCTTTACAGTTATACCAGGTTAATTTAATCCATCCATAGCTTCCAATCGGTCTACCAATGACTCAATGGTGTCAACGAGATCTAGTGTGATGGATAGATAAGTAAGAGATTGAATTATAGGAACAATTTATTTTTCCAGATATGGGATATCTGCCTAAAATTTTATTTGATAACATGCATGGGATAACTTATGATGATTAATCTAACATAACTCTAGTTTTACCCCTAGTGGTTGGAATGGAATCCAATTATATTTTCTATTTTGGTTCCACATTGATTACATGTTCTAAATCCACTATCACTTGTATGATAATCCCTTCTTGTTGAGGAGTTCTAGTTAGGATGGATAGATGAGGCATCAATTCAATAACTCATCTAATAGGGATATTACCTCTTAGTAGATAAGAATTTAGTTTCTTTAAATCCTATATTTATATATTATGTTGAGAAAAACTCTCCCATAATTTACAAAGTTTAACACTTTTGGGTAAATTATGGGATGTATCCATGACTTTAACCTTTTCTATGGTTGAAGAAATTGAGGGAGAGGTAGTCAAGCATTTGTGGGAACCCACAAATTTTTCTTGAAATTTTTACTTATGGTTCATACATCTAATTCAATTAAATTAGTGTAGACAATGTTTTGAATAGATACATCTTCCTCTTATTCATATGCACATGATTCATGTTATATAGCATTAGTAGGGGTGATTATAATAACATTCCCTTATGCATAATGAATTTCAGGTGTCTTATTATCACTGGGATGCTAGGAGGATTTATTTCCTTGGGGGATCTACTGAAAGAGTCATGACCGTTTAGAGTTGTTGTACCCTTTATGGATCACTTTTGTTTGAATCTTCTTCTGGGTATCATTCTTCCTTTTGTGGTTTCTCTTAGAGAATCTTGTTGAAGGGTGATCTATAGGGAATATTTAGATACATATTGCACATATTTCAATGATGATGTTAGGAAACAAGATGGGATGAATTTGGAAAATTCACCTTGCAGCACATCTCAAAAATGGGAGAAGGATGACATCTACTGGGGAATGGTTTTAGGTAAAAATTCTCTCATCCCAATAGGATGGGGATGCCATTTTATCATTACAGCTTCAAGATATATGAATACTCTCTTAATCGTACAAATATTTACTTAAACATGATATGGGTGCAATGTATAAGCTACACATGATATATTTTCTTCTAAATGCATCAATAGTATCTAAAAATTGTTTTCCCTTAAATGATAATAGTGATCAATGCTTTTGGAAACTTGATGCAAGAGTCTATAAATATCTCACTCTCATTAGGGACAACATTTATGAGACTCATTTAAGGAAAATTCTTTTTTATCATGCCATTTTTTAAGAAATCGCACTTCAAAGAGTTGTCTAGAAGATATAACAGTACATGGGGTCATCTATGATGGACTATGTTTATTGATGAGTGGTGTGAAATTCAATTATCTATTTTTCCCTCATATTCTGATATTAATGTCAGATGGGCAGTCATAAATCAACGTGTATAGCTAGAACGATGTATTAAGGAATTCCCATTGAATACCCTCCAGTGTTTTTCCAAATTCTGGATATTGTGCATCTAGAGGAGCATCCAAGACAATTTTCTGATGAAGTTATTCTATTTCCTTGACAAGATTTTCATATTTTTTATAAGGAAAGAATTTTTATTTTATTTAATAAAGACTTTTCTAGAGATTCATGAAAATTTCATGTATGCATTCTTCTAATAACGTATTTGGAATATTGTACTAAGGATTGGATAATGGAAGAAACATTATATGTATGTTATTTTTGGTGATTTTTTCCTCATGAATAGTATAGTACCTTCATCTTCTGTAATATTTTCCTCTATATGGTCTTACTAGAGTAGATAGTTCCCAACTAATTTATTCTAGATAGTGATATTGGTAGGAATCTCATCCAATGTGCTAAAATGTAGACTCTCCAAGTGTTGTTCATAGAGTGATGGTTACCTCAGGCTATCCTCTCGTTGAAAAATAATATCAGTTATAAATAATAAGTTATCAAGCATGATTGGACTCATCTTTCCAAGTGCCTTGTGATATGATATCGTTCTCACGATTGGTTCAGAAAGGGGATGGCCTTCTTATCTAAATAAAATATCACTATAGGGAGGACATTTGTATAGAATTTTACCCTATATGGGACTTTATCATGGATTAACATCTGATTATATGGAGAAATTCTATAGTTATTCCTTGGATGTATATTTAGGGAAGATGATTGAAAGGGGATTCCTTTTCATGACCCATCCTAGAGTGGCATGTTCTGTGACTCCCCAATCCCACCTCCAATAGGACATGGGCTATTGGCTAGCATTGAGTGGGGATATCACTAACATGGGAGGAATTTCTTATGTACCTATATGCACACACACATCTCCATGCCCACAAAATACTAAAATGTAAAAAATACCACTAAGAAAAAAAATCCATGCAAACCACTATATCCACAACCAGAGTACAATGAAAAGTAATGTAAAGTAAATAGGGCTAGAATAAAATCCCACAACAAAGAATTTGTAACTAAAAGTCCAAACTATAAGAAAAATTTATTGGGACTACTATCTATAGCCATAGGAACACACCTCATTCTATCTAGACTTACAAAGCATTGTCTGGTCTGGGTCCACCTAGGACTCCGTCAAAAGATATATCTTCTATGTAAGAAAAAACATGTGTGGGAAAAGCTCATATAGGGGTGAGTATTTCATTAATCAATAGGACACCCCAAAATAACAAAGCAATATGACCAAAGAATGATAAAGTCGGTTATACACAGGTATATGTCTACAGCACATATAAAAATAATATACAGATATACTCAATCAAGATATATAGTCTAGTGGTAAGTCAAAACTACTTTATAACATCACTAGTAATTTAGCTACAAGATTCCATGAGTTAATCATTTAGGGGAACACACTCCTGAGTCTGATAGCACAGATGATGTCCTTCCAATAGGTACTACTCTTCAGTTCTCACCATGAGAAAGATACGCTGATAGATCAAAATAGAGATATGATACAACATATGTGGATCAAATCCAAGGCCATGGGGTTATACCAATAACTAAATATGGATTAACCCACTAAGTAGATGATCACCACCCACAAGTGTTGGTCACGTCGATACCAAGAACTCCACCTAGGGCACAAAGAAATTAATATAAAATCCTACTCTGGGTCTCTCATGGGATTCCAATAACTCTATCCAGGAAGTAATACTAAAGTGATTATGGTTCTATGAGTAGGAAATGATTCATAGCAACCTTTATGGAATCAAATAAGGGGATTCACTCTAAAAATGCTTTTCCAACACATGGATACCAAGTGGCTCAAGCCATTTTAGAATGGTTACACTGTGTATGTTGGGGTCACATGTCATGTCCCTTGACTTCGAGTACATCTCATGTACTACAGACTATTTCATTATAACCATGTCATGTAGAAGAAGGATTCATGTCATGTAAGGGGTACTACATGTCATTTCCCTATATTTGGGGTTCAGCCTGTATACTCTAGTCATGTGCCACTACACAATATCATCTTGTTTAGTTGTGCTTGTCTACCATTACATGTGGCAGCTTGTGTTCTTGTTCCATGCCAATACATGTGTGGGAGTACACACCATGTAGTAAACCCATGTACTCCACCTCGTGTCTATGTACTCCAGGTACATTTTGAGTCCATCTAAGGGGACTACATTCCTTGTTGTCAAGGACTACGCACTATGTGTATTGGGTTTTCCAGAAACTAATCTTATTCCTCCATCCCACACCATCGATCACTCAGATATTATTATAGTGATCCTTTTTTCTAAAAACTCTATATCCAAGATTTTTCGGTCACTTTAGAGCCGAATTGATGAGATTAGGGCCCTCAATCAGCTCAGAAAACTCAATCACAGGTGTTCTTTGTTATTGCTGAATATTGAAGATTCAGAACTCATCATCATTTGATCCACTGTAACACCCACCTTCACACCTCCATTATTTATTCCTGATTTCATATCTGTAGTTCGAGATCATTACATCAAGAATATACTTCCCAATGATCGATTTTTCACAATGGTTTTGAAGTCAGGGAAGAACAAAGAGTGCGTAATGAAGAACATAAGAATTAGGGGAGAAAATCACCAAAATTGAGAGGGACGAACCTCAATTAATGTTTGTGTTGATTGTGGTTTGTCTTCATTATAATGGTAAATGAATCTAAACAATTCAAAATAATCAACCCTTGATAAATCCCTCAAAATAACCCATCCTTCAAATATGATCCATCCCTGGGTTAATCTATTGGTGGATTATTCTGTGTTCATCATTGGAATCTTTAACAAGGAAATAAAATCAACATAATAAATACTAAATTGATTTGGAATACTCATAAACAAATAATGGTTGTCACATAATTTATGTTGGTGAGATCCATCACGATAGGTGTTCAAAAAAAGTTGAT
This sequence comes from Viscum album, assembly GCA_963277665.1. Classification (NCBI taxonomy): domain Eukaryota; kingdom Viridiplantae; phylum Streptophyta; class Magnoliopsida; order Santalales; family Viscaceae; genus Viscum; species Viscum album. Next base: position 1,236,568,318 of record OY728150.1, read on the forward strand.
TCGAAGTTATGTTGTCACCTGCTCGAGATAATTCTCTAGATCTCTATCTCAAGTTTTTATAGAGGATTCCAGGGTTTTCAAACTAACCGTAGATGTATAACAAGGGTTTTACTTGAAAAATAGAACTTCCACAAAATCACTGCATCGACGAAATAAATTAAATTTCTTAATATTATTCTATTCATTTAAGCGCCCGTGATGACTTTCCACAAATGACCTATGATGACCAATGTTAGGTCACACCTTGGGTAAATCCATTATTCTAAACTCATTGGTTCTCTCGTATTTCTAATCCAGGCACCCATTTAAAAGTTATCTTTCTTATTTAGGAAAACCATATGCATGCCCTATTTAATATTTTAATATTTGTTAATCATTTTTTCCGATCACATCGGGCCATGAAATCACACACTGTATCAGTTCCTGGTATTTAAATAAATCCATTTAATATCTAAATATAATACATGGAAAAATCTAAGTGATTACATTATCCCCACATTGGGTGTTTACCTCCTCATAAATCCAAAATAATTTCTACTCAAAAATATGGCGCTATTGATCATGAATCTAAGCATCTTGCCCCCAAGTACCCTCTTAGAGATTCTTGTTCTTCCACCGGACATGAACCAAGGTAATAGATCACCCAAGAAAGATCCACTCCCACAAATCCTTGATCTGTACTGGGTACTCAGTAAAATTCCATCCATCCTTTATGTTCAGCTCACCCTAGTTGATAATGTGGAATGGGTCAGGAAAATACATCCTTAGCTGCAACACGTGGAAGACATCGTGTACCCAGTATAATTGTGGGGTAGAGTTAAGCGGTACACCACCTCAAAAATATATATACAATGTCTAAAAATGGATGATGAACATCAGAGATAACTTGCTACCCCTACCAAATCTCCAGGATCTATGTCGAGGTAAAACCCATAGGAACATGTTGTCTCCTTCATCAAACTACAAAGGCCTCTTTCACCAATCATCGTAAGACTCATGATGGATTTGTACCATCTTCATCTACTCCTAGATGATATTCACTTTCTTTGTAGTATCTCACACTGACTCTGGACTCATGAGCACTAACTCTCCTGGGTCAATCCATCAAAGTGGCGACCTGTAGGGTCACCCATAAAAAGTCTCGAATGGTGCCATACAAATAGTGTAATTGTAGCTATTTTTGTATGAAAAATCCACCATTTTTAGGTGATCCTCCCAAATAAAACAAAGTCTAGCATGAAATATTGCAGCATGTCCTCCAGAACCTAAATAGTTCGCTTCATCTGGTTATCCATTTGTGGGTGAAATGTTGTGCTCAAACATAGCTTCATCCCAAACACCTCCTGAAATCCCTTCCACAACCAGGATGTAAAGCACGCATCACGATCTAAAATGATAATCGATGGAACCCCATGGTGTTTAACTATCTTATGAATGTAGAGGTGTCCTAATATATCTATTAAACTCTTCTATTGGGTAGTTAGGAAGTGGGATGACATGGTGAGTTGATCAATGATCACTTATATGTCATCATGTTCCAAGGATATAGGTGGTAAACTCATCACAAATTCCATTGGTATCCCATCCCACTTCCATTATATCACCTCAAGTTTTTGATTTAAACCCATTGGAACTTGGTTCTTAACCTTAACTTTATAATAAGTAAGGATCAAGAGACAAAATATATAACTTCTTTCTTCATTCTTGGCCACCAAAAGTGACATCAGAAGTCTTGGTACAAATTTTCTAGACATGGATATACTGCTAAAGGGGACATATGAAACTCTCTAAAAACCTCCTCTTACAATGTCACTAGTGAAAATGAGCACCCTATGAAAAGAATGATGTGCTCCCATCCTTTTGAAAATCCATCAGAAGAATTCCCTATAGACATCTAAGAACATAGGGTCTCGCATTCTGTATCCCAAATTTGTGCCTCCTTGACTCTCTATAAGATTGGAGGGGAAAAAACCATCGACCAGAGGTATTATACTCTATATCCATCCACTAAGGATAACTGTAATGCGAAAAACTTCTCGGATGCCTCATTCAAAAACTTTGAACTAGATCTCTCACTGATAGAATCTTCCATCATGTTCCCCTACCTAGGATTATAGATAATCATGAAATCATAATCCTGGTGAAACTCTATCCATTTCCTCTATCTCATATTTAGATCCTTCTAAGAGAAGATATACTCTAAACTATTATGATCAGAGTATAAGATATACCGCTAAACTAGCAGGTAGAGTGACCATATCTTCAATGTAAAGACTACCACTACAAACTCAACATCAAGGGTCCACATAGTTCTTCTCTTGTGGTCTCAACTTGCGTGAACCATAGAAAATCACCGCTTGCCTATGAATTAGGACACAACCAAGATTGGTTCCTAATGCATCGTAGAACACTACATACTTGACACCTTCCTCTGGAAATCTCAAGATTGGATCACTCTTCAAACTCTACCTTAGCTCGAAAAAAGTTTGTTGGCACTTATCTATCCACATGAAAGGATACACCTTTCAAGTAAAATTTGTCATAGGTGATGATATTCTGGAGACATTGGGTCTGAATCTCCAGTAATAGCTTGTTATCCTAATGAAGCTTCGCACCTCCAGCAAACTGTTAGGTGGATCCCATGCTAACACTGCCTCGAACTTGGTCAGGTCCACTGCCACTCTATCCAATGAGATAAAATTTCCCATAAATTGGATTGCCTGAATCCAAAACTGGAAATTTGAGAGATTTTTATAAATCTGGTGCTCTTAGAGTATGTCCAGTACTATCCTTAGGTTTCTCATGTGCTCCTTGGATGTTAAGTACAGAAGGATATTGTTGATGAAGACCACCATAAATCGGTCTAAGTAAATCTAAAATATCTGGTTCATGAGTCCCATGAACACTATTATGGAATTCATCATGCCAAAGGGAATCACCAAGTACTCATAATGACAATAATGACATCTTAAGGTCATCTTTAGTATATCCTCATCTCGTACTTGCATCTAGTGATAGCCTGATCGGAGGTCAAACTTCAAGAACCATCTTTCCCCTTTCAATTGATCTAGGATTTCATTAATTACCAATAGTAGATACTTGTTATTAATGTTCAACTAGTTTAAGAATTGGTAGTCCACACACAAACACAAACTCTTGTCTACCTTTTTGTCAAACATAATTAGTGCTGCCTAGGGTGAAAAACTGGGTCTCATGAAGCCAATCCTCTACGAGTCCTCCAACTACACCCTAATCTTGCAAAGATCTATGGGAGACATCTGATATGATGGTGCAGATATTGATTTTCTCCTAGAATATAAATCAATGTATAATTCTATCTCTCAGTTGGGTGGTAAACCATGAAAATCTTTAATAAATATATCTTTGTACTCAACCACTACTATAAGAAACTAGAAACTCACGACATCCTCTGTACTGAGGGTCAGCCTTGCCAACTAATGAGTAATCGGTTTCACCCTCCTACGCATGAGTCTACCTTGTCCTTTATGGGTTTCATTCTCACCAAAAAAGGTAAAACTAATTATATCACTATAGAAACACCGCACCATTCACCTAAAATATTCAATCGGGGCATGGACTGTAGAGAACTAATCCATACAAAAATTGATGTTATAAGGCCCCGACACTACCACCAAGAGGATTCAATCAAAACCCTTTCCATGAAGGGTTGGGGCACACTATCAGTATAGGTGTGTGATCACTGGTTCATCTCTATTAGGTGTCTCTATGCATAAGTGTTGAGTTAATGGTTCAATAAAGAATCTCTAGGTCTCTTACAAGATATGTGATTAGAGTGGAATTACTACAACTTGTGTCCATCATTATTGTAGCTAAGGTATAAAAAACACAGATCGTACCTCAAGTGATTCTTGGATCCCCTATTTCGTTTGCCTTAACCACATGAAGTTCCCACCACCCATATCCTCCATATCCCTAATTCTAGTTTGGATCAACTGGTAGTGGTGATGGTAACATGTTGAAATGTTGACCACCTTCTACTACTCTACTAAATCCTCAACCATGTCCTCCAACCTATAGACATTCCTACTCTTGTCATTGTCTATACCTTGATGGTTCATGTACAGTCTCTCTTTCAGCATTATGGTAGGTTGGGAAATCTCAAATGAGATGTAGCATCCCATTACATGAATAACATGGCCTTTCTCTATGATTATTGGACCCACCCTGTTATCCATGAACTAAAAATCATCTATACTAGGATATCCTCCTAAAAAATATCCCACATCCTAGTCGTTGGGACTAACGTTGTCTACCTACTACTGAGCTCTCCACTCTTCTAGTCCACTGTTGACTATCACTAGCTGTATTTTCTCTGCTAAGAAGCTTTCAAATACCAAAGCCTTCTCAAGAACCCCAATATATGTAGGAATTCACCTAGAGATTACTCCATCTTGTTTTTATCCATATAGACCTCTCTTGAAGGCCTAATACCTGAAGTACTAGTCTCAAACCATATCCATCAAGTACTTATAACAGTTTTTGGATGTAAATTAATAATCAGTTGCTATCATGCTTCCCTTCTAGAGTTGAATAAGCTCCTCAATATGCATATATCTCATCATAACTAGTGATAACTTTTCTCTAAAGATGCACTCTAACTCTATCCATGAAGGAGTCACCTCATTGTAAGTCTAGATATCCAAAATCCACCATCTTCCAGTTGATCCATGTAGAAGGATCACAACTAGGACCACCATCTGATCAACAGGTGTCCTAAATAAATGGAAATCTTTGGTCACCTCATAAATCTAGTCCTTCTCTGCATGTGGGTTGGGCTCACCTCAGAATTTGAGGGGTATCTACCGCAAAAACTTGTGAAGTGCACTTATCTCTCCTCATCCACTAGTACTGTGGTTACCATGTGACTCTCTATGGGTGGTAGTATGGATGATGCACCACTAGTAGGTAATATTTGGGGAATCAGTCCCTGTATAGAACAATCATCGTTGAGCGGGTCATCCTCATGATCAAGATACTGAATCATATCTAGTATACTTCACAGAGGCTTCCTATAACAAATAAGACGTACCATAGTCAATGAGTATATCTAGAGAGATGACTCAAGAATTACACTGAAAACAAAATCCATTCATATTTGATGCATTATTATTATTTTCCCAGCAACTAGTGTTCTCATGTACCAATTAAAAAAGTATGTTACCAGAGTCCTGGTGTATAGATACATTGGATGCCATACTAACACTAGAGTCATTAGCCTTAAAAAACTCAAAACACTTTGCATTATTTCCCCAAAACAATCTCACAGACTCCTAGTCCTAAAGTAGGACTGACTAGATCTAATACCACTCTGTTACAACCCATCCTAGTGGTTCTCATGTCATAGATCCCCAATCCCATCTTCAATAGTTTAGGGGCTGGTGACTAGCACTGAGTAGTCATATCACTAAAATGGGAGGAATTTCCTTTGTACATGTACGTATGCATACATATTGAATCCCACACAATGCTGAAATGTAAAAAAACACTAAGTAAACAATGCATGAAAACCACTACATCCCACAACTAGAGTTCGACCAAAAGTAAATTAAAGTAAATAGGGCCAAAATACAAGACCACTACAATATTTCTATAACCATAAGTACAACCTATAAGAAAAAGGTATTGGGACTTCTGTTTGTAATCGTAGGAACACACATCAGTATGTCTGGTCCCACAAAGCATTGTATGGTCCTGCTACTCCTAGGACTATGACAAAAGGTCAATTGTCTACACAATACATGGCACGTGTGGGAAAAGATCGTGTAGGGGTGAGTATTACAATACTCAGTAAGACACTCCAAAACAATAAAGAAATGAAAAAAAGGAAAGATTTAGTTCTCTATACACATGTATATGTCTACAACACATATAACAATAATATCTAGATATACTCAACCAAGACACATGGTCTAGAGGTAAGTCTCAACCACTGTATACCAGCACTTGGAATTCAGCTCGAGGATTCCATGAAGTACTCATTCAGGAGAACACACTCCTGATATTCATATCACTAATGATGTATTTCCAAGAGGTACTTCTAATAGGTCCTCTCCATGAGAAAGATACATTGATAGATATAAAGAGAGATATTATACAATAGATGGTAATCACAGCTAAGGAACTAGGGTAATACCATCAACTCAATCTAGATTAACCCTCTAAGTAGAGGATCGTTGTCCACTAGTGTTGGTCATGTAGATACAAATAACTCCACGTAATGAATGAAGAAATGAATAGAGGATTCTACTAGGGGACTCTTAGTGAATTCAAATAACTCTATCCAAAAAGTCCTTCTGAAGTGACTGAATTGCAATGAGTAGGAAAACAAATCATTCTATCCTTCGGGGAAAAAAATAAGGGGACACATCATAACAAAACATGTCCAAAATATGGAGGAAAAGTGGCTCAATCCATGTAAGAAGGGTTACACAGCATATGGTAGGGTCACACACTATGTCCCTTGACCTCAGGTATAGCCCATGTACAACGATCCATTTTATTCTAACTATGATGTGTAGAAGAGGAGTATACAGAGTATAAGGTGTGTTGCATGTCGTGTCCTTGTATCTGGGGTCCCACCCATGTACTATAACTGTGTTCCAGTTTATGATGTCATCATGTGTAGTTGTGCCCACGTACTAGTACATGGGGTAGCCCGTGTACTTAGTCCATGACAAGCCATGTGGGGGAGTAAATGCTTTCTAGGAAACTTGTGTATTCCACCCCTTGTCTGTGTACTTCTTCAGGCACACACTGAGTCCATCCAAGGAGACTACATTTCATGTAGTCAATGACTATATGTCGTGTGTATCGGGTTTTCTAGAAATTCATCTTCTTCCTCTCACTCGTGACATCAATCACTTAGATTCTATTCCAGTGAATTTTTCACCTCGAAACTACAGATCCAAGATCTTTCAGTCACTCTATGTACAAATTGATGGCATTTGTCCCATCAATCATCTTAGAAAAAAATCATACCAGTTCTTTGTTATTTCTAAAGAATTAGGATTTGGAACTCACTGTCATTCGATCTACTATTTCACCCATTGTTGCACCTCCGTCAAGTAATCTTATATGATGAATCTGTGGTTTTGGATCATTGATCCAATAATTGAGGGCACAATGATCAATTTTTCACAAAGGTTTAAAATATGGGGAACAACGAAGAACTCATAATGAAGAACATAAGAATCGAGGGAGAAAAGAAAAAACATTGAGAGGGAAAAACTTAAATATTTGTTCGTGTCAATATTGGTTCATCACCATTATAATGGTAAATGAATAAAATCAGTTCTTAAGAATCAACTCTCGATAAATCCCCCAAAATAACACATCCTTCAAATAAGATCGATCCATTTTCTAATTTGTTCATGGATTAGTCCACATTCATCGTAAGAATCAAGAACGAGGAAACTAAAATTTAAATAACGCATCCTACCTTGATTTAGATCACTTACATGAAAATAATGATCATTGCATCCTTGTCTTTATTGCGATCCTTCAAGATCGATGTTCATCAAACACTGATTCAATGTTCCATTGTCGCCTGCTCGAGAGAATTCTTCAGATCACTCTCTCCAGGGTCTTCAAGGATTATAGGGTAATGAGACTAACCTTGGATATCTAATAAAAGGTTTATTTAAAAAATAAATATATCATTGTGTCACTGTGACGATGAAATCAAATAAATTTATTAAATTTGTTTTATTCATTTAAGCACGTACAACAGCTTTCCAAAAATGACATGTGCCAACAAATATTAGGTCGCGCCTAGGGTAAAGATGTTATTCTGAAATCAATGGTACCCTTAGATTTATGATCCAGGAACCTGTTTAGAAGTTATTATACTTTTAAATAATACCTCACATTCATTCTATTTAATATTTTAATATTTTTCAAACATTTTTTCTAGGAATTAAGGTAAGGGGTTCTTCATATAAATTTAAATTTCTTGAGACATTTTTCATATTGTGCACCATTATATCTTTGATATGGTGTGATTAAATACTAATGGATTTATTTTACCATATACATGTAATTATTTGGGTTTTAATATCAATGTTGTGTTATTTATTTAATTGGATTTTTATTCAAAGGATTCTATGGTTGTAAATTTTTTGCATCTTAATTTTTCTTCATTGATATATGATGCAAATTTACCACTTGTTTCCTTTTAGTAGTGTATATATTAGACATAAATTTATTTTAACATAATTTTTCAGGAAATATAAAGGATTTAAAAATTTATAGTGATATCTATTTTAAATGGATTTTGACTCAAGTGCTACTAAAGCTGCAAACTATTTTGATAACTCAAATCTCCTTTCTCGAGTTGTAACGCCTCATCATTAACTCTATTATTATATAATTGGTTTCTTATTCTCTAATATTTTATTTCATAACATTTTCTATTACTCTATGATGTAAATTAACTTTTAATTCAATTAATTTACATTAATGATTCTCTTTCTCGAAAATTATATCATTATTGGGAATAATTCCCATACTCTTTGGTGATGATTTCTTCTCCATATCTAAATTTTCCCTTCCCAGCAATTTTCACCATTATATATGGAATCTTAATTATTTTTTTTTATTTATGTAACCTTTATATTTTACTTATCCTTTTCTAAAAATTCAGTTTGATGACTCTTTTTAAAATGTGGGTTAAAAAAAAGAATTTCAAAATATTAAAATATTTTATATATTTCATAATAAAATGTATTATATTCTACTCAATATTGTATTTGGATAACCATAATATATATTTTTAGGGATCTATTATTGTATATTATTTCTATGAATAATTTTTTCCAAAATTTTCCACTTCAATATTTCAAAAATGACTTATCAAAGTGACCATAACATTATCTTTTATGCCAAAAATAAAAGTGTTTTCCCAAACAACTCCTTTATGATTTAACTAATATTTTACACTTTATCGTTAAAGTATTTAATTACTTTGAAACAATTTTTCATGAATAACCTTATTAATATTTCCAAGAAACTCCCTTTTAAGGTGATTTAATTCTTGGTATCAACTGTTTACATTCTTAAGGTCAATTTTAGTGATACCATATATATATTTTATAAAACCCATTTTTATTTCTATTGTTTACATATGATGTGATAAATTATTATTTTAAATTGGAACACACACAGATATATATATATATATATATATTATGGTTGGGTTTCTATATTTACCTCTAATTAATTAGTTAGTTTTATATCTCATTAGATAATTAAGTGTGGACAGGCTTAGATTTGTTCACAACATAAAGTGTCTATATTCTTGGATTTGTTTAGAAAAAAATGTATAAAATCATGGATTTGTTCAAAAAATTAAGGGGTAGAAATAATTGGATTTATTTTCAACTTATAGGGTGTATATTTTGGTATATTTTTCTTAAAAATAAGAGTTTTACATTCTTGTATTTGTTCAAATATTATAGGGTGGACATTCCTAGATTTCTTCACAAACATACAGGGTGTACATGAATGGATTTGTTCACAATGTTAAGGATAATAATGATTGGGTTTTCTCACAATATGATGTTTTCATGTGATTATTTTATGTGACTCTGTGTAATATTTTTAGTTTTCAAATGATCTTTAAACACTCTTTTTTTATATTTTATAAGTTATTTTATGTGAAAATACTTTTTAGAATTAAAGTCACTCATACTATAGTTTTTAAGGTGTTTTTAATGGCAACTAAGAGTTTTAAAGGGTTTTAAAATGGTAAAATGTTTTTCCAAGCCTTTATGTTAGGCTATTATGTAAGGGTATCTTTCTCATTTCAATGGATGTGTAAGGGAAGATAGTAATATATAAGGGTACCTCTAGAGATGAGTAAAATAAAAAATGAGTTATATATACTGTGTAAGGGTAGATAGATAAAATGTAAGGGTAACATTATTTTTATTCTTCACATGTAAGTGTAAACAGGGCTTTAGGGAAGGGTCAGTTGATCTTTCCCTTTGTCACGTAAAGGTTGTTGGAGTTTACAATGGGTCACTAAAGGGTGACCTAATTTGTGTAAGGGTAAACCCCATGTTTCAAATGGTGTTTAAGGGTAAAGTCAATTTACACTTACATAATGCCTATCTTTTAAAAAATATTTTAAAAACCTTTTTTTTTTTGTTTCTTCCTCTCCAAAACAAACTTGTAATCACTTTTGATGATTTTGAAAGCCTAAAATAATGGTAATGGATTCCTTTGAATTGTTTAATAAATGTAAACCATTTATAAAGTATTTTAAATACTAATAGTTCTTTTTTTGAGAAAAAGATAAATTAAATGTTAAATTTAATTAATGGTTTTTATTTCTTTAAATAAGTATTTGTTTTTTTCTAGAAAACACATTTTCCTTACTAAATTAAAATTTTTATATCCTCTCCTTCATCCTAACTACATAAATTTCCTTATTAATTATTTTTTATCTTTCTTTAAATAATCCATGTTTATATTCTTATGTTTTAAGTGTGTTAGGACCCTCTCCCTCTCTTCTCCAACTTGGTGCAGTATTTCGAAAAGGGGTAATTTTGAAGAATTACTTCCTTTATTAATTTGAAAATAATATTTATTAATAATTTTGGTGTAATTTAAGAAAGATATATGAAATGATAAAAATATTCAAATTATAAATAAATGATAAATAATAATTATCATTATTTGATTATTCCAGGGATATAGAATTATATCGCATGTGGATTCATAATTATTATTTAAGAAGGAAACTATTATGGATTAAATGGATAATTAGAAATTATTCGAGAGAGAGAGATAGATTATTATAATGTGTGTAGTTATAATTATTTTACATGAAATAATCTATAATTATCAGTAAGGATAATATCAAATTATAATTTTTATTAATGACTATTATAAGAGACATAATATATTTTCACAGGTTGTATTTTTATATATTTTCGAAATAAAATATATAGATTTGGTTTTAGGAATCTTTGGTGTGTGGTTTAATCCAAATAATATATGGACTGATTTAGGTGATATTACTTGAAAAACCTTGGATTTATTCATCATTTATCTTGATATAAGTAGTCCATAGCTTTCATGAATGCCTTATAAAGGTTTTTATCATGATTATTGGTGTGTATGAAGCCCTTAGAAAACTATGCCTAATTATTGGTCTAATGTTGTGTGTGTTTCTATTTATCCTTGACTTGGGATTTTTTTTCTTACATATGTACTATTCTAATGATGATATTGTTTGACTTTACATGATGTTTGATAGGACATTTTGGTCTTGTATCGTAGGTGATATTTTTTAATACTTTACATCTAATAATTCAAATTAATCCTATTTGGACTATCCTCTAATATAAATATTGCAACACCCTGAGTTTTTTTTTAAAATAAAAGTATGTTTGATAGCGTATACAACACGCAACACCTGGTCAGTTAAATTTGTGCGTGTGAATAGTACTAACTAAATTATTATATTTATATAAATTTTCAAATATATATATAATTATTTTTAAAATCTTAGGACATAATCACTCAATTTTCTAATAAAGACTTTTTTATTCTTCAAAAATATGTTTCCTTCAAAAATTATTTTTCTTTATTTTTGCAAGAAAATATTAAGATTAATTTATATAACTTCTTGAAAATTTATTTTATAAAATTAATATAATTAATGAAATCATCATATTGAAATTAACTTAGGGTGAAATTTTATGATTTTTTTGAAATGTTTTATTTTTTTATAAATATTTTAAATTTTCGATTTTTCAAATACCATCATTTCATTTCATTAAATCGTGTAATTTAAAAGTTCCATTATATTTATGATTTTGAATTAATGTTAATTATGAATAATTTTATTTATAATAATCTAATTAATTTTATGTTAATCATCAATTTTCATGATTTTGGTATAAGTTTATTTTTATGCTTAAAAACGCGTTTTTCTACAAACTATTTTTAAGTGCATAAATATTATCCATTTTAATTAAGTAATATAACTCCTAGTAATGAAATATTTAAATGAAATTTATATATTATAAAACTATTTATATTAATTAAAATTTTTATAATGATGATTTCTAGTCATAGAGGTAATATAAGATCATTTGTTTCTTGAAAATTGTATTTCTTGAAAACCTATTTTTTAACACGTTTTGATGGTTTAATTTAAAACTGAATTCTTCCACTTCTATGATTTTAATTTCATAAAATAGATTCCATTTTAGAATAATAATAATTAATATTACATAATATGTTAATCCTAACTTTTGTTCATAATGAATAGAAAAAAATAGATAAAATAAATTACCGCAATTATGGTTAAAATGGGTTTAATTGGAGTTAAACTAAAAAATTTAGAGTTAAAATGACATAAAAACTAGAAAAATTATTATTTTATGAAACTTTATTGAACTCATAACATATAAGGTTAAAAATGGGCCATTTTTTAGACTTGTGTTGTGTAAAAAATGTGGGTATATATTTTTTATTTCAAAACTTCCAAGTGTTTCCCCTCCCCCACTTATAAAAAGAAACCTTCTATTCTCTCCATTAAACACATAAAAACACTTTTTTAGACTAGTAAATAACCCAATAACCTATTTACTTACTTAAACACGCTCTATAGGCCTTTTTTATCATAAAGTTAATCTATTGAAGATTTATTTATAAGCTTAAAGGGGTGCTTTGAAGAAGATGTATCATTCTTAACTGAGCATTTTGGTATTATTTCTTCTCCCACCTCCTTAAAATATTACTCAATTTTAATGATATAATATTATAAATATATCCCCTATATATATATATTATTATGTTGATATCACAGCCTAAATCTAACTTCTAGTCCATCAAATGGTAAACTAAATCATTAATCGTGTGTACGACATACTACCACCTCACAAACTGGTTTAATTCATTTTCCATAATCAACTATCATGGAAATTTATGATGATTGATTTAATTATTATATATGAAATTCATGAAATATTAATAAATATATAAATTTAATATATCATAAACATTCTTACCTTACCATCCTTTGAAAAATGATGATGTCGTTCGTGAGTATTACGGACTACCTCATCGCAAACTGATGTGATTCATTTTTTATTACCTCATCACCTGGATGGTATATGTAAGTTTATTTAAGTAAATAATAATATATTTATTATATTATTTTCATTCAATAAATATAAAATAACACTTACCTTCTTTCCACCATGATCATTAAAAATGAAAATGTTACTCATGCATAAGTACGGCATACTGTCTCTATAGTTGTTACTTAGTTCATTTCACATAACTATATTTAATGATTGGTTTTAAAAGTATAAATTATGTATTAAAATGATAATTATTCCATGATTATTATTCTATATATTAATAAATAATAATTTATTGACCTTATTAAACTATCAAAGTGATTTTAAACAAAAGAGTCTAATATCTTCAAAATATCCAACACAACCCTAAATGATTAACTAATTGAATATATCATGATAATAAATAAATAAAAAGAATATTAAAAATGAAAAATTTCTCGATAAAGTAAATATTTTACGTATGTTTATTATTTAGGAATATGAAGAACGCACATGGTGAATCGGGATCAATGTAAGGGATATATTTATACCACCATTTTCTTTAGGTTACGATCATTCAATCTCTTTATCACTTTATCTCTCTTTAAAGTTATATAATTATTATAAATTATTTATATATTTCACTTGAATATATACCTATCTTATTATACCTTTATTTTATGGTTCAATATATTTCTTATATTCATTTCTCAAATTCCATCATTATCAAATTTCATTGATTAGAATATGAGGGAAATTAATGAAAACTATTTTCTTTCCATGGATAATTATTATGTTTATTCATTATGATTGATTTCATTTTTATTGAACATGTAAATCAGTAAAATGTTATGATGAGTGTTCCTAGATAGCACTCCAATGCATTGGGTAAAATTTTTTTCACGTGAGACATTATGTATGGGATTAATAAGTAAACCTAATCCATTATGGGAATTGGTTCACCACGTGATATGGTTCAGAAATTTAGCCTCGACTCATGTTATATGTTGCTTACAAATTTACTATGTAATCATAATCTTATGAAAGAGTGTTACTTATGTAGTTATTCAATTTTATTACTCATGATCCTTCTCTTTTATGATACAATGTTATACCTTCGACTCACAATTTGTATTTCCTTATCCTGTTTATTCCCTTACTTATCTTTTTAGTGCACCTATTTATTTATTCTATTACCTAGGTTATCCTATATAAGTTTTGGAGCTCCAAGTAATTTATGATCTTATTATCTAAAATAAAATGAAGATGTCATTTTTTAGTCCCCTTTTTATGTAATATTAACCTATTATTCAAAATACATTAGGCCTCATGATCCTTATTTTTTATTAATTGATAATTATCTTAAAAATCATGAAATAATAAGTGTAAAATTTTGGGACACTATATTTGGTATCAGAGGAATTCCTAGTTATTTTTTGGATTAGTATTATAAAACTCTAGTGAAACTATTAGGGATAATACTAAACATAGTAAAACAACCCTAAATTTTCTGTAAATTATTTAGTAACTGGTTTTCAAGAAAATAAATCATTGTCTTGATACTAAAAGTGGATGTGGATCTCAAAAAATTGTACTTTGGGGTAATAATCCCTAAAAAGGGTGTATTTAGCTGGACTCAATCATCACCTAGTGCATGAAAACAATCCTTGGTACTCACTTATTTTTACACTATAGGGGGATATGCTTTGGAAATTCACAAAACTCTTTACGAACCACTATAGAGGACTTGAAAAAATTATTAGGTTATAAAATCTAATAGGAAACATTCACCTAGATAACTTATATTGAAACCTGGAGACTAATAATTCATTATATAAATCATTTTTAATTTATTACTTTTAAATTTATAATCTTCCCTTTTGTATATTAATGTATCCTCCAATATTTTTGTTGATAGTGAGAAATATGAAAAATCATGGAAATAACAAACATGATAGGAAATGTTTGGATTTCCGCTATGATATATATAACCTTATAGAAGGAAGAGATGATAAACTCATGGTTGTACTAGATCAACTAGGTCAAGTAATGAATAATTACATGATTCATGTGAAACACACTCCTCATAATAAATAGAAAGTTGTAGTTGGGTATTTTATTCAATAAAGGATTCCAAACATTTGTAGATCTTATAATCTCCTCATCATTTAACAATAGATTGACTTCATTAAGAAGATATTTTCTATCCTTAAATGACCAAATAAATAGAAATTTGTGTTTTTTATTTATCATATTGAGGGAGAAGCTAATCATGGGTGGAAACTGATCAATAACATAAAGTAGAAATATAATATTGATTCCATGGAATGGAAAAACTTAAATAAAATAATTTTCAATAAATATATTCCCCAAACTCTCTGGATTAAGATGGAGAGAGAATTCCTCATGCTACAGAAAGAGGAATATGATTCTATCAGGACATATAAGGAAAACTTCTCAATGCTAACATAGTGCGCCTCTATATTTTTTTATCAACACCCAAAGTAAGGTGGATATTTCTATTATTGGGTTAAATATGAGTCTATGAAAATAGTTAGTTCTTCCTAACTTTTAAATATATGATGAGATTGATAATTGTTCCCACAAAGTTGGGATAGAGGTCAGTGAATCTAAATTGTCTTGTGGGACTGAAGGCAAAAAATAGAAAATGGAGTTTTATTTGGGAGTATCAACAAATAAATCAGATGGAAGAAAGAAAACCCAAAATTTCACTAATCAAAAGTGTGGGAAAAATAATCATGGATACTATTTTATGGAAACCAGGAGATGTTTAAAATGTGGAAGATAAGGGAATCAAGTCAATTGGTGTCAAAGAAAATTAAGAAACCAATAAATGTTAAAGAAGAAAAGAAGGTTCATATCAACACTCACCCAATGGTGTTGTGTTTTAACAATAAGAAACATGTACATTAAAACCCCAATTTCTTTAAGCCAAGGGTTGTTGGAGAAAATCGATAAAAAACTACTAAGTTATAGAGAGTAATGAAGATCATATGATATCACTACTACTGAGGTGGGTCCCAAAAATGATGTGGGGATATGTATACTGGTTATTCATTCAATAATAGATAACATACTATTTTCTTGTATTTAAAAAATTATTTCATAACTATCATATTTAGTAGAACTATTTTATCACCACCTCAAGATATGGGGTTAAGCTATCAGTGAAAACAAAAAAAGGATAAATGGTTTTATCCCAAGTATATAACTCCTCCCCCATCAATTTTTTTGGAATGAATATTCTAGACAAAATAATATTACTTATTTTAATGTATTTTGATGTTATATTGGGAATTAATTGGATATCCTAATATAAATCCAACATCAACTATTAAGATATGAAGATCACTTTTCACATCCCAAGTCATCCTTTGATTCTTTAAAAGTGTAAGGAAGATGATGAATATCCCCTAGAATCATCTATTCACTCGTGGATATTATTTCCTTCTGAGAAAGAATGTCTTTACAAAACTATTGATACAAAGTAGATAATCATGATTTAATACACTCCAATTGTGGGTGATTATACTAATGTATTCCCTAAATAGTTTCCAATTCTTCTCCTTGAATGAGAGGTTAAGTTACCAATCAAATTTATACCTTGATCTCTTTCCAAATTGAATACCACCTATATAATGGTCATCATTGTATTAAAAGAGATGAAAATTCTATTATAATAGAATCTTGAAATGGTTTTTATACACCTATGTTCTTTATCATGGGGTGTATTAGTCCTATTCATTAATAATAATAATGGGTCAATGCACATTTTCTTTGATTATAATGAGCTCAAAAAATTTAATAAAGACCAAGTATTCATTTCATTGTTAAATGACTTGTTCAATCAATTATATAGATTCTAGTATGTTTCTAAGGTGGAACTTATTTCAAGATATCAAAAATTAAGGGTGAATTATGAATATTTTCCCAAAACATCCTTTCGAACAAGGTATGGACACTATAAGTTCATAGTGATGCATTTCAGACTCACTGATGGCCCATAAATATTTATTGGCCTAATGAATATAGTTTTTATATATTACCTCTACATATTTTTGGTAGTCTTTATAAATGATGTTTTGTGTACTTCAAAAACATGGAAGAACGTAAAGATTATTTTAATACTTTGTTAAATACTTTTTGAAAAGAGATGTTATATAGAAAGTACATTAAATGTGATTTTTTGATGAAGGAATTTTCAATCTTAGGTAATATTATCACCAATGGAGGGATAATTTTGAAACCTTATAAGACTGGAATCTTTAACCAAAATCTAATTGAAGACTGTCTTAGACCAGAATCTGTAACAGAAATCCAAAGTTTCTATGCACTATCTAGGTATTAAAAATTATTTGTGAGAAACTTATCATGATTTTCAAACACACTATCTAAGATAACATGGAAGGGATTAAAGTTTTTATAGACCAGTTAATGTGAAGAGGGATTTAAGGAATTGAAAAATAGTCTTACCACTACACCAATACTCACAATTCCCAAATGTACGGAACTTTTTATGGTATACAATGATTCTTAAATTAAGGTTTTTGGTTGTGTACTAATTTAGAATGATAAATTGATATCCTACTCCTCAAGGAAGTTGAAAGTTAATGATCCAAAATATCCCATGCATGATCGAGAGTGGGTAATAGTGATATTTTCATTGAAAATATAGTGACATTATCTCTATGGGGAGAAGTGTGAAATATATATGAATCATAAGATCAAAAAATATATATTCACACATAAAAAGATTAATATGTGACATAAATTATGGTTATATATGATCAAGTAATATGACTACTAAATCAACTACCATCATGGTAATGTAAACAAAGTGGTAGATTATCTGAGTATAAAGGATTTAGCAACATTATCAATGATGATTATTGAGAAGGATCAAATCTTCTTAAAATTTTAGAGGATGGAAATGGGAATCATGAAGGAAGAAAAATCATCATTCCTTTCTAAAATGATTGTTCAACCAAAACTTCTGGGGAAGATAAAGGATTCTCAAAGAGATGAAGTGGAAATTTAAATTAATTTGGAAGCTATAAGATAAGGGAAATACTTAGAGTTAAAATTTTATGAAGAAGGAGTTGTAACATTGGGTTCATGAAAATTTATACCATAATTTCATGAGATAAATAAATAGTTATTTAATAACACACATAACTCAACCTTATCCATCCACCCAGGGATCATGATGATTTATCAAGATCTTCAAGAGCACTATTAGTGGGACAATATGAGGAGGGAGATTCTAGAATATACATCAAAGTTTTTGGAATGTCAATAAGTGAAGGATTAAAGGAAAAATATGTGGGATGATGCAACCATTACCCATAACTACATGGGAATTGTAAAACATCACCATGGACTTTTTCACTTGTCTTCTAAAGACATAAACAAGATATAATTTTATAATGCTTATGGTAGATAATCTCACAAATACGAATCATTATATTGTATTTAGAGAGGACTTATCATTTGATCAAATTATAAGGACATACATCATATAGAATTTGGGTTATCATGTAACACCACTATCAATTATATTTGACCAAGATTTTATATTTACATTTAATTTTCATAAGAGTCTCTAACATTCTATAAATTCTGAGTTAAACATTAGTATAGGTTATCAATACCAAACTGATATTCAATCAAAATGGACTATTGTGACATTGGAACACATGTTTATATCATGTTATATGGACTTCAAAGGAAGATAGTATTAAAATATTCCTCTTTTCAAGTTCCCATACAATAATAGTTTCCACTCAAGAATCCAAATGGATCCTTATGAGGCACATTATGGGAAGAGATGTAGAACCCAAGTGTTTTGTGATGAGGTTAGTGAATTCAAGTTTTTGGGACCTAAAATGGATGAGGAAATGGTAGAAAAGATCCAGACCATTCAGAAACACATCATGACTGTTCAAAGTTTATAAAAGAGATATACTGATAATCATCGACGAGATCAAGAGTTTGAGGTCGATGAAAATTGTTTCTCTACATATCTTTATGGAATAAAATCATGATATTTTGGTTAAATGGAAATATAATACCTAGGAACATTAACCTCCTTGATATTATCAATCACATTATAATTTTGGATTATATATTAGCACTCCCACCAACCCTTTCTCAAGTATAATATGTATTCCATGTATCCCTCTTGAGAAAGTACATATCAGATCCCTCACATGTACTTAATTTAGAGGTGGTATAGCTAGAATGTGATCTCTCTTATGAATATTATCTGGTAAATATATTTTACCATAGATATAGTGTTTTATGAAATAAGAAAACTCACATGGTTAAAGTAAAATGGTGGATCCATAAATATGAAGAGGAAACCTAAGAACTTGAGGAAGAAATGAAGAAGATGTACCATAGATTTATTCACCTTAGTTTTTTTAAAAATAAAGATATAAATTTATTAAGGGGGTATATAACACCATTATTTTTTTAAGAAGATAATTATGTTTGATAACAAATGTGACATGTGACACCATGCTTAAATTAACCGTGATTATTTATGAATGTTATATCCTAGCTGTTAAATTAGAAGATATGAATAGTATTAACTAATTTATGATATATATGCATATAAAGGTACTAATATGAATAAATTTTTTTATAATTTATTATGATATCAGCACTTAATTTTTTAGTAAATATATTTTTATTATTTAAAAATATGTTTCTTTTAAAAGTTATTTTTATTGGTTTTTTTAGAAAATATTATAATAAATTTATGGAACTTTTGGAAAATTTATATTATAAATCTATCATAATTTTTGAAATAATCTTATCAAAATTAAATTAGGGTAAAAAAATTTTATTTTTATGAAATGTTTTATTTTTTAGTGAATAGCGAAAATTACTCACTTTTCAAATAGTGACATTTCATTCAATTAAATAATTGAATTTAAAAGTTATATTATATTATGTATTTGATATTAAAGTTAAATTTTCACCATTATATTTATAATACAACAATTAATTTCATTTTAATAATTTATTTTCATGATTTTTTATATGTTTATTTTTATGCTTAAAAAGCAGTTTTCTACAAACTATTTTTACATGCATTAAGATTATCCATTATAATTAACTAATATAACCCATAGTAAGGTAAGATTTAAATTTAATTTATATATTATAAATATATTTATATTAATTTAAATTCATATAGTTATTATTGAAGTTCAAAGAGTTAATATAATATCATCAATTGCTTAAAAATGTATTTCATAAAAGACCATTTTTTGACCCATTTTAAAGGATTAATTTTAAATAGAATTCATACACCTATATGAATTGAATTTTTTAAAATAGATTACATATTTTTAATCATAATAATTAATATTATAAAATAATTTCATCTTACTTTTTTCACAGTGAATATTGAAATAGTGAAAATTAATTACAATGGTTAAGTTTAAAATGGGTTTACAGGGGTTAAACTAAAAAATAAGGGTCTAAATGACAAAAAAATATGTACAATTTTTACTTTATATAAATATTTATAACTTATATCATGTAATTTTGTTGAATGCGAAATTTTGGACCTTTTCGGTGTGTGAAAAATATAGGTTTATTTATTTATTTTCAAAAATTCCAAGTGTGTCTTCTCTCCTACTAATAAAACGGGACCTCTTATCCTATCATTTAAAAAATGAATAACCATTATTATTCATAAAATACCTAACCAAATACCTTCCCCAATTTCATATCCATATTCTAGAGGACTTGTTTTATCATAAGTCTAATCTAGAGAGGATTTAGGTATAATCCTAAAGAGGTGGTCTGAATAAGAGGTATCATTCTTAACCGATGATCTTTATTTTATTTATTCTTCCACTTCATTAATAATTTACTCAATCATTATGATAAAATAAAATAATTATATATCATATAATTATATTTTATTATGATATTTTAATAACAAAAATTCATATCTTCTTCAATAAAATGGTAAAATAAACCATTGATCGTGTGTGTGGTGGACTACGGCCTCGTAAATTGATGTCATTTTTAATCATCAACTATCAAGTATATTTGTGATGATGTATTTAATTTTTTTATATTATATTAATTAAATACTACTAATTTTATAAAAATAATATATCATATACTTTCTTACCTTACCATCCATTTCAAAATGATAATGTTGTTTGTGTATATAGAGGATTACCACCTCGTGAAGTGATGTGATTTATTTTTTATTACAGAATAACATGGATGATATATGCAATAATATTTAAATAAATATTATGAAATTTATGATATAATTATAATCTTATAAATATAACATATTTCTTACATTATTTCCATCATTTTCGTTGAAAAATGAAAATGTTACTCTAGCGTATGTATGTCCTACCGTCTCTATGATCGTAATGTTTTTAATTTCTCATAAACATATTTCAAGATAGGATTTAAAAGTATAAATTATGTATAAAAATGATAATAATTTCATTATTATTATTCTATATATGATGAAATAATAATCTATTTGGTCATAGTAAGCTTACCAATGTGATTTTAGACATATAACTCGAATATCATTAAATGTTTAAAACGTACCTAAATAATTAAGTAATTGAATATAACCTGATAATAAATTAAATAAAATTAATAATAAACTTTTAAAAAAATCAATAAATTTAAAAATTAACATAATTTTATTTTTTAGGAAGACAAATAGTTCACATGACGAATCGGGCTTGAGGTATGGGATCTCTATAAACCACCCTCTTCTTTGGGTTATAACCTTTCTCTATCTAGTTAACTTTATATCTCTTTAAATTTAAATACTATTATAAATTATCTATATATATATATATATGTCTCTCACATATATACCTATCTTATTATCACTTCTTTTTATGGGTTAATACATACCTTCTTTTTATTTCACAAATGCATTCATTATAAAATTTCATTGATTATAATATGAAAGAATATTATGCAACCAATTTTATTTTTATCGGTTACTATTATAATTTTTGCATTATGATTTAATTACTTATTTTGGAACACATAAATCTTGAACATGTTATTATGGGTGTTCCCGAATAGAAATCTAATTTATTGGGTAATAGATTTGTCTATAAATCAATATATATGGGATTAAGAAGTAAAACTAATCCATTATGGGACTTTTTACACCATGTGATATATTCTAGGAAGTTAAACGTGACTCATTTTTATATCATTATATATGTTTATTCCACATGTCTCATGTTTCTATGATCATATGATACCATGTTTCTTATGTATTTATTCTATGTCATTACTCATGAGCCTTATCGTTTATGGTATCATATTATACCTTTGACTTTCATGTTTTGTTTACTTATTATTTGTAATCCCTTACTAGTATTTTTAACTCACCCCTTTCTTTTATATATTCCCTAGGTTATCCTATATATTTTTATTTTCTCAAAGGGATTTAAGTGCTCATTATGGAGAATAAAATAATGATGTCATGTTTTTTCTCCCTTTAATGTACTATAAACCTAATCTTAAAATGGAACTAGGCCTCGGGATCCTTATTTTTTATTAATGGATATTTATTTTAAGAATCTTGAAATAATGTGTGTTAAAAGGTTAGTTTTATATAGATGTTATCGAAATTGGTCATCATGTACTTATGTTATCCCAATCGGTGGGATGTGTCATATTATTTTGGTATATCCTCTGATAGGGATGTGTCATACATTGGTTAGAATTTACATAGGATATCCTAGCCAGTGGGATATGTCAAAATCATTTGGGTTATACTTTGGTGGGTATTTTTTAGTAAAATTATTGTTTTTTCTTCTGGAATGGTGCAGAAGCTGGTAGAACCTTGTTATTTATGGCATGGTTTTGAAGAAATTAGATCTGATCTTCAAATACCTGGTATATGTTTTGTACTTGTGTGATATATTTTTTTACATATATCATTTTTACATACATGGAATTTTCTTGTATATTTTTTTCTCTAATTTTAAGGGTTTTTTGTGGTGTTTTAATGAGTCTGGTTCTCACACCATAATCATACATTTCATTTTGCTTGTAGATTGGATTCTTAGGGATCCGATAAAGGGAAAGGGCCTCATGTTGAAAATTCAAGAAAGTATATTAGGTGGATGAAAATTTTTCTAGATGGAGTCTAAGTGGGATTTCTCTTCTACTTATAGTTACTAGATTTACCCTATACATGGATCATTGTTTATTTTTTTTATTAAATCATGTATTCAATATTTTAGTTTCAGCATATTACTCTAATTATCGATTATATTTTTTGTTTCTAATTTTTTCTATTACATGATATTGAGGGTATAGTCACCCCACTAATAGATTTATACTCTCATTTCTAGTTTACTACCTCTTGCATATAGGGAGGTACACATGTGGTCATGTGGAATTCTAATTTTGGCCCTACGGTTTGGGTTGGGGTGTTAAAATGGTATTAGAGAAACAAGATTCACTAACATTCCTTTTTCATTTTCCTTGATTTGGGATAGGTTGGATGGGAGTTAGGAATGTTGGGTCTCAAGTAGGAGAACTATATCAGTACCCATCTAGCATAGTTTATTAGACCTCTAGGTTACATAGAAGGTGGAATTTAATGTTTTTTATTTTTGATGTTACCATTAACTAAATTCACCTTGTGTCATGCATGATACGATGATATGTGATTTATGGGTTCTGTTGTGTGTTCATACATCATGTTAGGTATGTAGGTTCACATTCCATATATACATGTTTCCTTCATTAGATAGAGCCAAAATAATTAAATGCATGTTGAAATTATTATATGTGATTTAGTTAATTATTTGTTTAATTATTTATTTTATCTATCTTATTCTATTCTTGAGTGTATATATTTGGTTTTGAATAACGTGAGAATATTAACAACATGTACTTGATCCTTGAATTAGTATTAAATGTTTGGTGTGTTAAATTCATTGAATTCCTTTTTTGTTAATATATTTATGTGTTTTATTTTATAAATTTTGAATATAATGAAAATTCATTTGGATGTAATAAATAATTTGTAGGGTTATGTTTTTTTGTTTTATATCCTTATTTGGTTGTTTCAACTTAATCAATTTGTAAATTTTTTTTAAATCCAATGAAAATAAATTAAGACTTAAAACAAATTTTATTTGAGTTCATTAAAAAGTATTATAAAATAAATAAATGTGTGTTTTTCTTGAATTCTTGGTTCATAAAACTAATTTTCAAGGAAACTTGTGTGATGTGATAAAGAAAATTTGGTTTGAAATTGGTTTAAAATGAATATAGTTTTGGAATCTGTAAATGATATTTATTTTTTCAAACCATAGAAAAAGTTACAAGAGATTGTAAAATATTTTTAATTCTATGATTAAGTTATATCATGATTTCATGATTTTAAATAAAGGTATAATACATATATAATAGGGTTAATCTTTTGTGATTTAAAATTTTAATTAGGAAACCCTTATAGTGGGTTGTATTGGTTCTATGGTTTGGAGGCACTTATCAATGATGAGAAGTCATTAGAGAAGAAAAATTGCAAATCATCATTTTTATACTCTTTTTTGTTTTAAATATAAAATAAAATTAGTTGAAATTTTTTATCTATGGTTGTTCGATAAAGGCTTCTAGAAATTCTTCTTAGGGGAGAGAATCCATTAGAGGATGAGAATTAAAATATTATCAGATTTTATATGATCACTAAACCCACTTTTTTATATTTTATATGTCATTTTATGTGAAAATCCTTTATATTTAATAAAATTTACACTTGGGGTTTTAAGGTGTTGTGTTAAGGTTTGAGGGAGTTTACAATTATTGTGTAATGGTAAAGTGGGTTTCCAATCCTCTACATGAGGGTATAGATGTTTTCCTAGAGTTATGTAATGGTAAATCCCTTTTCCAATATTTTGCATAAGGGTAAGTGTTGTTTTATAGGGTTGTGTAAGTGTAAACAGATTATTATATGCACTATGTATTGTTAACTAATAATTTTAAAGGGTTACATAAGTGTATAAATCACTATAAAAAAATATATTGTGTTGTGTAAGGGTACCTCTAAAGTTCCAAGCATTGTGTATGAATAGATAGAAACTGCATGAGGGTAAATACCTATTTTCAAGGGTTATTTAATGGAATATAGCATAGTGTAATAGTACCTATAGAGTTGTGTAAGAGTAACCTATGAGTTCAAAATGTTTCATAATATTAGATAGAAACTACGTAAGGGTTACCTAAGTTTTCTTCTACCCATGTAAGGGTAAACAAGGTTTCATGTGAGGTTTGGTTCATTTTTCCCTTTTTCACATAAAGGTAGTTGTATTTTTCAATGTTCCACATATGGATAACCCAATGAGCATAACATTAGACCCTAGGTTTCAAATTCTCTGTATGGTGAAAGTCATGGTACCCTTATGCAATGCATGTTTTGGGAAAAATAATTTAAAACCTTCTTTTATGATACTTCTTCTCAATAATGACCCTCTAATTTATTTTTATAATTTTAATATCCTAGAATCATCTTAATTTAATCCTTTTAATTTTTTAAAGGATATAACCCATTAAAGAATTATTTTAAATACTCTTCATTCAATATTCTGGTAAAAGATAAATTAAATGGTTAATTTTATTTTTGGTTTTTATTACTAAACACCAGTATTTGTTTTCCTTCTTTAAAAATAATCAATACTTATTGCATTTAGTTTTGGATACCCTCTCATGTCTGAGTGGTTCATGATTTTATTTTTTCAAAATTATTGAAGCCTTCTTCGACCAAATCGAGTTCATCTTATAGGTTTCTAATTGTAGAAGAACCATCACCCTCTCTCCAATACCTTAGTACAGTGTTTCAAAAATGGATAATTTCTATCTATTCCTTCAATATTCAATTTGAAAATTATATTTTTAAAATTTATATTGTAATTGAATAAATATATCTTAAATAATTATGATATGGAAATTATTAATGAATGATAAATAATAATTATCATGCTCATATTATTCTAGAGTGAGATAATATTATTGCAAGATAATTTTAGAAAGAAATTGTTTTGGATTAAATGTAAAACTTTAAATTATATAAGAGAGACAGATTATTATCATGTGTCGAATTTTAAATTTTCACTAAGAAATAATCTGTAATTATCAATAATATGCAATTATCTTGTTTTATTTTATTATCAAGGAGAGATAATCTATTATCACATGTGGTATTTTCATTTAATTTGGAAATAAAATATCTAGATTTGTTTCTAGGAATCAATGGTATGCAGTTTAAGATAATGAACACATGGAAATGATTTGTGTGTAATTCCATGATGAACCTTGGATTTATTCATCAATTATCTTATGTTATGAAGTTTTTAACTTTTTTGCATGTCTTTTATGAGTTATTCGAATAATTTTTGGTGTGTATGATTATCCCTGAAAAATACTATGTGTAATTATTTATCACATGAGGTCTGTGTGTGTAGCCTTGAATTTTTATTATGTTTCATGGATATGTATTTTTCTAATGATGGTACTATTTCACTTGATGTGATGTTTGACCTATCATTTTTATATTGTATCGTATGTGCTATAATTCTAGATTATGCAGCTGATCATGTCAGTTGAACCTATTTAGACTGCCATTTTAGATTTACATTCCAAACACTGTTTAGCATGTACTTGGGCTATCTAATCTGGTGGGATGTGTCATGTGATTTTGGTAAATCCTCTAATGAAGATATTTTATACATTAGTTGGAGTGCAGATGTGATATCCCAGCTAGTAGGATATGTCACATTCTGTTGGGTTATCCATTCAAGGTTATGTTTTAAGAAGATAATCAATTTTTTATTTAGTATGGTGTTAAAATAGGTAGATTCATGTTCATTTCAGCATGATACTGAATTGGGTAGATTCAATCTTTGAACACTTAACATTTTTTGTACTTTTTTGATATATTGTTCTTAAATCCCTTCCCTTTTTACATTCATTGAATTAACATGTATATATTATGCACTGATGTTATGGTTCATTGGTGTTTTCCTACTGAGTCTTGTACTCACACCCTACAAGTGCGTTTTGGTGAGATTGTAGATATCATGCTCAGAGATATAGAGAAGGTAAAGGGACCCATGTTGGATGGTGGAGGAGGTGGAGCAAGAGGATACAAAAATTACTAGATAGAGTTTTAGAAGGTTTGTTTTCTATTACATTTAGTTACTATCTTTACCCTGTACTTGGATCCTTGTTTAGTTTTGGTTTTATATATATATATAGAACTCTATAAAAATACTATACTTGTTATGATTGTATTTTATTCTTACTCAAATTGTATATTGTTTTAATTTGGATATTTATTTATATTGTAAACTCTATAAGAGGGTTTAGTCTCCCCATGGTTCTACTTGAGACCCTCACTGCTAGTTAGAAACCTCTTCCATATGGGGAGATGTTCCTAAGGTCATTTGACATTCTATCTTGGACCCGGTGGTTTGGGTTGTGGTGTTACATTTTTTAATACTTCATGGATCGTGATTATTATCTCATGATTTTACACTCTCATTCTAGTACATATGAATTATTATTTGATATTATATTTCCTTTTTTTAGGCCTTATAGAAAACTCTTGTTATTCCATGTTATTCTTAATAAAATATTTCTATCTGAATTATGTTTTTTCATATGATTATGGTTTAACCTTGATGACATGTTGATGATTTGTTTCTCTTAATAAAAGTTTTAGTGCATCTATATCTTATGTTTGTGTTCCTCAGGTTATAAATATGTTTATTACATATGAGAAGTCCAAAACAGAGTCAAGTGTGGTCAAAATATGGATAAATTATCTTGAGTATTATAAAAAAGTTTCTTATTTAGCTAGTCCTCAAAGACACTAAACCTTCTATTCATAGAATTGTGTAATTATTTATGAGATGTAATGTTTTTATTATGGATGTGATATAATCTAAATATAAGTCTGTATCACTTTGTATCAATACAGTGTTTAAAGAAAGTGATTTTGGAACCAGTCCTGGGAGTGTGGATTGGGGCACCTCATGATGGATATTCATTCCATATGTGAGTTTGAATAGGTGTGTTACTTTTATTTTAAGGGAAATATAGTTTACCATGATACTGAAAACTATTTTGAGAACATCAAATTTTGTTCCTATTAGATTATGATGTTGAGAGAAATGAAATGAATCCTATAATTTAGGATTTTTGGGTAATGAATGGGAATTTCGGAACACATTTATAATTAAAGGATAAGTGAAAGCATGTAGTGGATTGATTTTCATTCTCTCTTTTGTAAAAGATTTTTATAGAGATTGCACACCATGAAATGTTGTAATGATTTTATTTAGAACTACGATGGTATAAAAATTTTATGAAATATTATACCATAATGTATGTAATATTTATCCATTTTATATTGTAATTAAGTGGTAATTAGTTTAATAATATGTTATATTTGAAATTTACTAACAAAAGGTATGATTTCATAGCCTCTGAATATCTTCATAGTGGTGGTGCTAGAGTTAGCATGTAGGGTTTTGTTATCCCCACTACGAATGAAAAAAATCATCAAACATTGTTTCTAATGTGGATTCTAGGTTAATGTGTGTTCTAATTGTTTATTATAACATGTAAATTTAATTCCTATGGGAAATGGGGTGTCTATAAATATTCTTTAGAAGGTCAAATTTTGACTTGATCATAGAGTCTAAATTACAATGGGGTGTCGTCATCTTTATATTATTCTTTAATAATTATAATTCTCATGTAATTAAAAGTTTTTGTTTAATTTTTTCTATTTTTTACCAAAAATGGTTATAATATGTATGGTGAAGGATAACAGTTCTGTTGAGGATTGGTTTTACAATGATTATTTGGATGGTCATGGATATGAATCGTCATGAAATGTTGGAGAGCGGTTACAAGAGTGTCGTTTGAACAACATTATGCATAATATTTTTGTGGGGATCACATTATGGGACTAATTTATAGTGTTCATAAAATGATAAAACTATAATATGATTACCATATACCAAATAAAATATCCTTATACATCCAAAAAGAAAAAAAAACCTTGTAGTCACATCAATGAATAGTGAAGGTGTAAACTGAACCAACTTGGTAAATCATGTTTCCTAGTACATAACAGAAATGATCGCATAAAAAATGAATAAACATCCAAGACATGTTAACACTGAACATATTTTGGAATAAATTATTGATTAAACATTCCTAAAGGTCCTTATAGGATATCCCCATGTGATAATATTCCTAGAGTAGGAAATCCCACAAGAACTTCACTGTTCCTCAAAGCATGTACCCAGAAAAAATAATCCACCTCTCATGGGGGGTTTCAGGATGGTAAAAAATAGTTTGTATCGATTTGACCAATAAATATATATTATAAGATCCACCCTCTTCTACAAATATAAGTGGATGGTTATTTTCACCAAATATTTTATTTATTAAGGAACTAAAGGGTCCGACTATGACTAGGTAGTATATCCTTTTTATCTTATGACGGAGTTATCATAATTAAGTCATTCACATCATATTAACTATTTAATTTCCCTAAAATACATTTATTTGTCCCAAATGGTTAAGTGTAGGGGTTTAATGGTTTGAAATCATAGATGTTTGGTATAATCTCTTCGAACGGTGTCTAATGGGTTTTTTCATAGTCAAAACTCTTAATTTCTCTCATATCCATGGCTTGTGGACCTAATTTCCAAAGTGAGGTGCTCATTGGGTAACTTGGTTTATGACACTTAATAGATCTCATTGGTTGATAGGATGGGAATTCGGGATCATCATGCCATTTGGGGGGGTGGAAATAGCATATTCTAGGACTCTCTTATATATTTGAGATATGTTCATGAAGCCTTTTTTCATTCCTAGTACACATATGTGGATTACCCCTAGGTAATGTTTGATTATAAATATGCATAGGTTTGGAATCATATGTTTGTACCTAAGGTTCTCCATCGATGGGCATATTTTTATTTATATGAGGTTCTCCATAAAAGGTAACTTTTTATGGATTGTTGAGAGATTATTTGGTCATTCATTAGTCAGATGTTGTTTTTCATCCATTTGGTGAGGCACTCTAGAGATTGACATCATCTAGGGAGAAGAATGTCATTTTGATGTCAAGATTGAACCAATAATGTGGGATTCCTACATATCCTCAATAGAAGAATTAGAACCCATGTTGTTTGGTACAACTTAATAGGGCATATCACCTTTTAAGTTCATGTGACAAGGAACTAACCATACAGTTTAATGTTATGTGGCATGGACACCCAGGTAAAAGTATCCTAGTCAATGATGTCGTGGGAGTTATACAGAGGTAGTCCGAGGGACCCAGGAGAGATATGTTCTCCGGGGTAGATGTCACCCCACATGGAATGTGGCCCGATGAACATTAGAGTGGATTCAGGTGCTGTGTTTGGACCTTAGAGAGGCTTTTTATGTGTCCCAGTTAGTTGGGAATCAAATTTCATGTAGTTTAGTATGTTAGGGATTACACATGGAAGCTTTCAACTTTAGGGGATATGATTAGGGATTATACCATATGGGATGCCCTAGTGTTTGGGATTACGGATGGAAGTAGCCCATTTTTCAGGGGCCTATTCATGGAAGTGGCCCATTTTGTTGGGGATTATGCATGGAAGTCACCCATTTGGTTGGGTATTTTTTATGGAAGTGGCCCACTTGATTGGGGCTTACGCATGGAAGCAACCCATTTGATTAGAGCTTATTCTTGGAATCGGCCAATTTCATTACAGATTACGCATAGAAGTGGGCCATATGATTTTGGATTATGCATGGAAGTAGCCAATTTTGATGGGGATTATGCATCGAATCATGCTATTTAGTTTGGAATTGTGTGTATTTCATGATCTCCATTAACCTCTAAGCCCATGAGAGTCGTACTCAGTGTGGGAAACAAGAGGAAGCAGTATATATAAAGATCAAATGACAGTTTCTCTCCATTGATGGATGGTTTTGGAGCCCAAAGGGAGAGGTAGAGGGAATTGAGTGTGTTTGTTTCCCATTTTATTTTAATAGTCAGGATATTCACACCTAATGATCTATCCAATTATGCCTCGGGCAGAGGCGAAGTAGAGAAAAAGTGTCACCTCACATAAGAATGACTATAGGATTACTTTAAGAGGAGTACCCTTTTGAGTTTTTTGTGATCATATCATGATCATTTCATTAGTAATATTATGATTTATGCATAAGGCATCTCATGTTTCTTGTAAGAAGAATCCTATGTTTTTTATAGAGGTTATACTATGGTTTAAATTCATATATATTGGATTATGGAAGCATAGTTTAATGTCATCTTGAAAGACCTATGGAAGAACTGTATAATGACATATTGTAGGGTCTATAGCATCACAGTTTAACATCATGTTTCAGGGACCAGTTCCATATAGTTTAACTTCATGTGAATATGATGATTTCTATAGAGTTTAATTTCATGTGTTCTAGATGACTAGGATGAAGATGCCTAGAAATGGATAGTTTGTGACTTATGCAAGGATGGACCATTCACGATAATCCTAGCAAAGGATCTAGGTGATGGGATTTTTGGATGGGCGTGAGGGATGCTTCGACACATGGTATTATATGGTGTGGATGTCAGGGTCGTGTAAGGAGGAACCCAAAATATTATTGACCCACCCAGAAAACTCCATGATGTGACTCCCCATTTTTCATGTGGGTCGGTAAAAGTAGAAAAGGGACCATCCTTGAGGGCTAGGACTATATCCTGTAACTAGTCCCAAGTGGGGGTATGGGGGAACTACCCCTATGATACGTACCATTGGTCACATAGGGTTTTCGGCAATCATTGTCCATGCAGGATCTGGTCACAAAGGATCGTCCGTGAAGGAGTCTATGCATAGGTCCTTTCATGAAGGAGTTGGCCGCACAGATCCATCCATGAAGAAGTTTTCCACAAAGGGCCATCTTTGAATGAGTCATCCATGAAGCATCGTACACGAATCTTCATCTATGAGGCACAATCATTGAAGAAATTTATTTGTTCACAGGTTCATAAAATGATGCATTTTTTTCACAAACAACACTATCTCTTCATGTTATCATATACAGAGGGTCTATAACATATGGTTTGTTGGATGTTTTTTGTGATGTTCTACCCACATATGGTTTACAGGATGGTATTCGTGAAGTGATTCAAGTGTAGGAATGATTTCTCCCATGTCTTTTTATGATATTTCCCCCCTTATTCATGACTCTCATTTGAGGTCCCTTTTTTGGTTTCCCTTGGGGTTCTTTTATAGACGAATAAAGAAAGAAACTACTAGTTTTATTGGTCCTGATGGGAATTAGGGCCTCCAATTATAGGAGAAAAGGGCAAATACATAGGCCCATAATAGATTTATTTCATGAGGGATAATTATTTGTAGATGGGGGGCATTGTTTACAAGGGAGTAAATCACCACCTCGGTTACACAAACTACTTTATTTCATTTGTGGGAACTAGTGGTTTACTTTGTACCACAAACTATTTAGTTCACATTCAATTCATAAAATAGTGGAATTCCAGGTAGAGTGTTAGTATTCGAAGTAATTTGTGCTTCATGGTTTCATCCTTTTGAATATGTTCTTCAATATTCTATTGGGTTTAATTTCTATCCTTTGATGATCCTAGTATAATTCACTTATTAAATGTGCAATTTTTAGGACACAAAAATGTTGCATCTAGAACTTCCTTATTAGATATGATATTTAAGTCTTGCCTATACAAGATTTATATTCTATTAATTGAATCACATCGAGAAAACTCTTATGGAGTTACTGGTTAATCTGAATTATAGGTTTAAATAGGTGAATTGGATCAAAATATGGTGGGGAATTATCATCTCATCCCATCTTGTTCTCCAAAATCAACCATTATGGGGGAATGTCACTATAATTGCTAACAAATTACTCAAAATACATCTATTACAATTTTTATATAATATATAGAATAAGAAGTACCAGGAGTAGCATCCCACTATTCTATATTCATTATTTAGTATACTAGGGGTCTCACATAACCTTGGGAACTCTCTATAGCCCATGATACCTATAATAAGCGTTAAAATCAGATATATATTGGATTCACATTATCAATTAGTAACAATACAACATAATTAGATATTGTTCAAGTAAAATTTCATACAATTTTATATAGGAAAATACTATATAAGTTGTTTTTGGAAAATCAAACAAAAAAACCTTATATGATAAATATAATGATAAACACAACTAATCACAAGAATTTTAATTAAATCCTACATCATAATAGTCATTCATAAAAACACACTCTATATTCATCCTAGAAAAAGGGGGAAACTATAAATAAATAACATAATCATTTATACATGGAAAAAGTATCCCAACTATAAAAGTGAAAATCAAAAACATCAATCTCATACCTAATAACATAGAGTTTTCCTATACATGGGTCAGCATTACTCTGGCATAAGTTACTTCTAAAATTCCAACCACACCTTATATCATGTTTAATATATACTAAATAGTATGAATATAAAATAAGTCTTTGAGTACACTTTATAGTGTCCCTAGTTTGTTTCGCCTCTGTTGTAACTGAACTATGTGATACAGACTTCAATCATGCATTTTCATACAAAATATTTTTTTAT
Source organism: Viscum album (assembly GCA_963277665.1). Taxonomy (NCBI): domain Eukaryota; kingdom Viridiplantae; phylum Streptophyta; class Magnoliopsida; order Santalales; family Viscaceae; genus Viscum; species Viscum album. Next base: position 1,236,602,168 of record OY728150.1, read on the forward strand.
CTGCAATGAGGGTATATATATAAAGTGGGGATAATATAGACTCTTTAATATATATAAAAACCTATAAAAATGGAAGCAATAATAATTAATTTTTATCGTAATAGAAAATAGATAAAAATGGCCATTGGAGAAACAAGTCATTATTAAGAAAAAAATAACTCTCAAAATATATCAAAATGATGTTTGTTATAATATCACATGGTATAAATCATATTTAAGGTTTTATGAAAACATTCCATGTACAATACATCCAAAATAAACAAAATAAATGAGATTATAGAAAAACAATGTCTTAACTCTCTACCCAGCACTATCTTTTACCTCCATCCTGACCCCACCTCCTCAACCACCCAATGAAAGGCCTTTTCCGTAACTTATTCCTATAATCATGAACTATTCTCAGATATTAGGGAACCCAAGAAATGTTTCCATACAAATCAATAGGCCACCACCAATGGTGTCCCTAAAAACTCAAATATATATCAGTGCATTAATAGTGTAATATGACTGTAAATAAATAATATACAGTGGAAGTAATAAAAAATATGTCATAGCCAAGGGAGATACACAACCAGCCAAAAATTATCCATACCTACTTTCTCCAGTTTTGGGGTTTCTTAGATATATCACATGAATATTGAATGGGAACAATTCCCCAAGTCACATTAATTTGGAATAATGTCCCAAAAAAATATAATAAATAGATCATGATTAATACATCTTGATAATAAAGTCTAACACTGGGCCTAACATCCTAGTGACATCAACCCATAGCAATAATAAAATTCCATTACAACCATAAAAAATTTTCCATCATGTGTCGACTACAGAATAAATAGAGTGAATAAAATCCCTATATAAGGAAACTCACTAGACAGAAAAACACCCCTAGTCCAATGCTACATTGTGATAGAGGGAATCAAATCCAATAAGAAAACATACTCACTTAGGCATGTCATCCCCTTCCAGGGATGAATAAAAATATGGGGAGTATATCCCACTTCTATGGAAAATAGAAATAATAAAGTATTATGTCCAACATCCATTAATGTCAAGGCCACATGGGAATTACATTCCATGGCCTGAAGTGAATTCTGTCCCACTTCCATAATAATATAATATTGGTCATGGTAATATCATAAAATGGTTATAACATCTCTCATCAATATCTATATTATAAAAATGGTAATTTCATCTTATCCTTAACAAAAAACCATCATAAATTACATATCATACCTTTCCAAATGAAATAATATAAAAAGTTGGAAATACAACCCACAACATAACCTTAACCATAATATGTTATAATAAATAGAAAAAGAAATGTAATATAAATAATTCACTTTAGCATTAACATAACATCTGACTCACTTAATGTTTAATATAGTATGGTCCTAACATGACAAAACTATTTCAAAGACCATTAAAAGGTAAACCAACCCAGATACCTATAGTCTAGTAGGGAAAGAACACACCAAAAATACTAATTAAACTAACTAATGGTCTACAAATGATAGGTGTTAGGTTTTAAAGGCATTGAATATATGAATTATGTACAATGGTACATTAATCTACACCCATTTACAAAATATTATATCATATGAAAATGGATTTGAATGAATGGAGTATTATTTTAGTTCTTATTATGGATATGAAATTCATACTAAAATCATTGCCTAAAAGGATCTAGTGGTTTATTGTAATATAAAATATAAATGAGTTCAACCAAAGTTTACTCAATCTTCTTAATATATTGGGGATTGTGGAGTAATACATGGGATTTCTATGCTCAAGTGATGTTTTAAGAGTATAGAAGGGTAAACATTCAAACCAGATAAATAAAAAAACTATTAGAAAGTTTAAAAGTATATCTTACAAGTTCTAATAAAATTCATTGTGGCATAAAATTAATTTAATGAAGGAGGGACAATTATTTCACTATATTAATATGGGACAATAGAGGAGGAATATCCTAGAATACCGGAGTGCTTTAAAAACTACTATAGAAATTCCACCAAATTTATTAGTGTTAAATATTTTAATTCATTAATTTTTTAGGGCATATGATACCAACCATGCATTATAAAAGTGTTTTAAATATATTATAAATTTGAAAAATAAATAAATATTTAGGATTAATACTTTAATTGAGCATTCATCTTATGGAGATAATGGTTTATATATAAAGATCATACTAGACCCTTTTATAGATTGAGTGAAACTAATGCTTTACAAATGGCCATTAATTTTTTAGATTTATAGATTAGATAATTCATAGTTGTTTTAAATTCTAAAAATTCCACAGAATCCCTCTTTTTGGTTGATTAAATTTGGAGTAAATATTTAAAAATATATAAAGCTTCACTAAAAGTGTTTTAGAGTTTATGAAAAAAAATTATGGATGGTTATTCACAATGTACATCTTTTGATGTGATACATAAGGAAATTAATTTATATATTTAAAAAAATAATTTCAAAATATCTAAAAGTATTTTATTTTCTCATGTGTTTTTGTATATGTTACAATATAAAGTTAAATGTAATAAAGTCTATGAGGCTCTAGTGAACGTTGTAGATTGATGGATATATTCCATAAAGCCTAACATTAATATGATATATATATATAGGCCGATATAATATGGTACAACATAGGTATGTCTTATGTTATCAAATATACTAAACTAGTGAATGTTTTATGCCTTATAATAGTAAATTATATGGTTTTATGTAAGTATATCACACTATTTCCTTTAGTTATATCATATTTTATGATATAGGAATGTCACAAGTGTTGTGATGTGTCTCCATCATATTCTACGATTTATGATACAATATTAAAATATTAAGTGTTGGCATTTAGGTCTTCTTATATATAAAAAAAGCATTATTATCTATGTTTCATATGATTAAATGTAAGGTAGAAACAAATCAATACCATTAATGTTACACTCATGCATCAATTGAATGGTTACAAACAGTTCGTAACCATGTCATTACTAGAAATTTACTCTGATCATATAAAATATAACCATTTCAAAAATACATTAATGAAAAATAATGAATATTTAGTATGTGGTATAAGAGGATTCAACAAGGATATAAAATATCAAATAAAGGGGAGGGAATTTTTAGATAAGGTTTGAATAGTTTCACGACATATAAATATATAAAATTGTATAATTGGTATGGTAGTGTTTACCAAATCCAAATGATATGGAAACTAAATCCTAAAGATCCCTAACCACCATCATGACATGGAGAAGTTAATTTTGGAATAGACTCCATATATACTCGTATTTTTGAAATATATTTATGGAATGATTGGGTACATTATGGTTTAATGCCTTATTTTCTTTATATCTAAGGAATCATTTAATTCTCATGGACTAGACATTGTGGTGTGACCCATTATTTTTAAATGGGAGAAGTGATGTTATGATATGAGGTCATTTATCTTCTTAATATCATGGAATAAAAAACTCACATAATTATTATAATAGCTCAACCACTCTCTAAAATTCTTCAACTAAATGCAGAATGGCACAATAAGTTTTCCAACAATGTCTCTCTCGATCACATTAATTGAATCATTACACAACCAACATAGCTACCTCATGAGGTCCTTTATCAGAGTGACACTCTCTATAGAAATGACTACCAATATATAACAACCATATCCTTCATGTAGGGATTTTATTTATTTGAAAAAAATATTCCTTCATCATCCACTCCAAAAATAATCTAACTCATCTATCAGAATGTTTTCAATAAATAAAAAACATAATAAAAATATAGAAAACCTTAAAAACATGGAAAATCATGAAAATATCTAGAAAATTCTGGGGAACTTTGTAAAACTATAAAAACCATGAAAACCCCTGAAATTCATCAAAACCCCACAAAATACCTAATAAACCCTAAAAACTATAAAAAGGTAATAAAACTCTTAAATATCCTAAAATTCATAAAGAACACTAAAAGTCATGAATAATTGTGAAAAAAACCAAAAAGTCCTTGAAAACCATAGAAAAACCCAGTAAAACCATATAGAACTTTTTAAATCCATGAAAACTCTGAAAAAACCATGTAATCCTTGGAAAATCTAGAAAAATCATGGAAAACACTAGAAACCTCTGAGAAATATTCTACTAGGATAGTAGATGATCAAATTAAAGATGAGACTAGGGAGATATTAAGGTTACCTAAGATAAATTCAAGGGGAGGGGATGTATTGTTGAGCTATATAAGATAGTTTTGATGTTTTTCTTATTATAAGTTTTTATAAATATTTATTAATTATAATTAAGACTAAAAAACACAACATGTGTCTCCTAGGTATCCGGTACCCTGACATAGGGTACTCAGAACCCCATTGTGTATCCACCTAGAGACCATAGGGTAGTTTATGGTCTACCCAAGAAAAACCATTATCCACCTAATTCACCTAGTAATAGTGTTATATAACATCAAAAGATAGGTTTCTTCATTGAACATATTTCTTTTAATATTTACCCCCATCCTCTATCAACTCTTCCAATAGTCAAAAATTTCCAAAATTCAAATGGTTCAAATAAATTTAACTAAATTTTAACCATGGTATATGAGAACCGTTAATCTATGTCCATTAAAAGAATCAATAATATGTAAAATAATGTTTTCCTATATAACTTATTAGTGGTTCTCTACTTAACCAAGCTATCTTTTGGTGGATTTCTTATTATAAATATCTAGAGAGAGATGCTATCAAGATGAATATGAGTGTAATGATGAAAACCCTATAGTGTTTCTAGGTATGTGAATACCCAATATTTATTATAAATTTAATGAAGGATATGTTGGAATATGATATTCCCTAAAATGTTATGAGGATTTTCAGAAGATGAAAAAAAGACTAACTTCAACACCAGTTATAATTCACAAATAATCAAGAGTTAGATATGAATTTTATTATGATAAATCATGATGGAATTTTAAATGTGTCTTGATATATGGATGTAATTTTGTTTCATATGGTTAAAGTAAAAAATTATAAACAATTTATAATTTAGGAATGAATAAACATGAACAATTCACTTTTGTCCACTATAAAATTTGAATATTATCATTTAACTGGTTTAAATATAAACTACATTAAATTATAGAAATGTATTAAATTTATGATTAATTTTACAAATAAATACTAAATATTTCATAAATTATGAAACTATATTCATAAATCACACATATAATTCAAATAAGGTTACTAATGTAATATTTGTATATATACCTTTACGATAATAACAAAAATAAATACAAAAAAAATTATATTTTACATTATTTTAGCCATGTAAATCCACATTATACATATATAAAATCCACAATAAACTTTTTTTATCATATTTTAAAGCACCACCCTTACCCCCCCACCCCCACCCCCCACACTCTGGGATCTAGGCTCAGGCAGCTGATGTTTTTTTCGAAATTTTAACAAAAAATGATTTTCATTAAAATTATAAAAAAATCAGGTTATCATAGTGATATTTTGTTAAAATTGTATAAATATTTTAATGGGAATAACTATAGCTTTCTTCTAAGAAATTTTAGTCAAATTAGTTTTTAGGTTTTTTTTCAATTCCATTTTTGAGAGTTTTGTTTATCATGAGAATCTATATTAAGTTAGCATGCCTATTTATGAAATATATTGTCCAGTTTCACTATGTCATGGTGTGTCCTCAAGTAAAGACCACCATGGAATATAGATACACTAACCATGTCTTAGTGACAACAAGTAAAATTCTATATTTTTCACAAATATAATTTTTATAAAACATCTCATATTTCCCTTACACCTCATTGGGGGATTGTTACTTTTATAAGACTCTACCCATTTCACATAACCATTATTCCTTGTTTATTAAATTTGAATAACTGAAATAAGAATTTCTAATTTTACATTTTTTATATATTGGAAATATAAGAACAGAAATGGGAATATTCGCTTTCTCTAAGACATAGTATTGGAAAACTCTATTTTCCAGTTTTATTCATTCATTCAAAAACCAAACTGAATAATGATAGATATTATCATATGAAATTGAATTTTTTTAAGGGATGAATATCATTCCAAAATAAATGTAAAAATATAAAAAAATTTACTAACATCTAGGATCTATCTAGACGTATGGAATTAATGATAAAATGATGAATAAGGAAATAACTTTCACCATGGGATTCAAGATCATCCATGTGAGTTTGAGATCCCCATTTTACTTCCCTATTATGGAAATATGTTCAAGAGGTCTTGGAAACTCAGTTAAAACTTATCATAGTGTATAATACCTAAAAAGGTGAAATAAAGGGATATATTCAAGTTTTATAAGGTGTTATCCATACTTGTGTCATAGATTTTGGGTGATCTTAGGATAAGAATATATCATTGGTTGAATTTTTCTATAATAATAGCTATAAACATTTTATTATAATAGATCATTTCAATGATTTGTATGGTAATACTTATCATTTATATTTAAATTAGTTATGAATTATAAAATATTTGATAATGGTACCAACTATTATATTGGATAAGGTAAATAAAATTTTAATGATTCAGAAACATTTGGTGATCGAATAAGTTCGCAAAAAACCATTATTGATTGTCCTCCTAGACCACTATAATTTTTATTCAGTGAACATGTTATTTTGAATGAATCTTCTATACTATGAAATATTCAATATTAAGATAATTAAATCTTATGTCATTATGTTATGTTTCCTTCAAAATTGTTGAAATACTTGGAAAGGTTTCACAGCTGGTAGAAATACCTTCCCAAATGATGTATATTCATGATGTATTTCACATATTCCAATTGAAAAAATATGACATTGATACCTATCATAATCATTATTAAAGATATTTGGATTTGGAATTAATTATTCCCTAGTGGAACAACTAAGTATCTATTTTATGAGATATAATGATCTAAGGAATTCATAAATATTGACCTTTATTGTGGTTATTATAAATTAAAATTCAAGAAGGATAATATACCAAAGGTAGCTTTTTACATGAGGTAAAGGCATTATACATTCATTGAAGTTAGTTTTTTATTAAAAAATCAACCCTCAGTGTTTACGGATTTGATTAATTGGGTATTCAAGGATTATCTTGATAATTTGTTTTGTTATTCATTAATGATATCTTAATATACTCTAAGAGGAATAAAGAGCATAATAACCCCTTAAAGGTTTTTTAAAAGACTTTGAGATGGAAGGATTTAAATGGTAAATTCAATAAGTGTGAATTTTGGATTTAAAAAGTTTCTCTTTTTGATAAGTTATCTACAGTGATGGAATATATATTAACCCTTAAAAGATCAAGGTAGTTAAAATATTAATTAAATATATAGTATCCTTGGCTTATCTAGTTACTATCAATGATATATTGAATTTATTTCCCAATTATATAACATATTAACCAATTTTAAATGTAAATTGGTCAAAATAAAATTTTCAAAAGAATGTGAATAAATTTTTAAAGGGATGAATAAGAAAAAAATCAATTCATTGGTATTAAATTTACTGATAGGGATGGAAGGACTCATTATAATCAGTGATGCATCAATGAAAGGATTGGTGTGTGTCGATAAATAATATCAATATTCTTTTTCTACAATTATCCTAAAACTCATAATCATCTTTAATTCCTCAATTTATCTTCCATAAAATAATAAATTTAATCATTGTTAAATCATAAATAAATGATATTAATTATTTATATCTATTAAAAAATATCATTCTAATTGGCCCAAAAATATTTTTATAAATTATCTCTGATGATTGATAATTATGAATCTCCACATTCTTATTGGAATAATTTATAATCTTCCACCTTTTAAATGTAGATAATATCAAATTCATTTCTCTATTTAGAATTAAAATATAATAAAAATTATCCCCTCTATTAAACATTTTCATATTCTTTTGATGATGGTTTCCAATAAATATATTTCCCAAACTCATTTTCCTCTTCCAAGCTAAAATTGTGATAAGAACCATGTATCATGCTACTTTTATTTTCTACTGATATGATCATTTTGACTATATGTTTCTTTGATAATACTACAAATTTGTGGCATTCTACCTCTCAATATTTTATATTCAGGTATTGAGACTTATCTTATATGTTCTCGTCTATAGCATGGGGATTCAATCTCATATACACTTATATATATGTGTGTGTGTATAATATTTTCATCCCTGGGAGGAGATAAGACTCATATAGAAAATGGATTTTGTGTATCTATATATTTGTGGATATATATATACACACTCACGTATTTATCCTTAGATTATTTGAGTGACCTCTTAAGTGAGGGTTTTATATATTTATATATATTTCATCCTTACTGTGAGGTATTTTCCCTTAGGTATGATGATAACTGATATATATATATATATAAACACCCACACACAACGATCTATAAAATATGAGCTTCAATGGATAACCTCAATAGTCATATCATAACCTACTCAGATTGTAACCTTGATAGAAAGAAATTTTAGATGATTTGGTTGAAAATCATCAATGTGTCATTATAGTATTCTTATCATTGTCTGATTTGTATAATATCAAGTTTATCTTCCTTGAATGACTACCTATTGATAATGATCTGGTTAATTACCTATTATCACTTCTTATAATATATTTTCCTTGTTTTCCTATACTGAACTCTTAGCTTTATGATAGACTAGTTGAATTTGAGTGGTGACTTCCATGGGGTACATTGTACTCACACGCTATACTTGTTCACTTGGGAATGCATGTAAACCCTATTTTTCATGATATAGGTAATGGTAAAAAATCTACCTATAAGATAAGGGCATCCCAAATCATGGGTGGTTTTTGCTCATATTACATGGATTTAGGTTAAACCATTTGGGAGTTTTTGGTGGACATAAAAAATGGGTGTTGCAAGGATATCCATAGTTGTACATGGGGAGGTTTTCACCTTGTAACTCTCCATTTTGGACTCTAATCCCACATTTGGGCCACACATTATATATAAAGTGTATTTTTTATAATATCACTTATTTTTTGGATTATATATATGTGTAGTCACTTTTATGATATGTGTTAAGGTTTATTTAATATTTTCATCTTGGTTTGACCAAGTATATGTTGCACAGGTTTCCACTGATGGGTACTTACACAAGTGTCCCTCAGGTCTGACATCCATAAGGGTCAAGATAGATTTTTGGATAGACCCTATATTATTATTTAACCTTTGTTTCAAAATACAATGAGGTAAAATCATATCATATTAGTTTTTCAATTACCCCTCTCCTTTTACACCAACCTATGGTGATCAAGAAGTGTGTTAGAGGTATTTTGACATTCCCACCGAGGGTTATTCATGTAATTTGGGTCATGTAATTATATGAAAACACCCAAAAAAATTATGTGATAACTATATTTGAATTCATATCACTACTGGAAATTAATCCTATACCAAATCCTATATCCCAATGGTGTAGAGAACCCATTGGGATAGGATTAATATACCAACAGTTTGTTGAAAACCATAGGTATATGTAGTTCTAGACTGTATTTTCCCAATGGTTTGTAGAACCGTTAGGATAGGACTAGTTTTCCAAACGGTTTTTTGAAACCATTAGGATAGTGGAATCTTTGATAATATTTCCCAACAATTTTAAAAAGTATTGGGATAAAAATCCACAAATTCAGCACGTGATTCTGATCTTGATCTTCCCACATTGCGCCCTAAACTGAGAGCTCCATTCCAGCAGCGTACAAACCCTTCTTCCCAGAAACTCATTTTTCATTCTTCCACATCAAATCTATAAGTTATAACTCAGTTTTATGTTCTACCTCCATTTATTCCATTTTTCATTCGGATTTATTTGAATATGGGGTTGTTTTTTGTTTTTTCTTTTGATTATCGATAAACGACAACTCCTCTATTCTGTGCGGACCCTTCTTCCCAACCTGCAATTAATCCTTGATTCAAGTAAGTGTTTGTTCTTCCACCCCTAATAGATGATAACATGGTGTATCCTATTTCCCTTAACATAACACATGATTCCTATAGTATAATATCAATTCAAATGATGATTCCTCTGGTTCAGAAATTTGTATTTATGGAATATTATGTCATTGCATAGAGTTCCTTTCAACAGCATTCCACTGCATAGAGTTCTTTTTAGGTGTTCTATTGAGACCATTTTTATAAGAAGCATGGTTAATGTCTTATAGTGATATTTTAGTGATGTCCTATTATATTGATCCAACATGGTAGTGAGTTCTTAAATGGTAGGGAGACCTACTATGGGTCTCCATTTCATAATTTATTTTTCAAGGGAATGGGAGGGGGAAGTGCAGTGGTAGGGGGTTGTGCCATGGGAGGGTGGGGGTGTGCAGTGGGAGGGGCTATAGGGGGGTTGTGCAGTGGGAGGGGGTTGTAGGTGGTGTATAGTGGGATTTGGGTGTAGTGTAGTGGGAGAGGGGGTTGTAGGGGGTGGTTGTGCAGGGCGGGGGATTCAAGGGGTGAGGGGTGCGTAATGTGGGGGTGGGAGTTGTAGGGGGAGATGGGGGATGGGGACTGCAGGGGGGGTATACAGTGGGTGGCAGGGGGCTATAGGGGGGTGTGCAGTGGGCTTGGGGGATATACACTCCCAATCCTCAAAGCATTTAAATCCATGTAAAATACATGTGCCTTGACATATCCCAAACATATAATAGCTCATCCTTATGCTATTATGGCTATTCACAGACCAAAACTCTCCTCCATCTCACCTGCCCAATCATCATTGTCCCAAAAAATTTCTATGACCTTGAATGTAGATGTATCATTCCCACATGCCTAGAATACCCCAACTACTCAATATAATTAATCAATCCCTTCTATGGTAACTCCCCCCATAGGAATTACCTACCTCATCACTTCCCAACCGAAGGTATCAATATCCTAGTGGTTCCACAACAACCATCATCCCATAACACCCATATTAGAAGCATCTCACACCATCATTTCCCACATCCCATCATATTCTCATTTGACAATCACACCATACATGATTCCATTAAAATACCACATCAAACTCAACATTGATACAAGTCCTGCATCACTCTTAATGCCCATATATTAACCACACTTTTTCAATTAACTTATCACACATTAACCTCATGCCCTAATTTCTGTAATAAAAAACTAAATACCATATTCACATGCTCAAAATGTAACTCTAACTATCATGGGATCTCTGAAATGTTAGTGGGCTCTCACTCTTGATGCCCATATATACCGTGCTAAATTTTCTAGAGGCATAATTCAGGACTCACTCTCTCTTGGTTGTTGAGTGAAATAAAGCCGCAGAATCGATGTATCATGATTTTAATAGACTAATGACACTTAGTAAATAGACATCATACTAAAAATTAAATTTCTTTATTACATCTTATACAATTTATTGACTTCATTATATATTTTTTCAAGTTCACCTAAAATAATGGTTAGTTAAATTATCTATGGACATCTGGCCCACCCCCTAGACACCCCACCCACCCCCCAGCACACCCCTCCCTCCCCTGGACAGCCTCGTCACCCCCGTTAATAGCCTACCCACCCCATGGACTCCCCTACCCCCCAGGACAGCCTTGTGACCCCCGAGGACAACCCGACCACCCCCTAGACACCCCATACCCCCTAGACAACCCCCATACCCCTGTAGACAGCCCGCCCACCCCCTGGACACCCCTACCCCCCCAAACAGCCCTGCCACCACCATGAACAGCCCTCCCACCCCCTGGACACCTCCTACCCCCCTAGGACAGCCTTGTGACCCCCGAGGATAGCCACCCACCCCCTGGACACCCACTACCCCTGGACCCCCCCTGTGGACCGCCCACCCACCCCCATGGACACCCCCTACCCCCTAGATAGCCCTTCCACCCCTGTGGATAGCCCACCCACCCCATAGACACCCCCTACCCCCCTTGACAGCCCCCCCCCCCCCCCCACCATGGATATCCCCCACCCCATAGACACCCTATGCCCCCTGAACAACCCCACCACCCACGTGGATAGCTTTCCCCCCCACCTGGACACCCTGTACCCCACTTAACAGCCCCGCCACCCCAGTGGACACCGTGCCCACCCCCTGTACCCCATTGACGGCCCCCCTCCACCATTGTGGATAGCTCTCCCACCCCCTTGGCACTATTGAAAAAAACATTTTTTACGTCAGTTATTTTTCATTTTTTACGTCAGCTTTTATCTGATGTTAATACATACGACGTTATAAATATTGTTATTTACATTGGTTATTTAAAAACCGACGTAAAAAACATAACATCACAGTGTTTATCATGTTGGTTATTTAATAACCCTTGTGAAAACCCAGTGGCGGAGTTTTTATCATGTCGGTTACTAAATAACTGACATGAAAAATCAGGGGGGGTTTCATGTTGGTTATTTAATAACTGACATGATAAACCAGTGCGGGAAGTTTTTATCACGTCAGTTATTTAATAACTGGCCTGATAAACCCCTAGGAAATGGTTTATCATATCGGTTATTATATAACTGATGTGATAAACCATTCGAAGGAATTTATCGCGTCGGTTATAAAATAACCAACGTGAAAAACTAGGGGGGAGGGTTTATCACGTCAGTTATTGAATAACCGACGTGATAAACTAGTGCGAGGGGTGTTTATCACGTTAGTTATTAAATAACCGACGTGATAAACCATTCCACAGATGTTTATCATGATGGTTATTCAAATAACTGATTTGATAAACCCTTCCCCGTATCTTTATCACGTGGGTTATAAGATAACCGATGTGGAAAACCAATTTTTTTTAAAATAAAAAGCAGTTCTCTGCTCTCCCAAGAAACAACCAGAAACTAAACCAAGAATTCATACCAGAAAAATAGAATTAGACCAAAACAAGAACCAAATAAAAATTAAGAATTCATATTGATAACATTTAAAACTTACCCCACTGGAAATCCCCCACCACCACCTGGACAGCCCCCCTCACCCCACTAGACAGCCCCCACCACACCCATGGACACCACCCCACACCCCAAGACTGCCCCCTGACCCCCTGGACAGCCCCAAACACCCATGGATATCCCCACCACCCCTGGACATCCCCCCACACCCCTGTACAACCCCCCCCCCCCCCTCCCCCCCCCCTAACCTCATGTATAACCCCCCACCCCCTGTAAAGCACTCCCACACCCTTGGACAGCCCTCCCACACCCCTGAAACATGACCAAAAAGTTACCAAAAATAGACCTGAACCCCCTCACCCCACTAGACTGCCCCCACCCCCACCCCCCACACCCCTGTACATCACCACCACCCCTTGGACTTCTCCCCACCCTCCTGTATACCCTCCCACCCCCTAGACAGCACTCCCACACCCCTGGACATCCCTCCCACACCCCGCAAACAGACCAAAAACTTACCAAAAATAGAATAGAACCCCCTCACCCCACTGGACAATCCCCACCACACCCCTGGAAACCCCCCCACACCCCTGGACTGTCCCCCCCCCCCACCCACCCCCACCCCCTGGACAGCCCCCAACACCCCTGGACAACCCCCCACCCTCCTGGACCCCCCTGGACTTCCCCACCACCCCTAGACATCCCCCCACACCCCTAGACGCCCCCCACACCCCTAGACTGCTCCCACCCCCAAGACATCCTCAAACCCCCCCCCCCCCACACAAACACACCCTCCTGGACTACCCCACCACACCCCTAAAATAGACCAAAATGTTACCAAAAACAGACAAGAACCCCCTCACCCCACTGGACAGCCCCCACCACACTCCTGAACACCCCCCCCCCCCCACACCCCTAGACAACCCTCCCCCCCACCTAACCTTTGGACTTCCCCCAACACCTATGGACAACCCCCCCCCCCCCCCCACACACACACACACACCCTCCTGGACACCCCCCCCCCCACCCCTGGACATCCCCACCACCCCCTGGACATCCCCCCACACCCCTGGGCACCCCCCACCCCCACACCCCTAAACTGCCCCTCTCCCCAACCACCCTCCTGAACTGCCCCACCACCCCCTAGATAGCCCCACTCACCCAACTGAATAGCCCCCACCACACCTCAGGACACCCCCCATACCCCTGGACTGCCCTCCGACCCCCTGGACAGCCCCCCACACCCTTGGACATCCCCACCACCCCCTGGAAGCCCCCCACACCCCTGGACAACCACCCCACACCCTCTTGTATACCCCACACCCCTGGACAGCACTCCCACACCCCTGGACAGCCCTCCCACACCCCTAAAACAGACCAAAAAAGTTACCAAAAATAGACCATAACCCCCTCACCCCACTGGACTACCCCTACCACACCCCTGGACACCCCCCACACCCCTAGACATCACCACCACCCCTAGAAATCTCCCCACCCTCTTGTATACCCCCCACCCCTAGACAGCACTCCCACACCCCTGGACAGCCCTCCCACACCCCTAAAACAGACCAAAAAGTTACCAAAAACATACCAGAACCCCCTCACCCCACTGGACAGCCCCCACCACACCCTTTCACACCTTCCCACACCCCTGGACTGCCCCCCCCCCCCCCACCCCACCCCACCCCATGGACTGCCCCCAACACCCCTATACAACCCCCACCCCTGGACACCCCCCACCCCTGGACTTCCCCACCACCCCCTGGACAGACCCCACAGCCCTAGACAACCCTCCACCCTTTTGGACCCCCACACCCCTGGACTGCCCCCCCCCCCCCACCCCCAAGACTACCCCCCACCCTCCTAGACACCCCCCCCACCCTCATGGAAACCCCCCCCCCACTCTCTTGGACACCCCCTCGGGGCGGCACGCCACTGGAAGGTACTCATCACTCCCACATGTGAAGCTTGAGATTTCAAAATGTTTCACATGTGGGAGTGATGAGTACCTTCCATCGGCGTTCAGCCCCTCGAGGGATGGCAGCGCCTCCTCTCCCTCCCCCTAGACCCCCCCCCCTTCTCCATGGACACCCTGGACCCCCACCCCCACCCCACTTGACATCCCCCCCCCCCCACACACCACTACATAGCCCTCCCACACCCCTGGAAACCCCCCCTCACCCCACAGGACACCCCCACACCCTTGGACACCCCCTAGAAAACCTCCCACTCCCCTGGACAGCCCTTCCACCCTCCTAGAAATGCTCCCACCCCCTTGGACTAGCCCCCCCCCCCCCCCCCCCACTCTCATGGACACCCAGGATCCCCCCCCCCACCCCACCAAATAGCCCTCCCACACCCCTGGACACCCCCACACCCTTCGAACCCCTCCCTCCTAGACCAGAATCCATACCAGAAAAACCATCATAAGTAGACCAAAATAATAAGTAGAGAAAAATTAAACATTCACATATATAACATTCAAAACTTACACTATCAACTTCAAAAAAAAACTAAATCCAACCTAAATGACTACCAAATACACAATTACAATGACAATATTCAAAATTACATTTTACACTACAAACAACAAAAATTCAATCAAACCTGTAAAATAATTTTACCATTCCACTTATAAGTGTTTGATGTCTTCAGTAGTATAGGTTTTAGGGTCATAAAATAGCTACAAATTAAAAGGATGGTAGTTGACGTGTATAATGAATAAATCAAATTGAAATATTATGGCAAAGTTTAAAAGGAAATCTTATCAGGTCAAAGTTCACAACTGCCCTAGTTGTTATTATTTCATACATAATTCTCAACATATAATATTCACATTCGATGACACCTTGTTGTCCATGACAATTCTGTTTGAAAGAGTGTAAATTCAATATATTATATTTATGTAATAAATCAAAAAGTACAAATTATAAATGGATATTTACATTCACATTTACATATTTGATCTTCACACTCTTTTTCTTTTTGTTTTTTCGAAAGTAGACCCATATCCTGTTAGAAAATAATAGGAATGGGGTAAATTTAAAATTAATTATAATATATAAAACTATTGAGAAATTGGAACTTACTTTTCTAAAATTTTCTTATAACTTTCTCACACATTACCATGGATAGAGCATATCAAATAAAGTGTTTTCTCTATTGGGTAAAAACCCATAACATCCAATGATCACTGATAAAAGGTAATTTGAGGTTAGTGGTTTTTTATGTTAAAATATAAGTAACTCTTTGAGAGAGATTTGTTTCATACCTCTCACAAAATGGAATCATCCAACATTGTGTGACTATATTCTGTTTAAGTCTTTCATCAATACAAAGAATTTTTTATTCCTCTTCCAATGCACATGCTTCAGGGGAAATCAATTTCAGGTCCATGAATCCATATACATCTGTCCGCTCATTCTTCTCACAAATGTTATAAAGATACCTAATACAAAACAGACATAAGTATACATTTTTAATAATTATAACACAGGGAAAAGGTGTTAAGACTTACATGGAAAAAATTTGCACCACATTGATGCCCAACTTATCTCCAGTAACAAGCTCCATCATATCAGTTTTCACAATACCCACAGTTATTGCACATCCACAAACATGATCTTCCTTTGGAAACTCATAATGAACCGCCAACAAATTTGAATATCTTGATAATATGTCAAGACTACTAGAATATATATCTGATGTCATATCCATTTGTCTTTTTTTTCTTCTATACAGTATTTCTTTACCTTTTAAGTATTCATATAAAAATAAATAGAAAAATATATTAGTTTTCTAATGATAAAACAACTTTAATAAAAAAAATAGAAGATATAACAAACATACCTCTATGGTAATGATTCGAAGAAGTCTGGATGGCCAACTTAAATAATGGATGATACTATGTCCAACTGTCGTCACCTCATCTTTAGCTAATGGTACTCGAGTTGATCTATCTATAATATCATGTATAGTGACCCTCGGATTCTCTACCTCTAATTTCTGATGATTAACGGTATCTCCTATACAATATACCAACCCATATGCAACTATATGATGTTTAGGATCATCAAAATACAACTCGCAATAAGTATGAAGCTGCAGTGGAGGAGTAGGATAAAAAATTGGGTCCGCAGGCTGAGGTGGGGGAATGGGAGCTACTGGCGGAGGTGGAGGATAAATAATAGGGTCTGTAGGGGGAGGTGGAGGAGTGTGAGCTGCAGTCTGAAATTGTCTTTGCATGTCTGCAAACATAGACTGTATCAGTGTTCTTATCTTTTCCTCCATCATCACATTAATATTATGAACTTCAACCTCCAAGGATTCTATTTTTTTTATAAACTACCTCAACATTAGAAGTTGAAGAACGTGGAAACACTTTTCTTACCAATACACCTGCCGGATATCTTCGTACATGACCAGGATGTTCGGGCTTTCCCAATGCTGCAGATAAAATATCTTGCCTCCCACTAGCTTTAAATACCCCCTGTAAGCTCTAATCCTCAATAGATTCATGTATTAATTATTTGAAAATTTCTGTAATGATTGAAATTATATGAAGAAAATAGTTAACATAAATAAATAAAATAGACATCTTACAATCCTCTTAGCTACGATTCTCTATTCTTCTAAAAGATATTTCCCTTTTTTTCCCATCTGAGCTCTCTTCCATTTTTTATGTCTAGATGGTGGGGATGGAGTGTCCACCTCTCTAGAGCTTAAAGACTCAGCTGTTAGTTTTTGTAATTTTTTTTCCATCATTTGTTCTTCCAAAAATTCATACCCTCCCTGAGATAAACTATGAGGGTATACATTTTTACATTGGATCTCCTGATGAGATTTCCTTGTTTTCTATAAATTAAGAATAAGAAATCATTAAAAAACATTAATACTATCATTTATATAAGAAATATTATAAAATTTTACATTGCCCTTACCAAAAATGACTCTTTTCTTCTACTTTAAACAAACTGTCTCCATGTGTATTCATCTATAAAAGGATATATACGATAGGGATTGTCATGACTCCTCTGACCAAAAATGAAATCAAATGAGAGGGTTGATTTGAAATCCCTCCATCTCCTGGCAGCCATCGATAAGTATTTCTTCCTGACTCCTCCAGTGTCAAGAATATTGAATTTCATCTGGTAAAGAAGATGTTAAACATATTATATATACTAGAAACATTTAAATAATAGGAAAACAATAGCAAAATATCTTACCAAAATAGTCTCCCACAACTAAGAGATTATCTCTTTATCCACACTTCTCCAGTAATCATACAAAATGCTTACTTTTATCTTACCATGTGTTGATACAAAACTCTTAAAATCTTTTTCATTTGGACCTCTAGGAATATCATCTTCATCAAACTCAATGGGTATCCTCTGATCCTATGTACGGTCAAGTGATAATTTTGGTAAAAATGTGCACCCACGTTTACCAACTCTGGAACTCTTTGTCATAATAGGAGAACATGAGGAAGATTGGGGAACATCAAGAGGAGCGTGTGAATGTTCCTCCCCCAGAGGTATGACCAATATTATCATCTCTAGAATCATGTGGTTGATCAACTGATTGATCTGTCATTATCCTTCAAATCAAAAAAAACAAACATTAGTTCACAAATATACAAATTCAAATATTTTAATACTCCTGTAATCAGAAAATTGAAAATTGTACTAAGTTACGTAATAGTAAACATGGTTAATATGGTAAGCATGTTAAACAATGGTAAAGATGGTAAAGATGGTCAAGATGGTAAACATGGTAATCAAGGTAAACCTAGTAAACCTGATAAACATGGTAAATTAATTTTCACTGAACAAAAATAATAGATATATAATTTATGTAATGGTAAATATGATAAAGTAAACTAAACAAACTTAAAACAAACAAAAAATTATACTTATTTTGTTTTAATACATGTTTTAAAAAAGAAAAAACTTACAATATCTAACATTTTATGAAAAAAAATAAATGTAAACAAGACATAAACAAATGCTACCTACAATTTTAGGAATGTAAAAATGGATTGTTTTCCCAAATTCCTTCGTCATGATAATTCCTTTTGGCACAAACCATGTCTTTAACATTCTCATCATTATGTTCAATTAATATTTCCATGGAAGTAGTGATATCACATAAATCAGCATCTTCATCAAGTTCATCCTCACCAACATATTGTTTTTCCCTTGTAAAACAACATCCCACTGCATATCAGATTGATCTACTACATAGAAAATTTGTTTTTCATGTGTTTTCATTATAAAAGAAGCAGTTGTGTCTTCCAATCTATTCAGATTAATAAGTGCCATTCCAAATTCATCGGGTCTGACACTTTTGTTACCGATAAACCATTTAAAGTAAAAAATAGGAAATTTAATTTTAATGTAATCAACCTCCCATATGTCTTCAATCACTCCATAATATGCACTTGATGCAGAAATTAGGTTTTTGTCCTTAGCAATTGAAAAATGCATTGCTTCTGCAAACACCAATAAACAACTATTTTGAACTGCACTTCTATTGTCCTGATATTTCGTATGAAATATATAGCCATTAATGTCATAACCAGACCATGTTATTACATTTAAACATAGACCACCCACTATCCATTTTAATGTCTCTGATACATCTGATCTACCAAGGAAGGTCTTTTTAAATCATGACAAAAATGTTTTGTTGTGTTCATTCAAAATCCACATTTCTTTCTTCTTTGGATGACATTGTTTCAACTCATTAATAGTCAATGTGATATACGGTTGATCATTAGCTATGTTATTCAAGATGTATGATTCTAACTTCTTCATCTGTTCACCTAACAATGATTTTACTTTCAATCCATGAATCCCCTTTCCCTCATTATTAACTCATTCATGGAGAGATGGAGGCAAACCTCTGTGTTGCGCCATAGCCAAGTAGATCATACAAAACTCTACAACCTCCCTAGAAATATACTTTACAATAATGGATGCTTCAGGTTGATATAGATTCTTAACATACCCCTTCAATATTTTCATATACCTTTAAAAGGATACATCCAACAAAGATATACAGGTCCACAAATCTTTATTTCTCAAACCAGATGAATCATTAAATGCACCATTATATCAAAAAAAGTTAGA
Organism: Viscum album; assembly: GCA_963277665.1. NCBI lineage: Eukaryota > Viridiplantae > Streptophyta > Magnoliopsida > Santalales > Viscaceae > Viscum > Viscum album. Next base: position 1,236,622,254 of record OY728150.1, read on the forward strand.
TGAAAATACATTTCCAATTCACAATGTATAAAAATTTCATCCTTTTCTAAAATGTTCAAACCATTCACATCAATCGCCTTATTACAAATTGAATTGAAAAAAATAACCCAACTTCATTATAGACTTTCTAAAATGGATGGGAAATATTCCAAGCAATGCAACTGGTAGAATTTATTGCATCATGACGTGACAATCATGATATTTCATACCTATAAACTTCAAGTCCTTCAATGAGACAAGATTTTTTACATTTGAAGAATAACCTTGAGGCACTTTGATGCCATGAAGACACTAACAAAAGCTAATTTTTCCCTCTTCGATAATGTATGACAAGCCGGTGGAAGAAATGTTAGTCTTCCATTAAGAGTGGGAGCTAACTCCAATCGTATTCCCATTGATAGTAAGTCTAATCTTGCAGTCAACCCATATTTTGTCTTTCATTTAATATCTAATAATGTTCCAGTCAAACAATCGCATAGATTCTTCTCCATGTGCATGACATCAATATTATGTTTAACTTAATGATATCTCCAATATGGTATCTCAAAAAATATTGACCTTTTCTTCCAAATATGTCTATCATTACCAGATTTATGTGTCTTTCCCAATGTCACATCAAGGTTTTTCACCCTCTCAAAATACAGATCAGGGGATAAAGTTTTTGGAGCAATATCAAATTCTTGTGAGCCATTGAATTCATTTTTTTAGTCTTCAATAAGAGTGTTCCATAGGCAAAAACATTCAATGAACCTTGTACACTGTTTTCCTCCCATGATGCAATTGACAATATGACGTCTGTTGTTCGCAAATTGGACATGCTTTATGCCCTTTAACACCATATCCAGACAAATTTCCTTATGCTGGGAAGTCATTTATAGTGAACAAAATAACTGTATGCAGTTGAAAATATTCCATTTTATAAGAATCATACACCCTAATACCATCCACCCATAAAAGTTTCAAATCATCGATCAACGGTGAAAAGTAAACATCAATATCATTGCCGGTTTTTTCGGACCAGAGATCATTATACTCAACATGACATATTTGCGCTTAATACAAACTTCAAGAGAGAGGTTGTAAATTACCAATAAAATAGGCCATGAACTATAGGTGTTATTTAGGGTTAGGTATGGATTCATCCCATATGTGCACAACCCTAGTTTGATATTTCTAATTTCATTTCCAAATGTAGAATACAGCTCATCAATTTTCTTCCATTGTGGAAAATCAACTGGATGACGTATTTTTGCATCACATAACCACTCATCAGCATGCCATCTTAACCTTTTTTCATCATGTGAATTAGAAAATAAATGTTTGAAATGATGAATTATAGGAAGATACGAAAATACCTTTTAAGGGATCTTTGTAATCTCTACATCAACCTGTGATTTTTATTTCACCTTATGTCGTGATGTCCCACATTTAGGACACTCCAATAGAAATTCATATTCCTTCCTATATATCAAACAGTTATTTGGACAGGCATGTATTTTCTTGTATCCCAATCCTATTGGGAAGAATTTTATCTTGGCCATATAATGTGAATCTGGAAGATTGTTAACTTTTGGAAGAATGTATTTCATCAATTGTAGCATCTCTGTAAAACTTTTGTCACTCTATCCATGTTTTTTCTTCAGGTTAATAAATCTTAACACCGCTGACAAAACTGTAAAATCTGTACAACCAGGATATAATGGTTTTTCAGCATCACCATATAGATGCGCAACTGTCGGTTTTATCTCAATTTGTTTTTCTATAATATCACAAATCATTTATTCAATTCCATCGAAGATACCATCTTGCGAATCATCATCATCAATGAAATTACGTCCAGTTTCACCATGCCAAATCGAAGTTCTATAACTCCAATTAAAACCATGACAAATCAGATGATCTTTTATCTCTCTACTTTTCAACTTCTTCATATTCAAATACTTCAGGCAAGGACAGGAAAAAATGTCACTACTTGGAAATTTTCATTTAGAAAATTCCAAAAAGGCATCAACACCTTCCTCATATTAATTTCTCATTTGAGGTGTCGTAATCCAACTTCGACTCATTATTACCTATAACAAATATCAAAATTATACATCTTTTTAAGATAAGAAAAATATATGTTTATATTAAAAAATTCATAATTTGAATGTAAAACAATTTTGAAATATAAAACAAGTCTATGCGTATTTAAAAAAATATTCTTGAATATGATTTTAAAAAGAAAATTTAGTTAGATATATCAGTTTTAAATTCCATGGAATCAAAGAAAACCATGGGTCCTCTAATGGTTGATAGAAAATTGGAGAAAATGGAGTAAACCTGAGAATCAAATAAAATTTAAAATAAAAACATGGATAGAGAAAATCACAATGTAAAGACAATCATCACAGCACAATGGGGTCCGGATAACTATGCATATTTGAAAACCACAACATGGTCTCCCCCATAACCCATAATTTTCTCATAGTCGATGACTGGTCAAATTATATATAACCAAATAGAATCATATTGCAACACTAATATCCATGAAACAATACAATCATCATGTCATAATCTCACAAACCACGGTGCAATAGTCAATCCCAAGTGACACTTATCCCCCACACCCTTGGACACCCCCTGGACACCACCACCCCCTTCGACACCCCCTGGACACCACCACCCCCTTGGACAGCCCCCACCCCCTAGACACCACCCCCCACCCCCTTGGACACCACCACAACCTTGGACAGCCCCCCACCCCTCAGGACACCACCCCCACCCTTTGGAAATCCCCCCTGGACACCCCCAACCCTCTCAAACAACCCCCACACCTCTTGGACACTACCACCCACCTCCTACCCACTTGGACACCCCCCCCCCCCTGAACACCCCCAACCCTCTAGACACCCCCCCCCCCCCCCGTACAACCCCCAAACCCTCTGGAAGGGCCCCCACCCCCTTGGACAGCCCCCCCACCCCCCTTAGACACCCCCACCCATTAGACACCCCCACCCCCAACACACACACCCCTGGACTGCCCCCCCCCCCACCCACCTCCATGGACACCCTGGACACCCCCCCCCCCCCAAACCCTCTGGACGGCCCCCTAAACCCTCTAGACACCACCCCCACCCCCTTGGACACCCCCTGGACACCACCACCCCCTGGGATAGCCCCCACCCCTCTGGACAGCCCCCACCCCTCTAGACAGCACCCCTCACCCCCTTGGACACCCCCACCCCTCCTGGACACCACCTCCCACCCCTTACCCCATTGGACACCCCCTGGAAACCTCCCAACCCACTGGATAGCCCCCCCCCCCCCACATACCCTCCCACCCCCTTGGAAACCCCCCCCCCCCCCCACACACACACCCACCCACCCCCTTGGATAGCCCCCCACCCCCTTCTACACCCCTCACCCCCTTGGACCTCCCCCCCCCCCCCATACACACACACACCCCTTGACTACCCCCCCCCCACCCCCACCCCCCACCACCATGGACACCCTGGACAGTCCCCAACCCTCTGGACATCCCCCAATGCCCTGGAAAGCCCCCAACCCTCTGGACAGCCCCCTAGAACCATTGGATTTTAACCTCAAGCTACTAGTTTTAGCATATCTAGGGATTTTAACCTCAAGCTACTAGTTTTGGTATCATGTCATTATTCAATATGAGAAACATGAACTATATCTAATACTAGTCTAAAATTCTCTATTTTTCAATGAATCAGGTTTTGATAACATATGAAGACTTAAAATAGACCACAAAAATAGGCGACGTAAATAGTTTATGGAACAACAAAAAGTGATACCCCAAATAGAAACAACCAAGGTTCCAAAACAAACATTCCACCATGAAAAACAATATATACCTATAAAATAAATCAACTGGTACACGGAATGGGTGTATCACAATGGTTTAGATATAAATTGAAGTAATATAGGTGAATGAAATCATTAGTTGTCAATGACAACAAATATTACCATAAATGTAGGGCATCCGCGAAACAAAAACAAATGAAATAGAAGTAGGTGAGGCTTACTTGAATATTGCGAGTTGATATAATAGATCTAGTGATAATAAATAAGATGATGATGTAAAAATGAGGTAAGAGGGTTCAAAATCAAAGAATCTTACCTAGTTTAAACAAAAAAATCACCAAACCTAAATATAGACTATCCAGAAAAAAACGAACGAAATAAAGTCATGGGAAGCTTAACTGAGTGTTGCAAGTGGAGATGATTGATCCGAGGAGAGTAAAGATGATAAAAGATGATGGACAAATTAGTTTAACGAAATGAGATAAAAGATTCGATTCTAGTTTTTCCATGTGAGAGAGACGAGTCGTAGGTCTGTCGATCGAAAAATCAGAAATTACAATCCACGAGGCATAATAAATTTTTTAAATGTTTTATAAAATCAGTTATTAAATAATCGACGTTATAAACTATTTTTATTACTTTTATAATGTAGTTTATTATAATAACTGATGTTATAAATGTATCAGATACCGCATTTTTATGTCGGTTATTTTATAACCAACATAAAAAAAGATGTGTGTTGGTTTTCTACGTCAGTTATACTATAAACAACCTAAAAACACATCAGAAACCACATTTTTTACGTCGGTTATTTTATAACAAACATAAAAACTACCATGTGTTGGTTTTTTACGTCGGTTTTAATATAACTGACATAAAAAATTCTATGGGTTGAGTTTTTACATCGGTTATCAAATAACCGGTGTCAAAAAGGCCTCAGATGCCGCCTTTTTTACGTCGGTTATTTTATAAACGACGTAAAAAATTCATTAGATACCTCATTTTTTATGTCAGTTATCAAATAACCGACGTAAAAATGTCATGTGTTGGTTAATTTATAACCGACGTAAAAATCTAACACGTGGGATTTTTTACGTCGGTTATTAAAATAACTGAAGTAAAAAAATTTACTCTCAGTATTTTTTACATCGGTTATTTTATAACAGACATAAAAAACCACATATCACATATTTTTTGCGTCAGTTATATATAACCGATGTAAAAAATGGGGACATTAAAAACGTTTTCTGCACTAGTGTGGACACCCCATACCCCCTGGACAGCCCTGCCACCCCCGTAGATAGCCCCATCCACCCCCCATGGACACACTGTACCCACTGGATAGCCCTTCCACCTTTGTGGATAGCCCTCCCTCCCCCCTGAACACCCCGTACCCCCTGGACATTCCAACCACCCCCGTGGACAGTGCACCCAACCCCTGGACACCCCGTACCCCTTGGACATCCCTTCCACCCCTATGGACAGCCCGCCCACACCCCTGGACACACCGCACCCCCTAGACCCCCCCCCCCCCCCCGTGGACAGCCCCCCATCCCCCTGGACAGCTCCGCCACCCCCATGGACATCTTTCCCACCCCCTGGACACCTCGTACACCCCCTGGACAGCCCCACCACCCCCGTGGATAGCCCGCACAAACCCCTGGCCACACCATACCCCCTGGATAGCACCCCCCCTGTGCCCAACCCCCGTGGATTGCTCGCCCACCCCCGTGGACACCCCTACCTTTCTGGACAGCCCTGCCACCCTCGTGGATAGGCCGCCCACCCCCATGGACACACCCTTCCCCTCTGGGCATCCCTCCTAACCCCATAGACACCCCGTACCCCCAAGACATCCCCATCACCCATGTGGACAACCAGCCCATCCCCCTGGACACCCCGTACCCCCTGGATAGCCCTGCCACCCCCGTGGACAGCCCGCCCACCCCCTGGACACATCATACCCCCTATACAGCCTTGCCACCCCTAGACACCCCCCATCCACTAGGACATCCCCACCCCCTAGAACCCCCCCCCCCGACAACCCCAACCCTACTGGACAGCCCCGCCACCCCTATGGACAGCCTGACCACCCCCCATGGATAGCCCGCCCTCCCCCTGGACAGCCCCTCCACCCCGATGGACAGCCTATCTACCCCCTAGCACTTTGTACCCCCTAAACAGTCCCGCCCACCCCTTGGACAGCTCCCCACCTCCGTGGATAGCCCGCCCACCTGGACACCCCAACCCCCTAGACATCCCCCCCCCACCCCTTGGACACCTCCGACCCCCCTGGATAGTCCTGCCACCCCCTTGGACACCCCACACCCCTTGGACACCCCCACTTCCCTGGGCAATGTATGTGATCACTCAAATGATCTACTAAAATATAAAATTTCATCAATCTAAAATTTAGTCAACTCCTGAATAATTCTCCTCCACAGGTGTACATGGTCTTGTACACTCATTTATAGTTCTTCAAAGAAATTTTTCTATAAATATAGTATTTTTTTCCTTTTATATTATGATTCTCATATATAGTAGTGTGTCAATTGTGGTTTCATATAAAGTGAACAATTTTCATTTACTTAAATATATTTTCGATGGAACTTCAATCTTATTGAATTTATTTGGATGAAATGACTTATAAATTTCTTTTTATAGAATGGATTGAAGTTGGATGTATGAAATCGATCAGATCTCAAGCGATTTTCAAAACTATTTGGAGAGATTTTAAGATTTTTCATTTCACAATGATTCAGATAGTGGTCACATACACTGCCCCTATTACATGTGTGTTGGAAGACCTTGGTCGATCCATGAAGAAGTCATTTACCACATAACCAAATATGGTTTTCAAGAAAACTACTCTATGTGGTATCACAATAGGGATAAAATGACATCTCAAATTTCTGATGATCCAAATGAGAGGACTGGATTGGAGAATTTGTTATATAACTGGTTTGGGTTTATTCATCATCATAAAAAATAAAGGATTCTGACCCAATAAGAAATCGATATGAGCACACGTGATGAATCTAATGAAAATGATGATGTTGTCAGGGTGAAAAAATTGGATGATGTTTCCACGAATCCAGTATAGTGATAATGCGGTAAAATGAAAAATCTTGAATTTTTAATCTAATTGTATCATGGGAAATCTATGTATGGGATTTATAATACTTTCATTGATTATATTATTACCTTCTTGAAGTAATTACATTCAAATGATATAGATATTACCTCAAACCACTATATGTAATGGAAGTTAGTTGAGGAACTTGGGTTTTTAAGAAACAAAATCCATGCTTGCCTAAAAGATTGAAGTTCATTCTGGGAGGACAATGCTGAACGGAATGATTGTATAAAATGTGGAACATCCCTCTAGAAGCCAAAATCAGATGGAACACCATCTCGTGTGCCACAAAAAGTCATGTGGCACTTTCCATTGATCTCTATACTCTATAATCTTTTTATGTCTAATGAAATATCAATAAAAATGTGATGGCATGATACCGAGAAAAAGAAAACTAATGATGAGTTAGTTAACCCTATAGATGGATTTTCATGGCAGAGATTTGATGCTTGATATCTTGATTTTGCAGCTAACATGCGTAATGTGAGGTTGGGTCTTTCATGTTATGGTTTTAATCCATTTGGGAATATTCTTACGTTGCACAGCACTTGGATGATTTTTAAACACGTTTATTATCTTCCCCCAAGGTTGTGTATGAAAAAACCTTTCACTTTCATGAGTATACTCATATCTGTCCCTTCCGATCCTAGAAATGATATAGACATTTACATTTAACCTTTAATCAAAGAGTTGAAACTTATTTGGGATGTGGGGGTGCGCACATATGATGCATGTTCGAAAGACATATTTCAAATGTGTGTTGTGCTTATGTGGATGATCAATGATTTTCTTGATTATACAATGATTTTTGGATAGAGAACAAAGGGGAAAGTATCATGTCCTATTTGTATGAATAATACATGATCCAGAAGACCAAAACATTATTGTAGTTTTAGTTTTATGCGACGTTGACGATTATTTCCAATATACCATCCATATAGAAATAATTATCAAAAATTTGACAATACCATGGAGATCAATGATCCACCTCAACGTATGTCTGGAACCGATGTTCTTAATGAATTTAAATATTTTAGTTTTTCATTCGGGAAGGGTCAAATGAAGTCAGGAAAGAGAAAGAATGTTTCCACTGAAACCTGTTACAATTGTAAAAAGAGAAGTATCTTCTTTTATTTTCCTTATTGGTTAACAAATTTGTTATGGCATTTCTTAGGTCCACAAGGCTGAATACCCTGAGATGGGGGGTGAATTAGGGTATGGCTAATTTAAAATTAAATCTCGTTCTGATCTTGTTTCACTGTTAAGAAAAACAATCTTCTCCCTCTTTCCTGTTGCATAATATAAACAGAAATTAAAGCATGCACAGGACACAACAATTTTTACTTGGTTTACCCTCACTGGACTACGTCCAAGGAGCATACACCGGCAATGTGACGATGTACCAAATCCACTATAAGCACATTGTTGTTTACAAGGATCGGTCTAGATCACTTCTATGCTTAGGCTCACTTCCTTTACAAGGTTTAGGCTCAGCTCACTACTTTCCCAAGAGTCACTCCCTGTTTCCCTCTCTCTGGCTCACTGCCGGTGGAGAGGATCACCTTATTCCTCTTCCTTTTCTCACTGCTCTGGAAAGGATCCACTCACAGTTTATAGACCTATAGGTCTCTTCATTATCACTAATGAATACATCCTTTTTTTTATGTAGATTCTCTGTTGAATTCCAACTTTCACACGTAGATGAATCTCACTTTGCACCGAAGGTATCGGGAAATCTTCCATCTTCCATGCAGCTCTGAATCACTGCCACGAATCAACCTTACCCGGAGCCCTTTTTTAAGCCGGCCCACAAGTATCGGCGCACAAGTTATAACTAGCGTGCAAGTCCACCTCAACCACTTGCACAACACAATCTTCTGCAACTCCAAACTTGTGCGACTCACACCCTTTTATGCCCAAACCAATATTGGCGTGCAACCATCAACTGTCGTGTTTTTTCAAAATCAGGCGCGCATGTCCACCTCAACCACTTGCGCGACACCTCCTTCTTCAACTCTAAACTTGGGAGACTCACTTCCTTTCTTGCCTAACCACCTTGGGTGCACAACTATCACCTGGTGCGCAACTTCTACTTGCACGAACAAACTACCACTTGCACGACCACTACACCTGCGCAATGGGAGCTCTAATTTTCTATAAGTGTAGAACTCATACATAATGAGGAGGGTTCAAAAACTATTTATAGGCATTTGGACACCCTTCACGATGGCGTGAAATTCTCCCCTTGGCGCGCAAGTTTTGGCGCGCAAGTCACTTGCATGACCAACCCTAAACTTGGGTGCCCCTTTTTCATTTGCCATATTTTGATATTCTAATCTTGAAAAACATATTGCGCACAATTTTCCTCTCCTTAAATCCAACGGCATTTATGTCTTTTTTCCAAAACCACTTTTCTCCATTTATCGATTTTCGGGCCCAAAAATTTGGCAAACACTGGAAAACGACGCCACCTTTTATATTATCTTTTTATATAGCCTCCAGATCATCCATTCCTTTTTCGAGGTTCTTGAATCAAACTTGGATTGTTAACCGCATCCCTTGAACTCAACATGCCACAAATAAATCCCCTTTTTCAAAAAATTTGTACGTCATGGTTTGCTTTGTCAACAATCACAACACAGATGTCCACTTTGTCAACAAACACAATCACCTTAAAAATTCTTCAATGATGCCTTGAGGGATTTTTAACCAACATCATTTCGTAGATGTAATTCCCATTGGTAAAAATATAAGTTAAATGTTGCTTTTTATTATTCTAAATGTTAAGGGAAAGAAAAAACATGATTTACGGTCTCAGCGTGACTTGGTGAATTGGGGAATCAAACCGGAATTGCATCATGTGTGTATCAGTGAAGATAAATGGAAACTTACATGTACTTCTTATGTGATGAAACCTATAGAGAAAAAAATAAATTTCTAGAGGTACAAGATATTATTAATGTTCTTGATGGATATTAAAGAAACATATCCAAATGGGTCAATAGAAGAGAGTTGAAGCTAAAATATTTGAAGACTCGAGATTTTCACATCCTTCTGCATGAGTTGATTCAAATAGAAATTCATAATATTTTTTCCAATAATGTAAGTTTGGATATTATTTAGTTTTTCCATCTGTTTATAGATCTTTGTGCTAAGAAGTTTTCCATGTCTGTCTTGTAAAAAATGTTGGCAGATTTCCCATTAATTTTGTGTGAATTAGAGAAAATATTTCCTCCATCATTTTTCACATGCATGTTGCATTTGACTATCCATATTCTGATTGAAATAATTCTTAGAGGACCTATTTTTTTCATTGGATGTATCCGACAGAAATAAATATGTACACATTAAATTCTTATTTCCATAACAGGAATCATCTCAATGGTTCTATCGTGAACAGTTACTTAGCTCAAGAATGTATGAATTTCTGCTCAATGTATATATCTGATCTTACTACAAGAATGAAAAGACCAATGAGAAATGAAGAAGAATAGTATGATAAAATTGAACAAACTTTTCCATCACTTCCTCAAATAGGAAGAATTCATGGATCATACACATTGACGACATTAAGTCTTGAAGAGCGGGAGATGGCACATTGCACAGTTTTGTTCAAATTTTATTTTTTCGATGACTAAATCTTGTAAGTAAATTTTATATTTATATATTATATATATATTAAACTATTCCTATTTTTATCTATGGAGAAAATAAAGTGATGATAAATAGAAAACATTGTTATTTATCTTTGAGAAGGAGGGAGACTTTGCATAGCAAAGATTTTTATGCTTCGTTAAAATTTAAGGTAATAATATTAATATTTAAAATAATTAAAATAATAATTAATTAAGTTTAATATTGATTTATATTTTAGGTATTGAGTTTTTCTACTGACTCTGTCTCTGAAGAAATAAGAGCTTTGTCTTTTGGTCCTAATACTGTGGTTCGTGACTGTAAATCAATAGTTATCAATGGGTACAGATTTATTATCAATGAATGAGAAAAAAATATGAGAACAAAACATGATGGTGTTATGGTTACTACCACAATAGACTATTATACTAGTGCATTAGATAGTAGATCGTGATTTGAAAATGTAGGTTGTTATGGAGTCATTGAAAAAATAATAATATTGGATTATTATTCTCTAGGATGAGTCACACTGATGAAATGTAAGTGGTTTGATTAGATAAAGAGACAGGGAACATTTATTAATGATTGTGGATTTCTAGTAATTGATATGACTTGCACTCTTTCTACCAATGAACCATATGTATTGGCATCAATGGAAAAACAATTTTTTTATGTCAAAGACCATATTTAAACTAAATTTTGTGTCATTATTTAAGTTATTCCAAGACCTATTTTTTATGATGGTGATGATGGAATTGACCCCATCCCTACTACAATTAGAGATGATCCATTTATTACTTTTTATGACTCCAATAGATCAATTGTCAGAGTTGGCTGTGAACCTGAAGTTCTAGTGCGAAATATATAAAATCATCCATTCATGTTCTATATTATTTTGGTTTACCTTGACATGGGCTTTTAAGGTTGGTACTATTCAAATTGATTTAATATTGATTAAAAATTTGTTGTATCCGACATGACCACTATGTGAATTTCCAATGCTTATTTTTTGGAATTTTTATTTGAACTGTATTTTATAATTTGTAATTGAACTGTATTTAAACCTACGAAACAAACATTTTTAACTTGGTGAACAATTCAATGATTCAACTAGGATTTGTATAAAATTTGTATGACTCTAAGACTCATCTTTAACATTTTACCAGGTAACGAACATGATGGTTTGTATTCTTCTGCAAAACATGTATTGAAACCTGCATCATCTACTTGAGCTAAAGAAATTAATTTTTTCCTTAATTTTGAAAACTGCTTTACCACTTATGAATCAAGTAGAATCAATGTTCCATGATTTTAATAGACTGATGACACTTATTAAATAACCATTTTAATAAAAATTAAATTTCATTATTACATCTTGTAAGATTTATTGACTTCATTATATATTTTTTCAAGTTCACCTAAAACAATGGTTAGTTAAATTATCCATAAATCCCTCTATTCCCTCTCATTTATTTTGTTTTTAAGGTTACACATTATTTATCCATTTCTATTTACTTCCATATTTGTTTTCAAATCTACGAAATGAAACCAATTAAAGAGAGGCGACGAAAACAGATTATGGACAATAATCATCGCATGACTGAGCTGGGCATTCCATCACTGGTGCCTGTAGTGAGTATTTTATTCCAAATATATTTATTTGAATAATATATAATGTCATGTGATTAATTTTTTTGAAACATTTTTTCATGATCCATCTATTAAGAGACAGTTATTTGATGAGTATCCTAGTAGTGGTCCCAGTACTCGGGGTATTCATATGAGGGGGTGGTACTGGAGCTAGAAGATTTGGTCAGTATTCCCGATTAGACCCTGCCCCTCCCACTGACATCCCATCCATCCCACATTCTGATCCCAGTGTGCCGTTAGGGACACATGAGATATTTAGACATGTTTTCACCACCCTTTACATCTGATCCTCCTCACCCATCTGTACCATATCCGATGATGATTCCCACTCCCCATCCAACATTTTTTCCACCATCCCTATCATCTTCTTTTACTTCTTCTTCTTTCTCTCCAGGCTTTTATATTCTATCTTCTTCAACTCCTGCTCTACCAGAGTCTGTCCCTGCAGAGCATACATTGGGACCCACTCCGTTTTTATAGGGTGTTCCTTCAGTTTCTATGGATCCAGCGTCACCCATTAATAAGACTACCATAGGTATACTTATACAACCCTAAAAAAAATTACACCATTATTTATTTTCATTATAACATGTATTGATAAAATATTTTTTTTCCTTCATAACAGATACATCTACTGATAGGAGTCTGGGCGGGGGTGTACATGCATGAGGGTGGTGTGGAACCGCTGCATGCCGTTGATGGTGGACTATAATAAAGATAGTCAGAGGATTGAAAAATCAGGGCAGCAATGTCAGAGTTTTTTGGCGACGCTGGCCAAGTACTCTGACATCATTCTGGTTAGTCCGTTCTCATAGAGATAGCTAACAAATGAGGTCAAGGATAAAGCATGGGTAGTGATATGGGTAAAAAAATCTGTTGTATTTAATTAAATATATTAATTTTTGTATTTATATGATTTAATATTTTGGTGCCAGTTGCGGTTTAATTTCCCCAATGGTGAGGGTGCACGGCTAGCGTATCTAAAGGATTTAGGTGAGCATTGGAGAGCTTATAAGCCTGAGTTGTACATTGGCTGGCATGCTAGAGTGGGCACAGAGTAAGAGGCGGTCCCTTTTGTGGATTATTGTCTGTTAGAACAATACCAACAGATGATTACTCATTGGACGACTAGCTAATTTGCGGTATTAATCAAATTAGAGGTATTTAAATGAAATTTTCATGTTTTTAATTAATACAAATTATTTAATTTTATTATGGATTCATCTGTAAGAAATAATAAAAAATTGATGCTAAGAAATTCATCCACACATTGGGACGTACTAAGATGCCAGATCATGAGAGGCGGTAGGTATGACAGTTTATAATCTTTCTTTACGACTTGCACTTTCTATTTCTTCCTCTATAATTTATTCGATTACTAGAGTTGTTATATAATTTGAGTTATGAAATTAATTTTTTTGTATACTATTTTTAATTATGGTTTCCTACATTCAATTTTATTTCAGAGGCATAAATTGAATATATAAGGATGTGCGCCTCGAGCAAAACTGTTTTGCTCGAGTAGAAAGAAGAAAGATGGAAGTGCAGTTAATAAACTGACTCAACATCAGATTGTTAGTTTTACATTATAGATTTAAAAATTTAATCTCTATTTTGTAACTTAATAATCTACTTATATTTGTAACATGCTGTTTTAGAGGCCCTTGGTTCCTAGGAACCTGAAAATTTTGGTCCAAACAATCACTTACATCAGGTGTTGGAATTTGAGCACCCTGGTAGAGTACGCTACCAACCTGGGAAGAGTATAGTTCCGACGAGGTATTTTCCCTCCTCAGGTATGAGTTGTAGTTCCACCAAGTTTCAAAAGGTTAAGGCACAGGTAGAAAAGGATGAAAAAAGGGCCATAGAGATGGCAGAACAGTCTGCTAGGGAAAACACTAAATTTATAAAACTGATGGAAGTTTTACGTCCAACACTTCCCCCAAAGGCCAGCACTGCTTGTGATGAATATATGTCATCGATGAGTTATATATATAGTGGTTCAAGTGGCAGTTCAAGTGGTGGCTGAGATGATGGCGAGGAGGAGGCTGAGGCATAGGAGGAGGAGGCTGAGGATGAGTCTAAGGTGGAGGAGGAGGGAGAGGAGGAGGCCGAGGTGGAGGATGAGGGCTTTGAGGAGGTCGAGGCTGAGTATGAGGGCAAGAAGGAGGGTGGGGATGATGATGGGGATGACGATGAGGATGAGGGTGAGGGTGATGATGATGGTGATGATAGTGATGGTAATGAGGGACAGATTGATCTGTTACATTTTTTACTGATATTACTAACCTTTGATGTTTATTGATTTGTTGTGCTTGAATATATGGGTGATTTGGTAGGTCACATTATATTTATTTTTTTATCTATAAATAATAAAACTTGACTTGGTGATTTTATGTGACTGATTCACCTCTTCCCTAGATAGCCCCCCACCCCCGGGACACCTCCCCACCCCCTGGACAACCCATACCCCCTTGAACAGCCCCGCCACCCTCATGGATAGCCCGCCCACCCCCTAGACACCCCCCCCCCCCTCACCCTCTGTTCATGGGTTTTCCAGTTGTGGGTATTTATTTGAACATTGAAAAAACATCGGTGGTTCCATAATATTTTTCCCCATAAATGAAAACATAAATATAATGATTAATAGGAAATGAGATTATAAATGATTTAAATGGTTATTTATATATTATGAATGTTTTATTTTTAAAAAGCAGGGATGTTGTGAAATCCCCCTATTTTAATGAAATTGTAATTTTTGAGTGGAATTTAAAAATTGGTGGTATGACTAATGGTTGATATAGTGAAATTATTTTTTAACCTTGAAATATTTTTCTTAGAAAATACGTGAATACCATCCACTGAAAATATGTAAATACCGTCCCATGAAAATATGTTAATGGAATGCAAGGCATATAGGTGGTGGATGTTCCTTGTCCATAGGACCTAAAGTGATGGAGGTTTCTACTGTATATGTGATCAAACGGTTACATGGTATATGTCTAATATTTAATCTTATTGGATGTTGTGTCACTTTATGATATGTTGTTATGAGTATTGTTTTACCCATCCGTTTCATGTACCTTCTACATGAAGAGTTTTGACATATAGACTTGTATTATTTATCTTTCTCTATTTTTTAAGAAAAAAAATCATCACTGCTCTTGTATTATTTATGGTTCTGGTCACCAATCTGTGGGGTTCAGGAATTCCCATCAGGCTATGTTAGAGCTAACTTGTGTAGTGTTGTACATTGAAATCTGAATTGGTTCAAGGTAGATTATTATCATATATGGGGATATGCATCTCTCCTTGATCTCGTTATCCATTCTATGTTATCCCGGTAGACATAGCGTAGGATTTTAGAAATGTGGGAGGTTGTTTTGAGTGATTCATTTGGCCATCTTTCATTTTCACAAGCTGTAAGTCACCTTGGGAATTAAAAAAAGTATCATTGGGGAATGTTTTTAACTGATTCTATTGAAAATAGTTAATTATGTTTTCATGAAATTAATATTCATATTTCTCCTATTTGAGTTATTGATATGTGTTTCCTTACTGATTCATTTAGTGTGACTTATTGATATTGAGTACAATCATGCCTCTTATATGGAGTTTTAATAGACCATATGACAGCCCGACCACCCCCATGGACCGCTCGCCCACCCCCTAGACACCCCATCCCCCTATGGACAGCCCCCCATCCCCCTGGACCCCCATACCCCCAGGACAGCCCCACCCACCCTCGTGGATAGCCCTCCCACCCCCTGGACAGCCCTTCCCACTATAGATAGCCCTCCCACCCCCTGGACATCCCCTACCACCACTGTGGATAGCCCTCCCACCCCCCTGGACACCCCTACCATCCCGTCGCCAGCCAGCCCACCCCCCTGGACAGCCCTCCCACCCCCTAGACACCCCTACCCCCTGGATAGCCCGGCCACCCCCGTGGACAGCCCTCCCACCCCCGTGGATAGCCCGCCCACCCCGTACCCCCTGGACAGCCCCACCCACCCCCGTGGACAGCCCTCCCTTCCTCCTGGACACCCCCTACTCCCTCGTACAGCCCGCCGTCCCCTGGACACCCCCCACCCCCTAGACACCCCACCCCCTGGAAAGCCCCACCAACCCCGTGGACACCACCCCACCCCCTGGACACCCTCCCACACCCCCACCCCCTGGACTCCCCCATGGACAGCCCACCCCCCACCACCACCTTGGGCAGCCCCCACCCCACTATAAATCCCCATGAATAGCCCCTACCCCCCCCCCCCCACCCCACCAATATGGACACCCCCCCACCACCACATCCCCCCTGGACACCCCATACCCCCCTAGATAGCCTCACCACCCCCATGGATAGCCCACCCACCCCCCTGAACAGCCCCTCCCCCTGTGCATATCCCCCACCCCCTAGACACCTTGTACCCCCTGGATATCCCCGCAAACCCCCCTAGAAATCCCCTCCCCCTGTGGACACCCCCCCCCCTCCTCCTCCCTCGTGGACAGCCCGCCCACCCCCCTTGGACACCCCTACCCCTCGTGGACAACATGCCCACTCCCTGGACACCTCGTACCCCCCTGAACTGCCCCACCCACTGCTATGGACACCCCTACCCCTGGACACCCCCTCCCCCCACCCCCATGGATAGCCCCGCCCCACCCCCCTGGACACCCCCGACCCCCTGGACAGCCCCGCCACCCCAGTGGACCACCCCCGCCCCCCTTGACATCCACCACCCCCCGTGGACAACCCCCACCCCCTAGACATCCCCCCACCCCTGTGGACACCACCCCACCCCCATGGAAAGCCTCCCAACCCCTAGATGACCCCCACCCCCTTGGACACCACCCCACCCCCCTTGGACAGCCCCCCAACCGCTGGACCACCCCCTACCCCCTTGGATGCCACCCCACCCCCTGGACACCCCCATCCCCTGAAATTCCCCCCAACACCCTCGACAGAACCCCACCCCCTTGGTCACCCCCAGGGACAGCACCCTTGGACACGCCCCCCCCCCCCCCCCCCGAACAGCCACCCTAAACCCCTGAACAGCCCCCCAACCCCCTGGATTCTGAATTGAATTCTTTATGTATATAATTAACTTATAAATTATGTTTTAATGGTGTATGGGTATAATTTTCGTATGTGTATACTTGTTTTAATTACCTTATGAATTATTTGTTAATTTAGTATGTGTGTAGAAGGTAATTAAATACACAATTGGTGGTATTCAGATTTATTTTTGAATTATGTGTTGGATGAATTGAATTCATATAGAATTTTGTATGAATTCATATAGAATTATATATGTATTATGCATGTATACTTGTTAATGGTATTTTTTGTTACTTGTTGTATATTATGCACATATTCTATTGTGTGGGAATTTTGTAGGCTCGGTGGAATTGATGCAGCTGCACAACATAGGGGGAGGCCACCAATCCAGCTTGTTGTTGTAAGTATAAAAAAGATATGCCAACAATTCACAACCGTTGGAATATGTGTAAAACTATAACTTATACCAACAATTTTATGAAAACTGTTGGTATAAGTATATTCCAACGGTTTGTAAACCATTGGAATATATAATTTTAATTGATATTTACCAATGGTTTGTTGTAAAACGTTGGTAAAAGTCTATACCAATGGTTTTTGGTAAAACGTTGGTATGATTATATACCAACGGTTTACAAAACCGTTGGTATAGAGATCCTTCATGATATTAAGTTTGATTTAAAACCATTGGAAAACATTTATACCAACAGTTTATTGAAACCATTAGTATATAATGATTTTTTCAGACATATCCCAATGGTTTTTATAACACAGTTGGGATATTTCTATCCCTACGTCTCATGACCCAATGGTTTGGACAACCAT
The DNA here is from genome assembly GCA_963277665.1 of Viscum album. Taxonomy (NCBI): domain Eukaryota; kingdom Viridiplantae; phylum Streptophyta; class Magnoliopsida; order Santalales; family Viscaceae; genus Viscum; species Viscum album. The sequence goes on from OY728150.1 coordinate 1,236,640,367, forward strand.
TGATATTGTTTATAACAATAGTTCTCCATCCTTTACCAACAATTTTAAACCATTGGTAAAGCTGAATTTTCTAGTAGTTAATGGTCTCCTTTGATGTTATTCATCTAACTTTTATCAGCATTAGGTAGTCATGAGTCACTATTGAATCAATTTTACTAGTTTTACAATCTTCGGGATGATACTAGGACCATACATGATTGATTTATAAAGAAATATCCCAGAATATCTAATCATTCTGAATCATAAAAATGGAGGTTTATAAATGAAATAAATATTTATATGATAATATTACATGTATATAAAGATTATAAAATAAAATAAATTAAATATCCATGAAATGAAAATATTTCCATAAAATAAAAACAAAACAACAAGATAAGTATATTATCTAGGGATTCATAAATGAGAATGAGTTTCAAAGGCTTTAATAATAAATGATATTCTATGTGAAATAATATAAATAGGTAAGAAATTCAGTTGATTAACCATGAATATCTCAAAAATTCATGTAATATTTCTATAAAAAAATGTTTATACATATTAAAATATCCATATAATCATAACATTAATAATATTTAAAACAATTAAAAAATTAAAAAAAGATTTGATGAGACTATATCACCCCATGACCACAAAATAAGCTTACCATTGTCAATAAACCATTATTTATAAATATTTTCTTCCAATTATTGAATATAAACATCCATAAACAACTCTAGTTATTCATCTAAAACTCACACATAAAAATCATAAATTACCTTGTAATTAATCAAATTTTTCCATCAATTATTTTTCAATATTGTATGGATTATTTTTGAAACTAGTTGCTAAGACATTTTGATATTATGAGGCATGGTGTGCCCTAAATAAATTTTTGAAATATATTAAATATATTAAATATCATGTGTTCACAGTTTTCCAAAAAAAAGTGAAATAACATCTAAAAGTGGGGCCCATATCAGAAATATGCATGCAATGTTGAGTTCAGGATACAGGTTTTACACTAGGCGTGGAATAAACTTTCTTGGAATAAATATTTTATGAAAATTCATCGTGTACATATAATATATAAATTCATTAGTTGAAATATTTTTTTGTTCCTTGATACAATGACCTGGTTTCCTTCTTTAAAAACATGCTTATAGAAAATTTCTAGTTTTAGCTGAATAACCCTACAAATTAAATAGATCCATTAGATCCAATAGAAGAGATTCAATTAGAGGAAGAAAACCAAATATAAGATTTATGAATTTTGTGAGGGAGAATCATAGGATCTTACCAACTATAATGGTACAAATCTATCTTTCATAAGTGATCGATTTGAATCAAGGTAGGATGTAATTTGACTTGGTTTTATTTCCCTGTTTTTATTTCTAAGATAAACCTGGATCAATAATCCAATAGATTGATCAGCTGATTGTGTGTATTATGGGATTGGATTATTCTGCGGTTTTATTGAGAGAATTTAATTTTTATTATTTGATTATTAACCATCATTATAATGAATAATGATCAAGGAAAACATGAAAATTTTCTGATTTTCACTCCTCATGTTTGTGGTTTTTTGTTTCTCACCTTTTCATTTGTTCATCGCAGGAATTATTAATTGGCCCATAGTTCTACATCCACCAAAATAATCGATCATTTCAAACCCATTTCATTGTGTGGAAATTTGATATTTTAGATCTGGACTCGGTATGATGTGACGACAGTGTGATGGTGGTAGTGGTGAAAGGATAGGACCAAATTGGAGACCATATATTTGAGTGGGGTATGAGTATGGTGATGGTATGAACAGAAACTAATTTTCAAATTGAATGGATTGATTGATTTCAGTGAATAGCAGCAGCAATGTTTGGTCAGAATGGATATGAAATTTCCGGTGTGGTTGAGGGCGAGAATTGATGTGGTGTTGCGTAAGCACACGTGGAATGAAGAACCATGAATTATTGAAAATCCTAATCCACATGGAATTTAATATTGGATTATATAGGATTTGGGGACCTCCTAGTTATAGTTTGGGTCCCTAGATGAAGATACGTTTCACACAGTGTGTGACCCCTCCCCAATGTCTTGGCGTGTACCTCAGATGGTACACGAACATGGACATGGCTTCGCCAGTTGTACATGGGCATACTTGTGTACTGGTACATGGGTATAAGCACATGAGTTGTTTCATGCCATGTGCTATTACACAGACATGGACAAGATCCATTTATATGGGTAGGACCTATGGTCAAATGTACATAGCATGTACCCCTACTACATTTTGTATACTTCTAAAATGTTGGATTAGAGCCCCTTTCCTCTATATATTGGAAAAGTTTCATTAGGGTGCATTCCCCATATCCATTTCTAGAGGGTTAGTATGGAATCACCTTCTACATATATGATAGTTATCCCTTTACTTGGAATTCTTAGATAGAGTTGTTGAAATTATTCCATGAGGCCCAGAGTAAGATCCTCTATTCATCTTTGTTCCCTTGGTGGATTTCTTGGTATCTTCATAACCAACACTATGTGGGAACCGGTCCTCTACTTAGCAGGTCAATCAATATTTGTTTTTTGGTATACCTCATATCCATGGGTGTGATCCTTATAAATGTATCATATCACTCCAGACTTCCAATGTATACTTATAATAGAGAGACCCTATGAGAACCACCTCTCAAATGCAATTCATCAGTGATATCAAAATTCTAGAGTTTATTCTCCCAGATGAGTGTTATGTGAAACCTTCAAGCTGGAATCCTAAGTCGGCTTTACAGTTTTGACTTTACCTTTAGAATGTGAGTCTTTTTTCAGTATATATGGATATTCTTATTATAGGTGTGGTAGAAATATACATGTGTAGAGCTAACACTATTCTTTTTTCATACGCTTTTTGGTTTCAAGGTGTCCTACTATGCATTATTATACTCACCTATACATTGGCTTTTCCCACATGTTTCATGTCATGTGTTGATGATCAACCTTTAGATTGAGTCCTTGACGATCTAGGACCAAGTGATGATTAGTTAGAATGGACAGACCAAGGTGTGTACATATGGTATTCTTATAGTAGTCCCTAGTCTACTTTAATGGTGGGATTTTTTTAGACTCTTGTGATGGGCCTATATTTGGCCCTGTTTACTTTATTTTACTTCCTGTTGTACTCTATTTATGGTATTTAGATGTATGTATACATGTTTTTTTATTTTTTATAAATTTTTATCATTGTATGGGCTTGGAGATGTGTGTGTGTGTAAAGGTACTTATGATAATGAATCACTTGTTAGTTATATGCCTACTCAGTGCAAGTATCCATCCCCTAGTTTATTGGTGGTGGTCTTGGGGAGTTGCAGAATGGGACCTATTGGGATGGTTCATGATAGATTGGTATAATGGAATTTTTTATCTACCTTAGGAATAGAGTCTATGAGATTGGTTTCAGGTAATAGTGTTAAGTGTTTTGAGTTCAGCTTTCAGGCTAGGGACTCCAGTGTTTGTGCAGTGGTCAATGTATCAATACACTAGGACTCTGATCACCTTCTTTTCATCACGATACATGAGAAAATTGGTTGTAGTGAAATAAATGGTACATAAATCATATATGAGTGGTTCTTGGTTTCCATGTACATCTTGAGTCAGCTATATATATTTATATATATATATATATACTCATTGACCAAGGTACATCTTGTATAATTTTAGAATACATCTGCAATGTATACCATCTATGATTCAGCATTAGGACCATAAGGATGATCCCATCACTGAAGAGGTGTCAATACAAGGACCATTTCTGTTGGTTTTACCTCCTTATGGTGCACCAGTTATACCACCACCTATTGAGTAGTAGAGGGTACCCACAGTACCACTGGAAGTGGTTTACAGTTAGGCTCACTTCATGATATTTAGTGATAGATACCCCTCAGGTTATGAGGCAATCCTAGACCAAAGGCTATTGAGGATTGACTTAAGGTAGTGACCCATGTTTTCTATATAGTCAGGATACCAACAAATCATATGGTGGTTCTAGTAGTGATCCTACTCCATGGCTCTGTAGGATAATGGTGAGGTTAGTGACCGAGTCTTACGATGAGGGGATGATAGCATGGTCATATTTTGATATCATTTTTAGAGAGTAGTCCTCTAAAACTACATTGAGGGATGTATTTATTTAAAAGATTTTATAATTTCAATATGGTAGTATGAATTTAGAAGAGTATTCATCAAGGTTCACTAAACTCTCCCAATGATTTGTGGATATGGTTCAAGATCAAATTTTAAAATATCATACCTTCGAGCAAGGACTGCATAGATACATCTAAGATAGTGTTATCCCACTTTTCATTCCTACCTATTCAAGGGTACTAGAGTAAGCTTTGGTGGTTGAGAGTTTCTTGGATGATCATATATCGATAGTTGTTATCTGTAAAGACCCAAAAATTCCATGTAATTTTTTTAAATAATTTGGGATTTTTATGAGTCTATGAAATTTGACAGCGCATGATTCTGAGGCCCAGTGTGCCCAGAGTGAATTATTAAAATTTCTTAAGGTACATTCAGTAAACGTGTGGGAGGAATTTTCTATCTTTTGAACTAGTGCTTAGATTAAAAATCCAAGAACACCATTGAATCCACAGCACTGGGATTCGCTTAAGGGAGGCTTCACTTCGACCATAATAGGTCGGGAGAAAAATTTATTTTTTGGACTTTTTAAAGAAAATTCAAATAACATGTAATTGTTATTTTCTTTTCTTTTTATCTAATGGATGAGCAGCAGTGGCCAGGACAGTGACTTTTCAAGACATTTGATGGCTTGACTCATCCACTATGTAACTCCACTATTGTGAATTATAAGAGGTTCATTAATTCATTTAATGAACCTCATTAATTCTTCAATGTGTTACTTAACTTTACCCATCCTATTTAAATGGACCTCTAGTTGGGTTTTTGGCATGGCTTCTTCAAGCGAGGAAACTCTGGAAAATTCCTTCGGCAACATCCACCGATGGAGGATGGAAGCTCGGGTGGCAACGATCTGGGATCGACGAACGTCGATGACTTCATCCAACATGGATGCCCCTCTCACAGTAATCGTGACACCTCCAACGGATCTCAAGGTATGGGGGGTTATTTTAATAAATATTATCTTTGATTAATTCTTATCCCACTTTTTATCATGTTAATGCAGGGGGAGTGGGACAAATGAAAAAGGCTCAGACCCTCCATCGCTTCATTCATGATGCATTATTTAGGATGGGTTTCCTCAATTTTACAGAAACATTAAACAGTGGGTCATGCTATGACATCAGCATCTCAAGAAAACCATAGGTGTAGGAGGGAGTGAAAAATGGAGCTCTGGAGCATCATTGGTTCCCTGTAGAAGATCTATCGATGATCGAAATTGGCAGCTGACGACAACAGCTAACATCGGCCAACTACAGCTACAGTATGCGGCGAGTTGTCGTGCACCACGAAGGGGAGCCACAGTGGTTGTAGAAGGTGTTAGGCCCTTTTCTAGCAGCAGAGGTAGAGGTGGAGGTGGCGTACTATCACACTCCATGTTAAATAAAGCCATTGCTTGAAGTTGTGGTGAAGGAAGAGGGGGTCTGCGTCCCATGGGTCCCATGGAAAACATGGCACCACTGATTGAAGGAGGCCAAACGGCTCCTTTGAGCCATTCGGCAGGAAGACCGTGTACCCCATGCGGGGCACGGCAGTAGGCCGAGCCATGTCACCTGGTGGGTCGTGCCCAACCGGTAGGTCGGGTCGATCCACGGCCCAGCAGACCTGGCTCGCCGTGGTCTAACCCAGCCAGGGCGGTCCGGATAGGTTCCCAGCCCAACGGGCTGAGCTCGCCACGGACCAGCCCAACCAAGCCAGCCCAAGCTGGTTAAGGCCAGGCTCGGACAGACTCGGACCAAGCTAGGTTGACCCGAACATGGTTGGGTTGGTCTGATCGAGTCGGACCAGACACAGACCCATCTCAGGCCCAGAAATGCTTAAGTGGTTGTAACTTATATACCGGACATCTGTTTGAAAAACCGTCTACAGTGATGGGATCCTTGGTGATAGAAGTTCATTTTGAGATACTCCAAGACAGTTTTGGAGAAAGTTGGAGTATGGCTGGGTTGGATCAACTCCAAGTCCAACTGGGCCCTCAGCAGTAAAATTCCAATAACATACAGACCAGGCGGTGTTTAGTGAAACCAGACATACCAGGGTGTGTTCTTGTGGTATTCTAACATCATCCCCCATTTCACATTTAGGTTGGACTTATTTTTTCATACATATGTGCTGGGATTTTATCTTCCTTTATTTATATTCATTTTCTTCCTATTGTACAATGGTTATGGGGTTGAAATGTATGCATGCATGGTTCTTTAGTTTTTTTACATTTCAGCGTTGTATGGGCTTGGATACATGTGCTTATGTATAGGTACATAGGTTATGGCCTCCCATATTAGCTATATTCTAACATAGGGATAGTCACCAGCCCTTTTCTATTGGAGGTGGTATTGGGGAGTTACATCATATGCCCTATTAAGATAGTTCATGCCATCCCTAAACAAAATAATCAATAAATCCACCAAAACACTCTAAGAAACCAAAATTAATCCATCAATCAACTAAAATACATAAACATAGTGATTAATGAATTTAAATCAACCTTATTTCATCATATCTAACAATAAAATTATAAATCCCTACAAATTATAGTGATTTCACTAGGATCCAGTGTAATCACATTATAAAATTTATAGCACCATCAACCCAAATCAAATAAATTGACAGAAAGAGGAAGGTGAAGAAGGAAATTGAATAAATACCTCAATATCATTATCCAAATCTACCCTAAGACCAATTAATTGAAGGGATTTATATGGGAGGGAAAGAAATAAAGGTGATGATATCTCACATCTAGGTTCCTCAAATAGACTGAGGGAACACTAAATGGGTTATAATAAAAGAATATGTAAAAGTCTATTCAACACCATTTTTAATAAATAAAAACCTAGGCTCCACATGGTAATAAGAGGACCCCACTAGACACCTGACAGAATCCCCTCAGGATTCCAATTTAAAACATATGGGTACACCACCTATAGTTTACTCATACGGCTCCTAGAAGCTCTCTTTTGGGTACTAATGGACTTATTTTTCTACCATGTTATAATTTTTACAAATTAAAGTCTCTAAATTTCAACACTCACATTTTTTAACTATATCACCATCTTTAAATTCACTTTCTAAATATCCTTAATATAAAAATAATATCACTTTTCATTAATTTGAAAAAAAAAACCTAATTTTTCACTATTAATTTTTTTAATTAAAAACAAAAACTTATAATTTAATAATTAAATAATAATATTATTCATTATACGATAAGATGTGAACCACTATGTATTTTATAAAAAAAATAACACTCTAAATTTATTTGATGATTAAAAAAGGAAATGATTATGATTTATGTTCTAATGGGATGGAAATTTTGTTAGAGGTTAATAAAAAACCAAAGGTTGGGACTATTAAACACCATAAATTTTTTATAGTTGAATTTTCTCAACCCATGAAAAATAGATCATGATACTTTTGAAGGCTGTTGAATCACATAGAGTAAACATAAATTAATATTGTATTTAATGTGTTGGTTGGATTAAGAACTATAACTAATATTGTATTATAATTAATATATATCTAGAAATTCAATTATCAGGGAATCTCTATCTTGAGTTTTGGGTTTAATTAATCAATCCTGCATTAAAAGTTTATTTTCTTCCTCATAAATTATGAAACTAGTTGGAAAATAATTGAATAAAATACTAATTTAGGGTTTTAGGATCGGGGAGTCCACTCAACGAAATAAGAAGTTGTGAGTTAATAAATTTGGAAATTTATGTCTACAAAGATTCATTTTTTTCACCGGTGAGACATTCATATAGGTTATGGTAAGGGACATATAGATCCTTAACACTAGGGTACCTATGTCAAATGATGTTCTAAAAACAAAGATGAGGGATACTGGGATTCAATAAAATAGTGGTAGATTAACAAAATAAATTAAATTTATTATCTAATATGAAATTAGGATAAATTAATAAAATTATACTCTTATTTATTGTAGAAATGGTACCCATGAAACATAAACTATATAACTATGATCCATATTATAGTAGGATAACCTTCCCACAAGATAAAATTTCCTGGAATGGTATAGGTGCCTACAAATTATATACCACCATGAATAAAAATTATATGTGTTTAAAAACACTCTTCCTAAGGTTACTAGAAAAGAGGATAGGGTATATAAATTGTACCTCAATTTTAAACATTTATATGATACCATAAATGTCTAATTTTGAATTTTATCATCAATATCTAGTGATATTGTTAAGTAAGAGTTACCAATTTGACCAATTATGATTATCTTCCATGACCAGATGAACTCTCTACTACCAAAAAACATGCTTCATGCACCACCTAAAATTCAAAATCTATATACCCTTTCAGAAGAGATGGTCTCAATTGTAAAGAAAGAGAATATTTTTCACTTCCCCAGTATAGTTGGTTGCTCCTTCATCCTCCCAATATTTTATTCCTGATCTGTTGGCTCTGGATCCCTCGACTTGATTGTCATGGAAATATTCCATCCTCAAACCAACATATTTTTCTATTCCCCTCCCCCTATACACTGGAGGTTATGATGGTTAACTCCTTGGTTTTTCCACTAAATAGAATCCTAGTGCTATCCTTTTTGGCTGATTCCTTTAATGATACATTGGAACATCTCAAATGGAACTTAATGGATCACTTTGGCTTGGAAAATCCTTCACCAGGTTTCATCTAGAACTACATGAAATCTAGGGGATTTGAGCTTTTGGAATGTGTTTTCAAATTGAACAAAAAATCATTTGTCATTGTTCTGGTGTCTCGTGATGACTTTATCAAACCTTTGTCGTGGATTTCCAGATTGGTTAACTATTGTATGTTTTATATCTCCCTCTAAGATATGGTGGTTTGCTGAGGTTGGTAATCCCGTATTTCAATAGTGTGGATCAAGATCCCTAGACTCCCACTTCCCTTTCACAACCCAGAATTCCGGGATAAAATAGGGAACTTATTGGGTGAATTTCTATGCATCGAAGATCAATCCCTGAATCTGTAAGAATCTTCAATGGATCAGACCCATGAATCCATTGATATCTCCCCCCCCCTCTATCACAAATTCTCCTTCGGGTTGAAGAGGCACTAGAATTGAGACAGTCCCTTGTATATTGTTTGGATCCTTTCTATTGTTTCTAGTGTTAGCTTTACTGACATGCTTTGTCTGAGTACAGGGTTGAAACCCTTATATTCCTCCATGTATTTCAAGTTCCCCTCTAGTTATCCCTGCCTAGAGAATGTTTCCTCCATTGTTAAAGGTATTGTCTACTCTAGTCTAACTCTTTCCACCGACCACTTCAGGGACCCTAGTTCTTCAACAAGCCCTCTATATTCAATGTAGAAAAGAATCAAGGTTTTATTTCAGGCTCAAGAAATCCCATCCCTCTAATCTTTATCTATTAATTTTTCTTCATAAAAGTATGAAGTGGTTATGGATGATCCAAATACATCTCACATATCTACTCTTTATCCCATCAAATTATGAACCTGGTCTTGTTCGAAGCTTATGTCCTCATGTTCCAACTTGTATTCTAAGAGTCTTCCTTGGATTGGGTTTGTACCAATAACACCCTATTTAAATCATCTTGGTCATCATATTGAATGATCATGGCCAGGGTCATGGAATAAGACAAACTTCCTTACTAATGAGGTTTCCAAAAATCATGTCTTGCAGGTTATGGTGCTTGAACCAAATAAATATTTCTAAAAAATTGTGGACTTATCTAAAAATATTGATATGTATTTTTTATGCATGGGGATCCATCCATTAAACACATTTGTGTATTTTGGATATCATCTATATATGTGGATATGCTTAATTCATCTGATCAACACCTTATAACTAGAGTCAACTCGAGGAATGTGGTGTGTCTCTTCTCATTTTTCTACACTAAGTGTCATATAAGATTAAGGTCACAGCATTGGAGGGACCTCGAAGCCTTCAACCCAGAGGATGTAGTCCGGTAGGTTGGTGGTGATTTCAATACTATTCTAGATGTGTCTAAGAAGAAAGGTGGATGTCCATTTCCTTGGAGGTACATAATGGAGTTCTCAACCTTCATGGCTCAGAATGGTATATATGATCTAGGTTGTATGGGTGAAAAGTACACCTGGTGTAACAACCATAAAAGTGACAGGTGAACATGGTGTAGGTTAGACCATTGTCTTAGAAAACTTCAACTCATCTCTTTCCTTCCAAACGTTGAATTAAATCATCTGGTTCATGCTATTTCAGACCATTCCCCTCTTTTGATTAATATGAAATACAAAGAGAGACCTAGTGATTATTTATTCTTTTCTAAACTATGGGTGCAGCAACCCAATTACAAATCATTTGTTCATGACTCATGGAATAAACCCATTCAATGAAATCATCGGATACATTTTTGAAAAAAAAATATGGTGGTTGAAGAAAGAGTTAACCAACTGGGTTAACTCCCACCCATCTGTTACCCAATATCTAGACTCCAAAAAATCTAACATTGAGTAGGTGGAAGTCAATCTAGAAGATTCATGGGATGATGAATTTTTTTCCTCCCTTGACCTTAAAAAGAACCATTTCTATGATATGCTTCTTGAATATGATAAGACATTGTAACATCCTACCCCATCTCATTAGCTTGAGAGGGTGGAGTAATGCTATTTGGCACTAACAAAGGTTCCCAAGGTTCCAAAGGCTAGCAATAAATGCCAAGGGATTCGAGAATAAATTGTGGAAGGACTTTACCTTAATACAAACCAACCAACCAAACAATACACAACTACATGATGCATTTCAACAAAACAAAGAAACTCATACATTACCAAGAAGGCAACCAAACTATTCCATAATGATCCCACATGCCAAATACAGCAAATCCAAAAACCAAAGTACCAAGTGGAAGACTACACAACGAGACCCCAAAGAAAAAGGACACCACTCATATCTCCACACCATGATCTATGCTCCAAGAACCCCAAAATAACTCAAGCTTCATGCCTAACCACTGTAAGAATGAGAATATTTACTCTTACCTATTTCCCGGAATGAAACATATGCAAAAGCACCAAAGTGCCAAAGTAGGGGGTGATTACTAATACATAGTAGGTTTTCCCCAAATTACTTCCCTACACACACCACTATGATAAAACTGTTAGTACATTTATATTAAATAGTTTATATAAAACATTCAACAGTGAAATAACATTCTGTAATCCAAATGCACCCTTACCAAGACACCTTTTCCCTAAACCATTCAACTGAAGGGAAAGAGAAACAACCATACCATAATCCATCTCACCATTTCACATTATCACAAGAAATTACATCTTTTAAAAACAACACACAACAAGGAAACCATTACGGTGGGACTTCCACCCATCTCATTCACCCCATTATCAACTAGTGGTGCTTTTTGACCACTACCCTTAATGGTGGTTCTATCAACCACTATCCATCACATTTTATAGTGAGACTCCCCAACCACTTTCACATATCATTTAAACAATCCACAAACTGACATATAATCCACCATGGCCATAAAAAAATGAAAATAATAATTTATATAACATGTCGAACCACTTCAATAAATCACCCATTTATTAAAACCACCATTAAAACATTTTACATGCCAAAACCCCAATTCAATAAAAAAACCTCTTTATTGAAAAAATTTTCATAAACTATTTCCTTGACCCAAGCCAAGAAAAAAATTTCAAAATCTACATTTAAAAATTTGACAACAAGAAAAATTAACTTTAAAACACATTTTTCCAAAAAAAATCCACAAAAAATGACCAAAGGGATTTTTAACCAATTTTTCACATAAAAATCACAATTAATTTCAAGGAAAACAAAATAATTGTATTAAAACCCACTAGTTATACCCAAGTAAAGTAGATAGAGAAGCCAGCGACCTTTAGGGCTCTGATAAATTCGACCCACAAGCAACTACACCCTAATACGGGAAAATGATCCACGAAAACTGCTCTAGATCTCCTTCCCTATAATCAACAAGTCCTAAAATCAAAAGCCAAGGAAACCACAACCCTATATATACACACAACAGGTGTATTTCTAGAAAAATGAGATAGAAGGAGATTTAAATCTAGAGGAAACCACAAAGAACCATAAGAGGAAACTTAACCAAGAAGAATCACCTTCAAACTATAAATAAACCCTTCAATTTTCTTTGAAAACGTGTGGGAGAGAACCTAACACCTTTGAGAACCCCACATTTTGAGTGAATCTTGAGTGGGAGGAGATTTGGAGTGAAAATAAGAAATCCCAAGGGAGCCCGAATTTAAAAACCCTCTTTTTAAGTGGCTGCACAGTTTGGAAAACCATGCGCTAACCGTGCTCACACTATTGCCTTAAGGGAAAGGGTATGAACAGTTACCTCCCATGGTTTGGAAAACTGTGTACAGGCCATGTGAAGCCCACCATCTCCCCCTGAACAGTTTCCTAGAGAACCTAAACGATTTTCTCTAACTATGCTCAAACTGTGCACCCTTAAAAAGCCTCCAAACTTATTCAGAGCCATTCCAAAATATCTCAATCCTTTTTACAACTCATCCCAAGCACTTTAAACACATAAAAAGTCATAAAAAAGGCTACATACCTCAAAATGAGGTTGTTACATTCTCCCCACCATTGGACTTTCCATCCTCAAATAGTAGGGAACCATATCTTTGCTGAAAGAGATCAGCCATTGTCTGGCCATCTCTTTCTCCCACTCCCAAGTCTCCTCTTGAATCAAACCATGATTCCACAAAACATGAACAAAATTGATGATTTTACCACACAATATTTTCTCTTGACTATCCAAAATTCACACTGGCACGTGCACCAAGGTAGCACCTAGTTCAATCTCAACATGATCCCAAAGAATCACATGGTCAAAATCCAGATGATACTTTTTCAACTGTGACTCAGGAAACACATTGTGCACCATAATAAACCTTGGTGTGAAAGCCAAATGATAAGCCACCTCTCCAATCCTCTCAAGTATCTCAAAAGGCCCAATATAACTCAGAGAAAACTTACCTTGCTTACCAAAATGATGATGTCCTAACCTGGGAGAGATTCTAAAAAAGACATGATCACCCACCTCAAATGACAACGGTCATCAAATATAGTTCGTATAAAATTTTTATGACATTGAGCTATCTCCAACATCTTCCTTATCAATTTTATTTTCTTTATAGTCTCTTAGAAAAGGCTAGGTCTGATCGATGAAGTCTTGCCTTTTTCCACCCAGCATAATAGAGAATGATAAGGAAGCTCATACAAAGCCTCAAACGAAGCCATATGTATCAAATCCTGATAAATGTTATTATAGGATAACTCCACCAATGGTAATTACTCCTCCCATGAACTAGAAAATTCCATCACATAAGCCCTTAACATATCCTCCAATGTTTGTATCATCCTCTCAAATTGGCCTTCGGTTTGAGGATGATATGTCGTGCTCATCGTCTACTATGTCCCAAGGGCTTGCTGCAAGGATCTCCTGAAACGAGATGTGAACCTTGAATATCTATATAATTCAATCAAAATTGGAACATCATTCCTCCTTAACACCTCTCAGATATAGATTTTGGACAGATCCTCCACCGTATGAGATTCACGAATTGGGATGAAATGGGATTAATTTGTGAGCTGAGCCAAATCATCCATATGGTGTCATGTTTACTGACCATTATTTGGATACCCGTCACAAAATACATTTCTATTTTCTCACATTTCTACACTAGGATAGGTAAAGACTATAAAATTCCTGTTATCTGCTAATTCTCCACCTTGACTTACTGACAAGTCAAGCATCTCAAGACAAACCCGGCCACATCTATTTTCATACCCTCCCACAAAAACTGTTCTTTCAACGCCTTATACATTTTCTGAATTAAAGGATAAATAGGAAATATGTAATAATGATAAACCCTGATAATTTCCTCCTAAACAACCATTGGTACCACTATCTGATTCCAATAAAACATGATTGAAATTCCATTCAGTTCCCATCTTTCAATGCTCCCCCCACCATGGAGTTTCGACCTCATCGTCATACACTCGGAATCAGATGCTTATGCCTCTTTAACCAAACCAACCATGTGAGGAACCAAATAAATTGGGATTGAATACTGATTTTTCACCCCATCCTTCACATTCCAACAGCATGTTGGGTATGACCGACATCAATTTCCACTAATCTGATGCTTGTTTCACCACCTGAGCATATAATTTCCTACTTAATGCATCTGACACTTAATTTTCCTTACTCGATGTGTACATTAAGTCAAAATCAAATATCTGGAGACATTTCATCCATATACTTTTCCTCAAGTTCAAATCTCTTTGTGAAATGATATTTTTTAATCTCTTATGGTCAGTAAACACTGTAAATTTCTCACTGAAGAGATAATGACACCACGTTTTTAAAGCATAAACCACCGCCGCTGATTCCAAATCATGTGTTGGATAGTTATTATCATGCAACCTTAACTTCTATGAGACATATACAACCACATGATCCCCATGCATGATAACACACCCCAACCTTGATCTTATTGCATCATAATACAACACGTACCCTTTCCCTGGTTCTTAAAAAACCAAGATTGGTGTTGTTGTAAGGCAACCCTTTAACTCTTCAATGAATTTCTGACACATCTCATCCCATTAAAATGGGATATTCTTCGTTGTAAATGCTATCATCAGTGAGGCCAATCATGATAAATCACGAAAAAATTGTCGATAACACCCTACTAGACCAGGGAATCTTTATATCTCGAAAAAAATTCTTTGGTGGATTCCATGAGATAACAGACTCTATCTTTTTCAGATCAACTGAAATACCCCTCTTAGAAATAACATGGCCATGAAAACGAACCTCCTATTTACGAAATTCACACTTTGACAATTTGTCATACAACTGATGATCCCTAAAGATCCCAAAAATGATCTCTAAGTGCTGCTCAGGCTCTACAACTGTCCTCAAATACACCAGTATATCATCAAAAAATACCCCCACAAAAGAATCTAGATATCTCTGAAATATCTGATTCAACAATGCCATGAACACCACCGGTGCATTCATTAGACCAAAGGGCATAACCACATACTCATAATGGCCATGTCAACTTTGAAAATGTATTTTCAGAATATCCTCCTTCCTCACCCGCAATTGGTGATATCTTAACCTCAGTTCAATCTTGGATAACCACTGACCTCCCCTCAACTAGTAAAATAAATCATCAATGTGTGGAAGTGGAAATCGATTCTTTATCATAACCCGATTAAGTCCATGATAATCAACATAGATCCAAAAGGTTCCAACCTCCTTTTTAACAAACAAAATTGGCACTACCCATGGAGATGTGCTTAGCCGGATGAACCCCTTGTTTTCTACCTTATCCAACTACACCTTCAATTCCCAAAATTATTCCAGTGCCATTTGATGAGATGAAAGTGAGATAGTAATGGTCCCTTGAAGAAGATCAATCGTAAACTCAACTTATATCATGGGTGTCAACCCTGATAATTATTCAGGAAAGACATACATAAATTGATCCACAACTAATAGAAAAAGACTCTTCTCAACACCTTCCACTGATGCCAATGACAAGGCCTCTAACTAATATGAGATCGTGCCTACAGTTGGTTCCAACAAATCTGTCGCACCCAGATTTTCACTCTTCTTCCCTCTAAAGATATTTCTAATTCCATCCTCCATCACAAAAATAATTATTCACACATAGCAATCTATGTGGGCCATAAACACTATCAACCAATCCATTCCTCAGATTATATCATAAGCATCCATCTCATGCACTGAGAAATCCCAAATCAATTCGATGACATCCACAACTAAAAGAATGTGGTGACATAGGAAGGCTATACACTCTCTTTGACCCAGAGGAGTTTGTAGTTTCAAAACCGAAGGCATCATTTCCATGTGTAAATCCAACAAATAAATGATGTGATAAGAAATAAAATAATTTTAGGCACCTGTATCAAACGAAGTATGCATCAATGTTGAATTTAAAAGAATCGTACCTCACACCATGGATGGTCTCGACTAATCGTTCATCACTGCCTGCTTATCTCCAAACAATAGCTTACTTTCCACACTATGCTCCTTATTACCCTACCGAGGCATCATGGTATTTCAACAATCACAATGAACCACTTTACTCTATTTCCAAGGGGTATGATGTTTCCCCCATCCGGTTGAGTCATAAGACCCCTGCAACCCCTAAGGAGTGTCACAAACACCCAACCTCAGAGTATTCCAACAATACCGCTGAAGATGTCCCATATTATTACAATTATGAAATGCTCAAGTTTGTGTCATATAATCCCTCTTGATGTGTCTTGTAGAGCCACACTGAAAACATCATGGCTTACTCTGAGCCTTCGGAGGAAGATTCACTGATCCTGCCATCAAATTTTGAGTTGTACTCCCACCATAGAAATAAGTGTCACTGTTCCTCTTTAACCCAGCATTCGAGTTCAAACTATTTCCCATGGGTACCCACATACGTCCCCCACCTATATCCCCCACAAGATCCCACTTATCCACCATAGTTTAGTTCACTATTACTGTGTAATCATTTATACATATCACCGCTATCTTGGAATGAATTTCCTAGTTTAACCCAAATTCAAAAATCCATTCCTTCAATGATGTACTACCTGCCACCTTAGGTGAAAACTGCACTAAGTTCATAAAAATAGCTAAATATTCAATCACAACCATGTTCCATTGCTTCAAACTAAATAAATCCCTTATTCACTGAATTTTGAGAGTATGAGGGTACAATTGTTTGTTAAACAATTCCTCAAACCCCTCCCATGTCACACTTTGGTCCATTCCAGCTTGGACTACTATCTCCCCCCACTGAAGGGAAAGTTCTCCCAAAATATACATGGATAGTTTTACTTTTAGCTCTACTGTTGTTCCAAAGAAGTCAAATATCTGATTTATTCAATTCAACCATGCTTCAGTCCACTCTGGCTCTGAATCTCCCATAAAGATGGGTGGATTCTGCCTTTGAAAATGAACCTCATGATCCACATGCCTTGGTTCAACCACATTATTCTCACTTCCCACTACTTGGAAAGATTTCACTATACTTTTCACTAGCTACTGGTTCACCAGATTCTTAGGTGCAACCACATTTTCAACATCTTATTCTAGTTTTTCTCTATTATGCCTACCTGGAACCATTTCTATCAATACAAAAAACAAATATAAGTCCTTGTATTTTAGGAACACATGACTCAATAATTTCAGTTCAACTACACTACAACTGTCACAACAAGGCTTTCCACAATTTCATATTTCCCATGTTTCACTATTTTGAAAACAAAATCCACCATGTTTTGAAAATAAACCCATTTTCAAAATACCACCAGTTTCCATGTTTCAAGTCCTTCCATTTTGAAACCCAATTCATATTTTTTAAAATCCGCACATTCATATAACGCCACAGATCATTATACCCCAATGAAATATTCATCTTACTGGGAAGTCATTTCTACCATGCATTCCATGCTCATCTCATTGGCTACACCCATGAAAATGAGATATCTAGTGCCTATAAGTGTCTCCAAATCACTTATGTACCCAACTCCCTGGTAACTTGATGTTCAGCATAAAAGGGTTAGCTACGTTGTTTTATGTTATACATTCCATGTTTTGACAATCCTACACCTTTATACCATCCCGACTGAAGGAATAGGCTAAGAATGAATGAAAACACTAAGACCAATGATCAACAGTAAGTATCGAACAACTACTCTCACTTAAAATCTAAGGACCGAACAAATTGATACCACTTGTAACATCCTTCCCCATCATATTGTCTTAAGAGGGCAGAAGAATTATACTTGAACTTAAGAGATGTTCCAAAGGAACCAAAGGCTGGAAATAAATTCCAAGGGCTTCAAGAATAAATTGGGGAATGATTTTACCTTAAGAAAAACCAAACAACCAAAAAATCCACAACTATATGATGCATATTGACAAAACAACCAAACTCATACATTACTAAGAAGAAAACCAAAAAATTCCATAACAATCCCACATGCCAAATACAACCAATCCAAAAACCAGAGTACCAAGAGGAAGACTACACAACAAGACCCGAAAAAAATGACACCACCCATAGATCCACACCATACTCCATGCTCTAATAACCACAATATCACTTAAGCTTCATGTCGAACCACTAGAAAAATGAGAAGCTTTACTATTACCTCTGTCTGAAATACAACATCTAAAAAATAACCAAAGTGCCAAAGTAGGGGGTGATTACTAATAACTAGTTGGTTTTCCCCAAATGAATTCCCTACACACTCCACTAGGATAAAACTGTTAGCACATTTATATAAAATACTTTATATAAAACATTCGATAGTGAAATAACTTTCCACATGACAAATATACACTTACCGAGCCACTTTTTCCCAAATCATGCAACCTAAGGGAAATCCAAACAACCATGCTGTAATCCATCTCACCATTTCACATTAGCACAAAAAATTTCATCTTTTCAAAACAACACACAATAAGGAAACCATTACGGCAGGGCTTCTGCCCATCCTGTTCACCCCATTCTCAACTAGTGCTACTTCCTGACCACTACCCTTAAAGGGGGTTCCTCTAACCACTATCTGTCACCTTATAATGAGAGTCTGCCTTCCCACTTTCACATCTCATTTAAAAAAGCCACAACCAAACATATAACCCACTAATTCCACAACAACATTCAAATAACCATTTCCATAACATGCCAAACCACTTCAATAAATCACCCATTTATTAAAACCACCCTTGAAAAATTTTCCATGCCAAAACCCCAATTAAATAAAATAACTTATTTATTGAAAACCATTTTAATAAACCATTTACTTGACCTAATCCCAGTAACATATTTTAAAATCTACATTTTAAAATTTAACAACAAGAACATTTAACCGTAAAACCCCTTTTCCCCAAAAAAACCACAAAACATGACTAAAGGGATTTCTAACCAATTTCACACATCAAAATTATAATTAATTTCAAATCAAACAAATTAATTGTCCCATGGGGTGTTATCCGAGTGTACTCGCTGGTTGTACTCCTCGCTCTCTGTGGGAATTGGCGTAGGCTCAAGTCCCACCAAACTCAGACACTGTGTGTTTTATGCACAGGGTGATTCAAATCCATTGATTAGCTGGGGAGTGTGGAGAGAACCTAGTCTTGGTCAGTGCCCCCGGTTGGGATTCAGTGTTAGAAACCCACATTTTGATGTAAAATCACTTATTGTGATAAAATCAAATGAGCCCTTAAGGGGAACTCATTGCGAAAAATCTTCCTCTCGTTTTCGCCTCCTCCATCTAGGGTTAGTGCAGCGCCTCCTCCCTCATGCTTTGTGAATTTGCAGTGGTGTATCCTCAGTTGCGGTGGCGTCAGTGACTTTTACTTGACCATCATTTGCAACGCTGATGAACTCTCCTCGCCTTAACCCTTTATCACTGTTTAGGGTCTCTTAAGGTAGCACATTGCCGACTGGCGGCCAAGGTCCATCTTTAGCAGCTTGTGTGTGCTGCCGCGTATTCCATCTGTAAACTGGGTGGTTCGTCATGGCCTTTACGTCTGACAGGGATGGCAGAAACAAGATATAACATGTGGCGGGTCTACCTTCCAGTGTACTGGTAATGTTTTCTTGTTTTTTTCTACAGTTGATCCTAGTTTGGAGTGTGACTTCGTTCATGAGTCAGCATCTGTTTTGTTGATTCGTGATTAGGATGAGGTTTGATGTTTCTTGGATGTCTGGTTCCTTGATTATTTTCTTCTCATCGGGATTCTTATAGTTGTTGAAGTTTTTGTTCAGATTTTGGCCAAAATCATTTGGGTGGATGGCTAAGGTGATGGATTTCAATCCTTGATATCTTGAATCTGGTTAAGGTTTTGGATGAGAATTTTTGTGTGTCCTGCGGTGCGCTGTGTGATTCTTCATTTTTGAATCTTCTTGTATTTAACCTACTCAGTTCTTGATTTCATTATTATTGAAGTGGTTGTTGTGCATCTGCTTTTATTGATCTGTTTGGTTTGAGTTCTTGGAAGATTGTAACATGGTTCATGAATCTCTGGTCTTGGATGAAATAATTTCCTCTTACCTAAAGAGTTTCTCTATACGAATGCAAGAATATGAGATATGCAATGGAAGTCGAAAATGATGAAGGTTTTAATGTCTCTCAGAAGTCAATTAGAGAAGCTGTGAATGAACATTGGGAGTCTGCAAATTAGAGAAGTTGTGAATGAACTGTGGGAGTCTGAAAATTGAGGCTTCATTAAGGTAATTGATTTTTTATTGAATTTTGGATATGTTGGTAACCTACACAATACATGGATCTTCTTTAGATTACTATTAGAGTAGGAAGCTTTATCTTGAGCATGTAATTCATATTTGAAAGTTTGAGAGGGTATGAATTTTCCATCGGTACCATGCCCATGTATCCTTGCACGGGTTTGCTAGCTGAGTGGTCATGTGATGTTAAAATCTTATCATCATGATGCAGTCTCTAGGGAGGAGCGGATCGTGTAGTCTTGATCTGGGTTATCATATTTCATGGTTTTATTTGGATGTAATGTCTGGATCTTGTTGTTTCTCACTTTTACCTCAAACGTGTTTTGATAATAAAAAAGTTAATTTTCAGTCAATTGTAACCAAAACCACTATTTCTAACCAAGTGGATTCGAGAGAGAAGTCACCTACCTTTAGGGCTCTGGTGAATCTTACCTACAAGAAACTACACCCCAATCCGAGAAAACACTTCATGAATACCACTCTAGATCTCATTACCTATCATCAACAAGTCGTAAAATCAAAACCCAAGGCAACCAAAACCCTAGATATGCACACAATAGGTGTATATCTAGAAAACTAAAAGAGAGGGAGATTTAGATCTAGAGGAAACCATAAATAACAACAATAGGAAACTTAGCTGAGAAGAATCGCCTTCAAACTGCCAAAAAACACCTTCGATTTGCTTACAAAATGTGTGTGAGAGCACCTCAAACCTTTGAGAACCCAAATTCTTGAGTGAGGCTCGAGTGGGATGACATTTGGAGTGAAAATAATCAAGATTGAGGGAGCCCAGATTTAAAAATTCTCATTTTAATTGGCTACAAGTTATCCCATATGGTTTGGAAAATCATACACTAATAATGCACACACCATTGCCTCAAGAGAAAGGGTATGAATAGTTTCCTTGCATAGTTTCAAAAACTGTGCACAGGACACGTGAATCCCATTGTCTCCCCCTGCATGGTTTCCTAGATAACCCTCACAGTTTCCCCGAACTGTGATCAAACCATGCACTCTTAGAAAATCCTCCAAACTTATTTAAAACCATTCCAAACTCTCCCAATCCTCTTCCCAAGTCATCCCAAGAAATTTAAACACATAAAAAGGCATAAAAAGGCTACATACCTCAAACCAAGGGTGCTATGGAACCTTTTTGAAAGGGATAGATGCAACTGGCATAGGGAAGGAGACTCTAATACTACCTTCTTATATTTATGCTTGAATGAAAAACACTGATCGAGTATTCCGAATATCCATTTGAAATATGGATTATTTACCAACAACCAGGAGGTGATATTTTTTATGGTTTTTTCTCATTTTAATTATATTCTCTATAATCCTAACTAGTTCATAAATAATGGTTATCCCTGAGGTCTAACTGATATTTTCAATTCAATCCCTCATGTTGTTTCACCACCAGATAATGTATTTCTAGAGTCTATCCTAGAAGAGTGAGAGGTGAGGGAAATTAATAATTCTCTTTATTAGGATATTTATCTAGGCCCATTTATGTTTCTGGGTTCATTATATGTGAACTCATAGGATATCATCAATTATGATCTTGTGGAAGGAATTCAAGACTTCTTCTATGGGGATTATTTGTATTGTGTTTCTTACACCATGACTATGGTTTTGATTTCCAAAGTGAAAGATCCCTCTTCTATCAAACATTTCATACCCACTATCATGTGAGACTTCCCCTATAAATTTTTTTCCTCCATCATCAATATGGATTGTCTCTCTATATCAACAAATGGATTTCTATAGAGAAACATGATTTTATTAAAGGTCATATATTCAATATTCCATGAGTATCACTCAAGATATGGTTGGAGGAATTAATAAGAAGATGATAGAATACAATAATATTATTAATATTGATAGAGACAAACTATATGATCAGATGGAGTGGAACTTTATTCTCTAGGTAATGAGGTAGATGGGTTTCTCGCAATGGGTGACAGATCTACTCTTTCGTTCTTATAGCTCACCTTGGTTTAGTATATTTTCATGGCAAGGAAATGTGGTTTTTTAAAATTGCTGAGGGTTTTAAGACATGGGGATCAAATATATACTACTATATTCATCATGGTCCAAGATGCTCTCAGTAAGTACATTGCCTTAAAAATGCAGTTTGGTATTCTTCACCCTTCAAATGTAGTTCTCACTTCAATGGTGTGCCACGCCTTATCTTTGTTTATGATATGGTATTCCTTATCAATGGTATCCACTCTTCTTTCAAGGAATTTCATAACATCATCGGAGAATATTCATAATTGAGTTCTCCAATTATTAACTGGTAGAAAAGTTGTGTTTCCTTTCCCTCCTCATGCCCAGAGAGGCGAAGACAAAGAAATGAAGTCATTATTGGTATCCATAGGGGAAACATTCCTATGATCTACATGGTTTTTCCTCTATACCCTAGATTAATATTTATCAGACATATTTATGGAGTGGTTGAAAAAAATCCCAAAGAAAATCGCATGTTGGAAAAACAGGTTTCTTTTGTTGATGAGTGTAATGTCCCAGATCCGGGTGTCACTCCACAGGTGCCCCGAACCTGGTTGGTCACATGACCTCAATCACATTTCCCCAAACGCCAGAGGTTGCCGACTAGCCATGAGGGCCCAAGTCTGATAGTGGGGAAACTATTCCCTCATTTGTCAAAGTATAGCACAGCGGAATACAAGAACAGTCATACAACATCAGTGGAAGAAGGAAAACATAAATAACTGAAATGAACAATTGCAGTAAAAACAACCAGAATTCATATATATATATATATATCAAGATGAATCAGATCACTATTCTATGAAAAATAGTCAGAACATGTTACACAGCAGTATAATAGGATACAATGTAATGTATAGGTGCAGAAGAACAAACAGAACAGCTGGCAGCATCGCGAGCCTGAGCTCGGTCCCATGCTCCCCTACACCTCAGCAACACTCATGTACCTGTATAGGGACTCTTGACCTTATCCATACCTGCAGAAATATGGTCTGTTTGGGCCAAATACATGACCCAAATAGGGTGGGAGAAATGAATCCCAGTAGGCACCCACCAAAGGTATGTGCCCAACTATCGGTGTAAATGTGAAACAACAGTGTGCAGTAGAAAATGTAATAAACTGAAAAGTACTCAAAAGTAACCAACTCTACCAGTTATATTTCCATTTTAATATTAATTTAACCATGTTAGGACTGTGCTTTAACTTGATAGGTATAACAGATAAAAATCACCACAGTGAGCATTTAATGATAATATTGTCCCCAGACATACAATCCTTACCCTCAGGTAATCAGAGTCACAACCCGTAGGAAGTTTCCCATAGGCATAACGGATATTTCCCTCAGGCATATGATGTGTCGCCCTCAAGCATAGAATCTACTACCCTCAGGCATGGAAGGAGTTTCCCTCAGGATAAATAGAACACTGCCCTCAGGCTAAATAGAACACTCCCCTCATGATAAAAAGAACACTGCCCTCAGGTGCAAGTAATCGGGCCGAGCCCAACAGATAAGCAAGCAATTATATAAAATTCCTCTCAATACAATTTAAGGCATGCTACATTTTATGGTATACCCTCGAGTAACCTGGACAAATGGATAAACAGAGGAACGCACCCCATGGGTGGTCCTGGATCCAAGCAGTGATCCCAAACATCAGGTTATAATTATATTCCAATACCTATACAATTCTAGGCATATAATTCTTCAAGTCCTCAGCCACACAACACCCTATTCAGGGGTGTGTATCACTACGGTACACAGATTCACCACAGAAGTTGGAAATAAACTCTAGAACACCTACCTCGATCGCCCCTGATCGATATACATGAATGGAGTTCCTTGAAACACCTGAGAACAATGTAGATCTGAGGTAAAATAAAACTCATTCAAACATAAATAACTTCCCCTCGGGAAATAATTTCTATAAACGGTTCAAGGAGAGGGGACGGCTTACCCATACGATTCCAACGAGATTGACGGATGTGGAATCGAATTCCTAGTGCTCGATCAGGTGATCACCAAAGTTACGGTCGTCCTATTGAGCTCTCCTCTGGTTCTAATCCTTCCCTGTGAATAGGGGAGGCTACTGCCCATTTTATGAGAAAAAAAACTACACGACATGTAAAATTGAGTACATAGTGTGTACTTTTCATTTTTAACTATTCCTTCAGAAGTTTCTTTACACCGTGGCACTGTTCATCTATAGACATGAGTACAAGGCATGTATTCAAGTTTACACTGTGTGTACTATCGCTCAGCTGGCCACCGACTTACTTCTTTCATGCCAACTGACTACACGATGTGTAAATACCCACTACATGGTGTGTAGTCAGTTTTTACACCCATCATCATCAACTGGACTACACGCTCTGTGTACTCCTTCCACACAGCCAAAGCACGTGGCGTGTGGAAAACGTACATGGTGTGTAGTCACAAAATTTAGGATTTTCTCCCATTTTCCTTATTTTCTCAAAAACACTTAAGGAAAAGAGAAAATAGGTAACACGTACCTCAAGAATAAGAACCGAATTCTTACAAACTTCCCCTCTTAAAGAAATTCATCCTCGAATTTTCCTTCCAAGAGTGGTGAAGATAATGCTTAAAATAACTCTAGCCATTGATCACATACGTTGGTCTCCTGCTCCCAGGTTTCGTCCTGCACTCGGCCATGCTGTCAGAACACCCGTACGAGAGAAACAGACTGGCCTCAGACAACCTTCATTCTCCCATCCACGATACGAATAGGATGCTCCTCAAAGGATGAATCAATTTGAAGCTCAACCTCCTCTGGCTAAAATACGTGAGATGGGTCTGAATGATAGTGGCGCAACTGAGATACATGGAATACGTCGTGCATGGCCCAGTACCTCTATGGTAACTACAACCAATAGGCAACTAGCCCGACTCTCTCCAGAATCTCAAATGGCCCCACAAACCTTGGTGAAAGTTTACCCTATCTCCTGATCCACCTGTGTCCCAACCTTAGCGATACATGCAAGAAAACCGAATCCCCGACCACAAACTCTAAGGGTCGTCTTCGGAGATCAGCATAAGATTTCTAACGAGACTGTGCTGTATCCATCTGCTTTTGAATCAACTGGACCTTCTCAAAAGTATCCTGCATGAGACGTGGTCCTAGTAAAGTTGTCTCACCTGCCTCCATTCAGCACAAAGGTGATCAGCAGGGCCTACTATACAAAGCCTCGTAAGGTTCCATCTCAATAGTTTCATGAAAACTATTATTATAAACAAACTTGACCATGGGTATATGATTATCCCAAGATCCCCCAAAATCTAGGACACATGCACGCAACATGTCCTCAAGAACCTGTATCGTACGCTCAGACTGGCCATCGGTCTTAGGGTGGTAAGTTGTGCTCAGAATCACCAGTGTACCCAGTGCCCTCTAAAACTCCTAACAGAAATGAGACGTAAAATGGTCATCCCTATCTGAAACGATAGAACGAGGGACCCCATGAAGACGTACAACCTCTCGGATATACATCTTTCCGAGCTCGTCAACACTAAAGGTCTCCTTGATCGGCCAAAAGTGAGCTACCTTCGTAAGTTTGTCCACAAAGACCCACATGACATCATTTCCCCGAGGTGACCTTGGAAACCCAGTCACGAAGTCCATCGCAACATCATCCCATTTCCACTTCGGAATGGGTAACTAATATAATAGTCTGACTGGCCTCTGATGCTCCGACTTCACCTACTGACAGGTGGAATATCTCTTAAAAACCCAGCTACTTCTCTCTTCATACCCGGCCACCAATAATGACATCTCAAGTCATGGTACATCTTGGTAACTCCGGGATGCTCTGCGCAAGATGAAGCGTGAAACTCCCTCATCAACTCCTAGCGTATATCCCATGGAACCCATACTTGTCCATGGAAACGCAATACCTCATCATCGCCTATCATCCATCCAAGAGGAGGGTCCTCACTTTCCACCGACTCCCGTAGAACTAGGCCTTCTGAATTATATAGTTTTCCCATCCTCACTCTATCTAGGAGGGTAGAAGTCACAGCTAAGGAAGAAAGATAGGCCTGCCTCTGATTTTCATGCACCTCCAAATGCATCTCAGAGAAAAAAGCTATAAGCTACCACTCACCACTGGCCTCTTGCACTGCCTATATCTGAGTCTTCTTACTCAGTGCATCAGCAACTGCATTACCCTTACCCGTTGTATAAGCAAGCTCAAAATCGAAGGACTGAAGGTATTAGACCCACCTTCGCTATCTCAGATTTAGGTCACGCTGAGTAAAGATGTACTTGAGACTTTTTTGGTCGGTGAAAACAAAAAATGTTCTCCCAGGAGATAATGTCTCCAACAGCGCAACACATGAATGACTGCAGCCAACTCGAGGTCATGAATTGGGTAATTCCTCTCATGTCGCCTCAATTGTTGAGACTCGTATGCCACAACTCGATCACCCTGCATCAACACAGCTACAAGCCCAATACCTGATACATCAGAGTAAACTGTATAACTCTTTCCCTGCTTTGGGAGTATCAGGATTGGTGCTGTTTTCAACTTTCCCTTCAAATCCTGGAAGGTTATCTCACAATATTCTAACCAAACAAACTCCACACCCTTCTTAGTCAAACTCATCAATGGCACTGATAAGTGGGAGAAGTCCTAGATGAAGCGCCTGTAGTAACCAGCCAGCCCTAAGAAACATCGTATCTCAAACACATTCTTAAGATGATCTCAGGAAACTACTGGACTCACCTTCTTTGGGTATACTGCAACTCTTGCCTCTAAGATGATATGACCCGGGAAGTGTATCTGGTCCATCCAAAAGTGGAACTTTGAGAGCCTAGCATATATCCAATGCTCTCTCTGTGTACTCAAGACAATCTCAAGATGTGTATCATGGTCATGTCGAGTGTGAGAGTACACCAAGATGTATTCCATGAAGACTACCACAAAATAATCCAAATAAGGATGGAACACACGATTCATCAGAGCCATGAAAACAGCTTTCACGTTCATGAGTCCAAACGGCATAACCAAGTACTCGTATAGGCCATATCTGCTTTTGAAGGCTGTGATAGGTTTATCAGATGGTCTAATGCGTAACTGATGATATCTGGATCTTGAATCAATCTTCGAGAACACTCGTACTCCTAAAATTTGATCAAAAAGATCATCAATCCTCGGTAGGGGATATCAGTTCTTGACCGTCAACTAGTTTAACTTCCAATAATCCACACAGAGTTTGAGGGTACCATCCGCTTTCTTCGGAAAAAGGACGAGAGAACCCCAAGGAGAAATGTTGGGTCGAATGAAACCTTTTGACTGCAACTCCTCTAAAAGTATCTTGAGCTCTTTAAAATCTAGTGTAGACATCCTATAAGGATGAATGGACACCGGTGACGCTCCTGGCACAAGATAAATAGAGAAATCCACCTATCGCTTTGGATGTAGACCTGAAAATTCGTTCGGAAAGACATCCCTAAAATGATAAACCACTAGAGGGAAGTCCTTCTGGAAAGTCCCCTGTTCATCCAGATATAAACTCACAATATGGGCTATGATTCCACCTCACCCAAGATGCTCTGGTCCAGCTCGGCTTGCCTGAACATCCCACTCACCTTCGTATAGGAACTCTCTTCCCTCTGGTGACATGAAACACACCCTAACATGATAGCATCCTACAAAGGCTCGAAAGGGATCCAACCAGTCCATCATGATTATGACATCATAGCTCATCATCTCTAAGACATAGAGGTCCCAAAGAAAGTGACACCAACCAACCTCAAGGGGGCACTCCCTACACTGATGCACACTAGCCATTATAATCCCCAACAGAGTGTCTAGCGTCATAACATCAGAAGAAGAAGAAACACAGAGGCCAAGGCTCTCCACAATAGGCACAGATACAAAGCTATGTGCAGCACCCATATTGAAAATTACTGAAGATAAGACAGAAGCTACTAGAATAGTTCCTCTAATAGTAGAAGATTCAGGATCCTTCTCTTGTTGGGTCTGTTGCACTGCATATGCCTGCCCAGTGTCAAGGCCCTACGACATAGCCTGGCTACCCTGAGCTGCCCCACCTTACTGCCCCTGAGATCCTGGTGACTGGGTACCATGGCCACGAACACCATATTTTCCTACACACCCTATTGTATTCTATTTTCCCAACTGGTAAAAAGTTTTTGGTCCTAATCCTGCATGAAGAGTCTATACAGAACCCCTCTCACTAGACACTGGTAGAAACGCCCTGTAAAAGCACTGCAGATGACCCATCTTGCCACAAGCTCGGTATTCCACTGGGTCTCGTGGACACTGCAGTCTCTTGTGCCCCTCTTTACCACACTGGTGGCATATGACCTGGCCACCTAAAATATTATTCTGGCTGGTACTACCACCGTGAGAGAATTCCATCTGTCTCTTCCTCTTACTGGTAGAAATAGTACTAGAAACTGGTGTCAAACCGCCCCGAACCATACCACTAGCTTCCCGATAATTCCTCTCGGTAATCAATGCCTGGTTTACAATGGAATTCATGGTAGGCAACTTGAAAACATACACCAGTGCATGGATTTCATATTGAAGACCATCCTCAAAGCTTCTAGCCCTCAACGTCCCATCACCCACCAAAACGGGTGAAAAATAATGAAGCTTGGTGAAACGAGCAGAATAATCCATCACCGACATAGATCCCTGCTGCAAATTCATGAACTCAAGAGATCTATCTTCCCTCAGCATCTCTGGAAATAATAATTCATAGAAAGCTGTCTGAAAATCTTCCCATGCCATGTCTTTGTGATGCTCCGACTGGGTGGTAACATCCCACCACCTCTTGGAGTAATCACGCAGCATATAAGTCACGAGCTTTACCCTCTGCCCTAAAGGCGTCTCAAGATGCTTGAAAATAGTCTGCATAGAACCCATCCAAGACTCTGCATACTATGGTTCACCATACCCTAAAAACGTAGGCGGATGTTACTACTGGAAGATACGTGTCAGCTCTTCCATGGATGTGGCAGCCGACAGTGCTCCCTGAAAGTTCTGCATGAACTGCATGAAGCCTTCACGGAACTGCGCATCTATGCCTGTGTCCGGTAAAATGGTTGTCGTTGCATCTGGCTCTACTAGAGGATCCACTGGTAGCCCATGGCCTAATATCTCTGAGGTGTAATCGTTTCCACTCTCCTGGCGAAAAACCGGTGGTCTTCTCAGTGGCATGACTCTACAAGGTCAAAAAAACGCCTTAGTTTAAGATTATCAAAAACCGAAACAAGGGGACAGGGGAAGGAATGATTTTAAAATTTTCAAAACATGACTACACGGCGTGTATTAAACTACATGTCGTGTTCTCGTAAACCATTCTCATGGGTGTGTACACCAGCATAAACTATCCATGTAACACCCCAAACACACAACGTGCCTTCTAAATACACAGTGTGTACCTGAATCCTCCTTCCATGACCACGTCCTTCTACACGGATAAGCCACACGACTCACTTTGAACAAGACTACACGGAGTTTATGGAATCTACACGGTGTGTATGGTTTGATTTCCAACTACCCGTGTCATTAGTGACACAGCTTACTACTCAGCTAACACAACACAGCGTGTGACACCCACACACGGCGTGTACACCACCACATTTCCGAAGCCACACAGCTAAGTCCAAACAGTCTCCCATCTGTAAGGACTACGTGGCATGTCCCTCAGGTAAATGGCATGTTCAAAAAGGGGTAACACCGAACCGTGTTTGTTATCTACACAGCCAGGTTCCCATTCCAGACTACACGGTGTGTTCCAAGGTGGACACGATGTGTATGTCTCAAGGTCTCCTTTGTCCGTGTTTTTAGTTACACGGGCGGACTCTGGGTAAACACTACAGAGCGTGGACATCTGGTACATGGTGTGTTGTTCCCAATCCCTTCCCTACCCTGTGTCCTTGCCCACACGGTCTATGACACAGGATGAAACTACACGGCGTGTACTTAGAGTACACGGCGTGTACTCAAAAAGTTTTCATTTCTTCCCGAACAGAAGAACACAAGGCGTGTGTTCGAGGAACTACATGGCGTGTATCCTAGGTTTTCTAGACAGTAAGCCTCAGATACTACCCCAGAACCCATAAAATACTGAAAAACAACACCTAAGTGCCAAATTCCGATCCGTGAGGGCCCATACTCCCCGCGAATCAATGTTTGACAGCTTATACATGTTATACTCAAGTAAATAAGTCAATGATCCACCAAATTATAGTTATTGAGGGCCCATAATCCCCAAAAACAATGTTTGGAATCCATCCAATCAATAGGCTCACACACAAAAATAACCTATCACATAGCAGGTATTTATCAAATCAGCTATCATAACATCATGCTTTTCTAGCACAATGACTATCACAACAGCATGAAATTTCTAATGCGCCTACATGGCATGGAACTATGCATGGCATGTGATTTCTATCATGTGCCTAAATGATGCATGAGATGGAATACCCTCATCTCATCGGTTTTCAACTAAATAAAACCCACAGATAACATATAAACAACACAATTACAATTGCGTCACCCAACGGTGAAAATCAGATCAACTATAAATTGCAAAATCAATAAAATTGAAATAATGATGAAGGTTGGATTTTCCCTGTACATGGTTTAGCTACTCCCGGGCACAGCTTATTACCAACTACAACTTCTGTCCTATCCCTGACTAAGGCTCCAAATTGTAAGTCAAAGATAAGAAAACCCTTAGATGCCACTTTGTAACGTCTCGGATCCGGGTGCCACTCCACGGGTGCCCCGAACCCAGTTGGTTAGATGACCTCAAGTGCATTTCCCCAAAGGCCAGAGGCTGCCGACTAGTAGTGTGGGCCCAGGTCTAATAGTGGGGAAACTGTGCCCTCATTTTTCAAAGTGTAGCACAACGGAATACAAGAACAATCATACAATATCAGCAGAAGAAGAGAAACATACATAACTGAAATGAACAACTGCAGTAAAAAGAACAAGAAGTCGTATATATATATATATATCAAGATGCATCATGTCACTATTCTATGAAAAACAGTTAGAACATGTTACAAAATAGTACAATATGATACACTAGAAAGTACAGGTACAACAGAACAAAAAGAACAACCGACGGCATCGCAAGCCTGAGCTCAGTCACATGCTCCCCTACACCTCAGCAACACTCATGTACCTGTATAGGGACTCTTGCCCCTATCCATACCTGAAGAAATATAGTTTGTTTGGGTAGAAGACATGACCCAAACAAGGTGTGAGAAATGAATCCCAGTAGGCACCCAATAAAGGTCCGTGCCCAACTATTGGTGTAAATGTGCAACATTAGTGTGCAATAGAAAATGCAATAAACTATATAGTACTCAAAAGTAACCATATCTACCAGTTATATTGCCATTTTAATATTAATTTTACCATGACAAGCCTGTTCTTTAACTTGATAGGTATAACAGATAAAAATCACCATGGTGAGCATTTAATGATAACACTTTCCTCAGACATACAAACCTTACCCTTAGGTAATCAGAGTCACAACCCATAGGTAGTTACCCACAGGCATAAAATATATTTACCTCAAGAGTATGAAGTGTCTCCCTCAGGAACAGAATCTACTACCCTCAGGCACAGAAGGAGTTACCCTCATTCTAAACAGAACACTGCCCTCAGGATAAATAGAACACTGCCCTCAGGTTAAAAATAACACTGCCCTCAGGCACAAGTAACCGGGCCGAACCCAACAGATAAGCAAGTAATTATATAAAATTCCTCTCAAGGCAATTTAAAGCATGCTACATTTTACGATATACCCTCGAGTAACCTAGCCAAACAGCTAAACAGAGGAACGTACCCCATGGGTGGTCCTAGATTAAAGAAGTGATCCCAAACATCAGGTTATAATTATATTCCAATACCTATACAATTCAAGGCATATAATTCTTCAAGGCCTCACCCATATAAAACCCCATTAATTGGTGTGTATCACTACGGTACACAAATTCACCACAGTAGTTGGAAATAAACACTAGACCACCTACCTCGATCTCCCCTGATCGATATACATGAACGACGCTCCTTGAAACACCCGAGAAAGACGTATATCTGAGGTAAAAGAAAACTTGTTAAAATGTAAATAACTTCCCCTTGGGAAAGAATTGGTAAGAAAGGTTCAAGGAGAGGGGAGGGTATACCCTTATGGTTCCAACGATATTGACGGAGGGGGAATCGGAATCCTGGTGCTCGATCGGGTGATCTCTAAATTTCTTACTGTCCCCCCGATCTCTCCTTCGGTTCTAAGCCTTCCCTGTGAACAAGGGAGGCTACTGCCCATTTTAAGAGAAAAAACAGACTACACAGTGTTTACTATTGAGTATACGGTGTGTACTTTTCATTTTTAATTGTTCCTTCAGTGGCTTCTTTACACCGCGACACTATTCATCTATCGACATGAGTATACGACGTGTATTCATGTTTACACAGCATGTACTATCACTTAGCTAGCCACCGCCTTACTATTTTCCTGCAGACTGACTACACGGCGTCTAAATACCCACTACACGGCGTGTAGTCGGTTTTTTCACCCATCATCATCGACCGACCTACACGCCCTGTGTACTCCTTCCACACAACCAAAGCACACGGCGTGTGGAAATAGTACACGGCGTGTAGTCACAAAATTTTGGATTTTCTCCCATTTTCCTTATTTTCTCAAAAACACTTAAGGAAAAGAGAAAAGAAGAAACTCGTACCTCAAGAATAAGAACTGAGTTCTTACAATGATAGGATCACTCTTATTAACTATGTGATAACTTCTATTTCCATGAATATTCTATTATTTCTCAAGGTACTTAAGTATATTCCCAAGGATATCAATATCCTCTTATCAACTTTTCTTTCGTATTCCCAAGGAGAAGGAAGATGTCACAGAGACTATGGGAAAAGGATTGTTAGAACAGTGGAAGAGGGAGGCATCAATAAGAAGAATATAATGGAGATGATGTATTTCCTTCAAGGAAATTTGGATTACGAGGTTATTAAATAGAATTACCTCTAGAGCAGTTTCATTACTAGAAAAAAAGGTATCTCTAGTAGAGCATCCAATATCCCTTCTTTTACTTTATGGAATTCCATCCAAGGTCATATAC
This sequence comes from Viscum album, assembly GCA_963277665.1. NCBI lineage: Eukaryota > Viridiplantae > Streptophyta > Magnoliopsida > Santalales > Viscaceae > Viscum > Viscum album. The sequence continues at coordinate 1,236,674,024 of OY728150.1, forward strand.
CAATGCTACAGTAGTAGTCGTATTTGATTGTTGGGTGTGGGGATATCATTTTTTGGAACTAAAACAATGCCGGTGAGTATTTGGTTTTCCAAGGTGCCCCATACCAGACATATCCTTCAATCTGTCTAGTTTTTTTCCCACATTCATACATGTCATCTTAAACCCTCTCATAAGTAGGTGTTCAATGATATTAATATTTTTGATGTCCCAAATGAGTGTTTCTTCATGTTATCAACTTCAGTTACATTTTATTATAAGGATTATAAAAGTTATACTCATTCAGATTATGTTAATGAAGTTTGGAGGAGCGCATTGTGGTGAAATTTCATTCTGACCAAGTAAAACTTCCTAATATGGAGAATTTGTAACCACATGATACCCACCAATACATAGGTCATAAATAAAGGCATTTTATTAACATCCAAATGTTGGTTCTATATGGACTATAAAAGGTAATTCATGATGGATTTATTTTTCCAAAGCAATTGGGTGATCAAGGTGTGGAGAAATTTTTGTGTTTTCACAGAATTATGTTTCAGGTTATGATAGAGGATGAGTTCATTCAGCACTGGTTCGGTGAGGTGGGGAGAAATAAGCACCATAAGACAACTCAGTTTCTTATTCTTGTGGCTGGTTGTTGGCGTTTATGGGATACAATAAATAAGGCACGATATAACAAATCCCTCCTATCTAATACTTCATTAGTGTCTAGGGACAAATGTTTAGTGGTAAATCTAGCACATCTCATGAAACATCAGTAGAAATTTCCCTCCCTAAGATGATTCATGGCCTCTAATTCGTTTACTGTTGATATTTGGCATCCTTTATTAGGTCAATGGGTATGTTGGACTCCCCCCTCAAGTGGTCTCAAACATAACTTCGATGGTTCCTTTATCCATGGGGATATGCAAGGAGGAGGTGTGGTACGTGAGCCTACTACATCAGTGATATTTTCTTTAATCTCTTTTTATGGAAATGGTGACTCCCTCATATCCTAGGTTAATTTCATTCTATATGGCCTTGAATTATTCCTCTCTAATATTATTTTATTAACTACATTTGAAATGGACTCGAAGATCATTTGGGGATCCCTTAAATGGTTTAATGCATCTCCATGGAACATCAAATACCTGATCATCAGATATAAGTCCCTCACCACTTATGGGATTGATCTTTTTCACATGTGGTGATAAGGAAACTGTATGGATGATTTTATTGCATCCAATTCCTCTCAATAGATTCCTCTCATGGATTTTGATGACATTTCTTCATTTCCTTCTAGTGGGATGAACATTATTATTGGGGATACTCTCAGCCTCCACTTTTTTAGGCCTCCTTGAAAACTTTCTCTTATTATCCCCAAACTGTTTTTTCCTATATTAATAAATAAAAAATTTATTGGAGTGATATTTTTAAGCAATGTGAGGATATGAATGTGTATAGTATCATTTCTCGCCATTGTGAACTTTATCAAGAGAAGGAAATACAAGAGAGATATAAGGTCTCCGGTGCATTTTTCATGTTCAATCTTGGAGAGTATATTGTATTTGGGCCTTATGTAGTCAAGATGATTGGATACATTGATTGTTTATACATCTTGGAATTTATGATCTCAAATGAGATATAAATATATTGAATTTTATCCTCACTACCAAATATTTTAAAAAGTTTTATTATTAATTATAATATGATAAATAGTGAGATTAATCTTTTAGGAATCCTTACTCTTATACATCATGTTGATAAATATGTGGGGTATAAAAACCCTATTTTTCTCATGGTAAATAAGAAATAGATGAACAAGTAAAAAGAGACCAACACTTATCCAATGTATAAGGCTCCTGAGCATTATTATTCTATTAAAATAAATATCTATATAAAATTTAATTAAATTCATGAATTATGTTTTTAATGTGGTGTGATTTTCCATTAGAATAAAAATTACACCTAATTAAAGAAAAAAAGGGAAGGATTCAATAGTTTTCATTATTGAGTGAATTTTTCTATGGTTACACCATGGGTATTAGATAAAACTTTTGGTTGTCACATATTTATTAAAATACATAAACCAAATAGATTTCAAAATATTTCCAAGGGAGATGCATATTTATGGGTAGAAAATGGGATGAGGCTAGTTGACTTATCCATTAGAGACTACCACCTTCCATTATCAACTTTTATAGACATAATTATAAACAATTTTATTATATAAAATGGTTACCAATAATATGTTTTCCCTATTTTTCTTATATATAGATGGTTTTATTTTCATGTTCAGAAATTAAAGTTGTTTATTTTATAAATATAGTATATTTTATGGTATGGAGTAATTAAATAAATGAACTTGTCTATTAAATTATAAAAACAAAGTATTAGAAATTGATAATGAGTAATATTTTTATAAATCATTTCACACCCATATAGGGCATCACCATCTTGGTCATGTAAATGAGAAATGTATGAAAAATCTCTATAAATATGGTTACTTAAACTATTTTGATCTAAAACCACTTGACATATGCCACATTTTTTTAAAATGAAAAATTCTCAAGCCTTATTTTTTGGACAAGGTGAAAGAGTTAAAAATCTTATAGAATTGGTAAAAACATATGTTTTTAGACTTGTTCCTTTAAAATCTATAGGTGGTTATTATAACACCATTACTTTTACTAATGACTTGAGTATATATGGATATGTCTCCTTAATGAGTTATAATTATAAATCCCTTGATAAATTTAATGTGTTAAATTATGATATAGATAATAAAAATGATAATAAGATAAAGAATATTTGATCTAATCAAGTTGGTGAGTATCTTAACCAAGAATTCATTGAATTTATATAGGAGTGTGGGATTATATCACAACTAACTCTTTATTATACACTATAGTGTCATGGTTTCAGTGAAATGAGAAACTTTACCTTGATTGAGATGGTATTGTCAATGATGTTCCATGCAAGTATTTCATTATCCTTATGAGGATATTAAGCACACATTTCATCACACATTCTAAATATTGTAACAACTAATAAAGCATATGGGATACCATATTATTTAATGTATGGAAATAAATATTTCATTCCACATAATCATTTATGTGGTTGTGAGGTTTTTTTAAAGTCATCCATGGAAACAAAATAGAACCACTTTGTGTGAAGTGTATCTTTATAGGGTATCCTAAGAAAATAAGGGGATACTATCTATAAAACCCCTAATATAAGAAGGTTTTCACCACAAGATAAGGAGTTTTTATTAAGAGGAAGAACATCTTCAAGAAGGATAGTGGGAGAAGTATTTACTTCATTGAAGTTGATGCTCAAGATACACAAGAGTTGTTTTAAGAAAATATTCCACTAGTTTCTATGGAATATTTTATTCCAAAAACACAATTACATCATAGGATAACTAGAGAGGTTAGATAAAAAGAAATATATGCTTTCCTAGTTACTAAATATAGTGACTTAATATTATTTTAAAATAATGATCCTATTTCCTAAAATGAGGAAATAAGGTTCCCAGAATCTTTAATATAGTAAGAAGCTATGAATTCCGATATGTATAAAATGTATCAAAGAAAAGTACGAGTTAAGTTTGATCCTATAGTTGATGTAAAGAACATTGTGTGAAATGGGTATTCAATAGAAAACTTGATATAAAAAGTAAAATAAGTACCTAAAAATCATGGATAGTTGTTAAAGGGTTTAAATAGTGTTAAGGAATAAACTATGAAGAAAATTTTTATCTAGTTTCTATATTTAAATCCATCATAATACTACTTTCCAAAAACAAATTTCATTAATATGTGCTTTTGAATATGGATATTAAAACATATTTCCATAAGGGAAACCTTTAGAAAGATTTTTATATGACACAACCTGAAGGGTTTGTCACTCCAGAAAATTAAAACAGGATAAAAAAGTTATAGAGATCCATTTATGTGTTAATGAAATCATCCAGATCATGGAAAATTTGGTTCAATGAATCCATAACAGATTTTGGTATTATAATAAATAAATGTGATCTATGTGTTTACAAGAAATTTATCGGGTCTTCAGTCATATTCCTAGTAGTATCTATTGATAACATTTTACTTATTGTAAATGACATACCATCCTCACATTCAGTAAATGACTAGTTAAAAAGGATTCACCATAAAGGACTTATGTGAAGAATCATATATCCTTGGAATCCAGATCCTTCATGATATATCAAGAAGGATTATTTGACTATGTCAAAGTATATTCACTGACCAAGTACTGATGAGATTTAATATAGAACAATTTAGTAGTGGATTGGTTTAAGTGTCACATAGTATCTGTATTTCCATGAAAATGTGTCCTCGGATACAACTAGAGGGAGAATAAGTAGGATCCCATACACATCAATAATAGGAATAATCATGTATGTTTCTTCATATACTAGTCTTGGTATTGCATACACTTTAATCATGGTAGGTAGTTGTCAAGATGGTGTAGGATAACAAAATTGGTCAATTGTTAAGGTTATCCTTAATTATCTAAGCCATACAAAGGATATGTTTTGAGTATATGTAGTAAATGAGGAACTATCCATTATAATATATACTAATGAAAGTTAACAAATAGATCATAATTATTTGATGTCACAGTCGAGATTTTTCTTTTGTCTCAATAGATGATTTTTGAGTTGGAATATTTCAATGTAGCTAGTTGTGGATGATTCTACAATGGAGTATGAGTATATAGAAGATTTTTATGAATTTGAAGAAGAATTTTGGATTTGAAACATCATCCAGGATTTTGATGTGGTGCCTATTAGTGAAGATCATAACACATTGTATTGTAATAATACTTATTATGGTGAATCTCACAAAGGATCCAAGGACACATCAAAAAACAAATAATATACTCCAAAATTTCACTCTTTAAGGGATTTTCTCAAAGTTTTGGAGTCATTTTGAGAAGCTTTTCCATGGAAGAAACCATTATGCATCTCTTAGATAAATACTTCTCTATAAAAAACATGAACATCATGCGAGTTCTTGGGTACTGAATGTTGTTAACAGTTGTATCTTGTATAAGTGATAATCTAATGGATTTAGGGAACTATAACCAAATTATAAGTACATTATTATTACTTTTATTAATGTATTTTAATATTAAAAAATTTTCTTATCACTTCATTATTATTATTATGCATTACATAGTATGTAATAATAGCCTAAGAGTACTTATCATACTAAAATGTAATGAAAATTATTTTCTATGATGAGAACCTATTATTTTTGTGATATTATTCCTATATATATATTTTATAGACAAATGATAGAATTTAATGGGATATAAAATGATACAAATTATCAGGGGTGAGTACTCATAGGACTTTGAAACAATTTTTCATGGTGTGTTCCCTTAATAATCTTCAAGACATGAAATTATGAGAACATAACCCTCTGATAGTAAATCCACATTTATATGTGTCATTAGATATTCCGATGTTTGGATGATTGTAATGATACCTAGAAATTATTATTTTTATTAATTTATGTCATGAGTCACATTCTTTTATGCATTGATTAAAATTTTGATGACATTTTCTCACAACATGGAAGGATACATTGGGTGCATCAGGAGTGATATTGTATTAGTGAATAATATAAAAAAGTATTTCTCTATTCTATTATTTAGTGGAAGTAGATATATTGGTCCCTTTTATTGGAATTAAACAACATAATTAACCCCATTTACATGTTAGTTTTGTTAAAAACATCATCTCCATAAATTCAAAGAATGAGATATTAATCGCATAGCTTGGTGGCATAAGCAAAAAATCTACTTTGTTAGGGATACAGAGATAAAGGGATTATATAGCACATTATATGTTCATAAGAGGTCACATGTCATTGTTATATTAAATTATTTCACTATGGTAACCTTGATGAGTTGATAGACACTAACCTTGAACCTTAGATAGTGTAACCAAATTCCATTGAGAAATGAGCATATAGTTTCACACAGTAAGTGTATTCAGAACCTCAGTTACATTCCATATGTATTTAACATATTGGATAAATATTGTTCTCATACATGGTTTTGTAATTATTCATATTTGTTTGATTAAAAATATTAAATCACCAATTATTTAATATATGTGAGTTGAATATTTAATAATAATTTATTCATGAGGTAATTATTTGTTTATTTATGTGAATATAAATTATAAATTTATTCTGGTTTATTCACTAGGTAACTAAATATTTATTTATTTTGTTGGGTTAATATTTAATAAATATTCATTCCCAAATTTGGTGGATATAATTTTTATATATTTATTTGTGAATAATATAGTTTTATTTATTTAATTAAATAAATAGTCCATATTCAAGGACCGATAAATATTAAGAAGGATTCGAAAACTGAGTTCTATGGTTTGATGAGAAATCTCATATTAAATATTATTTAAATAAATAATAATTAATTTATTCATTAAAATAATATTTATTTTACCCATAGGTTTAGTTCATGTCACATAAATAATATTATTGTTATTATTAATTTGATATGGGGTTCTTCGGGAATTCATAAAATAATAAGGGAACTTGTGAAATTATTTATTTTCTAACCCTAACACTATATAAACCTTGTTATAAAATTTTATACAATCCCTAGTTTTAGTCATTAATTCTAAAAAACATAATTTAAAGAAAATATTCTCAAGTATTATAGAGATCCCTCTCAATAATGCATTGAAGAATACAGAGAAATTCTACTCCTCCATTTGAATTAATTCTTCTTCTCTTTAAGGATTCAGTTGTGATCAAAATAAATCATTACAAGTGTTAAATTCATCTACAATTGTTCCCAAAAAATTATGAGGTGATGGTACAAGGTTTAAAAAAACATGTGGATTTCTTCTTAAGAGAATATACCCATGATTCCTCTGACACAATGGTAAAATGATAATATGTTTCTCTTGATTCATCTATGAAGAAAGAATTAAAAGATCCAGGTAGTTTTAAATCTAACTATAAATTAATTACAAATTACTTGTGATGATCCTCCCTTTTGCTTCTGATATTAATATGTCAATTAATATTCGATCTAATTATACTGGTCATGAAATTATTTATCATGTACATCAAAGATTAATCATTGATTAAAATGAAATATGTGTTGGTCATGCCTCTACCAAAACATCTGCTGCTCCCTGAACATCCAAACTCATAAAACTCTTATTAATTGTTTATGGATGAGAATTAAAATATTAACTATATATTAACTTCTATAAAAATATTTCTTTTTAGTGATTTTTTTATTTTAATCTTAATTTCTAATATTATTAAATAAAATTAAAAAAAGATAATAAAAATGATTAAATTTATTTTCTTATATCCTTAATTAAATAAAAATTTTAATGTGACCAATTGACCTGCCCCCTCTTAAGTATTTTTATATAATTGGGGACCCACATAGTGTAGATACCCGACACAAGGATACCCAAATTTCATATCCAAATATCTATATAACTACAACCATGTTTCTCTAGTTCATAATAATATAAACAATCACTGAGGGTAAACAAATAAAAGAGTGGGGGAACTTTTCCCTTACGAACATGTCTTAAAAATTAAAATTGTAAACCAGAAATACTAAAATAAAAATCCAATCCATTATAGTTTGATACCAACAGATAAATATAAAAATAAACAATTTAAATATAATAACATTAAATAATCTAGGGATATTCATACATTATACATTATTAAATTCTAAGAATCATGATAACCTAATATAAAAAATCCAGTAATATCGAAGTGTATATCAATTAAAAAATATAAAAGTATGGTCTCCTTTAACTTATGAACTGGGGAATGAAAATAATTTAAAAGTAAACCATGTATAGAGAAATCAATTCATAAGTTCCCCCATTTTATTATATAAATAATAGAACATTCCATCGTTTTAAAAAAAGGGGGACTTCCCTTTACTGACCCCATGATAATTAACCTCTATATGTGCACACAAAACATATAAGTTTGGTTTGAGTATAAATTTTTGTAGAATTTTTTTAATATCTCCTATAAGCTACCATGTATGTATAATAATGGATGAATATGAAAGTATATCCCAACCCAAAAAAATAGTAAACCCACGGTAATTCATAGATAATTACTAAATAAATAATTATAGATAACTTTTTTTTAAAAAATAAAACACTAAGATTAAATCAAATTATTAAACTAAAAACTAATTTTTAAGGGATTGATTAATCATCAAAATAAGTAAAATTTTAAATAAAATAACTTAACAATCCCAATCTATGTTATATCTAATAAAAAACATACAAAATAACGATTGGATTTTTTAATTACCCAAAACATATTTATAAGTGAACTTTTTAATAAAATATGGTAAAAGCCATAGGTGTATACCCTGAGTGAATAATAAGTGGAATTTTTATTCTTTGTTCATCGTCTAGTGGATATTAAAAAATCACCTCACAAGACCAAACTATAATTAATCAAAATGTCACATGAAATTTTAATTCTATTAGTCACTATCATTGTGAAACCAATATAGATTAATGATTTATTTTAGAAATATCATATAATTACCCATTAATATATATATATATATATATACTCCATTCCTAGATAATTCTACCACTTTTTTTTAAATTTCATGATGAAAAGTTAAACTAAATTAAATCCTTATATTATATATATAATAAATAGAATATTAATGTAAAAAAACAACTTAGTTGATAATAATAAATAAACTAATATTAAAAATTTAATGAAATTTAAATTCTATTTACATTGATATTAGTTTTATGTAATATTAATTGAATTGTCTATTTATAAATAAAACAATTCTGTTAATGTTGAGAATTGAATAATTCTCAACAACACCTCTAAGTAAATTATGTTATCCAAAGAAACACTTTATAGATAGAATTTTAATATGATTCCCCATTTTCTATATATTTTTATTTTTCCACTAGGTAAACATAGAATAATAAGAATATATAAATAAGATAGTGATAAATATAGATAAACATAGAGAAAGTATCCTTATATATAAAGGGTGAGTTAATGAACCCCTTATATTGAGTCTGATACACCATAAATACTTTATCTAACCTTCTAAATAATAAAGTTATATTTCTAAATTAATTTATTATGAAATAAATTATTATTTAGAGGTGGAAAATATTCTAGGAATCAAGAAAATTATATTTCTAAGAAAGAAACAATATTATTTATTATTGAGTGTATTATAAGCATAATATATTACAGCATCATAGTTTTGAACATGACTTATTTAGATCAATAGATAAATTTTTGAATTTGGATTGAAAGTTTTATCTCCTTTATCCATTATTTTTTACACTGTGAGTGTTATTTTTCCTATAAAAATAGGGTTCAATACTCTAGGGTAAAACACACATATATTTAGTATCATTATATTTTAAAAAATATGGAAAATTATTTAGTGATAATATATTTTATTTTTATATATAATCATGTTGATGAAATAATAAATAAATATTTATTAGGAATCATATTTTAAGTACCCATGTTGAACATTGGAGTTCAACCAAATATCATCTCATAAGAACCTGAGGAATTTTATCCTCTTTCCCCAATATATTAAAATCATATATGTTGTATGGTTTATAAAACTTCAGTTTTCAGGGGAATTTTCATCTACATGGGGGGTCAATATAAGATAGTTTAATTTAATATAAGTGTTATAATGGACTATTAGAGTATTTATTTTAATATAGTTTCTTCCAAAAATAGCACAGATCAATAAATCTTATATTTTTTTTTAAAAATCTAATTATTTTATTCCCACAAGTAGTGCATTTTTTAGAACACTCTAATTCATTGAATTTGTTATTTAATAGAGTTTATTTTTTAATATTTAGTTTTCAAGTTGTGGTGTTTGAAGAATAATGGATGGATAATTATAAATAATATGCCTGACTACGTTTTTTTATTTTTATTCAAAATCCCTAGAACTTTTTCTTTTATATTTAGGAAATTTCTATTGGTTAACCTAAAGTTGAATCTTGGGAGCCCTAAATACCATGAAAACTTTTATATTTAGAGAAAATTTATATTTTAGAAGTACAAATAAATAAATAAGGACGTCTGATTTGAAAAAAAAATCTTATGAATAAGTACAAACCAAAGATGTGTTGCTGGGAAAACAGTGTTGTTGTAATGGCTCAGCATGACACCAGGGAGGAAAATTACCAAACCACCATAACCTTATACAATTCCATAACTATTTACCTTAACAAAACTAAACCTTCAAGAGTTACAACATAGTTGTGACTAAAAGACCAAATTTTTAATGGGTTTTATGAAACATATGAAAACCATAGTAAGGAACCTCCATAAAGTCCCTTGACAGTTTCTCAAAACATCCAAAAACCAATAGCATTTCCAAGACTACCAGCCCCATTTTATTTACCCTTATTCCAAACCCATACAAAAAATGAACAAAACTATAAAAGCATATCATAGTTGAAATAAACCATGAAATGTATATATTTTTAATAATTTATCATAAAAACATAATATCTATTATGTCATTTTTATCTTCAAATATTATATTTACTCCATAGATGATCACCATAACATAACACGTACTATTTACACTAACTATTTCCCTTAAATAAAATAGTTTATTTCTAGTTAATCCAGGAACTTACTATTACATAACATTAATTGCACTATGTTTTTATTTCACCTATCTAAACCATTCCTTGAAAAATGATTGTTTACCACTGTGTAGTGGATTACAAGATTTTTTCATTTTACACTCTATAACCATGAATAGTTTATTAGAAAAATTAATTTTTTCATCATTTTTAAATTTGGGATCTATATATATAATTGGGTGGTGAGGAAAACAGGTAATGTTACGTTTAACCAAAATACTAAATTCAAATTCCAAGTATTTCCATGATGATGATTCCAAACCCATGTCATAGTTCTTCCACATATTTTCAAAGAATACTAAATTCCCTATTTTTAATCAATAGAACATAGAATTATGTCAATGAAACTACATTATTTTAATTCCTACTTGAAAAATGGAGGAGTTGAATTATCACACCCATTTAACTATAGCATACCCATTTCCCATGAATCTTCCCCAAGTTCTGTAGCTAAAATCAAATTATACCAAACCTAGTTTGAACCAATTATACACCATTAATCCACCTTAATACTTTCATACCCATGAAATCCTTTATCTGACCCAAATTAATACCACACCCCTTCACTCAACAAATTTAACATTTTAAAACCTCTTACCATCATTTATTTATAATACACACCCTTGTTCTTTCAAAATAGGATGTTTCAGGGATACTTTTAGTGAATGTGACCCCATGGGATATTTCAAAATAGAACATTCACTCTAATATTATCTTTTTCCAATAAATCATGATTTTCTAACCAACCCATTTTAACCCCTTATTAAGTGGTAGATAAACAATTTATTCACCTTCCAACCCCCTAAAACCAAATATTTTTTCTCACAACAATAACTGACACTAAAAAACTAATCCCCTTAATCATATTCATACACTACAGAATTTTCTATGTATTAAATATCATTAAAACCATCAATGTCACGTCACTTATTGAAATTAATAATGAAATTTTATCATAAGAAACTTGATGTAATAGTCATAAAAATAGAGAAACTAATTATCAAAATGGTTTTAGTATTTTTATTGGATTTATTTTGATTAAAATAATTATCAAATAAAATAATATATTATAAATATATATATTTAAAACAAATATTTCAAACATGCATATAGATTGTAAAGTCCTTGACACCAGTAGCCCAGATTTGGTGCCTTACTTAATTACATTGGTACTATGAACAAGAGATTGCATCCCAAAGGACTGAATAGTTTAGTAGATTTAGAAAACTAGATACAAAAATATGTTTTACAATAAAAAATCAAATGAAATACAACATATTAACTTCATTTTAAATATTCATAAACTCCTATATTATCTCTACAATTCAATCATAATATACATCATTTCATCCTCGGGAAAAATAAAACATAAGAAAGGGGTTATCTAAGAAGATCAGTAAGGGTAACTAACATAGCAGAGGATATCAGAAACATAAACAATAAAAAAATATGTGTAACTAAAAACACATTCCATTAAAACAAAATATTGATCTTAATATAGAAAAAATAAAACTTTATTGAATAATTCCATACAAATAATCATAAGATAATGAAACTTAACCATGGATATTCTAGTAGTCAAATAATTACATGTATTATCAATTACTAATATCATAATGATTTAAATAATAATTTTAAACATCTAAAACATTCCATCGAGGCCTCAACCAAGACATCTAAAAATAAATGGGTACGGATTCATCCAAATTCATATCTGAATATAAATGGTTAAGGTCTAGAAAAATCCATATATACTTTTTGTCTCATGAGACCTATCGATACAACGAGGAGCTATAGCAGGCCCCGACCATCACTTACTAAGTCAAATTCATTCCTAATATGAATGGTATTAATAATAAAAAACATATACATATGAAAATTAAATAACTTTCCCCAATTAATAGACATAATCACTAACCATTCTGAGTAATATGGTGAATGGTATCAAGATAGAACATTCATAGTCAAACTGATCATAAACCATTTAATAAAATATGGTTTATGTTATGTGAAAATATGAATACCAATTAATCATAATATTTAATAGAGGGTGTTTAAATAGATGAAAATGCTCTAAAAAATCATTAAGGAATTCTTACAAGAAATACCCTTTTTTATTTACAAAGAAAAGTTCTTATGAAAGAATTACTTTTTTGTCATAAATCATATTGTAAAATATATATCTAGGAAAATAATATGTAAGGACACGAAAATTATGTTTAAAAAATAAATGATTTCTAACTGGAGTGAAAAAATGTAAAAATATTTTTAAGAGCCTTTAGAAATGGGCCACTTTAGTGTAGTTTGAAATAAAATATTAAAGGTTAATTAAAATAAAAAAGAATATTTGATTGTATAAAACCAAAAATGAAAAAAGATAGTTTTTCATGATAAAAAGTGTGTTTTTAGAAAAATACTAGTTTTTAAAAAATAGTTTATGGAGGGTACTTTAAAACTAGTAAGAAATTAGGCAGTTCACATTCATCAAGCTTTCTAATTATGAGGAATTGAAATGGGGGCCTTATAAAAAATGTATTTACCCATAACATAAATATAAAATAACCTAGATAAATGAGTTTGGAACATATACAAAGAATTTATAATAATTATATAAAAATAAAGAAGAATTAAATTAGGGTAAAGAGAGAGAAATAATAACCCGAATGAAAAATGGAGGTTTGAGAAGAAACCCTTACCTTGTGTCCAAAAGTATTCTATGCTTGAACTTAATATCCTGGATAATGAAGTTATATTCATAAATAATTTAATTCTGAATGTAATCAAATTTTATATTATTTCTATAATTTTATTAAGTTCTTTTTTTTTGATTATTTATAAGATTCAACTTCGTCGTTCGAGAGTTTTCATTTCCTTAGTTTTCATGATTCATTCACTTGTATACATGTATGAAAGATCATATAAAATGGAAATATTCATACATAATTAAAATTATATGTTATTAATGAAATTAAAGGCAATTTATTGGTCTTATATATCACTTTTTTTCCAAATATGAGGATGATTAATTATATAAAATGTTAATAATAACCATTTTGATTATTTTTCCATTTTTTCAGTCACCATGAAATATTTTTGTCCTATAAATTAATATTATGTTTATATACTAGTTCCAGAAAATTAAATAATTTTTACTTAATATATTAAAATCATTTTTAACCATAAAATTGTTTTATAACCAATTTTAAAGGCGGAATTCTGAATAAAAATTTGTTATCCATGATGGTGGTAAATTGGAACCATACAGACCAATTTTTCATTTTTATAATAAAAAGAGTAAGAGAAGAGAATTGATGGTTGATATACCATTAACATAATAACATTATAGTATATAAAATATATTGCAGCAATCATGTCACTTTTGGGAGGAGAGGTGAGAGATGGATAAGAAAAGAAAAAATATTGAAAGAGGGAGAGAGAGGGAGAGGGGGAGAGAGTGTGTGTGTGGGGGGGTGTAACACCCTAGAAGGATAAAGGATTAAATGACTAAATTATGTGACTCATGTCAAAAATGTGCACCTTATTATTCATGAGCCTACCTGAATATAACTCCACAGTTAAGCATTCTTGGCATAGAGTAGTTATCAAGATGGGTGACCTTTAGGGAAGTTTCCCAGGTTGTGAGTGAGTGAGGACAAAATTACACTAGAAAGGACATGTGTTGGCCTGTGAGGACTATCATTAGTTATATGACTCATTCTGACATGTGGTTGGGCCCAAGGGTGGGGTCACATGTCTGCGGGGAAACTGGTGGTACCTGGTGGGCCAGAGCTCAATGGCCATGTTAAAAAGGTGGGGTGTTGTTTCTGTCACAAGGACCCAATTGTCACATTTGGTATCAAAGGAGGTACCCGACATTAAGTTTAGTGCACTACCTGGGTTGAGATGTAAGGACCACAATGAGGACGTTGTGTTCTTAAATGGGGTGAATGTAACACCCCAAAATGATACAGGGTTAGATGACTAAATGATATAACTCATGTCAACAAGGTGCACCTTCTTTTTCAGAAGCCTACCTGATTAGAACTCCATAGTTAATGCGGGGTGTTTTTGCTGTCACAGGGACCTAATTGTCACATTTTGTATCAAATGTGGTAACCAGCATTAAGCGCAACACACTGCCTGGGTTAAGTGTAGTGCACTACCTTGTTTGAGATATAGGGCCCACAACAAGGACGTTGTGCTCTAAAGGGCGTGAATGTAACACCCCAAAATGATACAAGGTTAAATGACTAAATGATATAACTCATGTCAACAAGGTGCACCTTCCTTTTTAGGAGCCTACCTGATTATCACTCCATAGTTAATGCGGGGTGTTTTGGGTGTCACAAGGACTTAGTTGTCACATTTGGTATCAAATGTGGTACCCAACCATAAGTACAGTGAACTGTCTGGGTTAAGTTATAGGGCCCACAATGAAGACGTTGTACTCTTAAGGGGGGGTGAATGTAACAATCCAAAATGATATAGGGTTAAATGAATAAATGGTATAACTCATTTCAACAAGGTACACCTTCCTTTTTAGGAGCGTTTCTGATTAGAACTCTATAGTTAATACAGGGTGTTATTGGTGTCAAAGAGACCCACTTGTCACATTTGGTATCAAATGTGGTACCCAGCCTTAAGCACAACACAATGTCAGGGTTAAGTGTAGTGCAATACCTGGGTTGAGGTGTAGGTCCCACAATAAGGACGTTATGCTCTTAATGGGGGTGAATGTAACACCCCAAAATGATAAAATGTTAAATTACTAAATAATATAACTCATGTAAATAAGGTGCACCTTCCTTTTCCAAAGTCTACCTGATTAGAACTCCACAGTTAATGCAGGGTGTTGTTGGTGTCACAAGGACCAAGTTGTCACATTTGGTATCAAATGTGGTACCCAACCTTAAGTGCAGTGCACTGCCTAGGTTAACATGTAGGGCCTACAATGATGACGTTGTGCTCTTAAGGGGGGTTAATGTAACACCCCTAATGATAAATGGTTAAATGAATAAATGATATGAATCATGTCAACAATGTGAACTTCATTTTAGGGAGATTACCTGATTAAAACTACATAGTTAAGCGTGCTTGGCCTGTAGTAGTGATATAGATGGGTAATCTTTGGGGAAGTTTCCCAGGGTGTGTGTGAGTGATGACAAAAATACACTGGAAAGGATGTGTTTGCCTGTGGGTACAGTCATTAGTCAGATGACCCATTCAGGCATGTTAGAGGGCCCCAGGGTGGAGACCACATGTATTTATGGATACAGGTGGTATCTGATGGTCCAGTTCCTGACAGCCATGTTAAATACAATGTGTTTGTGCTTTCATAGGGACCCAGTTGTCATAGGGAGAGAGAAAGAGAAGGTTTTACCTCTTAAGTGTCCCCTCCAGGAGAACCTCCATAAGGGTCTTGGAAATGGTATTTTGGTAAGACCATAAAGACTATAATTTGGGGAAGGGGTTTGGGATAATAAATGTGTAGAATATAATCATGATTCAAGACTTTTAGAGTTATGAGGATAAGGGGTGGTATTTATAGAGGAGGAGATGGGTTTTTTTATTATTTTAATCATTAGATTATTATTTTGGCTCAAGACTATAAATAGTTTTGATTCCCATGACTAAATACAATAACGTGAGAAGGATATTTTGATATTATGGTTTTTAAATCATCAATTACTCAATAAATGGTGTATTTAACTTATAATGTATATATATCGTAAATTACTGTGTTTCACAATTCACCAAAAATTCAACTATTTTAGAAAAATCCCAAAAATCAACCCTAACCATTTTTAAATGTGTAGAATTTAAAAATGGACTCCATTTTATAAAAATAATTTTTTAAATATGATACATTTAACATTTAATTAAAATCATAATTTAATCAAAAAATTCCAATTTTTTAATTATAAATGATTTTATAACACTTTGAAAAATTAATTGAGGTATCAAAAAATTATAATATAATCATAAGACAATAAAATATTAATTCATGAATCCATTTTATGAAAGTAAATTTTATTTTAAATCGTTATATTAATTATAAATTTGTGAATAAACATGTTTGTTTCACAAAAATGTTGACACTTAATTTATCATTTTTAAAACATTTATTTACTTATTCCATGATATAAATATATTATATTTTCATTAATAAGATACATAAATTTTATGTATGCTTTAATAGGTAAATTTTTCTTTCTATTGGTCATATTACTTAACCTATTAGTCACATTACTATTCCAATGGTCATATTTAATAGTATATTATGCTTTTAAACTCAATGTTGCATGAATAATAAATTATCCAATATGTTAAATTTTGAAAGATACATGACATAAAATTTTTGGTTGTTACATTCTTTTATACTTCAAAAAACATTTCCTGGAGATTTCTAGAATGTCACCACATAAAAATATTTGGGTAGTTCATCATCATAAATTCATCTGGTTCCCCCATCACCTCTTCAATTTTTTTATTGTTCCAAAGTACCTTTATAAGCCGAGTCGTTTGATTCCTCAAGACCAATTGTCTAGTGTATATAATCTAGATAATATCTTCATAGTAATAAAAATCTAGTTTCAATTATTTCCCTATAGAAGTGAGGACATGCATTGGGTCTATCATGTACTTCCTTGGCATAAAGATATAGTACACATCGTGTACTTTAGAAAGGATAGGTGTAATTTCCAAATGATAATATATAGATCCAATTCTCTCCAAAATTTCAAATGTTTTTATGTATATGGGGTTTATTTTCCCTTTATTTCCATACCTTATGACACCATTCTATGGATATAATTTTAGAAAGACATAATCTCCCACTTGACACACAAAATCCTTTCTCCATAGTTAGCATAACACTTTTACCTACATTGAGCTGCTTGGATGTGAGTTTGAGTAGTATTTACCTTTTTTTTGTTTCCTCCAAAAGATTAAGTCCTATGAGCTTCCTCTCACCCACTTCATCCCATTAATTTGGAGTATGACATCTCTTATCATATAATGCTTCATATGGTTCCTTTTGAATACTTTAATGGAAACTATTATTATATAAAAACTCAAAAAAAGGTAAATACAAATCCCATATACCTTGAATTTCGAGTGATCATGATCTCAAAATGTCATATAATGTTAGAATGGTCATTTTAGACAACCCATCAGTCTGAGGGTGATAATTAGTGATCAAATGAAGCTCAGTATCCAAAGATTTATTAATAATTTTTCATAATTTTAATGTAAATCATGGATCACGGTAAGAAATAATTGAAAAATGTTCTATATGAAGTCTTAAACATTTATTAATATAGATTCTTGCATGGAGATTCAATTTAAAATCCTCCCTTATAGTGAGGAAATGTGTAGATTTGGAAATTTATTCAATATTTAACCATATTCTTTATTGGATTCTTTGTTAATATAGTGAAAAAATTCCATATATGTCATCCCATTTACATGTAGAAATAGAGAGAGGTTGTATGAACCCTCTAGTATATTGTCTTTTAACCTTGACCTATTGACAAACTAAACACCTTGATACATAATCATAGATTTCCCACTTCATGTTATCCCACCATAAATATTCCATAAAATATTTATACATCTTAGTGATACCATGGTTTATAGAGAGATTTGAGCTATGGGAGTTATCCAATAATTCCATTTTTAGATCAGGTATAGAGGGAACCTAAATCATCCTCCCAAATTTCAAAATAACATCTTCATATATGAATTCTACCAATTTCCAATCATTTATAGGTTTGAATTTCTTTTGAAAATTCTCATTATCATACTGAGAACATGTAATCCTTTCTAACAAAGATATTTTGGAAACCATTTTAAAAAGTTTTGAGGTTTCACCTTTCTTTATAATTTATATATCCATATTTAGTAAATCCATGTACATAGGATCATTTTAAATCCTCATTTTGTTTAGAACTCCATGATCATTCCTTCTCAAATCATTCGGTACCTTATTTTATTTTCCTAGGTGGTAGTGTATTGAACAATAATTATCCTTGAGTAGCTCGATCCATCATATTTTCCTCATATTGAATTATTTATGTGATAAGGTATATTTTAATCTATTTCTATCTCTATATATATATCACATATTTCAATGTAGAAATAGTGTCTCCATATTTTCATATCAAATATTACAGATTCTAACTCACGATAATGAGTTGGATAGTTCTATTCATGAATTTTTAACTACCTTGATGCATAGGCAAAAACTCTATAATTCTATAGAAGGACACAACCTAGTCATTTCTTTGATTCATCATTATAAATAACTAATCCACCATTTCTCAATGGTAGAGTCAAGATCAGAACATTCACTAATATTTTATTCAATTCTTCAAATCATTCTTCACATTCCCTTGTCCAAAAAAACTTAACCCCTTTATGAGTAATCTTGGTTAACGGGTTAGCTAATCAGGACAAAATCTAAATGAAACACATATAGTAACCTAATGTACCAAAGAAAATATGTACCTTGGTTATGTTTGCTAGTGTAGGCCATTAATAAACTACCTTTTTCTTCACATGATCAACTGAGATCCCATCCTTATAGACAATATTTCCAAGAAAAGAACCCTTTTGAATCCAAAATTCACACTTTATAAATTTCCCATGTGTCTATTTTATTCTAATATACTTCATAACAATCTATAAGTGGTTCTCATTTTCCTTGTAACTTTTGGAATGTATCATGATATCATCAATAAATACCAAAACAATAATCAAGATATTCCAAAAATACTCAATTAATTAGATCTATAAAAATAGAGGGTTCGTTATTTAGTTCAAATGGCATTACTTGTAAACTTTTAATGTCCATTCATTGTTCAAAATGTTGTCTTTGGAATTTCTTCCATCTTCACAAATAATTGAAGATATTTAGATCGAAGCTCAATCTTCAAAAAACATTGAGCTCCATGAAGTTGATCTAAATAAATCATCAATGTGAGTTAGAGGATACTTGTTATTTATTGTAATAGAATTGATTTCTCTATAGTCAATGCACATCCTAATGGATCCATAACTCTTCTTGAAAAAGAGAACAGGGGATCCCTATGGATAAACACTAGGGTGAATAAATCGTATATTACTAAACTCCCCAAGTTCTTTCTTCATCTAAACTAATTCTATAGTGTCCATTCTATAGGGATTCATTGATATTGTCAATGTGTTAGGGATTAAATCAAAATAAAACTCAAATTACCACTATAGAGGATGTCCAAGTAAATTATCTAGAAATAAAACAATGTATTCTTTTACAATAGGTACATACTCAATTTGAATATTTCTTTCCTCACCTATAGATGATTTTTTTCTCCCCAAGAATTCCATTCAAAACAGCTACTGAAGGTGGATGCAGATATGACTCGGATGATGAAGTCCCCATCTAAAGATAATAAATTCCATATCTTCACCATAAATCATAATTTCCTTCTCTTTTCCATAAATATTTTCATTATATTTTAAAATATCATCCATACCAAAGAATATATCAAAATCAATCATAAGTATGATGATAAAATCTGAAATTAGAGAATGCTTATGTGTCGTTATAAAAACTTATCAAAAAAATGTTTTTTGTAATAATATTTCCACTATGAGTCTTTACTGATAACTCCCTTATTAAGGTGAATTGGGAATATCTAATTTTTAAAGAAAACTAAAAATATATAATGTGATGTGATGATCAAGAATAAAATAAATATTTTGCTAAATTTTAGTAGACAATTAAAGTACCTTCTACCACATCATTAGGAACTTCAACCTCAATTGTTGTGATTTTATAATATTTTCCTTGATCCCTTGACCTTTTCTGAGGAACTTTTCCTTGATTATTTTGAAAATAAATTTTCATAGTGTCCCATATCAATATAATTGTATCATTGAACATTGGTATCTTTTTTCTTTCTCGTTCAATCGTGAGCATTATGGCCTTTCTCACGACACTTGAAGAAAACACCTTTTCCTTTTAACCAGGCACTAGGGTGTTTCCATCCTCAAGTATCACACATTGGAAAATTCCCATTTTTTTCTTACATGTATCTATTACTTACTCTACCATCCTATTTTTATCCTATTTTCCCTTAAAGTCATAAGACATAGAAAATTATTTCTCTATCTTGATAGCATAAGAGACTATATCATCATATGATGAGAAAGTTTTGGAGACTAGTTCCCTTAGAAGTAATTAGTTTAACCCATAAAATAATCAATTAATATTTATCTTTGGATTATGTATGTAATCCATAGAATGCCTTTTTAACCTCGTAAAGTCGTACTCATACATGGTAATTTTTTCATCCTCTTTTTGTCTAAAATTCAAGAATTTTCTCTCCATATCTTCTCAGTGTTCTTGAGGAAAATATTTTTTAAAGAAAATTTCCATAAAATACTTCCATTATATTTTCAATTTCTTCCTCCTAATTTTTGTTTTGAATAAATGAACATTATTGATCAGTATCTCCTATGAGATGATAAACTGATATAATAACCTTCACCGTTTCATTGTTTCAAAAAGTGATAAATATCTTTTCTAAGGAACTTATAGATTTCTAATATACAAATGGGTATGTAGTACCATTGAATAATGGAGTTTTTTTTCACATGAAATGGTCTAATAATATTACACCGCATTATGGATCATGAAGCTCTATTCAAGTAAGTTTATTACTCATAACCTGAGTCAGTTGTCCCATTACAGTTTTAAGTTACTCATTTCCAGTTTCATCTCCCACTACAACATCATTATATTACATGGGAGTAAAGTCCCTATATGGAATACATTTTTTGGTACGGTTTCCATTCCTTCCACTAGGAAACATTTATAAACATTTAGATACATTAAATAGGTTATGAATTATAATTCATAATTTCAAACATTCAAAAAACTGAACATAAATTAGAAATTTATTAATACCTAATCTCATAATCATAAACATGGTTTCTTTGAGAACATGTTTACTTTTAAATCCTTCATTATGGTTTATAAAGAAAATTTGAATTATCCTAAACATATCACATGGGAGTGTCAAACTAGGTGTGCAGTAAGACCCATTTTTTGTACCAGGTTATGACATGTTATTTCTGATGCACCTTATTAGAGTTGTTACCCTTAGTTGCATATATTTTAGAACCACATCCACTTATATTATACATACATGGATATATTTATAAGAATAACCACATAATCTCTACCTTTCCAAAATTCTAGGATGTTCTTCTTTCTTATCATCAAATGTATCTTAGGGTTATGTTCCCTAATCTATGTTTTCTGAATATAGTTTCCAATATTTATACTAAAATTACTCTAATAGCAACTGTAAAGACCCCAACCACAGTATCCTAGATCCAATGCCTTATATAATTACATTGGTATTATGAATAGTAGATCACATCCCAAAGGACCGAATAGTTTAGTATGTTTGAAAAACCATGTACAAAAATAAGTTTCAAATTGTAACTTGAAATAAAATACAATATAGTAACTTCATTGGAAATATCTATAAATTCCTAGATTAACCCTACAAGTATTTTATAATATACATCTTTACGACCTGGGGAAAAATAAAACAAAAAAATGGGCTGAGATTCGATGCTCAGTAAGGGTAAACAAAATAGTGGAAGATATCATAAACATTAACAATAAGAAAATATGAATATCTAAAACACATTCTAATAAAACATAATCTTTATAATTCGATGGAATGAATAAAATCCAATTGAATAATTCCATATAAATAATCATAAGAGAATGAAACTTAATTATGGATATTATATTAGTTGAATAATCCCATAGATTATAAATTACTAATATTATAATTATGGAAGGCATAATAAAGGGAATCTGGAACATACCATCACGTCCTCATCCAAGACATCTAAAAAAATGGGTAATTCTTAAGCCATGTCCATATCTTAAAATAAATGGTTAAGGCATTGAATAAATCCATATTTTCTTTGTCTTATGAGACTTACTAATACATAAAGTGGCTATAGTGGGCCCCTCACATCACATACTAAGTTCAATTCATTCTAAATTTGAATGGGGTGAAACATAAAAAATATAAAAATACAAAATATAAATAACATTCCCTAACCAGTAGATATAATCACAAACCATTCTGAGTAATATGGTGAATGGTATCAACATAGCACATCCATAGTCAAAATGATTGTAAAATATTTAATAAAATATCGTATATGATATCATAAAATAAAAATAAAAATTTATAAAATGATTAAGTAGACGGTTTTGAAATAGTTTAAAATTATCAAATAAAATAATCAAGGAATTATTGAGATAAATACCCTTTTTCATTGTAGAGAAGATTTATTTTGGAAAAACTCATTTTTATTTGTAATAAATCAGATTGTAAACATATATATCCCCTAAAATAAAATTTAAGGAAAATTTAATTATTTTTTAGTAATAAATAATGTCCATATGAAGTGAAAACATATAAAAATTCCATTAATGGAACTTTAGAAATGGGACTCATTAGTACGGTTTAAGAGGAAATATTAAAGATTATTTAAAGTAGAAAAATGAATAATTTTTTGAATAAAAGAAAAAAGATACAAGATAGTTTTTCATGATAAAAATATTGATTTTATGAAAATATTTATTGGTTAAAAAAATTATGGTGTGTACTTGAAAATAGGTAAGAAATTGGGAAGCTCCCTGTAATCGGGCTTTCTTGTTAGGGGGAATTTAAAAAGGGAACCTTATAAAACATGTCTTTCCCCATCTAAGAAAGATGAAATGATCTACATACATGATTTTGGAACATATATAATGAATTTATATAAATTATATAAAAATAGATTAGAATTAAATTGGGGTAAAGATAGAGAATGAAAAACCCGAATAAAAAATGGAGGTTTGGGAAGAAACCCTACCTTATGTCCAAAAGTGTTCTATACTTGTACTTAATATCCTAGATAATGAAATTAGATACCTTAATAATTTAATTTAAAACATATTAAATGTTTATTTGATTTATTATAATCTTTTAAGTTCATTTATGGACTTTTGTATGGGTTATACGATTCAACTTCATCATTTGGAAGTATCTATTTTTTTGTTTTTAATGATTGATAGAATTTTATACATGTGTGAAAGATCATGTAAAATGGGAAAATTTATCCATAATTGAAAATAAGTGTTACTAATGACCTTATAGGATATTAAATGATATTATATCTCACTATTTTTCTAAATATTATGATGATTCATTAGATAAAAGTTTAATGATAACCATTTAGAATATTTTGGTGTTTCTTATCAACACAAACTAGTTTTGTCTTATGAGTTAATATTTGTATATATACCAATTATAGAAAGTTAAATAAGTTTTATTAAATATATTAAATTATTTTTAAACATAAAAATGGTTTTATTACCATCCTTTATTAAGGAATTTAAAAATTATAACTCGTTGTCCACAAAGGCATTAAATCAACACCTTACGGATGATGTTTTCATTTTTAGAATAAAAGGATGAATAGAAGAGAATTGATTGTTCATATACCATTAAGATAATAAAATTCCAGCACATAAAATTTACTTGAGTTACAATTTCACTTTATATAGGGGATGTTAGTGAAGGATAAGAAAGAAAATAAATTTAAAGAGAGAGAGAGAGATAGGGTTTTACCTCTTGAGTATCGCCTCATTGAGAACCTCCCTAAGGGACTTGGAAGTGGTCTTTTGGTAAGACAAGAAAGACCAAAACATGGAGTAGAGGTTTGGGAGAGAAAATGTGTAAAATATAATAAAACTTAAAGGCTTCGTAGTTATGAATAGAAGGGGTAGTGAGGGGAGGTATTTATAGTGGAAGAGAGGAGTGCTTTTTTATTTTAATCCTTAGTTTATTATTTTAGCTCAAGACTATGAATAGTATTGATTCACATGCCTAAATAAAGTAAATAAAGAATAATAGTTCAATATTATGGTTCTTAAAACATAAATTAATCAATAAATAGTATATTAAACTTATAATGTATATGTACCGTAAATTTCAGTATTTCACTATTTACCAAAAAAATCAACTATTTTAGAAAAATACCAAAAATTCACCCTAACCATTTTATGTTGTATATAAGTAAAAAATGGACTTCATTTTATAAAAATAATTTTCTAAATATCTTTAATTTAATTTTTAATTAAATTAATCATATAATCAAAAAATACCCATTTTAAAATTATAACTGATTTTATAACACTTTGAAAAAAGAATTAAGGTCTCATAAAATTATCTTACAATCATGAGACAACAAAATATTAATTCATGAATCTATTTTATGATAATATAATTTATTTCAAATAATCATATTAATTATAAAATTGTAAATAAATATTTTTTTTTGACAAAAATACCAACACTTAATCTATCCTTTTCAAAACATTTATTTTCTTATTAAATGATATAAATATATTATATTTTCACTCATAAGATACCTAAATTTTATGTATAATTTCATTGGTGAATTTACTATTCTAATGGTCACATTATTATTCCAATAGTCATATTTAATTGTGTATTACAGCTTTAAACTCAGTGTTGTGTAAAGTATAAATGTTCAAATATACTAAATTTTAAAAGAAAAATACCATAAAATCATGGGGTGTTATATATATATTTTTGGAGTTTAATAATTTTATATCTTATATATTTGACTATTAAAATTTTACTATAAATCAATTTAATATTTATTTACTTTGGTTGGAAATCATGAGATGGAGGAATTAAATTAATAGAATATTTAAGGTATTACATGTGATATAATGTATATATATAAGATGTGTATTAGGTATTGAAAGATCATTAAAACCATTAAAAATTAAAAGTTAGTCTGATTTATTTTAATAAAAGAACACTAATAGACACATATCATCTAAATGGGTGGGTAACACTAAATTTGGATTTCTATGTATTATCTTGTGTGAGATATGATGGATATAGGAGAACCTACAAGTTAGATTCCTATAACTAATTTCATGATTTGGGTAACACTAATATAAGTTGACTTAAATTTATTATTAAAAAATGAATTTAATTAGGATATTCTATAATATGAATCTAAGAATGATTTTTTCCACTAAAGCATTAAAATGTAAATATAAAATAATTAACATGATATTCTATCATAATTGTTATGCTTGGAATAATAAAGTACACATCTTATATAGTAATACATGTATCCTATAACATTAATGGTAATCATGTAAGAAATTTTGATGCGATTATATTTAGTAAATTTACTCATTTATAACTTTTTTATAACAATATACTTAGTCACTAAATATTAATATATTTATCTCCTCAATATAACAGAATGATGATCTTGAACCAATTTCTATTATAGTATTTATAATCAAAGAAGATTTGTTAGATAGGATTAAAAGAATTCAAATATTAGGTTGTAATGGATTTTGTTTCGGTGATCAAAGATTCCTGAGTTTTCCAAGGGTTTTACAGGGTTTTACTAGGTTTTATAAAGTATTTTAAGGATTTTCCAGTCTATTCACTATTTTTCATGGTTTCCCAAGGTTTTAATGGTTTTTCATGATTTCATAATTTTTTCCTGGTTTTCCAATATTTTAGAGTTTTTCTCATGGTTTTTCTTTATTGTTAGTGTTTTTTCCTTTTTTTTATTTTTTCACTATTTTATCATGGTTTTCTAAGATTTTCGGTTTTACAATGTTTTTCTTGATTTTTCATGGGTTTTCTTTGTTTTTCAAAGTTAATTATGTTTTTAAAAATCCCTCTAAGTTCTTTCAAGGGTTTTCAAGGTATACATGCTTTACAAGGGTTTACTAATATTTTTCAGGGTTTCCCTATGGATTTTTTCAACATCCAAATTTTCCCATGTATTTTTAGTTTTCTCAAGTGTTTTTGGAATTCCCAAGGTTTCGCAGGGTTTTCAACAGTTTCTCTATTTTTCTAGGTTTTTTCTGGTTTTTCCATGGTTTTCTAAAATATTTAAGGGTTTTCCAATATTTTTTAGATATTATCACTATTTTATATGGTTTTTCATGATTTTTAGGGTTTTTAGTATTTTTATAATTTTAAAGGTCTTTGAGGGTTTTTCAGAGTTTTCTATAATTTTTTTAGTATTGTTCAGTGTTTTTCATGGTTTTCTATGGTTTACCAGGATTTTCTATAGATTTTATATATTTTTAGGATTTTTAGGTTTTTTTCATTGTTTTACAAGATATTTCTATATACTAAGGGGGTTTAAGGGTTTTCATGATTTTTAGGTTCTAAAGTTTTTCCAAGGTTTTAAAGGTTTTGTAATGTTTTTTAGTATTTTTCATGGATTGTTTGAGTTTTGTAGGGTTTATGAGGATTTTACAATGTTTTTTTAATGGTTTTTAAGGATTTTAAAGGTTTTCCAAGGTTTTTAAGGGTTCTATGAGATTTTCTATTATTTTCTATGATTTTTAGGGTCTTTTTACAAATTTTCTTGGTTTTTCAATATTTGACACAACCTTTTTGGTTTTCATGGATTTGTATGATTTTGATTCCTTTTCGTGGTTTTTATAATTATTTAAGGATTTTTAATAGTTTTAAAAATTACTCTAAATTTTTCCATGATTTTATAGGGGTTTTAAAGGTTTTCTAGGTTTTTCATGGCTTTCAATGGGCTTTCACAATTTTTAGGGTATACTATGCTTTTATAGCCTTTTCCAAATTATTAGGATTTTTAAGGTTTTTTGAGATTTTTTCACTAGTTATAGTGTTTTTAATTTTTTTCTAGAGATTTCATGGTTTTCTATGTTTGTTCATATTTTTTAGGTTTTGCATGTTTTTTCAAGTCTTTCAAGAATTTTCACAATTTTCCATAAGTTTTCAAGTTTTTCAATGTTTTTTATCGATTGTGAGAGGTAATCAGGGATTTTTAGGGATTTCAATATTTTCCTTTTTTTGATATGTTTTACAAGTTTTTTAGGTTTAATAGAATTTTCTAGGTTTCACGATTGTTTTCTTATGTTTTTAAGGGTTATCTTATGATTTTCATGGTTTTCTATAGATTTATAGGGTTATCCAAGGAATTTCAATATTTTCATGTTTTTTGGGGTTTTTATGGTTTTATAGGGTTATCTAGGGTTTCCTAATATCTCTAATGGGATTTCATGTGTTTTTATGTTTTTATGCTTTTCCAAGATTTTTCACATTTTAAAAAAAATTAAGGTTTTTAAGTTTTCAATATTTTCCAGTATTTTAGTATTTTGTAGGATTTTTAATGCTTTTTATAGTTTTTTTATGATTTTATGGGTTCTAAATGGGTTATTTGTAATTTCCAAGTTTTTATGTATTTTGAGCGTTTTCTTAGGATTTTCAGGGTTTTATGGTTTTATAGGGTTTTGTGTGGTTCTATAAATTTTTCATAGTTTTATAGGACTTTCACTATTTTTATGAGTTTTCAGGTTTTCTAATGATTTAATATGGGTTTTAAGAGTTATTAAAAGTTTTTTCTTGGTATTTTTCATATCTTTAGGTTTTTATAGAGTTTTCTAGGGTTTTCAATGGTTTCTATGCATTTCTAGTGACTTATAGAGTTTTTCAAAAAAAATAATGTTTTATAGGGATGATTATTTTTTATAGGATTTTAAAAAAAAATCATTTTTCTAAAGACTTTATTAGGTTTTCAAGGGTTTTCGTATATTTTTAAAGGTTTTTTAATTTTTTTTCCTTGGGTTTTTTGGGTTTTCAAGGGTTTTTCAATGTTTTTTAGTATTTTTTATGTTTTTACATAGTCTATCATGGTTTTTAAGGGGGTTGAGGGTATCAAATTCATTCATGTTAAAAACAAATTATTATTGATGATATTAATTCTACATAGGTATCTATATGTCAGTTGATATAAAAAATTTATTTAATTTTGATTTAAAAAAATATAATTTGAAAAAAATTCAAATTGAATCATAAGAAATAGTCCATAAAAACTCAATGTTTTCAAATATATTAATATATAGTTATATATTTACCACAACATAATGAGTTTATATATCAATAATAAAAATTTCACAGAATAACAATAGCTTTTTTATGATATTAAAAATGGATCGATGTAAACTAATCTAAATAATATTCTTATTTTTCATCAAAAGATGAAAAATAAGTTCTTGATTAACTAAAAAATACAAAGAATGATAAAAAAGTTATATTGTTAAAGATGAAAAATATAATTCAAATTGTAAGATAAAATATATAAGGTTTTATAATTCTAAAAAATTTAATTCATAAAAAATGTATTGTAGGTACCTTAAAATTTAACAATTCAAAAAAACATTTTTTTGGGGAGAACACACATTAAATGAACAATTTTCAAATATATAGATAGTGTTATGGATTATTTTAAAAAAAACATATTTCTAATTTTTAAATATGTATCTACTTATACAGAACATATTTATTGAGTAATGTGGGAGATTTTTTTTGAATAAGGTACATCCATAAAAGGATCTAAGGAAATTTTGGGAGTCCCCTTACCTTAGGTCCTGACTCAGATTCATTCACATGTGTAACCTTCTGAATAATCAAATTGAAATTATTTAATTATATATTTTGAAAATTATTTATCTTTATTTCATTTATTATTATTCGTTTTTTTATTTATAGTTATTTTAAACACGGTGTTAATTTTTTCATCTTGATGGTGTTTTTTCATAGTTCCAAGGTTATGTTGATATATCAATAATTATCAAATTTATTGTTCAAAGATTCTATAACTCCATAATTTTAATTAAATGGAGTTCACATATTTCTAGGATTTAAAATAGTTTTAAATATCATGGATAATACCAATTTAAGCATGGTTTATTGAGTCTAAACGTTATCATATAATGAAATATTTGTCAGGAGGTGATGGTGGAAAATCAAATCACGAATGATGTTCTGGGAGGAGTTGGTTGTCATCCTTATCTATCCCCCATTATAAGAGGTATGCAAAATCCACAATCATTCACTATTTTCACTAATCCAAACATTATTCCTTATTATCTTTATATTTTCCCATTTCCGTTATGATCTTTCCAATAATATAAAAATCCCTAAGATTCTAATTTAAACTCCATAGTTCATAGAAACTTCGGTTCTCTTCAACCTCCCACTAGTTTCTCATTTCAACTATCATTAACTCCCGATAGACACCCTTGAAAAAAAAATTATATGATTCATGGGTACTGAAGTAATGTGAGTGGTTAGGATTTCAAATCCTCGTCGCTTTCTGATTCAATTTTTTGTTGAATAAAATCTTATCAAATATTAATGAAGTTCTCCAAGAATCTTTAATGGGTTTCACTTATCTCTCTTATAATCTTCTTTAGAGTTTCATATGAAATGTAAAAAACCATCCTTGACTATCTTGGATAGTTTTTCTAGTGAACATCTTCCCTTTTAGATTCCATCAATCAAATAAATTTTAGGGAACACAGTCAGAAGCTATTTGTATTCAAATATTGGGACTAATGACCATTTTTATCCAATTTACCTTCACATGTGTTTCAAATTTGACATCAATAAACTTCTTATGGACTTCATCTATGTTAATATGGAAGATAAATACATTCAAAAGAAATCAATTCAATGATAATACTGGTTTTATTTTTCATTCAATTGTAATCAATTAGTATATATACAATAATTATATTGACATTGTTTAAATGATATCGAGGATAATATTTTGAAGGTTTTTGATTAATATATAGATTTAAATCATATTAGTGTTATAATTATTCCACATCCTTCCTCCCATATTTGATATCCAAACCTTGTCTACCTTGATGAGGATGATGTTTGGTGGGAGGTAGATATGGATAAGCTCATTGTAATAAGGATGATGAGGGAATCAAACCCTTTATTAAATAATTTTTTTAGTTATATTCCACTTCAATGATAAAGATGGAATCTATAAATAAACATTGATATTAGGATTATAAAATTTATACTACTTATAGATAAGGTTATGATACTGATAAATTTACCCATATTGCTTGCCCCTTTGGTATCTAATTTCACAAGGTGTAAAGGGTGTTGGGTGAGCCAGATCTTTATGATGTTTTCTAGAAATCAGACAAGATCTATCTTGAGATATTGATTTATAATATGTTTTATAATATTTCAGATAATTTGGTTATCTTTACTCATAATTCTATTGAATGGGGATCCCATGATCACGTTGATTATAATAATTTTTTTGGGGAGTTAAAAGATAAATCATTTGGAAAATAAAATGATTAATAGAAAAGATAGGGGTTGATGAGGATGAAGAAGAATGATGAGGTCACTATTTCAATGCATGAAAATAAAAAATTGGTAAGTGCATCTAATTATAAAGAGGTTCTCTTGGATGGTGTTTTTTTTATCTTCACTATAGTCTAAAGACTAAATTCAAGTGGAAGAAAAGTTTTATCCTAGTTTATGAGAGATAAAAGGAAAGAAAGGTGTCAATGACTCTGGTGATTTTCTATGTCTTCAAGGAGAAAATATGAGGTTGACCTTTATACAAACAAAGGGAGAATAACTGGGTATCAAAAATACTATTGTGACTTACAAAAACCTATGAGGTCCATCATTATAAATTTTATCACTAAAAAATATGAAAACTCACCTTGAAACGTAATATATATCACCCAAGGTCTTGTTATAGAGAAAGTAAAGCCCCCTCATCATAAAACTGTTGATCAAGGGCCTCAACCATCAGCAGAGTCCCACAAAGTCCATTTAATTGGGGAATTAATCCCTAATAATTTCTTAAAAAAATAAAAGACATTTATGATTATTTTATTAATTAAGAAGAAGATGAAATCTATAAGGCAACATTACTTTTACTTTGAATTCATTTTGGAGGAACAATCTAATCTAGCTAAAAGGTGAATTAAACAAAGTCTATAGTAAGATAGTATTAATTATATATAATCCCAGTTTGATGTCAATATTTTGAACATGAATGTTAAAAAAAATTCTTTGATGTGTATCTTATGTTATCAATATTTATATTCAGAAACATTGAATATCAATTTCATCTCTATCCTAACCTTGAGGTTAGAGATTTGACTAGGAAGTATCAGGCTAACACATCTTCCTCATAAATGTTTTTTTGGAAATTAATTAGTTATATATTTAATATTTAAAAATGGAAAATATTTTAAGTTATCAAGTTACTATATTTTCACAACTGATAAACTTATTCCATCCTCCTATTTTTGTCTTTACATATGATTTTATATCACTTTATTTTAGTGTTAATGTCTCTAAATCCCAACATATTGTATAGGTTTGGGTTAGGGATCATTTTGGATCTCTATAATAAAATTTTGTTTACATTGAAGTAGTGATTTGGGATGTTTTAGTGTTTCAAAGGATATTGAAGTGTATGATTTAAATTTTTCATAGTTTTTTTACTAGGTTCAATGTTGGTCCTCTATGATGAATAAAATTTCATTCTGAAATTGTCGTATATTTCCTATTATTGTAGTGGATGGACTAGAATATTTATACTTATCATCTTTTTAAAGATATGATGATGAATATGGTATGTTGTTAATATAATTATCATCTATAAATTTGAATGGTTATTATGGAATTTAGATTTTGGGGAGTTTTAAATTTCTTTTAGTGGTGATTTTGTGTATGAATTTATCTTTTTAGGGGGGGGGAGTGGCTATGTAGTGTTAGGTAGTTCGTTTATAAATGGTGGTTTTTGAATTCTACTGATGGTATTTTAAGGTTGTGTGTTCTAAAATTATGTTTTGTAGTTTTACTATTCTCACATAACCACAAAGTGGTCATATTTGAATATTTAAAAAATGGAATTAATAAAATTATGTCCTATAATAGTATATTCATTTAAGTGATTTTATCATCCATGATAAACATAATTTTTTTATTTTTTTATGATTATTTACCCATTATAGAATGTAAATAATTATATAATATCATTATTTTTTTCATATTTCACCCTAAAATGAATTATTTCAACTAACCATGAAGGTGGTAGTAGTTGTTTAACAACAACATCCTTTTTGGAGCTTATATGGTGCATGAATGGATGCATGTTAACAAAAAAAACTATTATGATCATTATATGACTCTTCCATTTGTTTTAAAATATCCTAACATCATTTATTTTTTGATTTAAAACCTAGATATTAGATTTTTAAAGTGAAATAATAAGTAATAATTGAATAGAAATGAAATTATATGATTTAAAGTTCTCAATTTTCCATTTAGGATGAATACTTTTATAATTAACTTAGGTCATCAAAAGGGTGGAATTTGATGGATTATTATACATATCAAAGAGTTTTTTGAAACTTTATCTTCTTTAAGATCTATTTTTATTCTTAATTGTTGAAAGTAGAACTGTTTATGAATGGTTAGATTAAAGTTGATCGATGGTTGGAGATCAGTGAAAACATTGAGGTATATATAATATTTTATTATATATATATATTATCCAAATTATCAAGAGTTTCAGTACTGTGAAAATTTCTCAAAAATTCTAGTTTTATTTATTCTTAGATTATATAGTTTAATTTTTTAATTTTTTGAAATTTTGTATGGTTTTTGGAACATTTTAGAAATTTTACCCACTAACTTTTCTTTATTTAGACATATAAGATAATTTTCCATATAGAATACAAGGAAATTTTCATAGGGTAGTGAAAAATATCTGGATTTGTACACTCTTACAATGTGTAGAATGGGGGCACTCTGTAATATCCCTAGGTGGTGTAAAATATACTTAGACCATTACAACTTATTCTAAATGGAGTTTTCCTAATCTGGTTTATGATTTATGATTTATAGGGAAGTATTGTTGATAGGGCATGGTGTCTATCCGTATTGGGATCATTAAGCTAACCCAAATCTCTAAAAAACCACTATAAATGAGGCATTGAAGAGGTCCTTCATAGATTAATTCAAGGATAATGAACCCTTATTTTCATTTATGAATTCCATCCTATAACTTGTGGTTCTCATCAAATAAAAACCAAGATCATTCATGAAGTTCAGAAACATTCTTGTTTCTTTTCTTATATAATGCATGATTGTATAGAATTTAGATGGAAGTGTCATATAATTTAAGTGCATTATAACTTCATATATCAACCTTAATAGTTATTACACATTACTAAATGGGTATTAACATTTTCTATATAATGAATATATGTTATTCTTCCTTACCCTCCATCCTCTATTTGTAAATTCAAATTTATCATCACCACTGTCCAATTTTTCTCCTAATAGGATGATGTTATATCTTTTATGGAAATAAAAATAAATTCTTTGATAAATTTCATGATAGATGATAACATTATTAAATTTGGATTTCCTAAAATAATTGTTATATTTATAATAGAAACAAAAAAATGTAGGTGAGTTTGAAAGGTTCTTCAATTTGAGTCATTATACAATTAAAGGAATTCCCATAGGGTCATAGTTAATCTATCATCCATTCAATGGATCAAATAATAGAAAATAAATCACGATCATGTCATTTTTTTTTATTTTGTCATGCATGGTTTATTATTTTATTAATTTATGGCTTAAACATGATCACATAGAATAGTTAATAATAATACATCAATAAAATGAATAAACACATGATGAATTTTTTATATGTATGTAAGGTTAATGTTATGAGTGTGATCACATAGTAATAATAATAATAAGAATTATCATATTTCAATAATAAAGAAAAAAATAACTTCAAAATACCTTAAAGTAATTTTAAGTGACAAACACCTTTCATCGCATAATTTATAATGAAACCATAGTTCAAGTTGATCATCAATAATAGTTATGGGTGCCCTCTCCTATCATGTATTTCAAAAAATAGTGGTTAGTTTACATAACTTAAATTGGAATTAAATTGATATCCATAGATATATTGTTTAAATTTTAGAGTAAATTATTTAATTATTCCATGTTAATGATTCATAATTTATGGGATTCTATTCTAATAAGATTTTATGGTCTCAAGTTATGCCCTGAGCCTTCCCCATAATTTATACTTACATAACATTTTATTCAAAATTAAC
Organism: Viscum album; assembly: GCA_963277665.1. Taxonomy (NCBI): domain Eukaryota; kingdom Viridiplantae; phylum Streptophyta; class Magnoliopsida; order Santalales; family Viscaceae; genus Viscum; species Viscum album. The sequence goes on from OY728150.1 coordinate 1,236,708,826, forward strand.
AATCTTTTTGTTGCGTTATATTTCTATAGTGTTGTTAATATTTTAACTATCCAAAAAAATATGACACTAATTTTTCATAAGTTCTCCATTGTACCATTTAACAATTCTTTATGGCATAGTGAATAACACTGTGGCATAACTAACCATCACCTCTAATAACTTAATCATACACATCTATTAAGGTGTCCCCTAATTATTTTACATTCCTTCACCATATATTCTATACACATACTTATTCTATTATTCCAGGTTTGTCAATGTTATGCATCCATTCATAGTTCTCATATTCTCTTTTATCAAACATGCAATATTTTTGTTTTTACTTTTCTACCCCTTTATATTTTGTTCCTTCACATATCCTTTTTGGTTCTAATATGATCCCACTATAAATAAATCCTTATTTATTATTATCATTGATTCTCATCATTTATTATTAATAAATACAATAAATTTTTACATGTTTTACTCTCCTTGGAAGTACTGTATTTGGGTGAACTATGTAAATATGTTGTTCCTTATATGTTATTTATTTTCTTATTTTAGTAGATGATGTGCCATAGTTTTTTATGGCAGGTGGTTTTTATTTTCATCCTTCAAATAATGAAATAATATATATTTGAAAGGAGAAATATTTGATTTATGGATTTATCCTAACCCATGTCAGGGATTCCTATTAGGACACTATAACCAAGAAGTTGGATCAAATCTGAAAGTTTTAATCTTAGTTAATATATAATATATTAATTTTTTTTATGGAAAAAGAATTAATGGTAATTGTATTCTAATTTTTAATGAAATAAATTATAAATGTTGGACGTTTCCCTGTTAAGGTTTAATGTGTCCATGAAACTAATTTCATGATGTTATTATTTAAAGGCTGGTGAAAAGGTAGTGGGAAATGGTATTTTTTATGAGGAGATGACAATATTGAATTAATGTAGATTCAAAGATGATATCATATCCCAATTTACATTGAGTAATTATTAGATATCTAGATAGAGAACATATTAGAATAGTATATATCTATAGTGAAATGAATTTCATGTTTTTTCATGACTAAAAAATAAAGATTTATTAGACATCATCATTATCTTGTTTCCACTATAATTGGCTGATATTAAGATAAGATAGTCTGAATTTATGATTATAGGGGGATAATGATTATATTGTGATAGACCAGGAAGAGTAAATTATATTAATTATAGAAAAAATAAACCGTATTGGATGATATTATCTAGTGGAGATACCCTCTAGTGAAATTTAAAGTTAGAACATTAGTGGCTGACATAGAACTAGAGATAACATAGAGACTAGTTACATGTTGTGTAAAGATATAAACTTAGGAATCTATACAAATTTTTAGATAAAGGTTCTATTATCCCTTATTAGAAAACAATATTCATTAACATTATTATCATATCGATGGGGTAGTGAAGACTCAAATGGGAGTCTTTAACCGAGAAATTTAGTTAGAAAATATAATTCATCCTAATTGTTGTTATAGTGGCTTGAACGAAAGTTATTAAGTGTGTTTTACATGGAAATATTATTTTTATTCATTATTTAATTATATGGTATTATTTTTTTGACATGGGATATATATTAATTTAGAAATTCATTAGATATATAGAGTTAATTGGGATATTTTTTCTCGGAATTTTATAGTGGTCAATTATGTGAAATTAAAGGATTAAAGAGAGTGATTGTTTTAGAATAATTTACTTGGTCTACCATTGAAAAATAGAGATATGATAGAAAATAATTATAGTATAGAGAATGGATGAATATGTTAGTGTAAAGAGGAATTAAATTTTGACTTATTAAATTTATAGGTTCTTGATAGAAATTTAATAATTATGTGGCGATGTTTATAAATTATAGAAGTGGTCTATCATATTATATTGAATGATCACCTTTATATTTCCCATTAGTGATGGGAATTCAGAAATAATTTTATCATATGTTGGATTTTTGTTGTATTTTTAAGGTGTATGGAAGTAATTTTTATACATATATTATTAGAATTTAATAAAATATTTGATAATATTTTGATTCCTTAGAAAATTCATTTTTGGTGTTCTCATGTTTATAGCATTGAAATTTAGTATTATGAAATTAGAAATTTGGCCATTCTAATTGGATTGAGAATCATTCCACTTTCTTTATTTTAACCTCCAACCCTTATATTTTATACCCTAGAGATAGTTACACTAGAGTCATTACAAGTTGCATGGGGGATGTGCCACTCACTAGTGGTTATGTACTATTACCCAATAGTCACGTTTAATAGCTAAATTTATTTTCTTTTTTTTTAAAAACTTTTTTATTCTAGGTATGATGTAGCAACCCAGATAATTCCATGATCAAGACTTGGATCAATTTTTAGTTTTGATGACTCGAGTTCTTTAAGGGTGTAAAATAGTGAATTTATTATAGACAATAACCTTATAAAAAATTTTAAAAATTTTATTGGTCTCAACCCTTGTGTTGAATTTTGGTGGAATTTAAAGATAGACAAATTTTTAAGGGATGTTTATTATTTATTAAGTAAATAAATATTTATATCATGAGTCTAAATGTTGGTATCTTCTAAACAGAGCCTCAGAGCAATGGTCAATGCTTCTGATGATATATGAATAATGTTGAAAACTCCTAAATTCTTACATGATCACTAAGAAGAAATATATAATAATACTCTAATATTTAAAAGTGATATAAGATCACTATGGAGAGTAATACATCTAGAATAAGAGACTACTCACCTAACTAACATAGTGGATGCTTAATTAAAAAATATGGATAGTTTTAAATTGATGCAACCCACTCAACCATAACCTCCAACACACATGTATTTCATCATTTAAATTGAGTTATTCCATTTGTTAAAATTATTTGTATATTTTTGTTTAATTAGGTGAAATTTTTTTATGGAATGGGATTTAGGTGATAGTTATTTTCCTTATATCTATAGCATAATTACTCTGTGGAATTATCTCACCTTGTTGGTTATAGTTTCTATGTAATAGAATGGATCAGTGTATTTTTTTGTGGTTAAGATGTGTTTGTTTAAATGGTTTAATTAATTATAAAATTTTATAATTAATTATTTGGGTTTTATAAATGATATAGTGTCTTAAAAATGGTGTAATCTTGGCTTTTCTTAGTGTGGGCTTGTCCAATGATGGATAGAGCATAGATTTAGGATCATAACATTATAATCAATGTAGGTAATCCTTAAAATAATTAACTATATACCTATTTATTTATGGTTTTTCAATATTTATTTGGGGTTTGTGTTTGGTTAATTAATAATGTGACTAAGTTTTCCCTCAGTGATAATTCAAGTAGCATAGAATATACTAGACTTAGAGTGAGTGATTCATTGTGTGTTGAGTTAATTAGGATTACCCAACAACTTTATCACTAAGGGGTGATGCTGTAAATTTAATTTTTGAGGTTTAATAGATAGGTATTGGGCTTAGATAGATTTGGTTATTTTAGGTTAGACCTCATGTGGATATTTTGATAGCCATAGTGGACTTAGTGGGCTTAGGCCTAAAGGATGAGTTGGATAATCATTTTCATGGAAATGGTTTTGAATACCCATTGAGGGCCGGTTGTGGTCTTGCTGCATGAGGTGGGCATGATAGGTCCTTTAGAAAATTATATGGTTTTATAAGGAGTAATTCCCTTAGAAGATGTATTTTGAGGTATTATATGGGATATATGAGTTAGGATCCAATTTTAGGATGTATAAATCATTATATAATGGTTTCAAAATATGTTTACATGAGTCCATGGGTATCATTGGTCAGGGATAATCCTCAGGTTGTATGAATAGCTTGTATCTATGGTAATTTAAAAGGGGGATAGATCAAACTTATGAAACTAGAGTCAAGTAGGTCCTATAATCTAGGATATCATTTTGGGGTGTTTCTTATAGGATGGTGCTAGTGAATAGAGATCAAGTTGGGCATGGGGAGACTAGTGGTTGAATTTTTATGCTAGAGGGGTGTGTCCATTGGTTTACTATTACATGATCAGTATGATTGGGTCTTGATTGGGAAGGTTATCCTATTCATTTTGAAGAATGATCATACATGATTTGAGATGAGAAGTTAAGTCATGAGTTATTAGTGCTTAGGTTTTGAGCTAGGTGAGAGATATGTCATATGTGTAGGCTAATATCTTAGATATATGACATAGGGATATTATTCCATGTTGATTTGATTCACCATGAAAACATTGATATAGTATGTGGTTATGTTATAATAAAATGTTTCCTAACCTTGAGTAATGAGGAATCCATATGGTACTTGTCTATGAGACCCCACCCTAAGAGATAGGGTATTAGTTAAAGACCTCGTCCTGAGTAATAGGGTGGTTTTTTAATACTTGGTGTGATATTTAGTGATAGAATATACCATAAGTGAGAGGGTAGTGTTCATGAATCAATATGATAAATCACCCCGAGTGATATAGAGGTTGTAAGAGACATATTATATATTATCACACTAATGATGGGGTCATCACATGGGACTTTCTATATAGTCACAAACTATGTGATAGGGTGTTTTCATGAGGCATGTTTTGAGATTTCTCCCTAAGTGATATGGTGTGGGTATACGTTGTAACTTGAGGCCTCACCCTGAGAAAAGGGCTTTTAATTAGGGACTTAGTTATAGAGTTAACATCAAACCTTATTATAAGGATTTAATAAATATTATAACTCTCATGCATCCTTAGAAGAAGTAAAAAACTAGAGTAAATTCAAATATGAATCTAGGCTATAGTGTAACTGTTCATTCTCATGCAATGGGAATGAGATTCCTTTCACCTAGAGTATGAAGAAACTAATTCACTAGATTCTCACCAAAAAGGATGATCCCTAATTTTTATAAAGCGCCATTATAACTCCCCACATGATTTGGAGGGATAAAAAATGTCAATAGAGAATAAAATCAGGGCTCCTAGTAATGATTTGATACTTCATAAACCCTTTTGTGAAATTAGAATATGATAAATAGTATAATTTTGTTATCATTTAATGCAATGGTGGGATAAATAAAGAAAGAAATATAGTAATAATGACTCTATAATGACCACTATGATCCATCATTTCCACCAAAAATGGGGATGGAAAAGTGAGGACAATACAATGGTATGAATGACTCTAAAACCATAAACTAGATCCAATGTCATTACTATTTTGTGAGTAGAACCGTAGTTAAAAAGGATAAAATGGATCCCTATAATCTACCATGAACAATGAACCACCCCAAGACTCCACCAGTATATAATGAATAAAAACCTACATAAAGACCTAGACAATAAAGTAACCAGAGTGTTGATACACATGGAGAAGGATGAGATTCAATCCAGTGACTCAACAAAAAACCTAAGAAAAACTAAAAACCTATGAAAACGCCAAAATGTACCTATAAAAACCATGAATCCCCTCAAAACCTAGAAAAAAATTTAAAACCACTTGAAACTCTTTAAAACCTTATAAAAAATAATATATCCTCAAAAATCTTTCAATATTTTACAAACCCCTAAAATCATTAGAATTTTTTGAAAACCCTAAAAACCCCTAAAAATTTTAATAATGTTGGGAAACCCTGAAATTTTTTGGAAAACCTAAAATACCATAAAATCATGAAAAATTTGAAAAAAAAATACACTGAAATTACCTATAAAACTATAAAAATTATTCTGAAACCCAAAGAAATCATTAAAAATCCTATAACCCCATGAGAAACATATAAAACAATGAAAAGCATTAAAAACTCTAAGAACCCCTTGAAAACTCTAACCCCCCCCCCCAAAAAAAACCTAGAATATAATGAAAAAACAATGAAAACATTAAAAACCTGTAGAAATTTTGAGAAATAAGGGAGAATTAGGAAAGTCATGTAAATCCATATAGAAAACATAAATAACCCAAAAAACATTTGAAAAATCTTTTAAACCCCAATTAATAGAGAGAAACCCCTAAAACCATAAAACCATAAAAATTGTTAAATAGCCTACAAAACCTTGAAAATAATGAAAACAAAAAAAACCCAAAAATCCTTCAAAATTGAGAAATCCATGAAAAATATCAAAATAATAATAAACCCCATAAAAACATATATAACCCCTTAAAACCCAAGAAAACCACAAAAATTTGAAAAATATGAAAACCCATCAAAACTACTGAAAATATTAAAAACACCTAGAAAACTAAGGAAACCCTAAAAACCCTAAAAACCTCTTTAAAACCTTGAAAAATAATATAAAACCATATAAGACAAAAAAAATAATTTCACACTTAAAATATCAAAAAAATCCATTAAAACCCTAATAAATCCTTTTAAAATATTATAAAACTCTAGAAAACCTATAAAACAAAAGAAAAATAGTAGACAGTACTAAACTAATCCTAGAAAACCCTAAGAAGATAAAAAACTACAAACTACATAAAACCACTAAAAAATTAAAACCCTTTAAATCATATGGAATCCTTAAAAAATATAAAAACTCTTAAATGCATAGAAAACCCCTACAAAAACCTTGTAGGAAATGGAAAACCCTATAATTCCATTAAAACTCTTTAAACCACTAAAAATCCTAAAAACCCATATAAGGACCTAAGAAACCTTAACAACTGTGAAAATCCCTAAAATTTTGAAAACTCAAAAAAAACAAAACCACTAAAAATCTTAGAACACCCTGTAAAACCCTAAAAAAGAAAAAAAATTGGAACCCGAGAAATGCAAAAAAATAAAGAAAACATTAAAACCCTTCCTTTACACTTATTCTTATTAACAAATATAAACTAATGGGAAAATAGAAAAAAACAAAAGTATGAAATTTAATTATAAGTAAATGGGAAAACATAATAGATTTCAATCAAGACAATATGAGATATTAATGACTACCATAAGTTGAAAGGGCACTCATAGACCATGAGAGTTAACAAAGAGGGGGTGAATTAGTTGATTTACTGATTTTTATGTTTCTCCACCCAACAAAACTTTTATTCTTATAATTGATAATTAATATATGACTATTAATAAAAAAACATTCTAAGTCACTAACATAGTAGGAACATCTTATTTTTTCATGGGTCACTACTAAAAATGACTAGCTACATCCTTTCAAAAATTTAGTAAAACCCATGATCACACATTTCACTATATTTTATATGTAAATTTTAAATGAGATATGATTATCCTTTAAATCATGATAAAAATGTTTCCATTAAATTTTTTAATGTTTTCCAACATAAAAAAAGATATTAAATATGATATTTTAGTTTTAAGATATTCTTAAAACGAGATATACTTTCATCAAATATTTATTGTCTTTCTTAACCTTTTTGTTCCTCTTTATCCTCATCATTTTCTACTTTAATAGTAGTAAACACTCTCTTATAATTATTTCTTACACTCTCATCCTATTTAAATTCTCTTTTTAATTTTACTTGCACAATGATAATTATATCTCTAAAAAATTAATTTCAAATTAAAATTCAATAATGCAACATCAATCAACTACTCTCACTTATTATTAATCCTTATGATCTATCCATACCTTCTATCCACACTTGGATATACTTAGAGGAAATAAATTTATGATTTGGTATAGTATTTTAAGCACCAAATGATCCACATCATTAAAAACATGAACTTGGGGAACCGGTATAAATCATGGTGTGAATTCAATAATTATGGAATAATTAACCAATTTCTATAAAACTAATTCTCAAAGTGATTATCTATTTATCATAATATCAAATTATTCTCAATGAAAATTTTATCTTCTTTTACCATATAATGATTAATTGTTTGGTGAAATCATATGTTGTAACACGATCCATCTAGCCACCAAAAAATAGTGCAGAGCAAAAATCTCATGACTTCTCATCATGACACAACACTATCTCACAAGATAAACTTTATCTTATACTATTCTGTAATTTTTTCAATGAATCATAGTTTTATATAAATTTATAGTGCAATATTAAATCCTTATTCATCTATATATTTTACTATGTCATGATAATCATCTTCATGATGCAATCATTTTCTCTCCTCCAAAAACTATGAAAAAAAAAAGAAAAATCTCAAAAATACATCATGTTGCAGCTTCAATGTCAGGAAATACACATTTATATTATCATTATATTTTATTCTTAAGGCATGGTATGAACCTTTTTAATGTGGCATGATTTACTCATCCTTCAGCAGCATTTAATCTTCTTTAGCTATATTTCAGAATGATTCATTCTTACACAGCTCCCATTATGACATGATTAGAACACTAGTGGTGTGAATAAACTCTTACAATATATATATGAATCTTAAATAGAGTATATTATAGTTTTTTTAACATTATATAGTTTTTATTCTCATAATAATTAATCACATGTATACTACATCACAATGTGATTACACATGTTGCAGTGTGATTTAATCTATAGATGCATAATCTCTTCCAAAAATCAATATCAAAATTCCTAAATTATTCTATATATCTCAAAACTTCCAAATAGAATCCACCTTATATGAAACTATATTTAAATTGAATTGTAACTTTATTTATGTATTGAAAAGAAAATAAAAAACAAAAAACCATGTCCACTAAATTACTCTTTAATTAATTCTCCCCAAACAAACATCACAATGGTTGTGGTTTCTTCTTCAATACCTAATCTCAAAAAACATTCCATGGGTCTCAAAAAAATTCCCATGGTTATGAAATCTCTCTTAATTATATATTATCCGCCTTTGGATTTTTTTATTAACCAATGAATGAAAATTAATTTTTAAAATTATTACACTTATAAATTAATCATCATTCAATATTTCTAAGACAATGTGAGTGATCATGATATAGGAAATAAGAATTATGAATAAAAATATCATGGTGTTCATTAATAATGACTTATGTCTACTTATTCATAACTATTTATACCAAAAAATAATATCTTATAAAATAACTTTCCTTCTACTTCCCGAAACATTTACTTTGAACATATTAATAACATGATCCTATGCAGATACTCAATAAAAATTCTAAAAGATTTTACAACTCACATTTTTCTATCATACCTTTACCCATTGAAAAACTCACCCATATTATATCTTTGTGACACTGATTGGGTCTCTTGAATGTATTTAATATTTATATTTTCCCTATTTTAATTTTTTTAGAGTTTCAGGGAGTTCGAGTTCAAAAAAAGAAATTTGAGGAAAACTCGCTGGTGTGTATGGTTTGAAAATGGTTAGGAGTAACTATAAACTAAAAAATGTAAATAAGGGTGATGGATTAAAAGGACATTTTTCATCATTAGAACATGGTTTATAAAACTATGTGGAACCTTCTAATAAATCATGTGACTTATGTTGGTGAATTGGGGAACCCCATATGGTTAGCACGTGGTTTGGAAAACTATGCAGCCAAATCATTCAGTTTTCCCTATTTTGATAAAAGTGGTAAATTACAAAACAAACCTTTATTTTTTAAACCTTTAATCTCTATTTATATACCCAAATTATACTAACTATCTCCCCCAGTTTTGGTATCCCTTTACCCTCTATTTTAGTTCTTCCTCCTTGAATATTTGTGTTATTCCTTTAAGGTAAGTAATGGTTCATCATGTATTTCTCCTCCCTCATTCCTCTTATTCCATGTTATTTCATTCATATATTATTACTTTAACCCTAGAAAACATGTTGGGATGAATATAGGGATTAGGTTGATTTTTTAAATAATTCCATGGATGTAAAGGTAATAGGGGATCCCATTTTATACATCCTTATGAAGAAAAATACATTTCATAACTTTTGAGGTGGGTGTCTCTATATATCTAGACATTTCATTTGTTTTAACTTGGTTCTTGAGTTTTAATATGTTCTTTATTAATCTATTATTCCTAGAATTATTTTTCAGGGTAGTTATACATGTGTTATTTTTATACTTATCTTGTGCAGAAAAAATAGTGATTTATTTTCTATTTCCCTTTGAAAAAAAATTTTATCCCTACAAAGTGTTTGATAAAATTTTATTAAGAAAACACTTTTATTAATGTGATTTCAAAGATATTTTGAAACATAATATCATAGGAAAACATAATTCTTGACCATGGTCTTAATTGTATGTGATGGATGTGGTTATGGGTACAAATGGGTAACCTTGGGCGGGAGTAGTACATTGATGGGTGACCTCCTGGGAAGTACTCATGTTGAACCCTTTGATCCCATCTCTGTTTCCCTACTTCCACCCCGCATCCACCTCTGATACCAGCCTACATGAAGTTGTGTTCATATCTATGGAACCTCTTGCACCTTCAAGTAGATCTAAAGAGTAGGTTCAGCTGGATTTCTTCATCATCCACTGATGAGACTGTAGATCTTTAGGGTTATTCATGATCATATATATATTCATATGGCTTGGGTGGATCTTCAGTGAGGTGGAATCGATCTCCTCGCAATGGTATGAGGTCTTCAAGAAGTGACCCCTGACATTGGGTCATTGAGGAGGAGGTGCGGCTGGGTTTCTTTATCATCCACTGATGAGATAGCTTTTTATAGGTGAGCAGTGGAGTGGTATCAACATAAAAATATATGTCCTCACTCGACTGCGGATATTCAGTGTGCTTCATGATTGGTCAAACTTTCATTTGTCTTGGGTGGATCTTCAGCAATCTTAGATGTTTTTATTGATCATGATCTAAAAGAACATTTTTACCTCTATAAAGCTTCCCCATGAAACCCAAGAAGTTTCATCATTCCCTTTTGGTGGAGTCGATGGCCAATCCTCCCACCCCACTCTTCCACAAAACAATCAGTCTCCATGAGTTTTCTCCCCATTCACAAACAAATCCATCCTCCCTAACTAACCCCACATCTTCCTTTTTCTAAAATTCATTTCTCTTCATCAGGGGGTATTTTCATCCTCTTTCTCTCTAAGATTTCTTAGAGGCATCAGCTCTTCATGGTTTTTCCCTGGTACCCACTTCGGTCGACGACATCCATCTCTCAATAACTTAAATAGATTCATCAATGGTGCATGGCCCCTACAAGGTTAATTTGTGTCCGGATTTATGTACCCTCTACATTTCCTTTTGTGTTTCACCTGTACTAAAGATCTTACTACCTCATGATCCAAGGGGATTCAATCCTTTGAAGTTTAATGGTTCTTATTTATCATATAGAGCAATGATTTCCACTATAAACACAATCCCCTTGGTGCAGAGATTTGGGTATATTTTTTGGGCTTTCCCCTCCCTTTACAAAATCATACAATTATTCATATGATGGGTAATCTCATCAAGATATTTATAGAATTTGAATAGTGGTTGAGATTCTTATTACATCCTATTATGCCCTATATATTTTTAGAAGTTGAAATCTCAAATCCTCCTATTGATTCTTTTTGGATAAAGGTCGGTGAAGAGCTATGTTGCCACCAAACAATGGTATTTGATAAATGGTTCAATTTCTTCTTATAATTTTATCACCTGGGTCACCTAAAAATGTTTTCTGATTATCTCATAGATCAGTACCAAATAAGGCTGAGAATTTTACTTATTTGAGGCATGATGTGGTTGGAACCAGGTAGTTAGATTTTGTGTAGGGGGAGGCATGAATCATCTCCTCTGCTAATGCCCTTTATTTTTTCCAATTTGTATCAGTTGGGCGTGTTAAATTCATGACTATGCTCTTGTTTTTTATCTGAGATCACCCCCTACACTAGTTGAACATGTTGTGGAACAAGTGGGTGAAAGAATGCAGAAGACTATCGATCATTGGGTCTCCCCTGGATCAACCCTACTTTTAAACTTCTTTCAAAACTTATCTAAACTAGTGTTTAGTGATTTTCAATAGTAAGTATAGAAGATGGTGGTCCCTAATTGTAAAATAAATCTCAATGTTTCCAATAATCAATTTGATGCAGTGGAAGATTTCTAAGAAACTTACTCTTTATCAGTCTAATATAGAGAGCAATATTGTCATGTGAGTGGTGATAAAATTTCCATTTAGCTTTCAGTAGATAGTTTTGACCATATTCAGGGTAGAGATATTTATAGCCCAAGGACGAAGAAGGGGAAGAAAGGAACTCGAGACTTAGAGGGACACACCATGCTTAAGGGAAAAAATACAAAGGGCATAATGACTAATCTTACTTTCCTAATCCAATAGAGACAAGTTTGGCTAAAAAGAGAGGATAATAATGAGGTGTGGTTTCTATAAAGAAAGATAATATAGAATTTTTCAATGACTTAGTGTCATAGGAAGCTGTACCCACCAAATATTTGAGAATAAAGTCTTAAATTTTGGAAGTAGAAAAATAAAAATGTAGGGATCTCATTATCCATTGAAAATAATAAATTATAAAAGTATCCTTGCATATAAACACTATAGTAGAGGAGTATAACCAAATATATAAAAGAATGATCTAATTTGAATTTAAAAAGAACTAAAGGGAATGGATCGATGAACAAGATCTAATTTTTGCATGAGGATTCAATGGAAAGAATACCAATAAGGAGTAATACATTCAAACTTAGGTTAAGTTGGCCCATCATTTTTCAAAAATAATCAAGCAAGACTCATAAACTAAGGTAACTACTTTATAATTGGGATTATATAGAGTTAATGGTTCTAATAATATTAGAATTTTCTTTAATGATTATGTGATTTCTTTCGGTATTAAATGATCATATGTAATTCCTTGTGAGGTATTCCACATTTACACAAAATTACTTTTGAAATAAATAATAAATATTTTCAGTCAAGGTATGATATTTTCTATGGGCCATTTATGGTTGTTTCTTAATCTCAGGTCTTACTTGATTAGGTTCACATAGGTTTTCAAATGTTCCATGAGTGATTCTCTGACACCTAGAGCTCATAGGTTGGAGCTCCCCTATGTTGCACATATACTTTGAGCTTTTCATCACAAGACTTTATTTATTTCCAATGTATTTTAAGATTTTAATCAATTTTTTAACTCGTTATTCCTTCAGTTATACATGTTTATTCTACTTTCCATGTTATTCTAAAGGCTATTTTAGGAAACACCGAATAATTTTTAAATTTATTTTCAAGTAAATGATTCCCAAATAATTTTTTTAAAACAATAATCATTGGTTTGCATTGTGGAAATCAATATATAGATTTATGTTGGTATCCTTTTAAGCCTTTAATCACACTCTAAATTTATCATTTGGAATATATATATTTGGTTATATCTAATTCATATAAAGGTAAAGTATTTTCTCCTAATAGTGTGTATTTTTTATGTTATGTCACCTTTTTTAGTACAATTCTTATGGTGGCCATGGGCCATATGGAGATATATTGACTGAGATTTTTTTGATCATATATATTTTAGTGTTTTTGAATCATGTTAATGTATTGAACAATTTTTCCTAGGATATATTTTTACTTTCATGTTTATCTATGTTTTTTTGGGGCTTTCCACGTTAAATTATATTTTGATGTTGGTTGTGGTTTATTATTATGTTGGTACTTATTATACTCTTCCTGGCATGTTTTATATTATTGTAGATTTTTATTTGATTGTATGGATATCCAACCTAAGTATGGGCCATTTCATATTCTTATATTTATTCCTTGGAATTTTTATTCATAATCAATGGTTAAAACCATTTCCACTGAGATAGAAACGATACCATAGAGTCAATATCTAGACTGATGTAATCATAAATGAACCATAGTCATTGTGGAAGGTAGGATTTAGTAATGTGTTAGGTTGACTTGGGTTGGTTCATTACAAAATTGTATCAGATACACTCTTACCATTTTGGGAAGTTTTTTTTATTTAGAGTTGGACTATCAAGAATTAGGTGGTGGTGTAGGGGATTTTCATGCCTTCTCTCCTTTATAGAAAACCTCAAGTTACCATGGGTGGTTGGGATTTTGTGTGAGTCAATATTTATTATGAGTAATCTAATTGAATTTTAAAATGTTTAATTTTGTTCTGTATGTTGGGATGATTCTATTAGTTACTTTTATTAATGTTCTAGTAAATTAATTTTATATTTGTTGGATTCTTTTCTTTTATTTAATTAAATCATGCCTCCCATAAGGACCACTAAGAATCATTGGTAGGATTCCATAGAGAATACTATACTGAAATATCTTTCTATAAAATCTCATCTCATTGAATTGGTGATTATAATTATTCAGTATCTCATGAAAAGAAATGAGCCCATCCAAGTCCAATCAACAGATCATGCCCAAAAGTTTACAAACAAAAATCATCCTATGTTCTAAGGTGAATGAGGGACCTATAATTCACCGAATCATATCACACTATGAACAGTAACCAGGAAAGTTCTCCATGTGACCTCAAACATGCCTCCATGTATACTAGAGGCTTCCGAATAGTAGTATGGGTCTAGGGTAGTACAGTAGGGAGATTATATGCCTATATCAAAGTTCTAAAAAATAAGAAAATAATCAAACATCATACAAAGAAAAAAAATTAGAGTATGTGAAATTAATAAAGAAAAATCAATATAAAATTTAATACCAAAGTAGTACAGTCATACAGTAAAGATCACCCACTAGACTGATAACATATTTAAATAAATAAAATAAAATAAAAATACATTGGAGTTCCTACTACAATCCTAGAGCCTCATATCATCCCATTATCCAATTGCATACTAGTTATCCTAATCAATCATGAAATATTGATCATTTACTCAGCCAGCACATGAAATAGTAAAATATTCTTAGGTACCCAAGTTTCACGGTCTCCCAATCAGGGTGTGAGTACAACTTAGTATGGAACCACCAATTTGGTCCCATAAATAACTGTTATATATAGTGTATACATGTGATATGCTCTTCTAAACTTAGTAAATAAACTATGGAAAAATAAACAACCAAAAAAATACCTACTTCTCCACCATATCATAATGTCTATGAGAACATCATGATGATCAATCCAACCAATAACCCAACCACCCCATGTAAGAATACATATAAACTTGGGCCATTCCAAATAATCGTCATTGTTCCTCAGGTCTACGACCCTAATTGACCATACCCTCATCATCCAATTTTCAAGTGTATTTTATAGTGATAATCACCATAGTTGAACCTATAACAACATGAGAATTTAAAAAACACTTTTTATAGCATATACAACATGAAAAACAATGCTTACAGAAACCATGAAATATTATTATTTAAATTTTATAGTTATAACCTAGAAATTGAATTGATGGTTATGTGTAGTAATAACCATCTCATTAAAAATATATCTACATGATTTATATAATACAAATATATTGATTAACTCATAATAAATAAGTTCTAAATTTTAAGTAAAGTCATTTAATTCTTCAAAAATGTTTTTTTCAAAAGTAGTTTATATTGATTTCTGTGCACATATAATATAACAAATTTCTACAAATTTTAGAAATTATAAATTTTAAAAATGATATCATTTTTAAAATCAACATATCAAGATTTTCTTAGCATAAAATTTTGGGATTTTTCTGTAAATATTTATTTCTGTGTGAAAAGTAAAAAATACTAATTTTTGTAAAAGTATAATTTATTTTCATTAAAAAGTACCATTATGATTTTATTATCCACTAAAATAGGCTAATATTAATTTTTAATATATATATTTTTCATGTGATTCATTAATCATAAACACAATTTTTTGTGCATTTTAAAATTTGAACATTATTTCACATTATGGTTGCAATTCCTTATTAAAAGGCAATATTACATGGTACATTTTTGGACACCTCCTATGACACGTGATGGTATTGATTTTATTTTCATATTTTTTAGTTATCCCATTCTATAAGTAAAAATTCATCATTTTGTAGAACTAGGAGATTCACATTGGACAACCATCAAAGTGGGCTTGAACAAACAACATTCTAGGCAAAGTTAATTGGATAGAAGCCCAATAAAATAACTGTAGAGGACAAGATACAAGCCTCGTTGTTCTAAAATTTTAACCAGAGATAGAGGAAATAGTTAAAAACATTTAATTAAATGGTTACCAGATCAAATTATATGTTTTTTATGGATTTCTCGGTGGAAAAAGTTGAAGATAAAATTCTGGGCTAGATTCTATAGCCCAAAAAATAGCCCACCATTTCAATCATATCTCGAAAAATATCTATTTGTTCTGAAATTTAACAGTATTTTAGGATAAATCTGGGGATTAAATTTATTCTTATATGCATAATTGTAATTCTTCCATATAGAATCTCATTTTGTCACATTTTTTTGGTGGATGTAAGTTGCCTCTGATTTTTATCAAGTTTGGAAAAGTCCACTATCCCTTAATTTTCCACCCACATAGGCCTACCGTCATTAATTGGGGTGACTTTAACTATTGAATTATTGAACCAAGGATCCAAAAATTTATATTTAAGGTAGTTTTGTTGGAGGATTTTATTGTCTTTTTTTATGTTTTCATTTTAATTTTATGCTACTAATTTGATGTTGTAATCTCATTTCTTCAATTATAAGGTTCACAAATCACCTTAATATGTTAAATAAAATTATTTTTCTTATTTTTTTA
The DNA here is from genome assembly GCA_963277665.1 of Viscum album. Taxonomy (NCBI): domain Eukaryota; kingdom Viridiplantae; phylum Streptophyta; class Magnoliopsida; order Santalales; family Viscaceae; genus Viscum; species Viscum album. The sequence goes on from OY728150.1 coordinate 1,236,725,401, forward strand.
ATACATTGATACTATTTTATTAAGTTTTTTATTTATTAACATATAAAAAAGATAAATCCTTCCAATAATAATAGATTTTTTGTTATTTCATTGTTTTTCACTTCTTAAATTCCACCCTTATGAGTCTACTTCCCGCTTCTATTTATAACATTGCATCAATAGAGGGATGGTCCTATTATGGGTTGATCTAAAGAAGTATATAGGGTTGTATTGGATTTCATTTTCTAATATATTAATTTCTAATAACTTCATTTACTTGTTAATTTCATTTGATGATATTAAAAATTCTTCATCCTTGTCAAATTTTAAGGCTACACACTTAAAGTGATAATACGAACCTTTACCATGGAGTGCTCTTAAATATGATCCTCAAATTGTATAGGTGATTCATATTAGGATGTTTAAGTATTAAATTAGTAACTTATGAAATAATTTTTACTTCATTTAATGATCCCATCTCAAATTTATGAAATTTAAACAGTCTAAAAAGGAATTCATCCAATTGATCCCAAGCATAAACCTAGGGTCAACTCATTTTCTCATAATATAAATTCACATATATCTATTAGTTATAATTTAAATGCATCTAAAATCAACACAAATTTGTCCACTTCATTTACAAAAATAATCAATATAATGTACGTGTATGTATGTTTCTTCTTAGGTCTATAAGGATTCGACAACCCAAACTATAATATAAGCGACGGATTAACCCTAAAAAATTGGTAAATTTGGGAAAGACCAAATTTTTGCACCATTTCATGGGACCTAAGTAATTTATCTTAGAGACACACATCTTATTCTCATCCCATATCTCTTTTATCACCCCCAATTTCATTCTCATGGAGGCCATTTGGAACGAACCCAAACATGGGGAACCTCTCCCTACATTGACTATCCCATACTAATTATGATGTATAATGACCATCCTAGATTCTATTTGTGATAAAATCAAAAAATGACTGAACCAAAATGTTTTAACTCCTGTGCTTCAAAAAACCTTCCAACCTATAATGATTTTCAATACCAAAAAATACAATCTCAAGATCCCCCTTTCAAATTCCAAAAACTTAATTATCCTCCTAGAATATACCATTTAGTTCAACCCTTTCACCAGCCAGATCCAAAACCATTACTTGAAATATTTTGTCAAAAAATGGATATAATGAGTTGTGTGGTTTCATAATTGATATTATAACTACAAAGAATTGAAATGGATATAGATCCCATTCCAAATTAGGCTTTCCATTCCTCAATATTGATAGAAGAAACTTGTAACACACAAAACTATCAAGGACAACTCTAAGTTGTGACTATTTTAAAGGGTGTAAAAACATATTAAAAAATAAACCAATTATTCCCAAACCATCAAACGCTTCAAAATTAAAGAAAAATGTTGAAGAACACACTTTAGAATATAAGAAATTGGATCTTGATAATGAGATGAATTGGTTAGGTAATGTTGAAAGTAAATTGGAGGGATATTAGGGGACTCTTAATGAGTGTTTAAATAGAGAGGAAATTTATTTTCTATATTCAAAAGAGTTGAATTTGAAATAATAGATTGAGGTTACTAAAGATATATCTATTGATGATTTTTCAGAAAAACCAATCACTGAACCATTGGGATAAATAAAAACATCAAGTTTGTATTCATTTCTCACACTAATGTGTCCAATTTTGTGGTTGAATATTATGTTTAAAAGGAACCAATTATATTGAGAAATTTTGAAAATGAAACTAAGTTTGATTCAAATTCCCAACCTATGTTTGAAAGTGTTAGCCTACCTGAACTTAAGTATGTGTCCTTCCCATTCTACCTCAGGTTCTCATTCTTTAGGAATATCCAAAACCTTCATGTTTTCATTATTTATTATCTTGATACAAATAAAATAATTATACTCTATGCCTTATTCAAGACTAAAAAAATTGGATCCACTATTTCTAATATTCCTTGGATTTTCCCACTAATTATAAAACATTGGTTTGTGCATGAAAAAAAATCTAAATAAATAATAATTCTCAATCTAGTATAAGTGGGGGAAAATGTAGTCCTTAAAACCTTAAAAGTTGGAATTGTTTTAGTGGGGGATCCAATTTATCTAATGACTTTATACTAACAATTTTATAGGTTGAAACCCAGCATCAATATTTATTTTATTTTGTTTTATTTATTATTTTATAGTTCATTTATGTGTTAAAAAATCAATTTAAAAAAAATATTTTTGACTCTTTCCCTTTATTTACCTTTTTTCTTATTTTATTTTATTTATTTTAATTTTTGAGTTTTTTTGTGTAAAATATATTTTATTTTATGTGCTCATATACAAATATTCTTATATATATTTGAAAATTTGGGAAAGAAAATAAAAAAGATAAAAAAAAGTTATTTATACATATATTTTTTTGTAAAAGGCCACACTGTAGGTCATGGGGACAACCATGTGATGACCAGCGAATCCATAGGACTCGAACCCATGACCTAATGAAGATATGGGAGTGTGTCTTCTACTGACCTACATCTTATATTTCTTCTATATTCAATTTTATTCAAATATATACTTATATTTTGAAAATTTATATATATATATATAATTTTTTTTACTTGTTCCTTGTATTGATATTTGGTGAGATATAATGATTAGGTACATTTTTTCCTTTTCCTTTTATCTTTGTTTGGTTTTATTTAAAGAAACTTAAAGGGGTTTCCATTGTATTGTATTGGTGTTGGTGTGTAAGATTCAGGTGATTTTGTTGTTGAGGTATTTTTAAGAAAATAAAATTCTTCCAAGATTTCAAACAGAAATATCATTGATGTGGTGTCTCTGAGTGACATGAAGATCAAATGAGTAATTAGGAGCATCGTGAACTTTATCAGTATACCACTAGGTGACATTGTTCCATAACTCATTTTTAGATTTTAATTTTGGAACTCCTCTCCTCTACCTGTACCCCCCTTCTATATTTCATTTTCTTTAAACACTCAGGAAAGTGTTATTCTAAGTTGGGGGGATGAAATAAAAAAAGTTATTTGTGTGTGCATAAAAAAATATTTGAAATGAAAAAAAATTTGTTAATGTAAGGAAAAAATTATTTAACCTTGAACATGAAAATACACATTTTAAAATTTGAAACTGAATATAAAATAATTTTTCATGAATTAATTCTGAATTTAATCCACGATTAAGTTCATGAGAATAGATTTTGAGTGTGGATGTATAATGTGATTTTAAACCATGTATATTTTCATCTATTTAATAAAAAAATTCATTAAAAACACTCTTTTTATTATGGGGTATTAATTTGAGTTCTTGGTGTCCAATAATAAATGGCCTAGGTTTGGTGATCGTTTTAATTTTAAAAATATTATTAAAAAAATTATCAAAAAAATATAATTGTGTGTAGAGAAATGGATTGACCAAATTTGTGTCTTTCAGCACTTAGGTATCATGACTCCATAGTTTTCTGGCACATATTTGAGAATTTTATCTCTATTTATGGTCATTTAAATTTGTTTTTGATTGATTTAACTCGAGATGATGCCTAAGTGTGTAAGCTTCACTTGGTTCCCTAAGGTCTTTCTGCGTGGTATTCATTGACAAATTCTCACTACAGGGGTTTACTTGATTGAGTTAAATTTCAATTACCATGGAAAAAAGTGCAAAAAAATTAAAAATTAGAAAAAATTAAAAATAAAAAAAGATTACTCATATTAATATTAAATTGTGATTCCACTTAGTGCTACCATATTTTTTCCATTGAATAAAGATGAACCCCCATGTCAATTGTGACACACAACACATTATAATGCTTAATTGAAATTGGATGAAATGTGACGATACATTTAAAAAAAAGGAATTGGCTTAGGCTTAGGATATGCTTATAAATCTATCTTGTGTTAAATGGTATTCATGGGTTTCATAATAGTTTGGTATGATGTTTTTTAATGATCATTGTACATTAAATTTTTTGGGAAAAGGGAATTCAATATCATATTTTTGAGTTACATTTTTCTCAAGATAAGAAAAACTCAAGTTGGGTGGTGTGATTAGCCGATAAAAGAGGATAATATTCATTGTTAATATATATAATTTTCATGTTATTTGTTATACATAAACACCATTTTTAGTATATTTTAAAATTTCGACATTATTTCACATTGTGATTATAATTCCTTTTAAAGATACACAATTACATGGTACATTTTTTAACACCAACTAATACACCCAATTTTCTTTATTTTATTTTCATATTTTATTTTCAGGTATCCCGTTATATAAGGAACAATTCATCCATTTGGATCACTGGGATATTAGCATAAGATAACCACCAAAGTGGGCCTTGAACCAACAATATTTCGGGCAATGTGAATTGGACAATAACCCAATAAAATTACTGTATAGGCCAAGACACGAGCCTAATTATTTTCAACTTTTATCTAGATATAGAAGAAATCATGATGAACATTTAATATATTAGTTACCATAGCTAATTATAAGTTTAATATGGAGTTATAGGTGGACCAATTTAAAGATAAAATTCAGGGTCAGATTATATGGCCTAGAAAAATAGCCCACCATTTTGATCATACCTCTCAAAAAAGAAATACATTTCTTAAATTTTATAGTATTTTAGTCAAAATTAAAAGATTAAATTTATTCTTCTATGTAAAACTCTAATATGGCCATCTAGAATCTCATTTGGTGCCTCTATTTGGTGGCTACAAGTTCACATTGATTTTTTTTCAAAGGTGGAAAAGTCCACTCTCCCTTAACATTCCACCCACCTAGGAATACCTTCATTAATTGGGGTGACTTTCACTGTTGGAGTGTCGGACTAAGTCTCTCAAAATTCCTATTTAAGGTAGTGTTGTTGGAGTATTTATGTATTTTTTGGGTATGCTTTCATTTAATTGTTATGCTGCCAATTTGATGTTGTAATCTCATTTCTTAAATTATAAGTTCCTCAAATCACATTAGTATCTTAATTAAAATTACTTTTCTTATTCTCATTTTCTGTTATTTTTGTCAACACATTGATACTGTTTCATTAATGTTTGGATTTATCCACACAATGAGGATATAAATACTTCAAATAATGGGGGAGTGTTTATTATTTCATTATTTTTCACTTATTTAATTCCACCCTCATGAGTTTAATTCCTTCTTCCATTGAGATCATAGCAATAATGGAGGGTTGAACCTATTATGGGTTGATACAATTGAGTATAAAGGGGCTGAATTGTATGTTATTTTTTACATCTATTAACGTCTAATCACTTCTATTAATTTACAATTTCATTTCACGATCTTAAGACTTCTTCATATTTGTTGAATTTTAAAGCAACACACTTCAAGTGCTAATACAAACCTTTACATTTGAGTGATAATAAATATGATCTTCCAAGTATATAGGTGATTGGTATTAGGGTTTTTAGGTATTAAATTAGTAAGTGATGATGGTATTTCTACTTCCTTGAATGAACCCATCTCAAATTTGAGAAATTGAAATAGTTTAAAAAATAATTAATCCAATCCACCCCAAGTGATAACCTAAGGTTAACTAATTTTATCATAATATAAATTCACATATATCTATTAGTGATCATTTAAACCCATCCACAATCTTCCCAAACATGGCCAATTCATAGCCAAAAACAGTATATAAAATGTACATATCTATAGGCTTCTTCTTAGGTCTATGAGGATTCGACAACCCAAGCTACACTACAAGCGACCTCTTAACCCTAAAAACATTTGTAAATTTGGGCAAGACCTAATTTTGGGGCCGTTTATAGGGACCTAAGTAAGTTATATTTGAAACTCACATATTATTCTCATCCCGCTTCTTTATTCTCACCCTAGATTTCATTCTCATGGAAGGCCATTTTGAACAAACACAAAAATGGGGAACCTCTACCTATATTGACTACCCCACACAAATTTTAAACTACGGGAAAAATCAGTATTTGCTACGGGTTATTTGCGACGAGATCTCTTCTCGTTGCAAATAACCCGTCCAAGAATCTATTTGCGACGGGGAAAGTAGCCCGTCACAAATAACCAAGTATTTGCGACGGGATTTTGCCCTCTGTCGCAAATAGTTGGGCGCGGTTTGGCGCATAAGCCGCGCAGTTTGGCGTGCAAGTCGCGCCAAACTATTTGCTTCGGGACCCGGCGCAAATACCCGGCGACGGTCAACACCCTTTTGCGACAGGATGTCGTCCCGTCGCAAAAAGACTGTCGGCAGGTACTATTTGCGACGGGTTCGGTCGCAAATAACCTTTTAACCGCCGACTGTAATTAATGTCGGCGAGGGTAATTGCGACGGGGCCCGTCGCAAATACGACCATTTGCGACGGGAAGGTCGTCGCTAATAATCCCATCGCAACTAATATAACCTATATATACCCCAATCCGTTTTTTTTTCACAAATCATTCAGATCTTGATTTCTCTCTCTTTTCATTCTTCAGTTTTAAAGAGAATTTTTTTTAGTTGAAGTTTTTTATACGAGATCAATCGGAGAGCGTCAATATCTTCAGAATATCAAAGTTTAAGGTATTTAAATTTTATTTTTTTATGTTTATATTATTTTTTTATGTTAATTTTAATTGTTGTTTATTAGTTCGAATTTAATTAGATTTTTATTGATTTTTATTTATATTTAGTGTTACTAAGAATTTGATATTGTTAGTTATAATTATAAATAATTAGTTATAATTAATATTAATTAGATATAATTAGGAATAAATAGATATAAATAGGAATAATTAGATATAATTAGGAATAAATAGTATTAATTAGGAATAAATAGTATTAATTAGGAATAAATAGTAGTAATTAGGAATAATTAGTATTAATTAAGAATAATTTGTATTAATTAGGAATAATTAGTAATAATTAGGTATAATTAGTAATAATTTGGTACAATTAGTAATAATTAGGTATAATTAGTATTAATTAGGAATAATTAGTATTAATTAGGAATAATTAGTAATAGTTAGGAATAAATAGTATTAATTAGGTATAATTAGTAATAATTAGGTATAATTAGTAATAATTAGGAATAAATAGTATTAATTAGGAATAATTAGGAATAATTACGAATAAATAGTAATAATTAGGAATAAATAGTAATAATTAGGAATAATTAGTATTAATTAGGAATAATTAGTAATAATTAGGTATAATTAGTAATAATTAGGAATAATTAGTAATAATTTGGAATAATTAGGAATAATTAGTAATAATTATGAATAATTAGTAATTATTAGGAATAATTAGGAATAATTAGGAATAATTAGTAATAATTAGGAATAATTAGTAATAATTAGGAATAATTAAATATAATTAGGAATAATTAGATATAATTAGGAATAATTAGGAATAATTAAGTATAATTAGGAATAATTAAGGATAATTAGGAATAATTAGTAATAATTATAATTATTCCTAATTAGGAATAATTAGTAATAATTAGTAATAATTAGTAATAATAAGTAATAATAAGTAATAATTAGTAACAATTAGTAATAATTAGAAATAATTTTTAATAATTAGTAATAATTAGTACTAATTAGTAATAATTAGTGATAATTAGTAATAATTATTAATAATAAGTAATAATTAGTAATAATTAGTAATAATTAGTAATAATTGGGTACAATTAGTAATAATTAGGTATAATTAGTAATAATTAGGTATAATTAGGTATAATAGGTATAATTAGGTATAATTAGGTATAATTAGGTAGTAATAATTAGGGATAATTAGTAATTATGTATAATTAGTAATTAGGTATAACTAGTAATTAGGTATAATTAGTAATTAGGTATAATTAGTAATTAGGTATAATTAGTAATAATTAGGAATAATTAGTAATAATTAGTAATAATTAGGAATAATTAGGAATAATTAGGAATAATTAGGAATAATTAGTAATAATTAGGAATAATTAGTAATAATTAGGAATAATTAGTAATAATTAGGAATAATTAGTAATAATTAGGAATAATTAGTAATAATTAGGAATAATTATTAATAATTAGGAATAATTAGTAATAATTAGGAATAATTAGTAATAATTAGGAATAATTAGTAATAATTAGGAACAATTAGTAATAATTAGAAATAATTAGGAATAATTAGTAATAATTAGTAATAATTAGGAATAATTAGTAATAATTAGGATTAATTAGGAATAATTAGGATTAATTAGGAATAATTAGGAATAATTAGGAATAGTTAGTAATAATTAGGAATAATTAGTAATAATTAAGAATAATTAGTAATAATTAGTAATAATTAGTAATACTTGGGAATAATTAGTAATAATTATGAATAATTAGTAATAATTAGGAATACTTAGTAATAATTAGGAATAATTAGGAATAATTAGGAATAATTAGGAATAATTAGGAATAATTAGGAATAATTAGAAATAATTTGGAATAATTATGAATAAATATGAATAATTAGTAATAATAAGGAATAATTAGTAATAATTAGGAATAATTAGTAATAATTAGGAATAACTAGGAATAATTAGTAATAATTAGGAATAATTAAGAATAATTAGGAATAATTAGGAATAATTAGGAATAATTAGTAATAATTAGTAATAATTAGTAATAATTATTAATAATTAGTAATAATTAGTAATAATTAGTAATAATTAGTAATAATTAGTAATAATTTGGAATAATTTGGAATAATTAGCAATAATTAGGAATAATTAGCAATAATTAGGAATAATTAGGAATAATTAGCAATAATTTGCAATAATTTGCAATAATTAGCAATAATTAGCAATAATTAGCAATAATTAGCAATAATTTGAAATAATTAGAAAAAAATTATATTATCAATATTTACAAAAAAACAATATTGATATTATTAAAATAAAAAAAATTATAAAATATTAAAATTATCAATATTCACAACAGGATTTGCTATATTCTTAACATGTTCAAATCTTAAAGGGTCGTCAATTATCAGGTCATGCACAATAAAAAGTTTATGTCAACCATGTCCAATGTAAACTCTATAATTGTCCATGCATGGTTGATCACCTCGCAAGTAATGTTGCAATCGGACGAACCAAGTCATGTCCTTCTTATCTATAAAAATTATCTCACATAAACCTTTACATAGACCATTATTTCTTGAAAATTTAAGGGAAAAATAATGATATCTCCTCAAATTTTTAAGGAAGAATGATTTATGTAATGTGTCATGTGAGATGATTCTTAGAGACGAGAACTTCATTACTTTGGTAATCCTATTTCAACACTACTTGCAAGGTGATCAATCATGCAAGTAGTATTATAGAGTTTACATTAGACATGACTGACACAAACTTTTTATTGTGCATGACTTCACAATTAACAACCCTTTGAGATTTGAAAATGATAAGAATATAACAAAGTCTGTTGTGAATATTTATAATTTTAATATTTTATAAAAAAATTATTATTTTAATAATATTAATATTGTTTTTTCGTAAATATTGATAATATAATTTTTTTATTACTAATAATTAGTAAACTAAATCTTCTTGGATAATGAAGGGAAAATTTGCAATCATCTCCACAACGATGATTACCAAATTTCTATTCACTATTCAAGCAGTTTTCCTTTTTCTATGTATTACTAAGTATTGCTAAATTAGTAATAAATAGTAATAATTAGTAATAAATTGTAATAATTAGTAATAAATTTTAATAATTAGTAAAAATTAGTAATAAATTGTAATGATTTGTAATAATTAGCAATAATTAGGAATAATTAGAAATAATTAGCAATAATTAGCAAAAATAAGTGTGAGAAAGATGAAATTAAATGAGCTATCGGACAAAAGAGTAGTCGTCAATCCACTAGAAATTGTGTCATCCTTAATTAATGATAATTATTAAGTAGTTGTAATTATTTATCTTGTTTTTCATATAGTGTTTTTATAATTTCAAACTATTAAAAAAATTGATGATTTTATATTTTATGTAAAAAAATATTGAACAAGGAAGTCGACATTAGTCATTATTAGATGATCGAGTTTGGATAAATCAATGCACAAATCCCAAAGGCTCTGTTTTAAATCTTGTATATATTGAGTCTGTTGAAGCTTTCGTAGAATTTGCATCATCAAAATCAGAATATGTTTCAGAAGGCATAATTAAGTGTCCTTGTAAAAAAATGTGCTCTGAGAACGTTTGACACATTTGAAAATGTTGGGGGACATCCTTTGTGATTTGGTTTTCAATCAGATTATGTTTTTTGGTATCAACACGGTGAACACAGTTCCAGAGAAGATCTTAATAACTTTATTCTGGATCCATCACGATTTCAAAATTTAGTTCATGATGTTGCAGGTCCATCTGTGCAAGAAAATGAAACACATGATGATATTGATTTAACTCCTGAGTTGGCACCATAAGAATTTTATGAGTTGTTGAGGTCTGCTGAGGATGCATTATATCCTGGTTGCAAGATAAGAAAATTAGAAGTGGTTGAAAACTTTATGGCTATTAAATCAGATAATGCAATGTCAAAAAACTATTTTGATCTGATATTTTCTTTAGTTAAAACACTGTTACCTGAAGGAAATGTGTTGCTTGAAAATTACTATGAGAGAAAGAGGTTGATTCGTAATTTGGGCCTTAGTTATCGGAAGATTCATGCATGTCCAAATGATTGCATCTTATATTCTGGAGAAAATGAGTCATTGGATATTTGTCCCACATGTGGAAAATCGAGGTATAAAGAATCTTAATCAGGGAAGTCTAGATCGATTCCAGTAAAACAGTTGAGATATTTCCCCCTTACACCCAAGTTACAGCGTTTATTTATGTCTTAGAACACAACATCATTGATGTCATGCCACAAAACAAAGATTTCAACTGATAAAAGCTTGAATCATCCATCTGATGGTGATTCATGGAAACATTTTGACCATCTGCATCCGTCTTTTGCTATAGAATCCTGAAACGTGCGATTGGGTCTTTCTACTTATATTTTTTATCCATTTGGTTCTTATGGTAGCCAATATTCATGTTTTCCTATCTTTATAACTCCGTACAATTTTCCTCCATGGATGTTGATGAAGGAGCCTTATATCTTTTTGAATCTATTAATCCCAGGACATCTGAAAAAGAATATTGATGTTTATTTGAAACCATTGATTGATGAGTTAAATTCATTGTGGAGTGATGGTGTTAATACATATGATGTTGCTGCAAAACAAAATTTCATATTAAAAGCTACATTGATGTGGATGATTAGTGACTTTCTGGAATATGGCATGTTATCTGGTTGGAGTACACATGGTCTGAAATCCTGTCCTTACTGTATGAAAGAAAACAATGCCTTTATGATGGTCAATGGAAAAAAACCTTGCTATTTTGATTGTCACCGTATATTTCTTCCAACCGATCATCCTTTTTGGAGGAACAAATCTCATTTCATAAAAGGTGCAATTGAAAGGGATGAACCTCCAAAGATGATCTCAGGTACATAGTTAAAATCAGTCGTATTTTCATTACCCACATCACATTTGGACCAACAGTAAACCAAAAAAAATCATGGCTTTGGGAAAATCATAGTTGGATAAAATGGAGAATTTTTTAGTATCTTCCGTATTGGTCTGATTTTTTGGTCTGCCACATGTTAGATCTTATGCATATTGAGAAGAACTATTTTGATAATTTATTTCATACAATTTTGGATACACCAGGTAAGACCAAAGATACTGTAAAGGAATGATTATATCTTGCCCAAATTTGCAGGCGACCAGAACATGAATTATTTAAAAATGTCAGATCATAGAGGTTAATGAAGCCAAAAGCAGCTTATATACTATCCAATGAGAGTCACTTATTATTTTGTCAGTGGATTGCAGATTTGAGACTTCCAGATGTCTAAGCTTTCAATTTGGGAAGATTTGTTAAGAATGGTTATATTAAGGGATTAAAAAGTCATGATTGTCATGTTATAATGGACATACTAATGCCTATTGGATTTAGAGGTTTGTTGAATTCTATGATTTGGGATTCGATAACAGACATATCATATTTTTTCGAGACATTTGTGCAGCGAAAACAGACTACGATGTGCTAAGAAAAATGGCAGAAGATGTTGCTGTAATTATATGTAAACTGGAAAAAATCTTTCCTCTGGCTTTCTTTGACTCAATTGAACATCTGATATTACATTTTCCACAGGAAGCTAAATTTTGAGGTCCTGTACAGTTTCGATGGATGTACCCATTCGAGATATGCATGTAGAAATTGAAGAAAAAAATACGTAACAAAGCATCAGTTGAAGGCTCAATTGCTGACGCTTATTGGCAAGAAGAAATTGCTTTTTTCTGCTCTCATTATTTTGAATCTAAATATCCCTCAAAGCATAATCGCATGGGGAAAAATGAGGGGAATGTTAGTGAAAAAATGGACAATCAATTAATAGTTCTTAATCAGCCAAATCTTGGTTTTAGTGGAGTTCACGAACGATGGCTTTCAGATAATGAACATCACATAGCTCATACATACGTTCTGCTCAACTGTGAAGAAATGACATCATTTTTCCTATGAGTGCTTCTATCACTTATTCTATAATTTATGTTACAGTATTTAAAATTAATTTATTTGTAGGTTATATGATAATCATATCAAGAAACAACTTCCACAAATTACAGAAGCTTCTCTTAAAGAACCCAGACAAAAAAAATTTCTCAATGGTTTTAAAAACTAGTAACATAAATTTTTGATGGTTTAATATCAATTCCGTTTGTTATTTATTATATTGATAATTGTTTTATAAATTTTCAGGTGTCTCAATATGCTAATAAAATTGATAAGAAACAATGTATATTAAGTAACCCACCATCCAAAATGGTTAAATCTTATAATGCATATGTGGTGAATGGTTTTCGATTTCATACACATGCATACGAGGAATCAAAAAAAACAATGAACAGTAGAGTTTTCTTGAGAGAATCAAATCCCAGAGAAACTGAAGTTGAATTTTATGTCATCTTGGATGAAATTATTGAGCTGTGTTATCTAAGATAGAATTACATAACAATGTTTAAATGTCGGTGGTTGGATACTAAGAGAGGTTTTCATGTTCATCTGACTCATGGAATCATCGATATTAAATATAAAAGTCTTATTGTAGTAAATGAACAATTTTTACTGGCTCAACAGGCACATCAAATTTATTATGCAGAGTTCTGTGCTACTTCAAGAGACTTGAGTGATTGGTGGAGCATAATAAAAATAAAATCTCGGGAAAATCAGTTTACTCAAACTGAATGTGGTTTTGCTGAAGTGTAAGGAATTGAAATTTTTCAAGAGACTGCTCAAAATCCATCTGATTCACAAAGAGACGTGAATATAGACGATGACACCCCACAATTAAGGATCGATGGTGATAAATATGTTAATGATGTTACAAATGAATTTGAAATGATAAAAGATAATGAAACTGAAACTCATAGGGATATTTATGATGTTGAGGAGGAAGATGAAGACATTGACATTGACAGCTATGGAGAAGAGGATGAAGATGAACATTGACACAATTAAATGCAGGTTATAATCATAACTAATATATATCCACATATAATAGTTATTTTCAACTATCTGCTAACAACAATCATTTTGTGTTTCAGATGTACTCTGATCTATTGCGTGAGTTGGAGGAGGCTGAGCTACCTTTGGATGATGAGGATGTGGGATCAACTAACCCTCAGCCTTCTGGTGGTTCCGGAGGTACGCGGAGGGGGCACGGTCTTGCACGACTAATGATTCCTGACCCTATCCCCGAGTGACATCCACATCTTTGTTTCAATCCACGCACACGGCAGTACGGTAACCTGTATATTTTAGTTATATTTCATTAATTTATTTATATAAATACTAATTGTTTGATTATTTATTCCTTTTTTACATTTTTCAACATGTAGCTATTGGACAGGGGAGTGCTATATTACACAATTATTTTTCTCAGTCATGGATCACATGGGAACAGATTCCTGTTGATGTGTGACGCGACATGTTCCAGCATTGACTGGTACGTAAATAAATAATATTTATTTTAAAATCTATTTTATTAAAAACTTGATATTATAAATTATTTTTAGGTTTTATGGAATTATATCGATGATAGCATGCACGATGTTATCCACACGACATGGTAGGTTTCTATGTGTGACCGTTTTCGCAAGTTTTTGCACAATTTGAGAAGGACAGCTATTAAGAAAGTAGGATTGACAGAATTTTATGAGTTGTGTAGAGCCCACTGAACAGAGTACATTTCATCTCACGTTTGGGATGGATTATGTTTACATTGGTTGGGTGGTGTATTTCAGAGGAGATCTTCAGTGGGACGATAGAACCGAGGGAGACGGGAGGTGACACATCGAGCTGGTAGTCGTACATTAAGTTCGCATAGAGAACATCTGGTAAGTATATTTTTTAAATATTTTATATAACCTTAAATATAAATAGTTTATTTTATATTTCTGTAGTCAGTCGAGCATCTCGATATTACGGAGTTTGACGTTTATCGGAGGATGTATAGTGATCCAGCTACTTGAGAGATTAGAGGTGATCGTCAGCCTCAGATTGTGGATAGTATTATTTTTTCAGTTTAAAAATTAACTACATATAATATTTTGACAATTTTATTTTTAAATTGGAATTGGAGGAGTCATATGAGGTTGTGAACTCTCAGACACAGGCGGAGGGTCAGGACGAGACGGCTGAGCAGACTAGTGCTCACCATTTCTATGAGGCGGGATGGATGCTGGCGACTCAGTATGGCTTTGAGAAGGGAAGAGTAGTTGGCATCGGCTCTCATTTGACTCCAGGTATTTATTATGGTACTACTACGATGTCGATATCCAGCTCAAGAGGAGCTTGTGGAGAGGTATCATCTTCTGGATCACAGTATCAGGAGCAGTTACGAGCTCAGGCTGAGTATATAGAGACTTTGCAGAAGCAGCAAGAAGAGATGTGACGGTGGCAGCAGCAGCAAGAACAACATTACAAGGACCAGATGCGTCGATGGCAGCAGCAGAATCACGAGCAGATAGAGTACATGCATCGTTTGACTCGTGGTTTAGGGATGGAGTTTCCTCCACCAGCTCCTTCAACTTCAGCACCTCCTCCAGAAGATGACTCCCCCCCAGTGGTTTTTTTATGTTACAAACATTTGAATTTAACATTATAATATGAATTATTTACATTTTCTATCTTTTATATTGGTACAAATATTACATAATTTAATTTTTAATATTTTATTATTATTTTTTGTGAATATTGTGAATTTTAATTTTTTTTATTTTTTTATTGTTTTAATAATAGTAATATTATTTTTTCATTAATCGTAATTTTATTAAATTTTATTTTTTTTAAATTAATTTATTATTTGCGACCGGACCTTTTGGGATGGGGTCCCATTGCAAATAGTCTAACTAAATATTTTTAAAAACATATTTTCAATGACCAAGTAGTACCGTCGCAAATAATTTGTTTTGACAGGCCTGTCACAGAAAGTGTTATATATATATATATATATTTTGCGACGGGATGAGATCCCATTGCAAATAGTTTATGCGACGAGCCCATCGCGAAAAGGTTTACGTATATATAATACATATAATTGGAAGCTTATTTGTGACGGAGATGTTTCCCGTCACAAATAACTTTTTTTGCGACGGCCCCGTTGCAAATACTTGTATCTGTGAAAGCGTTTTCTGCAATGGGATATTTGCAATGGGGCCCTGTCGCTAAATCCTATTTGCGATGGGATCCCATCGCTAAATCCTATTTGCTACGGGATCCCGTCGCAAATAGTTCTTCGCAATTACCAAGAATCCCAGTAGTGTTAATATACAAAGAGGATCCTAGTTTCTATTGGTAGTAAAATCAATAACTAATTAAACCAAAATGGTTGAACTTATATGATTCATAAAACATTACAACCTATAAGGAATTGCAATCCCAAAAAACCCAATATGAACATCCCCTATCCAATTAAAAATACATAATTATTCTATTAGAATAGACCATTTACCTCAACCCCTTTTCTAGCCTGATCTGAAACCATTACATGAAAAATAGAGAGAATGAATTATAAGGTTTCATACTTGAGAGTATAACTACAAATAATTGAAATGGTTATGGGTCTCATTCCAACTAAGGCTTTCCCTTCCCCAATATTTATATAATAAACTTATTATACACAAAACTCTCATGAAAAAAATCCAAGTTGTGACTATTTCATAGAGTGTCAAAACTAATGAAAAATCAGAACCAATGATTCCCAAACCATCAAAGAATTCATAATTAGTGGAAAATTTTGAACAAAACCACATTATAATATGAGAAATCGGAGTGGGATAATGAGGTGAATTGGTTAGGGAATGTTGAGATTCAACCCAAGGAACATGATGGGACTATTAATGAGTGTCTAAATTGAGAAGAAATTAATTTTCTATATTCAAAAGAGGTTAGTTTGACATTATACATTGAGGTTACTAAATATATATCTATTAATGATTTTTTAGAAACAACAAACACTAAACCATTGAGATAAATAAAAAACTTCAAATCAATATCCATTCCTGAAATTGATATGTCTAATTCGGTGGTTGAATATTATGTTCAAAATGAACCAATTCTATTGAGAACTTTTAAAAATGAAACCAAGTTCAATTAAAGGTCTCAACCTATGTCTAAAAGTGTTATCCTACCTTAAATTGAACATATGTACTTCTATCCTATCTCATATTATAAATCATTGGGTATAGCCAAAAACTTGATTTTTTCATTGTTTCTTCTCTTGATACAAATAAAAGAGGAATGATCCTTGACAAATTATTCAAGACAACAGGAGAAATTGAATTCACCATTTCTGATATTCCTTGTATTTTCCAACTTATTATAGAACATAGGTTTGTGCATGAAAAAAAATATAAATAAATAATCAATATCAATCTAGTAGAAGTTGTGAAAATTTTGGTCCTTAAAACCTTAGAAGTATGTATTCGGTATGTTGGGGGTCCAAGTCGAGCTAACGAATTTAAATTAAGTGCTTTATGGGTGGAAAACTATCATTAACATAGATTTTATTTTATTTTATTTTTTATTTTTTGTTCATTTGTGTGTTTAAAAAACCATCCAAAAAAAATTTTCAACTCTTTCCCTTCATTTTTTTTTTCTTCTTTTATTTTATTTATTTTCAATTTAGTGTTCTTATGTAATAAATATTTCATTATATATTCTCATATATATATATATATATTTAAACATGGGTAAATAAAATAAAAAGGTAAAACAATAAAAATAAAATGTGTGTGTGTGCAAAAGGCCACACCGTAGGTCATGGGGGAAACCAAGTCGCGATCAGAAAAGCTGCTTGACTCAAACTCATGACTGAAGAGTGATATGGGAGTTCACCTTCCACTAACCTATGGCTTATAGTGCTTCTATATTCTATTTTATTTATATACATACTTATATTTGAAAATTTAGATATATATATATATATAATTATATAATTTTTTATTTTTAATTATTCCCTATATCGATCTTTGGTGTGCTAAAATAATTACGTACATTTTTTATTTTCCTTTTATATTTTTTTGGTTTTATTTTAGGGGACCTCAAGGGGTTTCCATTATGTTATAATGGTGTTGGTTGTAATATTTAGGTGATTCTGATCTTGAGGTATTTTTATTAAAATCAAATTTCTTCCAAGATTTCAAATAGAACCTTCATTAATGTCGTGTATCTGATAACATGGATACTAAAGGTGTAATAATGATCATCATGACCTTCATTATTATACCACCAGGTTAAATTGTTCCATAACTCATTTTAAGATTTTAATTTTTGAACTCCTCTCCTATACCTCTACCCCATACTATATTTTGTTCTTTAAATAATGGGGAAAATTTAATTCTAACGAGGGATGAAATAAAAAAGTTGTTTTTGTGTGCATAAAAAAACAAAAAAAAAGATTTAAAATAAAAAATTGTTAATAAATGTAGAAAATTATTTAAAACTTAACATGTAAATACACATTTTAAACTTTGAAAATAAATATCAAATAATTTTTCATCCCATGATTCTGATTTTAATCCATTTTTAAGTTCATGAGAATATATTTTGGAATGTTTGGTTGTCTAATTTAATTTTTCACTATTAATATTTTCATCCATTTAATAAAAAATTTATAACACATGACCTTCAGATTGTGGGGTATTAATTTGAGTTCTTAGTGTCCCTTAATAAATGGAATTTTTTTGGTGATCATTTTAAGTTTAGCATGATTATTAAAAGTAATATATAATATATATAATTGTGTATAAAGTAATGGGCTGGCCAAATGTGTGTCTTTCAGCACTTGGGGATCATGACTCCATAGTTTTCTTGCCAAGAATTGGGAATTTTATCTCTATTTGTAGTAATTTAGATTTATTTATTAATTTAACTCAAGATGATTTCTTAGTTTTTGAGCTTCACTTGGTGACCTATGGTCTTTGAGCCTGGGACTCATCAGTAAAGTCTCACTATAGGGGTTGAATTGACTGAGTTAAATTTAAATTACCATGGAAAAAGAGAAAAAATCAAAAAAACAAAAACAAAATACTCATATTAATATTAAAATTTTATTCCACATAGAAATTCCATATTTTCCCCCTTGAATGCAGATGAACCTCTATGTCTATTATGAAGCACAACACATCATCTTGCTTAATTGAAATTGGAATAAATGAGGAAATAGATTGGAACAAAGGAATAGGCTTGGGATTGGGATATTATTATAAATAGATCTTATGTTAAATTATTTTTATGGGTTTCATAATTGTTTGGTATGAGGTTTTTGGTGAGAATTGTATATTAAAATGTGTTTGGAAAAGGGAATTAAATTTTACAATTTCGAGATACATTTTTCTTGGGACTAGAAAAACTCAATTTGGGGGGTGTGATTACCCACTGAAATTGGATAATATTCTATGTTAATATATAATTTTCATGTGATTCATTATTCATAAACACTATTTTTAATTCATTTTACAAATTGAACGTTTTTTCACATTATGATTGTAATTCCTTCTTAAAATTCACTATTACATGAAACATTTTTTAACACCTCCTAAAACACCCAATGGTATTAATTTTATTTTAGTTATTTATTTTTAGTTATATAATGATATAAGAAATAATTCATCATTTTGGAGCTCTTGGATATTCACATTGGATAACCACAAAAGGGGGCCCTGAACCAAAAATATTACGGGAAAATTTAATTGGATGGTAGTCTAATAAAATGTTTATAGATTCCAAGTTACAAGACCAATGATTCTAAAATTTTAATCGGATATATTTGAAATTATAAAGAAAATTTAACCAAATATTTATTAGAGATTATTTTGCGTTTTTAAGGAATTTACAAGTAGACCAAGTTGAAGATAAAATTATGAGCCAGATTTTGTGGCCCATAACAACAGCCCACATTTTCGATCAAATCTCAAAATAAAAATTTTTTCTAAAAATTTATAAGATGTTAGGAGACACCTAGGGATTAAATTTATTCTTATATAACCTAATATAATTAGGAAATATATAATCTCATTTATGCATCTCTTTTTGGTCGAAGCAAGTTGGATCGGATTTTTGTCAAGGGTGGAAAAGTCCACTCTCCCTTAAATTTCAACCCACCTAGGACTACCATCATTAATTGGGGTGACTATCACTATTTTATTCTCATCCCAAGGCTCCCAAAATTCTTATTTAAGGAAATTTTATTAGAGTATTTTATTATCTTTTTATATGTTTTCATTTTAATGTCATGTTGCCAATTTGATGTTATAATCACATTTCTTCAATTTTAAGTTTGTAAATTCATCTTGTTATATTAATTAAAATTTATTTTCTTTTTATCATTTTATACTATTTTTTATAAAAAAACTGATAAAATTTAATTAATGTGTATATTTATTCACACAGAAAAGAGATAAATCCTTCAAATAATCATGGAGTGTTTATTATTTCATTGTTTTTACTTCTTCAATTCTTCCCTCATGAGGCTACCTCCCGCTTCCATTGAGATCTTAGCATCAATGGAGGGAGAACCTTATTATAGATAGATACAAGGGAGTATAAAGGTGCTGTATTGAATTTTATTTCCCACTCTATTAATTTCTAATCAATTCTTTTAATTGAGAATTAAATTTTACGATCTTAAAACTTCTTCGTCCTTGTTTAATTTTAAAGCCATAGACTTCTGGTGCTAATATGAATATTTACCTTGGAGTGATCATAAATATGATCTTCCAAATGTATAAGTAATAATTATTAGGGTGTTTAGGTATTAAATCAATAAGTTATTATTTTATTTTTACTTGATTGAATGAACCAATCTCAAATTTAGGAAATTGAAATAGTCTAAAAAAGAATTCATCTAATCCACCCCAAGCGATAAACTAGGGTAAAATGATTTTCTCATAATATGAATTAATATAGATCTATTATTTATAATTTAAACCCATATATAATCAACCCAAATTTTTCCACTTCATAACCAAAAATAATCCATATAATTTACATGTCTGTAGGTTTCTTATTACGTCTCTAAGGATTCGACAACCCATGCTACACTACAAGAAACTGATTAAACCTAAAAACATGGTTAAATTAGGGAGAGACCATGATTTTAATTCTATATAAATGTAAAATAAGTATTACTTTATTAGATTTAACATATTTTATTATTATATAATTATTGTTATACTAGATTTTGTTATAATTTTATTTTTTGGATTAAAACACATTTCTCTAAAAAATAATTTTTCATTATGTTTTATATTTTAATCATTAATTAATTTATGCCACTTGTATAAATTTAATCCTGAAAAATGGAATCTGACTAATTAGGGGGTTTAAATTTGGTAAATAGAACCCTTTTATTTTTTTCATTATAAATAGTAAAAATGGTAAAATTTATCACCTTTGTAAGGATCAAATGGGTAAAGAAAACTAATGAAATTATATGTGTGTTTATTCAATAATCATATAATTCTAAAAAATATGGAAATTTAAATCCATTTTTATTTGATAATGATACAAATATTATTTAAGAAAAATATAAAAACAAAATGTCACTCTCTATGTTTTAATGGACTTTAATATTTTATCACAATGATTAAAACTAGTTATAAAGGGTAAAAAATTTCTAAATTGAGTATGAACATATTATATTTATGATATTAATTTTTTTTATTTTTATAAATGATATAATTTTTTAGATTTCTTACATATCACTGATGAAATTATTGTACAAAAGGTAAAAAATCAAAGTAAATATATTTAAAATTATTAACTTCCATTTTATTTGGATAATTTTGGATATTGAATGATTTTAATGGATATAAATGGAATCTAATTAAAGTTTTAAGAATTTATATTATAATTATGTTATTTTGTTGAAGTGTTTTATGTCAAATTTTGGTGAATTGAATAAAAAAATACGATTTTTGGGTGAGATACAATATATTTTATGATATTACCATAAAAATAAATATGATATATAAATTAATGAAACTTTCAGAATGAAATATGTATGATAATATACTAAAAATATAAAAAACAATTTAAGTCATATAAATTAGAATTTATTTCTTAATAAATATCAAATTAATTTTCAATGCCGAAGTAATTCTTGCGTAGAACTAAAAATATAAAATTTTTGTGTCCTAATGATAATAATTGAGAAGAAGACAATTTTTTTCATGACTTTATTAGTCAATGTTATGTATAAATGACATTTTTCATTGATATTTTTTAAATTTTTAGGTATATGACTAGAATCTTATCCAAATTCTTATGCAATGCTTGCACAAGGTGAAAAAAGTCAAAATATCATATTAAATATTTTTTCATGATATTAATGAGAATATATATTCATTATGAATTAATACATATCTTAATAATTTATCATTAATTTTAAAATTTATTATAAATTACAAAAACACTTATGTGGAAATGGCACGACATATATAAAAATAGTAAAGAAATTAAATAAATAATTTTAAAAACATTAAAAATGATAATATTTATATGATTTTCAGTATTTCATGAATTTTGTAGATATTTAAGAAGTATAATTGATTATATAAGAGATTATATTTCAAATTGGTAGTTTTCATTATGTTTTTAAAGTCAAGTATTGTGACTAGTTATGAAAAATACATTAAATAGTATTTAAGGTCTAAAAATTAAATTTAAATAATTATAAATTTTTAAAAAAATTACCATGACTCGTATAGATTTTAACTTTTTGATTATATCATTAATTTGACTTATGTGTACCACTTTTACCTTTTATAATTACCTTTATTCCTCTTAAATATTTAACAATTGATAAAATTCTTTTTTTCCTATAAAAAGGGACTTACTTCAACATTTCTCACACAGCTCAAATTTAGTTTCTATCTAAAACCTCTAACCAAATAACTCTATTAACATCCTTAAGAATTTCACCCATTTTCTAGGATTATCATAAACCACTCCTACAAATACTTTATGATAAATTTATAGGAGGCGACACAAAGGAAAAAAGTAAGGGTTTCTTAACTAAATATTCTTTCTTTCGGTTATATCCCTTATTTATGGACTATATTATGACAAGATTATGTGTGAAATGATTTTATATATTAATTTTTTATTTCAAATTATTTTTATTGGATTTAAATTTATTACATATAATCACTCTATTTATTAATTCTCAATTTAGTAATATTATCTTTGTAAGGGTTATTTGTGTTGAATTTTAAATATTTGGGGCATGCGTTTATATTATTCTCCTATTTTTTTTTTTGATTTGTATATAATTCCCCTTTGAAATTTTATATCATGAATATCCTTATGTTCATGATATTTTATGTGTCATTTTAATTTATTCTTTCATGGGACATGAGATTCAAAATATACAAATTGATAAGGGATTTTTATTTCAATCTCATTTTAATTGGGATTGTTTGTGATTGAATTAACATTGATAAAATTTTATCTCTTTATTTTATAAACCCATTTAATTTTTATTCACCACTTTATAATTTTGGAATTCTTATTTTTAAGTACCATTTTTCTCTCTTTATTTCTCGAAATGGTTTAGAAAATGATTTTAAGAAAAACCAACCGTATTTTTCCTCTTTCGGTCAAAAAACCATTTTCTTCCATATAAATGTTTTCTAAAAATATCATTAATGTTTTTAAATATTATTAAATTATTTTTTAATTTAATTTTTATCATGTTTAAAATTTTATAAAATTGTTTAAAATAATATTCTTGTCATTTTTTAAACAAGGATCTTTTACCAAAAATATGAACGTGATATTTATTTTATCTATTATTGAATGAATAGAATTTACCTCTATAACAACCAAATATTATTTGAATATTACTTTATAATTATCCATGTATCTTTTCAAAGTAAATTATTTTCATAATATTCGAGAAATTTTTTGTTTTTAAAAGTAATTTTTAAGATGAAAAGTGTATTTTCCTCAAGAAATTTTTAAATGATATTTTATGGTATTTGTATTTATCAATAATAGAAATAGTTGATTTTAATTATTTTTTATTGTGGATATTTTGTAATTATACCATACTTGTTATTTATCTAGATATTTTATGATAAATTTGATTGGGGAAAGTATTGACATTTTGTACAGTAGTTCTTCAAATGTGGAAAATTATTAATTGTTAAGGCATATTGATTAAATTGCAATTTATATTCATATGATTAATGAATTGGAAATATTAAGTGATGGGTAGGGATCAGAATTACATAGCCCATTTATTAATCAAGAGGTATCATAAGAAAAACTAGTATAAGTATTTAGCGTATTCCTTACTCATTTATGTGTGATGACTTGGAATGAGGCTGTAAAAGTATGTTTAATATGTCTTAGCACATGACCTCAATGGTAAGTTTATCATGTTAAAAATTATTCATTTCATAATTATGAAATTAATTATTTATATCCATTTTTTTATTTTATTAGTTATGATATCCATGGATAAGTTTCAATCTCATATGATTATTTATATTTCATTATCTGGGCATCATTCATTATTTCAATATTATTATTCATACTCAAGTTATTGATTAAGTGGAATGTTTTTTAGTTATTTAACTTTCTATATTAATTATTACTTATTTACTCATGATAGATTTGATTATATATATTCACTTATTGATTGTTTGAACACACCCTTTTTATGTTTTACTTTTCCCCATATTATGAAAAAAGGTATTAAGTATGTTATTCCTAAGAGGGTTACTATATGTGAAGAAATTTGTGGGAGATGATGTAGATTTTTATAAACCAATTGTTTATGCATCCAAGTTGTTATATAATAGTTTCCACTAAATATATAAAACTCTAAACATAAAATGTAATTCGGTATGTAAGTGATCTAATATTTTCTTTTGATGTTATAAGATGTGTATGGTTGAAATTGGGTCTCATTTATCAGTATCAATCTATAAATATAAAGATTTTTTTAATAATAGATAAAAGAGTGAGGGTTTGAGGCACCTATAGTCAGTATCAAAGAAAAGGTTTAGATAATTTTTGATATTAGGATGATTCCATGTGAGGTTAACTTAAGAGTTATTGAAACCATCATTGGTAAATAATTCTATGGTTGATTAAATTTTAAAGTAATATATTCCCCTTTTAATGTTTTATGTGATGGAATTTGAATATGATTAAAAGTATTTTTGGAGGCATTTATGTTCATGAATAACTTGGTTTTATTATGTGTTTTAGTGAAAGGTTATTTGAGGAATAATGCTTTATGGACATATGTTTATAGGTATTGATATCATTTAGGGTTAATATGAATGTTAATATTAAGGTAATTATGGTTAATTAGGATAAACGGGTTATTACAGGTTGGAACATATGTTTTATCTTATAGATCACCATGTGATTTAAAATGGATTTACTAACTATGTGATTAATGTTATTTTTGAAGAATTTCACTATTTTGGGGACATTATAAGATTAAGTAAAATAAAAACACATTTCGATAATATAATTTTTATTTTTGGAATATAAGTTGATTTAAATTTTGGAAGAATATATGATTTTATTTTGACTTTATTTTTGGAAATTATTGGTATATTTTAGAGAATATATTACAATGGCATCTTTATTTTTGGTATGATACATTAATATTGATTGATATTATTTGGAGATAAATTTTAAGTTTATATTGGAACAAAATATGGACAAATAATTCTAATTTATTTGATTCAATCTTAGTTCAAAATATTTTGAATAATTTTAAGTATATTTATTTATTAAAGGGATTAAGTCGAACATTTTATATTATATTTGAGGCTTTGGAGATTAATATTATATTTTCTCATATGAAGGTTTATTTAAATTCTCTTACCTTATTCTAGCCAATTTATTTTTGATTATTTCTAAATAAAATAGTAATAACTTATTATCTTTTTTTGGATCTTTTGGTACATTATAAGTTTATTTTAGTGATCAAGCATGAAAAAATCATCTTGAATACTCATTATTTGAAGAAAAAGTTGATATTGTGGTTGAAATTAATTAATGAAAGAAACTATACTAGTCAAGTAATTATATTACCTTATGTTTTAAGTCTACATTTTAAACAAATTCATCAGTTATAGGAAAAGGACATTGAATCAAAAATATTTTCTTATTATATTCATTCTCTTTAAATCAATGGACTTTTTCACACCATATATATTTATAGTTTATGGTCATTAAATTTCTTCTGATCATTCACTTGATTATTATTAATGTTATCTGTCACTCTCTATAATTATTTGGAAATTTACTCACTTATAAATAATTTTATCCAATTTGAAACATAGTTATGTGTTATTCCATAAGACCTTTTTATTTTAGTTTTATCTCTTTTAAGATAAAGTTTTATTAATAATTTTTATAATGTGTGCATTCAAAAAAGATATTTTCAAAATGTCAAAAACTATGAATAGAGAGAAAAAGTTCAAATCTCAAAGGATAAATTTATTATAGGGTAGATAATTTAACACCCCAAGATTTTAAAAATAACACTTTGTTCGATATCATTTACAACATACAAAACCAAGCTTAAATAAACCTTGAAATATTGTTATTAAAATATTACAGTTATAAAATAGTATTTGAATTAAGGGGTATTAATAGTAATAACCATATTATGAAAAATATTTCTAGGGTTATTATATAATATAAATTTATTTATTAATTCATAATAAATAAGTGCCCAATTTTCTATAAAGTCATTTTATCCTTCGAGAATACATTTTATTACAAAATTATTTTTACTAAAAAAATCATGTATAATTTAATTAATTTATTCTACTTTTATAAATGGTTTTTTTTTAAAATTATGTCATTTTTTAAATAATAATATCAAAATTATATTATGTTCAAATTTTTGTATTTTTCTAAAAAATGATTTAGTGAAAAATACCAATTTTTGTAAGACTATCATTTTCTTCATTATAAAGTATCATTATGATTTTAATTGGATAAAAAAATAACATAAATATTATTTAATTAGATATAATTTATTTAATTAAATTTTAATCATTATTATAACTAATTTTTGTATAGGTCTATTTTGGTATTAAAATGTATTTTTCTAAAAAATGGTTTTTCTTTGGGTTTTGTATTTTAAACTTAAATTAATCTATGCTAATTTTATAAATTAAATATTGAAAAATGGACTCCATATTTATAATAATGTGGTCAAATTTTGGTAAATAGTCCCATTTTATTTTTCATCATTATAAATAGTAACCATGGTATAATTTATCACCCTGGTAAGGGTAAAATGTGTAAAACCAGGTTAAAACTATGGGGAAAGACATTAAAATTAACCAAAGACTTTACTTAATCATATTGTATGAGTTTATTTCATAAAAAATAATCTTATTATATAAAATATGGTAACTTTATTCCATTTTGATTTGATAATGATATAAATATTATTTAAGTAAAATATTAAAACAAAATATCACTCTCTTTGTTTTAATAAACATTAATATTTTATCAATAGTATAAAAATAAGTTATAAATGATAAAAATATGTTAAATTGGGTACTAGCATATTATATTTTATATAGTAATTTATTTTTAATTTTTATGAATTATATAATTACTTAGAACGCTTAATTATTGATGCAATGCTTTTACAACTGGTAAAAAATGAAAGTAAATAGATTTAAAAGTATTGAATTAATTGTGTTTTGGATAAATTTGGGTCTTGAATGATTTTTATGGATATAAATGGAATTTGTATAATTTTTTAAAATTTTGTAATAGATTTACATTATTTTCTTGATGTTTTTAGTGTCACGTTTTGGTGAATAGTATAAAAAATATAGTTTTTTAAGAGATACAGTATATTTTATGATATTATCATAAACATGAATATGATATATAAATTTATGAAACTTTTGAAATGAATAATGTTTTATAATATAATAAAAATATCACAAAAATTCCAAACATATAAATTATAATTTAGTTCTTGATAAATATGGAAATATTTTTTAGTGATGATGTAGTGATTGTGCAATATTGGAAAAGTAAAATTTGGTGCCCTAATGACAATAATTGAGGAGGTAAAGGTATTTTAATGACTTTTTTAGTCATTATTATTTATAAATTATAATTTATATTGATTATTTATAATTTTTTAGTTATATAATAAGAATTTTATCTATATGATTGTGCAATGCTTGCACAAGGTGAAAAAAGTAAAAATAACATATTAAATATGTTTTCTAGATATTAATGATAATATGATTACTTATGAATGATTAAAAATGATAAAAATTATATATAGTAAAAAAATATGTTATTAATTAGTTTTTAGTTTTTAAAATTATTATAATTTTTTAAAACACTTATGTCGTAATGGCATGATGTATATGAAAACCTAAAACAATTAAATAAATAATTTTTAAAATATTAAAAATTATATTAGTTAGATGAGTTTTATTGTCCAAATAATTTTATAGATATTTAGTAATAATAATTGATGATCTAATATAATATATTAAAAATTGGTAGTTTTCATGATCTTTTTAAAGTCAAGTATTCTGAATAGTGATAAAAAAGACCTTAAATAATATTTAATGTTTAAAATGTATATTTAAATAATTATAAAATTATAATAAACCTATAATAAATCATCTAGAAATAAAAAATGTTGAGAATATCATTCTAGGTCCTTCTATTCTCCACTTTTATTTTTTAAAATTTCCTTTATGAACCATAAATATTGAAAAATTGTGAAAACGTCATTGATTTTTTTCCTATAAAAAGGGACTCAATTCAACATTTTTCACACAACTCAAATTTAATTTTTCTATCAAAAATATTCCCAAATACCTCTCTAAACATCACTTAAAATTTATCCCATTCACTATTTTGATCATAAACCTCTCCTACGGAATATTTAAGATCAACTTAATGAAGGTGGCATAAAGGGAAAAAGTAAGGGTTTCTTAACTAAAAATTATATCATTGGGTTATACCTCTTTATAATAGATTATATTATGCCATGATTATGTTTTAAATGAATTTGGTTCGATTTATGATGTATTTAAACTTTTTTTATTGGATTTACATTTTTTACACACAATCTCTTCCTTGATTAATTCTCAATTCAGTGACATAATCTTTATAAGGGTTATTTGTCTAAAATTTTAAATATTTGGGACATACCTTTTTGTTATGAACCAACCTTATTTCATTAGGTGTATATACTTCCCATTTTATATTTAATATCATTAATCTTCTTATGTTCATGTTATTTTATGTTTCAATTGAAGTTATTCTTTTATTGGGCTTACGATTCAAAAGTTTTCAAAGTGGTAATGGATTTATGTTTCAATATCATTTTAATCTTGATTGTTTATGATTGAATTTTTTTTGAAAAAAAATTATTATCTTTATTTGATAAAACCATATAATTTTTATTCTTATATGGATGTTTCTTGAATTTTTAAGTTTAATTACCATTTTTCTCTCCTTGGTAATAAAAATGGATTGAAAAATATTTTTAAGAAATTATGACCTTATTTTTCCTATTTTATTTATAAAACCATTTTCTTCTATATCCATATTTTCTAAAAAAATCAACAAATGTCTTGAATTATTTATAAGTCACTTTTTTAAATCTTTTTTACCATTTTTACATTATATAGAATATTTTAAAACTAATATTCTTGTCATTTTTGAACAAGGTACTTATACAGAAGGTATGAATAGAATATTTGTTTTATCATTTACAACATGAATGTAATTTAAATTATTCATGACTACTAAAATATTTAAATATTTCTTTAAAATTTTTTATGGTTCTTTTCAAAGAATTTATTTTTCTAATATTTGAAAAAAGGAAGTTTTTAAAATTTATTTTCAATGTGAAAAGGTTATTTTCCCCAAGAATGATTTTAATTATATTTTTATGGTATTTATTTTTATCAATGAAAAACCCATTTATTTTACTTATAGTATACTAGGGATATTTTGCAATGATAATATCCTTATTCATTTTCTAGAGGTTTTAATATCAATTTGACTAAGGAAATTATTTTCATTTCATATACTAGTTTTTCAAATACAAACAATTATTAGTTGTCAAGGCATGTTGATTATATTGTTCTATTTATTTATATGATGAATTCATTAGACTTATTAAGTTATGTGTGGATCCCAAAATTATATATATCATCAATTAATTGGTTGGACTCATGAGAAAAACTAGTTTGGGAATTTAGCATAAACCTTACCCATTATGTGTGATGTCTTGGCATGAGGCCTTGATATTATCTTTAACATGTCTTGGAATAAGGTCTTGATTGTATTTTTATCATGTCCGGAATTATGCATTTAATCATTATGAAATTATTTATTGATTTCCATGTGATTATTTGATTAGTTATGATATTCAATGATATGTTTAAATATCATGTGATTATTTATATGGAATTATTTTACCATCATTTATTCCTATCATATTATTATTCATGATCTAGTTAATAATTAAATGGTGTGTGTTTTTAGTTATTTACTTTACCATATTTATTATTACTTATTCAATCATGATAGATTCCACTATACATATCCCATTATTGATTATTTGAGAGCAAACTTTTTATGTTTTCATTTTAATTAGATTCTGAATAAAGGACTTAAATATATTATACCTAAGAAAGTTACTAGATATGAAGAACTTAGTGTGAGATGGTGTATATTTTAATAAACTAGTCATTTATGTATCTAAGTTTTTTTATAAGATTTTTCTCTAAATAAATAAAACTCTAAACCTAAAAATTAATTATGTATGTATGTTATTAAATATTTTCTTTTTATTTTGTAAGTTTTTGATGGTTGAAAGTGGGTCACATTTATTGGTATCAAGATAGAAATTTAAAGATTATATTTTTAGCACCAGATTTAGGAGTGTAGGTATGTGGCTATTATAGAAACTCTATTAACTCATTACTAATCATATAAACACAACTCCATAATAATGAGTAGCATACCCTGGGGTTTCACAAAGCATCCATTATCCTCAATCCCTCAAGATGATTCCAATAGTAGTACCTAAGAATTCATCAATGTTAGGTCGATAACTGACTCCTCTACGGGGGGATGTAGTAAATATTAGACATCTAGGTGTGACTGATTCCTAGGAGAGCTAAAAAATAAAACTGACTACCCTCCTTGGATACGATGGTCAATGTCCAAGAAATTCAATAACTTGTGGCTCCTGGATGAACCAACAAGGGTTGGTCAACCTGATTCTAGGGGTATCCTAGGGAACTATTGAAAGGATACAACCATATCCCTTAGGTTGTTCAACCTCCATGCAAAAGGATATATTACCACATATAACCTCATATTTCCATTTTAATACTAGTAATTGTAGGAATTCATAGTGTTCTACTAGTATTGTAATTCAAATCATGTCACCCAGGCATTAATAATGATATCACAAAATCAGAGGAACACATACAATCCTAAAAATTCCTATACATATGAAATCAATTAGATTAAATGTTGTATCATAGGTACCAACTCTAGTAATACACTTCTATATCATACATATATCTATATTCTAGTAGATCTAGGAATTTTCCCCCAATATACCATGAGACTGAATCTTGAACATATCAGGCATCCTAGGGCCTCATCCTTATCATAAGGTTATTTTAGGTATCCTAAAAAATCATGCTAGTTCCTAGACCATCATCTGACTCCTAAGAATTATGTGAAATCCCATATCATAGAAAAAATAAAATAAAACATAGAAGGGGATATACAAACACCCAATATGATCCTCATATCACATTGACCTTGGATCTTACATCGTTGATACAGATTCTAAGGTGTTACCCACTAACATCACTACTTGTTCCCAAGTCCACCCTATCTCTAGGGTCACACATCATATGGGAACCTAATAGGGTCCCATATATTCAATTTATTCCTCCTTTTCATCCCATGAAAGTCACACTAGGGAGATAGTACTGAGCACATTCCCTTTCCAGAGCATCATAATTCTGGCTGAATGCTTGACCCATTCACTAGTCTCTATAGTGTCTAAACACACAAGTGATCACAACCTAGTGGGGTAAAAGCACTTAAAACATACTCATATGAAATATATTTATGTATCTAGGTATCTCTCATACCCAACCCCTCATCCATGCATCTCAAGTCATCTCCCCTCTTTAATTAGTGGTCACTAATTTACCATCACTTTTCCACTAAACCCAATCCATTATAATGTTTATTCCTAACCGTTAGTGTACAAGGTTTCCATCTAGTATAGGTGGATCCATCATGGCCCTTAACACCTTGTGAAATTAAAACATACGATCTAGTTTTTATTATACAACTTTAATAATTTAAATAGACCTACCACCTAATATTATGGGGCCAAGCATATCACCTACATATAAGCAATGAAAATTTACAAAGGGTAGATGCATATTGAACACTCTCCTAAAACTAAAGAAAATCCCTTTTCAATGAACCTATAAACTATCACTTAGGCTCTCCAAGCCCATTTAGACATCATCCAACACACTTGAGGCCCTATCACACATCAAGGCACACAAAACAGTTAATTGAAACATTATATAGTTAATTAATCTATTTAATTTAAATAAATGTAAATGCCTAAAAATAAATATTTGAACTCTTAACACTAAAACAACGAGAGATGGGGTTCCATCTACTCATGACACACACTAAGATCTAGGCTTCATAAAATCCAAACTTAATATCACAAATTCAACAGCCCGATAATTCAATTTAGGTCTAAAATACTTAAAAAATTCTAAATAGAGGCATACCACAATGGAATGATGGGTGATGGAAATTATAAATTATCTCGGGTTCTTATTTATCTAGGATACATGAAAAATTTGAATAAATCATGGGATTTCACCACTCTATAGTGAAATCACTATTTTTAACCTAAAACAAACATCCCTCAAATCAGTAATAATGAGATTGAGATGAATGGGAGGAGAAACCTACTAACTGACACCATATGACCACACTTAATAATGAAAATAATAGATAATAATAGATAGGGGTATGTTTCATTTGAATCTCTCCGATGAATTGTTGTCTACCCGAAGGAAGAATGGGGTCTATCGCTCTTTAAAATGTTAAAAAATTGGTTGGAAGGCTTCACAAAATCATTAAATTCATAAGGTCATGAAGTTTCAAGATTTTTCCTTAGATCCACTTTTTGATATCATGGATCTTATTGGTATACCCGATAAACCAAATTCACATCATGAATCACTATTAATTATTTGAATTTCTTGTTGTAGTTGTTTTTATCTTCTCAAGATTGTAGTTCCTCATTTAGTGCTCACTAAAACCATTAAAAATTTCACCAAAACATAAACCACATATAAAAAAATCATTTTAGGATTTGGAATCCCTTAAAACTTCATCTTGATTCTTGTTTCCCAAAAAAAGTCATCCAACAAAGTGAAAATTCAAATTACCATTGAAATTATTAACTCATCTAGACATGGGGTTTTCAAATCTCCCCACCATATAACTTATAATCCTTAATAATTCTCATAAACGGTTTAATTAATGTAATTTCTTACTTATTTCAACAGTACATTCTCATATCATTACATTCTAATTCATAACATCAAATGGGATTTGATTATGTAACCTCAACATGAGGTGCACCATTCATCAATAACAACTCTATCTCTAACAACCACTACTGAAAAATAAATATGGTGCTCCAAGATTCCTATATATATCAATAAACCATAGATTCATCTAGTTTACTAGAATTAATTTAGCACTAAACTCCATATAGATCAACTCATAATGGTTTATTCTAGTTCAGGATTCTCCCCATCATCAAAATCACCTTATATAACATGTTCCCCAGCAATCCAACAACCCTCTCGGTGTGGCTTCAATATCACCAAACCCAAAAACAAATGAAAAAAAAACTTATTAAATTCATTAATACCTCTCATATTGGATTTCAAACTAAAATTGAGAAGTATCCATTTCCTATTCACATGGACGACATACATGGACCCTTCCTCAAAAGGTCTCGATAAAACCTAAAAAACTAACCAATCATACCAAATCAAATTTTCTCTAACCATTTTATCAAATTCATTTAATTTATCATGAATTTGACCTCATAGTAAACCTCCATTAAATCTTTCACATAATTAAAACCCTAGACCATGTGATTAAACTTTGTTTCACCCATTGAAACATGTCATGAATCTATGGTTCACCCCCTGAACATTGTCACAAAATGGGTTCACCTCATGGACTACCTTCCAATCACATCAAAACACCTCTTCCATGTGTTAAGGAACTAACTACATATAGTTTCTAATATGAATCTAAAATATAGTATATACATTGGGACTAGATAAAATGGATTCACCTTATCAATTAAATAAAATGTCACCTCGACCATTTAATGAATGGTTTTACTATAGCCACGACCATTCAAGCATGCAGGTCATATTCCAACAACCTATGGTGGTCTCCTCACTATACTTATTTTCTTATAACTCTCAACAAGAGTCACCCTAATATGTTATAACATCACCCAAATTTTTCTTCTTATGATGAATTCTCATTTCACCTCATTTATACCCAACTAGAATTTCACCTCGATCAGTCTTACAACCACACCTGATCCGAAATGAAGGTCTCTAATACAATATTAGGATATCTAATATTTCATCAAAACCCTAGGCCTTTATTACCTCAAGTGTCTCTTCAACTCCACCAGACCTTGTCTTGTATCTGATCACTCACTAATCCATTATTAAAATGGGAAATTTGTGCCACTGAAACATACCATTTTTATTCTATCAAAAACAGAGGGTGTACTATCTTATATCACCAGATCAAATCACCCAAATCATGAACCTATGAGTCATACACAAGGAATAATTTTGAAATTTCATAACCATTGACAATGATCTATGGCATGCTTGTTTGTTAAGATATCCATATGATTAGCCTCCACCTGGATCCATTCCAGTCACAAGAGTCCATCCATGCTCTGGACACACTACTAAAAAGCATCTAAAATGCGTTGGGCCTGATGTTACCCTGGTCCTTCACTTGAAACTAAACCTTGATACCTAAGCCACCAACACTCAAGGTGCTCATCACCACAAAACCACAAGGCATTAATATATGTATATCATATACCTAGTAGCACCTTACATACATGGACCTCATCCCTAAATCACAGACCTATGCTTCCATGTATAAGGAAACCACCATCCTAGGATAACCACTCTCATGGGTTTACCTCACATGATGTACCTCAATAATAGAAAGGAAAAAACATATCTATCCTCAATCATAATGCTCAACTCATCTATGTTCATTTCCCTATCTCAAAGTACTAAGATATGTCACCTAACCCATAAACCAAGTCTCATGAAGGTTCATAAGGACATAAAGACATCAATATACATGATTTTTTAAGGTACCATAAACATAAGGTTCTATTAGATTGAATTCCATTCAAATATATATGGAACAATTTCATATAGGTTGTTTTGAAACTTTAAATAACCAAACCTACAAGCTGCATTCAACCAGTATTTGTCTTTGGAGATCTGTATCTAGTAAACCATTGTCACACTATTTAGTTTATAAGCTACATGAGATAACTCTATATAGTTATTCACAAGTCATTTTAAATAACTAAACTCAAAAAACAACCACCCATAAGGGGTTTACATCTAAGGAATAATTTTGAAACTTATCACCTATAAGGGCACTGATCCCCACTGGGTAATCGCATACCGAAATAACCCCTTGAGAATCTATAAACTCACATTAATCCTCACCAATCCTACACCAATGGGAGTAACCCCCTCAAATATCATATTCTATTTTATCAGAACATACTTAATGGAATATCTCTCCTAAGATATGTTTTGTGTAACTATAATCACATGGGTCAGTTATTTAGAATTCAATTCCCAATTATACAAGAAATCACCATATAAGTTTTAATTGTAATTTAAAATAACTGATCCAATTTCCATTTTAATAACTAGAATCATAATTAAATTCACCCACTAGGGGTTCATTACTATGGAATTTAATTCCCATGATAACCAACTAGGGTCACTATACATTCTTTATATAAAGGAACTTCATATTTATTATCATTTAGTATCTCTTCAAAGATCCATATTATCTTCTATTAGAAGAAAATAGATATAAAATTCATCCCATGTTAGTATAATCTCTCCAAGTGTGTATATGGGAGAACATTGTATGAGTAGTTTTTGACACTTTAAATAACTGAGCCTCATTTATCGGAAAAAACTCACACTAGTATGATTATATCTGGTGAATCCTATATGCCTGATATGATTCATGAGATACCACTTTCCTTAATGGTCCAAGATTAAAATAAAAAACTATGCCCTTTCTAATGGTCTAAGAGCCAAAACCAATAATAAATCAAGAACCTCAAACATCCATGTGTGTCACTAAAGGTGAAAATCATAAACACACATAACATCAGAAACCAAAACAACAATATCACATCCCTGGTAACTTGGAATTCATTCCCAAACAAGTGTTCCCGGAATACTAACCTCATATCCATCATAGGATCCAACACATTTCTATGTCTCCATTTTACCATCTTCTAAATAGTAATATAATAAAAACAATCCTCTGATACCACTTTGTAATGCCTTGACTTGTCTCACTCTATGAATAGTAACCATACTAGTTCACCACGTGACCGTAGGCGTGCATCCCCATATATCATAGGCCTCCAACTAGCAGAGAGGGTCTAGGGGTTCTATTTTGGGAATTCTATACCCTTATATCATAGTTATAAATAACAATAAAATAACCAAACATCATCCATAGTAGTAAATAGTCATAGTACGAAAAAGATATAAATAATAATCAATAAAAAATGTAATTTTAAACTAGTATAATCATACAATAATGATCTAAAAAAGGCCATATCACATATGAAAAAAAATAATGATATATATATACATTGTATTCCTTCCTAAAATCCCAAAGCATTACCTCATCCCATTCTTCAATCCCATTGGTGTTATTCTACTCAATAATAAAATATGGGGCCTCTTCTCAACCTGAACCTACAACAGTGAGATATGCTTGGGTACCCAGATGTCATGGTTACCCAAGAAATGTGTGAGTATAACTTGGTAGGGAACCACCAATTTGGTCTCATACATAACAAGTATATATATAGTGTATACATGTCATATTATCAACTTAAATAAATAAACTTAATAAAAATAAATAACCATCAAACTACCTGTTGTAGCTCCATATAGGAATTTCTATGAGCACATAATGATGACCATGCCAACCAGTAACCCAACCTCCCTAAGGGAACAAAAAAATTAACCTAGTCCATTCCCAAAAAATCATTGTTGATCCTTAAGTACATGACCCTGATTGACCATACCTTCCTCGACCAACATCAAAGTGTCTATGAGAATGAGCATTGCCTCGTGGGAATCATTTTTTAATCACTGGGGATCTCATTCCCACACCTAAATCATAATGAGTAGTATAAATTGTGGAATAAATAGGAATACCTCATCCTAAATCCCTAAATGTAAACCCCACAGTAATACCTGGTCATTTTTCAATGTTAGGTCAATGTCTGAATCCTATGAGGGGGAGTCCCTAGGAAATCTTATACAACCAGGCATGACTAATTTCTAGGAAACCGGTGAAATCAAGGGGAATAACCTCCCTTGGCCACACAGTCAATGTACTGGGAATCCAATAACTCACAAATCCTCAGTCAATTCAACATTGGTGTATCCACCTCATCCTAGGGGGTATCTTGTGCATCAGTTGATGGGATCCAACCATCACTGTCATGATATCTAATATCCATGAAAAAGGATATATTGTAACACATCAAGATTTTATGATTTTTTTTTGAATAAATTAAATTTATTTTATAGATTTAATTACATGAAACACCATGTTAATCATGTGCTATATGTAATACTGGTCTAGCTTATGTTACATACGACAATGAGTTTTAAAAAAAATCCATGATATATTATTAATATAGTTATTTAAACACGACCATTATAACCTAAACATTAAACATATAGATATTAATAGTAATAACTAATTTTTAGATATAAATTATAATGGTTTTATATAAAGGAAAAATATTTATAAAAAAATTACTTAATTTTTAATACAAACTTTATATATTATAAAAACACTATTTTCTCAAAAAAATCATTATTTATATTTTTTAAGATTAACAAAATTAATTTTTCAAAATTTTTGAAAATTAAATTTATAAAATAAAATCATCATGTGAAAATTATATTAGGGAAAATTTTTGGGATTTTTTTAAAAAGATTCATTTTTTATGAATAGTGTAAATACTAAATTATAATTGAAAACTATTTTTTTGTTTAATTTATTTATAAAGATAAATTATATTTTAAATTTATTTTAAAGTAAAATTAGTTAAATTATACATCCATTAATACAAGTTATTCTATTGGAATTAGTTTCATATTTAATTTTGATACAAAATTTTGTAAACTTTTAAACATTTTATCTTTAAAACCCTGATTTCTCATCACATCAGCAGGATTAATTTTAAATTAAATTCTTTCACTTAGGTGATTTTAATTTAGAAAAATGGATTTCATATTTGGAATCGTCATAATTTATATTACATAATAATTTTAACTTATTTTTTGACCCAAATGAACTGTAAAAATAGTAGGGATTATTTTTCTTTGTTTAAGGTAAAAATGGGTTTAGAAGGGGGATTAAACTAAAACAATAAGAGATAAAAATAATCCAAAACTTGTCTAAAACCCATTTAATGGCAATATTTTGACCTTGAATATTCTTTTATTGATAATTTTCAATTTTAAAACCTTTTTTCGGGATAAAAATGTGGGTATACCTTTTTCTTTCAAAAATTTACAAGTATACCACTCACCTCACTTATAAATGGCCAACCATCTCCTCTCTTCTTCACCCATTAAAACTTTTTTGGTTTGGCCTATATCTACCAAAGCCACTTCCCAACCTCCCTCATATGATCCTAGAATCCTTATTTTTGATATAAATCCATCCTAATAAGGCTTTCAGTGTAAACCTACAGAGGATACCTGAAGAAGAGGTAATGTTCATCAATGAGCATTTTGTTTATTTCATCCTCCATATCCTAACATTATTATTATACCAAGATGATATAATAATATAGTTATATTATATATAATGATATTGTTTATGTTAATTTCATTACCTAGAACCATCTCCACTTCTATTAAATGGGTTATGAAATCATCATTTGTGTGTATAGTGGACTACCGCCTCATGAACTGATGTCATTCATTTTTCATTACCACATCCCAAGGATAGAAATAATAAAGTATTATTATTTATATAGTATATTTATGGTACTATTATAATGTTTAATTATTGTATCACACTTACCTTCAAACTCTCTATTTTTTGGGAATACGATAACGTCGCTCATGTGTATCGTGGACTACCGCCTCATGAAGTGATGTGATTCATTAACACATTACAAGGAAGGTAATAAAGATGGTTTTAATGTACATATATAATATATATGACATAAAAAATTATATAATAATAATATATCATTTAACTTCCTTACTTTTAATATAAAATAAAAATGGAAAGAACATTCATGTGTACGTATAGTCCACTGTCTCCATCAACGATGTATTTCATTTTCTATCACTAAATTTTATGGGTTACTCTAAATACATATATATATTAAAATTATATAATATTTATATCATTGATAAAAAATTTATATGATTAAATCATAATAAAATCAAGAGAACCAAAAATAATAAATCAAAACATATATGAAAAACCAAGCGATTATTACAAAAAATGTAACTTTACCATGAAATTGTTAATAAATGGGTAATAAAGGGTCATAATAAAATCATATATAGTATTATATATAAAAATATTATTATGTAATATATTTATAATAAACTTATATTTATTATACATGAGGTTTTAACATGTATTATGGAAGTAAAGACTTAAGACAAGGTATTTTTGTCTCAATTTTCCATATTTGAGACGTACGTTATGTTACACACCTATATTATTTTATGAGGTGTATATATGAACCCTTTGAAATTTAATATCATGAATTTATTTATACCCATGGTATTTTTATTTCCAATTTATTTTATTCCTTCATTGGTCTTACGATTCAAACATACAAAATTGGTAATTATTTTATGTTACAATATCATAGTTTATTGGGATTGTTTATGATTATGTTTATGATGATCATATGTAATGATAATTTTCTCAATAAACTAATTAATTTTATTAAAATCTATTTATTCATGATATTTTATATTAATAGTACCATTTTCAACTCATTTTTGCTTAAAATAATTGATAAAATATTTTTAATAAAATCCAACTTTGTTTCTCTCTTCATTCAAAAATTCATCTTCTTCCAAAACCATGTTTTCTAAAAATGGTTTCAAAAAAGACTTTTATAATTATTAAAATTATTTATTAAAGAAATTTTTACCCATGTTTTAATTTTTATAAACTCTTATTAATGGAATCTTTATGTATTTTTTAAAACTATTCCCATTTGGATTTTACACAAAATGTGAAAAGAATATTTTATTTAACAAGAACATTATAAATAGTATTTCCCACTTTCATTATCACTAAATAATTTAAATATTTCCTTAAAATTTTTCAAATATATTTTCAAAAAAATGTTCCTTAATATATTAGAATATTTTATATTTTAAATAAATGATTTAAAAATGAAAAGGATTTTGAGAATGTTTTATGTTTTAAAAAGTGTTTTCCAAAGATGAAAGGATAATTCTCTAAATAAATTTTTTAAATTATCATTAAAAATCATTTTCCATATATTATGACATATTTTGATCTTATTTATTCCTTACTAGGGATATGATCTAAGTATTCCATCTTATTTATTCTCAGATTAGTTTTTATTTATGATGGCATAATTTTTATGAAACTTGTTTCAATTCCTTGGGCTATACCATGATAAAATTAATATGAAACCCATTTCTTTTTCCATGGGTTATTCTTTTATGATATGATGAAATGATTATGACACAAGTATTTTTCCATTTTCTATGATTTGATGAAATTTTTATGAAATCCATTTCATTTTATGGGTTATGGTATGATGAATGTTTTGTGATCTTGTAAAACATATAAGTTTGGTTTTAATTATGAGATAGGTGGGACCTATATCTCTCTACAATGCATTGGGTAAAGATTTATATCTCATAATATATACAGGATTGGAAAGGGGAGTGAACCTCGTTCAGTAAGGTATTTTTTCCAATATGATGGTCTTGGGAGTAAACCTTGATTATTATGACAGTTTTTGGAGTGAACCCATTCCACTAATATATCCTTGCAACTGAGCATTGAATACTATTGAAATCATTTTCTATGATTATGTTTATTTCAAAAATCCATCTCTTATTCCAATGTAATACTCTCTTGGATCAATTTCTTTGATTATCTTATGATTCTTATCTTATGACCTTCCAATATTTATTCCATGACTCAAAAATATGATCATTTATTTGAAATGTATGGTTTTTGAATTTTATTATCATGGTATTATACACTTATTCTCATTTTATTCTTACTTATCTCCCTTATTTATCCTTACTAAGAATCTGATATCACCCTTTCTTATGTTTCCTTTCCCCAAGTTATAAATAAATGTATTATGTATAATATTTATAATAAGGGTTCTAGTTATGAAGATCATAGTGGGGGGTTATGTAGTTAACCTATAGACCGGTTTTTTATGTTTCCAAGTTTCCAAAGACATTAAACTATTATAGTCATCAGGCACATTCTTGTGTAATGTAATTAATATTTATAAAAAATATTGTAATATCTATGTCTAATAATCATAGGTTTCTATAGTTATTATCAGAGGATAGGTTTACTTAATATTTAGAAACTAAGATGACAAAACATTAGTGATATCCCTAAGGAAATGTTTAAGGAAAAGTATAATGACCCAGAATTCAATCAATGGGATTTCCCTTATTATGTTTATTTTATTTAATATAAATCACATAAAATCACTTAGGGAACATAATAAAAACCTTATAAACTAATAATGAATGAAATAATAGTTATTTTTAGAAGTTAAGGAACCTATACTGAATAAATAGTAACTTGACCTTAGGAATAGTAATATGACCCTTATGGATATTAATTAGCTGAATGGATATTAAGCTCACCCGAGATTGTATAGATAAAATTTAGGCAATGAATATTTTAAAGATTAATAATTAAGTGTTGGTATTTTTGTTAGTTGTAAATATTTAAATACAATTTTATAATTAATAAAATTATTTAAAAAATTATATTTTCATAAAATGTATTAATAAACTAATATTTTTTGTCTTATGATTTTAGGATAATTTTATGATACCTTAGTTAATTTTTCAGAGTGTTATAAAATCAATTATAAAAATAAAATATGTATTTTTTGAGTAAATGATGATTTTAATTAAAAAATTATTATTTTATTTAGAAAATTATCTTTCATAAAATGGATTTCATTTTTGAATTATATGAATTGAAAAATAGTTAGCGTTATTTTTTGTGATTTCTTTAAATACTTGTGTTTTCAGTGAATAGTAAAATATGGTAATTTGCTGTATAAATACATTATAATATAAATACACTATTACTTGAGTCATGGTTGATGTAAGAACCATGATCAAGAACTTTAATTCATTATTTTAATATATTTTTTATAATTCTCAAACTATTCATAGTCTTTATCCAAAATAATAAACAAATGAATTAAATATTCAAAAAACACCTCTCTCCTCCACTATAAATACCACCCCTACTCTTCACTCCTTCCAAGCTTTGAGAATCATCAAATTTATGGTTAGAAAGCTTCCCAATACCATCCCACACTTCCATGAGCTCTTGGTCTCATCAAAATATCAAAACCATTTCCCTAAGGAGGTTCTCAAGGAGGAGAATTCAAGAGGTAAAATTCTATTCCTTTTCCTTTTAATTTATCTTCATGTTTTTTTATTTTATTATTATCTCCTCACATAAAATCATATAAATAAAAAAATTAAATTATTTTACACATAATATAATTTTATTATTCTAATGGAATATTCCATCATCAATCCCCTTCTCCTCTCCCTTTTATTCTAAAAATGGAAACGTTGTTTGTGAGGTGTTGTTTCGTCGTCTTCAAGGACGAAAAGTTTTCATTTTCCTTCACCATATTCAATTTTGTTCATAAAACCATTTTAATGGTTGAAAAATAATTTAAAATATATACTATAACCCATTTTATGTTCTATAAGTAACATAGTAACATAATACTAAATGATAAAATAATATGAGTTTGTTATCATCTAAACCCGCTTAAATTAAACGAATATCACTAACATGTTACCTAGTGATTAATCCTCATAACATATAAAAAAATAATATGTATAACCATTTACACATATTTATTTTCATTAATAACATGTAATTCCAATTCTAGATAATTATACTCATTTTACATGAACATTATTACTTATAAACAAGTGAACTGATCATGAAAACTGAGAAAACGAACGTTGTCGAACAATGAAATTAAAATTTATAAATCCTCCAAAAACACATAAATGAACTTAATAAAAATATAATTAATAAAATACATGTATATAAGGTTATTAATTAATTTATTAATTTATTTAATTTGAATATCCAGGACATTAAGGTCAAGTGCAGAACACATTCGAACATAAGGTAAGGGTTTTCTTCCCGAACCTCCATTTTCATTAGGGTTATGATTTATCCCTCTATACACCAATAAAATTCTTAATTATTTTTATAAACTTATTATAAATAAATTTTATATGTTCTAAATTCATATATCCATATCATTTCATCTTTTTTTAATGGGATAATATGTGTTTTACAAGGCTCCATTCTTAATTATTCCCGATATGCATGCTCGATTAAAGTAAACGTCTCGATTTCTTACCCATTTTCAAGCACCATACATAATTTGTTTTAAGACACTATTATTTTTATAATATAACTATTTTTTTCATGAAAATTTTTATTTTTTCATATCTAATTTTATATAAACAATCATGAAAAATACAAATGATTTTTCCAAAGGAACTCTTCTTTGAAAAGTAAAAGGGGTATATCTCCCAAGGATTCCTCAATGATTTTATTAGAGTATTTTCATCTATATAAACACCTCTATTGAATTTTATGATTTATTTAGAATTATATCCTATTATTACCATCTAACATATTTTATTAAATGTTTTAGGATCAGTTTAACTATGTATGTACTATCTTGATATCATTCCCCATGTTAATCAGAATGGTTAGTGATTATGTTTATAGATTAGAGAAAGTTATTTACATTTCATATGTATATGTTTTTTATGTTTAACCTCATTCATATTAGTAATTAATTGGATATAGTAAGTGATGTTATGGGCTTGCTATATCCCATCGATGCATCGACAGGTCTCATGAGACAAAACAGATATGGACTTGGTCAAGGCCTTCCCATTTTCAGATATGGTTTTTGATGAGGCTTTAATCATTTTTAGATTTCTTGGTCAAGGCCTCAATGGTATTTTTTAGATGTCATGTATTATTAATTAACTCATTATGATAATATTGATTAATAATCCATGTAAATATTTTACTAGTATAATATCCCTGGTTAAGATACATTCTCATGTGATTATTTTTATGGCATTATTTATTTATCTTTTATGCTTGTCATATTATACTCAAGTTTATGTTGTAATGGCATGTGTTTTAGTCCTTTGACATGAATTATTTTTTATATTAGATTCAAATATATTACATACCCTTATTTATC
This sequence comes from Viscum album, assembly GCA_963277665.1. Classification (NCBI taxonomy): domain Eukaryota; kingdom Viridiplantae; phylum Streptophyta; class Magnoliopsida; order Santalales; family Viscaceae; genus Viscum; species Viscum album. The sequence continues at coordinate 1,236,769,984 of OY728150.1, forward strand.
ATCTTATCTAACCCCTTTATTATGTTTTATTTTAACCCATTAAATGAAGATGAATATTATGAATGACTTTCCGGGTTAATATAAGAGTTTTTCAGTGTTACAAATGGAGTTTCTATATTTATTTTCCTTTCAAGTTTTATTTTAATGTTCATGTATGTAATCTGGATTCCAAGACTGCTAAATTTATTGGTCCTTTTGGATTTGAGTCTTGTATATATACCAATGTAATAAAGTAAGGCATCAGCTCCAGGATACTAGATTCAGGGTTTTTACTGCTGGTATTAGATAATGTTTGGTAGAAACCTCCGAAACTATACTAAGAAAACATAGATTAGTGAACATAACCCTAAGATATAATTTGAGGATAATAATTTAATAACATCCAAGAATTTCAGTCATGCGGATATTATGGGGGTCTTCTTATCAATACATCCCTTTCTGGATACTACAAGTGGATGTGGTTCTAGCACAGATGTACCTAGGGGTAACAACTCGGACAAGGTGTCCCGACCCTGACTTGGGATAACTTGGTACATGAAAATGGGCCTTACTATACACACGGTTTTACACTCCCATGGTATATATTTAGGATAATTAACATTTTATTTACAACCCAGTATATAGGATTTAAAAATAAATTTGTCCTCAAATAAATCATGTTTATGATTATTAGATTAGTTATGCATAAGATTTAAATTTATGTTAAGTGTTTTTCTAGTTTGAGAATATGAATTATGATTCATAATATAATTTAGTTTATTTTTTTATTTAGAAATGGTTCGAAGAATAATGAATGGGAATTGTATCAATGTGTTTAACCCATGTAGGGATTTCCCTACTATGAAAGATAATGATATTGGCACTGGAGCTGTGACTGATGTTAAGAAACTTAAAACTATAATGGGGTAGATAAATCAGGTTATAAACAATAACCTTACCTGTATGAAGCATCATGAACTGCAACATGGAGGAGTAATGCTAGATCTCTTTATGCAACAACACCCTCCATCATTCAATGGGACTACAAACCCATTTATAGTGGAGCAGTTGATAAATTCCTTAGAGAAGATATTTATATCTTTGGGAAGTAACAAAAAGGAGAAGGTTGTCATCGAATTTTATCATCTATTTGGAGATATAGATCAATGGTGCTGACTAATTCAAATCACAAATGAGGAAGAAATTAAAAATATGGAATGTATGTATTTTAATGAAATTTTCATAGAAAAATATTTTACTCGCAAAAATGAGTGGATATGGAAAGGAAATTATTGAGTCTGAAACAAAAAAAAGATGATGGAAACATTGAAAAGTATAAATCCACCTTTACAATGTTTCCATGTCATGTCATAAACTACATACATAATCCAAGGAGCAATATTGAATGAATATTTGATGGTTTGAAACAATTACTTCGAAGGAAACTAGTCTCCCAAAATTTCTCATCATATGAAGATATAGTCTCATGTTCTATCAAGACAGAGAAATAATTTTCTAAGTCTTATGACTTTAATGGAAAACAAGATAAGAAGATGGTGTCAGAGGAAAGAATAGATAAAGGGGATAATAAAAAAGGGAAATTTTCAATGTGTGATACTTTTTGAAGGAAACATTGTAGTGATTACTTAAAAGGAAAAGGAGTTTTCCATAAGTGTGGTGGTAAAGGACATTATACACAATATTTTATAGGAAATAAATAATCTACAAATTTTCAAAACTATAATTTTAGGGTGATGGAATACTATGAAAATTATTATACGAATCATGAAGGAAACATTCCTTAGAAAAGGCCATGATATAAAGGATAATATTATGTTATCATAAAAGGTGAGATTTAAGTTCATAATGTTGTGGTTTCATTTACATTAATCATATCATCAAATTTAGATAAATATTTATTTTATTCTAGATCATCTCATTCCTTTATATCTTCCCAGTTTTCTTTAAAAATTAGATATTTACAATTCTCTTTAACATGGGAGTTGTTATTCAAAACCCCTAAGGGAAGTCTATTTTCAACCAATATGTTCTAGGAAGTTCCCATAATGGCATTTAAACATGATTTATCTACTAATTTTATCATCATAAATATGGTCAACTTTGACATAATCCTCATCATTGACTAGATTTCAAAATATGGTGCAAAAATATATTGTAAGAATAAGGAAATTATAATTTTTGAGGAATTTGTATAATCCATTATCTTTATAGAATAAACATCACCATATTATTCTCATCTAGATCTACCCTCAGTATCTCTGTTAAATGAAATTCTTGGGGAGGAAGAGAAAACATCATATATGGATAAGGAAATAAATCTTCAAATTAAGTATGTGCCTATTATACAAAAATTCATTGATGTATTTCTAGAGGATTTACTTGTACATACTCCAGAGAATGAAATTGAGTTCTTTATTTATTTAATTTTAGTAAAATACCTATATCAAATACTCACTATAGAATGGAAACTATTGAATTAGTGGAGCTGAAGAAAAAACTAGAGAAATTGAGTGACAATAGATTTATTCGCCCTAGTGTTTCTCAATGGGGAACCTATTTTCTCTTTGTCAAGAAGAAATATGGATCCATGTGACTATGCATTGATTATAGAGAAATTAATGTTATTAAAATAAATAAAAAGTATCATCTTCCTCACATTGATGATTTATTTGATCAAATTCTTAGAGCTCAATAATTTTTAAAGATTGTCCTTCGATCTAGATATCATTATTTACATGTGAGGAAGGAAGATATTCCAAATACAATATTTCAAACTAGGTATGGACATTATGATTTTACAATAATTCCATTTGGAATAACTAATGCACCATCTTTTTTCATGGATCTAATGAACAGTGTTTCCAAGGAATTCCTTGAAAACATTGTTGTGATATTTATTGATGATATCTTGATATACTAAAAAAATCTATGAAGAACATGAAAATCACTTACGGATTGTTTTTAAGACTCATTAAAGAAATTAATTATATGGGAATTTTAGAAAGTGTGAATTTTGAAATCAATTAGTTTCTTTTCTTGGCCATATTATCTCTAAGGATAGAATCTTAGTTTATCTTCTAAATAAAAAGGTTGTTTAGGAATGGCCTACATCGATGAACATAATTGAGGTATGTGTTTTTATTAGTTTAGCAGGTTATTATCAACATTTTTTTAGAACATCACCTTATTAGAAAACCTGTTAACCAATCTTACTCATAAATGGGTTAAGTTTGTATGGAAAAAAAATGTGAAAAATGTTTTTAACAATTGAAGAATATATTAGTGAATGATATGATCCGGACACTATCATCAGGAAATAGTGGATTTTTGATTTATAATGATGCATCAATGAAAGGAATTGGTTGCCTCTTTATATAGAATGATATATTTATTTCCTATGAATCAAGGTAGTTAAAAACTCATGAACAAAACTATCTAAATCATGATCTATAGTTAGCAACTATAATATTTTCTCTGAAAATATGGAGACACTATCTTTATGGAGAAAGATGTGAGATATATACAGATCATAAGATCTTGAAATATATCTTCTCATAGAAAGAACTTAACATGAGTAAATGGAGATGGCTGGAGATACTTAAGGATTTTGATTTTTCAATACACTGTCACCCAAGAAATTCAAATAAGGTAGATGATTCCTTGAGAAGGAAGGATCATGTAGTTATAAATAAAATGAGGATTGACAAGACCCTATGTACATGGATATAGAAAATATGGATATTGTAATTTTTAAGGAAGGTGAAACATAATTACTTTTTCAATTGGTTTCCAAACCATATTTATTATAAAGTATTACAATTTCTTAGTTTTATGATGAGAATATTCAAAAGAAAATTAAAGGTGTGAATTATGGGAAGTTTCTAAACTTCATGTGTGAGGATGGATTTCTAAAATTTTGGAGGAGGCTATGTCTTCCCAATATACTCGAGCTAAAAATGGATTTATTGGATTATTCCCATAGTTAAAATTTATGTGTACACCTTGGTAAAACTAATATGTAAAGATATTTTAAGAAACACTTTCGGTGGGATAACATGAAGGGGGAAATTGCAGATTATGTATCAATATGTTTAGTCTGTCAATAGGTGAAGGTTGAAAGACAAAATCCATGTAGATTCATACAACCTATAACAATTACTACATGGAAATGGGATGACATCACTAGGTATTTTTTCACTAGATTACCGAAAACTCCAAGAAAGAATGGTGTAATATAGGTGATTGTGGATCGACATACCAAATCTACACATTTCCTCATTATAAGGGAGGATTTTCCACTGTAGAACCTTGCATGAATCTATATTAATGAAGCTTTAAAACTTCATGAAGCACCTCTCTAAATTATTTATGATCATGATCTAGGATTTACATCTAAATTATAGAAAATTATTAATAAATATTTGGATATTAAGCTAAATTTGAGTACTATTTATCACACCCAATCCAATGGGTAGTCAAAAAGGGCGATCCAAGCTGTAGAAGACATATTGAGATCATTCTCACATGATTTTCAAGGTTTATGGGATCAGAATTTACCATTGGTATAGTATTCCTATAAAGATAGTTTCCATTATAGTATTCAAATGGCACCATATGAAGCATTATATTCAAAGAGATTTCATACACCAACATGTTGGGATAAAGTTGGTGAAAGTAATCTTATAGGCCCAGATCTTATGGAGGAAACAATATATAAGTTAAATACTATTAAAACCCATAAAAATAATCTCAAAGTAGTAAAAATAGTTATACCAATAATCAAATAAAGGATTTGGAATTTTAAGTGGGATATCATGTTTTCTTGAAAGTAGCTACATTGAAGGGTGTTATAGGATTTGGGAGGAAAGGGAAATTGAGCCCTAGGTGCATTAGTCCTTTTGAAATTCTAGAGAGAATTGGAGTTATGGATTATCATTTGGAAATTCATCCTAGCCTTTCAAAAGTACATAACATCTATCACATATTTTTTTAATAAATTACATGTCATACCCAATGCATGTCCTCAATTCTAAAAGAATAGATTTTGAACCTAATTTATCTTACTATGAAGATACTATCCATATTCTAGGCACTAAAGAACTGGTGTTGGGGAATCTGACGAATTAGCTAGTAAAGTTATTTTATAAAAATAATAAAATTAAAGAGATGATGTGTGAACCTAAGGAACTTGTTTTTAAGAACTTCCCAAATCTTTTCAGGAGGTGAAATTCTTGAGATATCGAGGTTGAAATTTTTTTAGGAGGGGAGAATGTGATGACCCATAATTATATCAATGATAGTTCCCTTATTATGTTTATTCCATATTATATAAATAACATAAAATAACTTAGAAAACATAATAAAAACCTTATAAATAAATAATTAATGCAATAATAGGTATTTCTAGAAGTTAAGAAACCTATACCAATGAAATAGTAACTTGACCTTAGGAATAGTAAAATGAACCTTATGAATAGTAAATCGAACGAATGAATAGTAACCTCACCCATGTTTTTATAAATAAAATTTAGGCATCTTATAAATAAAATTGTGATATAATTATATCATAGTATATGAAAGTGAAAATTCTAAAAATTAATAATTATGTATTGGTATTTTTGTAAGTCATAAATTGTTAATTGAAATTTTATAATTAATACAGTGATTTAAAAGAAAATTTATTTTCATAAAATGTATTCATAAATAAATATTTTGTTGTCTTATCATTTTTGTATAATTTTATGAGACCTTAGTTAATTTTTCAGAGTGTTAAAAATCATTTAAAAATTTGAAATCTGTATTTTTTGAGTAAATGGTGATTTTAATTGAAAATAAAATTTCTCATATTTAGAAAAAAATTCCTAAAATGGAGTTCATTTTTTAATTAAACCCATTTAAAAATGGTTGGGGTTAATTTTTTGAATTTTTCTAAAATACTTGAATTTTTTGTGAATATCAAAATATGGTAATTTACAATATAAATACATTATAAGCTAAATACATTATTCAGTGAGTCATGGATGATGTTATCACCATAATATCGAACTTAATTTCATTATTTTAATATATTTGATGATAATTCTCATACTAATCATAGGCTTTCATCAAAATAAAAAAATGAATTAAATATTCAAAAATACCCCACTCCTCCACTATAAATACCACCCCTTCTCCCCACAACTTCCAAGATTTGAGCCATATAAAATTTCTCCGCAACACTATTTCCAAGTCCCTCCCCAATGTTCAGTATCTCTTGGTCTCGTCAAAATACTAAAATAATTTCTCTAAGAAAGTTATCAAGGAAGAAAATTCAAGAGGTAAAATCCTCATCCTTTTCCTTTTAATTTCTTTTTAAGTTATTTTATTTTATTATTATCTCCTCACCTACCCTAATCCAAATAGTATAAAAACTATATTACCTTATAATTAATCTAATTTTATTATTCTAATGTGATAATCCATCATCATACCCTTCTCCTCTCCCTTTTATTCTAAAAATGGAAATGTTATCCGTGAGGTGTTGTTTCATCGCCTTCAAGGATGACACAATTTCATTTTCCTTCACCGTATCCAAGGTTTTTTATTATACAATTTTAATTTTTTAAAATATTGTAAATTTTTTACAACAATCCTTTTTATTTTCTTTAAGAAACATATTTATATATTACTAAATGATAAAACAAAATGAGTTTGTTGTGATCTAAAACGACTTAAATTAAACGAATATCATTAACATGTTATCTAATGATTCATTATCATAAAATATAAATAAATAATATGAATAACCATTTACACTTTATTATGTTAATTAATAACATTTAATTCCAATTCTATAGAATTATACCCATTTTACAGGAACTTCATTACTTATAAAGAAGTGAATCGATCACGAAAACTGATAAAACAAATGCTTCTGAACGATGAAATTAAAATCCTTAACTCATCTAAAAAGACATAAACGATCTTAATAAAAATATAATGAATCAAATACATATAGATAAGGTTATAAATTAATTAATTAATTAATTAATTTGATTATCCAGGACATTAATTTCAAGTTCATAACACATTTGGACATAAGGTAAGGGTTTTCTTCATAGACCTCCATTTTCATTCGGGTTATGCTTTCCCCCACTATAAACCAATGTAATTATTCATTATTTTTATATAATTATCCTAGAAAAAATTTATATGTTCCAAATATATATATCCATATCATTTCATCTTTCATTTATGTGATAATAAGTGTTTTACAAGGCTCCCTTCTCGATTCTTCCTGATACGCATGCCTGATTAAATGGAATGTCTTGTTTTCTTAAACATTTTCAAGTAACATACACAATCTATTTTAAGACACAAATATTTTTCTAAAATAACTACTTATATAATTAATAACTACATATTTTTATCTATAGTTTTATACAAACAATCATGAAAAATAAAAATGATTTTCCCAAAATAACTCTTCTTTGCAAAGTAAAAAGGGTATTTCCCCCAAGAATTTCATGATTATTATATTAGATTATTTTAATATACTTCAAAACATCTATTGAAATTATGATTTTTTTATATTGATCTACTATTATTATCATCTACCATATTTTATTAAATTTTTTATGATCAGTTTGATTATGGATGTCCCATCTTGATACCATTCACCATGTTACTCAAAATGGTTAGTGATTATGTTTAAAGATTAGGGAAAGTTATTTACATTTCATATATATATTTGTTTATGTTTAACCCCATTCGTATGAGGATTTAATTTTACTTATTAAGTGATGGGAGGGGCCAACTCTATCCCCTCGATGTGTCGATAGGTCTCATGAGAAAAAACATATATGGACTTGGTTGAGACCTTTTCCATTTTCAGACATGGTTTTGGTCGAGGCCTTAATCATTTCCAAATGTCTTGGTTGAGACCTCAATAGTATTTTTTAGATGTCCTACATTATTAATTACCTTGTTATGATATTATAAATTTATAATCCACATGAGTATTCAACTAGTAGAATATCCATGGTTAAGCTTCATTCCATGTGATTATTTTTATGGAATTATTTATTCAGATTTTATTCTTGCCATATTATGCTCTAGTTTATGTTATAATGGAATGTGATTTTAATAATTCACCATGAATTATTATTTATATTATCTTATAATATATTAATTAACCTTACTGAGTATATGAGACCACCCCTTTCTTATTTTTATTTTTCCTTAGGATATGAAGATAAATATTATGAATGATTTTCATGGTTAATCTAAGAGTTTTTGGTTGTTACAAATGGAGTTTCAAAAAAAATTCCTTTAAAGTTGTGATTTAATGTTCATTTACATAATCTAGATTCCAAAACAACTAAACTGACTGGTCCTTTAGAATTTAATTTTTTTATCTATTATAATGTAATAATGTAAGGAACTGGCTTTAGGCTACTAGGGACAGGGTCTTTACAATAAGTATAAGGGTAAATCAAACTATAGGAAAATTTTCTAGAATTTTTTTTAATTATAGAGTGAGTGGTTTATAGGAAATTACATCCATGTATGCATAGTAAAAGTGTATTTATATCAGGAACAGAGGTACCTAGGGGTAATAAATTTACAAGGACACATTGATCTGGACTCAAACAACACTCGGTGTATGAAAATGGGCCTTTGTTGTGCACCATGTTTGACACTCCCAGGGGTTACGCTTTGGAAGTTCGTAACCTCTTTATAAACCATCATGAAGGATTTAAATATATGATGACTATGAATGAAATAGGATAAACCTACAACATCATAGATTAAAGAAGGTGTTATGATTTAGACATCCTATAAGTGGTTTTTCATGATTATGAGGTTCCCCATAATTATTATTATTTATTATAATATGATTTTTTTTGTTTTAGTCAATGGATAAAACCCAAAGGAACTATGTTAATGCTGAGTAGTATGAACAATTCAATGATTTTCCTCCTAATCATCTAGATGTTATGGTAGATGGAGTAAAAAATCATTGTTATGATCACACAAATTTTTCAAAAAATGAATCATATTGGACTTCCAAATGAAGAATTGAGGGAAAAATATTCTATTGATGTCATGAAATAACCTAGGTCGACCCCAAACCAGTCACTTGAACTAGCCTGTGACACCAACAATGAAGTTCCCAATCTGGATCCAAGTAACACTGAGAGGGGGAGGGGTGAATCAGTGATATATTTTTCTTTTTCTTTTTCCTTCTTTTTGAAACAACCTCTACCTCCTGTTAAAGATTTTATTCCCTGCTAAACACACACAACCATAGGAACACAAGATTTATAAGGTTCACTACTCAAAAATAGTTGCTACATCCTTGGTATGGTACAAAAGAAATCCAGTACCACACAATCTACTAGAAAACAATATTTTTATGTGGAATATAATGAGTATGGTATGACCTTACACTCGTGTAGCACTTTGAAAACAATTTAATAGTGTGTATTCTCTCTCTTATCACAAATAGGGTAATGTAATGATTCTATGCTTCTTAATAAAATTTCACAAATCAAATATTTCAAAACAGTTCTTCACTTTCCTACCCAGAAGATGGTAAGAACCTCCTAGTGCAAACATCTTGCATGCCACTCCCTACTTGCGCACCACTCAGCTTGTGCTCCACATGCTTGTGCACCACTCAGCTTGTGCTCCACCTGCTTGTGCACCACTCATCTTGCGCACCACTCAGCTTCCGCACCACTAACTACATGTGCACCACTATTGTGCACAGATCACAACTTGTGCGCCACCTTTGGCTTATACACAACACACTTCTTTAACATGCATCCCTACTTGTGTGCCTCTGATAACTTGCACGCCACTTCTGCTTATTCCCCACTCTTCTTGTGTGCCACCCTACTTGCACACCTTATAAATAACCCTAAACTTGTGTGCCTCTTCATCTTGCACACCACTTTCTACTACTTGTGCGATCAGATATCAAATTTTATCTTAAGTGTTGAGCATATAAAAATGAATAGGCTAGTCATCTATTTATAGGCATTTTGGTGACTTGCATGCCACATACACTTGCTCGTTGTTCCTACTTGTGTGCCTCCCCATCACTTGTGCTTTTCTCCATCACTTGCGCACCATTCCATCACTATCACGAAACTTTATTTACTTTGTCATATTTTGATATGATGATTTTGAAATATGACTTTCATGCAACATACACTTGCGCGCCTCTTATACTTGTGCTCTACACTTGCATGCACCTTATACTTGCATGCCACTTTTTTACTTGCGCACCAATCATTAACTTGCGTGCCACTTTATTTCCTTTTTCATATTTTTATGGGATGATCTTGAAATATGACTTGTGCACAACATACACTTGCGCGCCACATATACTTGCACGCCACTTTTGACTTGTGTGCCACTTTCTTTCCTTTTCCAAAAACACTTCTTTACTCTCCCTATCCTTCATAAGGCTTGCATTACAAGTTCTCCAAAATTATGATATTTGTGAAATAAAAATCATCAAATCATCGTCATATTTTTCAAGGCTTTTACAAAGTGAATTGATTTATACTCTTTTTAAAACAAAATACAACACTATGTAAAAAATAAAACTCTTCAAACTTCCTTATCCATCCAAAATGGTCCCAAAAATATCTCCCTTTGGATTTTATTTCAACCAAGATTCATAAATCACTAGAAATTTTATCCTTAAGCAATGGATTACGTATCAATAATTCTAATCCTATGTGAGCTAACTCATTGTAGGAAACAAGAATTATTGATAGCCAAAACCATGATGTCTAAAAACAGTGACTATGAAATTTCATGATCATATCTCCTCATCCTTATTCAAAACTTCTTCCAAGCTTGTAACCAAATATTGTTCACTTCTTCAATTTTCCTAGAAAACAAAAACATTATTTCCTATAACCACTCCAATAAATAGTTAGAATAGTTCCCACACATACATGTTGGATTCACAGCTTACCCGCAACTCCCCCTTTATGCATGCTTCCATAAGGATAGATTTATGAAACAATTATCCCCCTTGAAAAAACTATCTAAAGGTATGATGAGAGAGGGGATAGACACATGTACCTCAACCTTGATGAAAAGGAGGTTGGACACCCATTTTCAACCTCAATTTAGCAAATGGTTCCTTCGGTAGTGGTTTTGTAAATATTTCAGCAACTTGTTCCGATGTAGGAACGTACTCCATCTTCAATTCATTATTCTCCACCTACTCTTTGATGAAGTGGTACTTTATGTCAACATGTTTTGAATGATAATGTTCTACCGTGTTCCTTGTAATATTGATTTCACTCTGATTATCACATCCCAAGAGTAAGGGTAGCTTCACTTCAAAAATATATCTTCTAACTGAGTCTTCATCCACATAAGTTGGGTAGAAGCTTGAGAGGCAACAACATACTCAGCTTCAGCCATGCTAAGAGCCACTAAATTCTGTTTATTTGTTTTCCAACTAACACAACTTTTCCCCAGAAATAAAACTCCACCAGATGTGGATCTTCTATCATCGACATTTCTTTCCCAATCAGTATCTGAATACCTGAACAAATCAATATTTTCTATACCATCATACTTGATTCCATAATTTGTTGTTCCTTTTATATATCTGATAATCCTCTTTCCAAAAATTAAATTTGATTCTTTAGAAGCACTCTGAATCATTGTACATAAGGTAAAAACATAGACAATGTCGGGTCTTGAGGCATTAAAATATAATAAACCTACAATCAGCTTTTGAAACTCTTTCTGATCAACTTCCTTGCCTTCTTTATCTTTAGACAACTTGGTTACCATTGAAATTGGTGTGGAAACTGGTTTCGAATTTTCCATCCCAAACTTGTTCATAAGTTCCTTAGCATACCTCTCTTGAGAAAGAAAAATGTGGTTCCTCTTCTGTAAGATTTGTAAACCAAGAAAGTATTCCATTTATCCCATCATGGACATCTCAAACAACTTCTTCATCCCTTCATCAAATCTTTCACAAGATCTTTCATCATTTCCAACAAAGATAATGTCATCAACATAGACAATTACAATGAGAGAAGAATCCTAATATTCCTTTATGTAAATATTGATATCAAATCTTTCTTTCTTGAAACTCATCTTCCGTAAGCAAGTATCCAGTTTGGAATACCATGCCCTTAGAGCTTGTTTTATCCCATATAAGGCTTTCTTCATCTTACACACATAACTTTCATCTTTCCCAACAATAAATCCACAAGGTTGTTCGATGTTAACTTATTCATCAAGATTTCCATTTAGAAATACAAACTTCACATCCATTTGAAAAATTTGTAACCTCATTGTGTTGTAATAGCAAGAAATATTCTGATTGTTTCCAATCTAGCCACTAGAGAAAAGGTCTCATTAAAATCAACACCTAAAATTTGTGAGTAACCTTTTCACACTAATCATGCCTTGTTCCTTATCACTTCTCCTTCTTCATTCAGCTTGTTTCAAAAAACACATTTTGTACCAATAACATTTTTTTCATCTGGCTTGGGTATGAGTTCCCAAGTATCATTATTTTCTATCTGATCAAGCTCTTCATTCATAGCCTGAATCCATTATGGATTCTTAAAAGCTTCATTCACATCATTTGGATCCACTTTTTAATATAAAGAAGTACGTGTAATAGCATTTGTTATTCTTCTTGTTTGAACCCTTTGATGTTGATCAACAATAATGTTTTAAGCCTTTAATTGATTCCTCAGCCTAGGATAAGGTGTTATAACTTCATCCTCATCACTTGAAATTTTTGAGTCTGATTCTTCTTCTTGAGTAGGATTACCACTATTGGTAGCATTATTAGAATCATTAACAAGACTTTCCTTATCCTGCTCAAATTTTATATCAGTAAAAGTATGCTTTTCCTTGTCAAAATTTTCAATAATTTTTACATTCAAAGAATCAATGATTATTCATGTTTCTTTGTTGAAACATTTTTATCCTCTTTCTTCTGGAGCATAGCCAAGAAAAATTCCATCATCTCCACTTTGTTCAAACTTTACAAGGTTTACACCCTTTTTCTTGATGATGCATAGACTCCCAAAAACTCTTAAGGGTCTCAAACTTGGAGTTTTTTCATAAAACATTTCATATGGAGTAATATCTGAATGTGGTATATAGAATCATTGGTTCTGAATATACACTATAGTACTAATGGCTTGCCTCCAATAATAATGAGAGATACCATGTTCAAGTAACATAGTTCTCCCCATTTCAACCAGACTCTTATTCTTCCTTTCAGCAACCCCATTTTGTTGAGGTGTGTATGGTGAACTAAACTCATACTGAATTCCATGATTCTCAAGGTAACATTAAAACTCTTCATTCTTATACTCTCCACCGTTATCATTTCTCAACTTCTTCAATGAATATTCACATTCCTTCTCTGATTTCCCCCTAAAAGTCTTAATCATTTTCAAAGCATCTGACTTATGTATCATGTACATAACACATGTAATGCAAGTAAAGTCATCAATAAAATTAATGAAGTACTTATCTCCATTTATTGATTGTTTGATCATTGGTCCACAAATATCAGAATTTATAAGTTCCAAGGTTTGTTTTGAATGAATGGAAACTCTCTTATGCCTGGAATTTGTAATCTTCCCTTTTTCACAAATAGTGCAACACCAATCACTTCTTCTTAATAAATCAAGCATATCTCAGACACTGTCTCATATTGACAATGTGCACATGTTTCTCTGATACATATGTCCCAACCTTTTATGCCATAACAGATTTTCATCCACCATGCCCATGTAACAAGAGTTTTGTACTTCACCAACTTAGAACAAGTTCCCTTTTGTATGTTGGCCTCTTGTAACTACCATTCCATAATTCTCACTTTTTACAACAAACCCATATTTTCTAAAGATAACTTTGTTTCCCTCATCACAGAGTTGTGAAACACTCAGCATATTATGTTTTAACCCATCAACATATAACATTTTCTTAGATTTCATTTTTTTTCTTTCCTGATGATGGCTGATCCAACACCTTTGATCCTCAGTGACTCGTCATTTCCAAATGTAATTGTTCCTTCTTTGAAATATTTTACATTCTTTAGCAACATTAAGTCTCTTGTCATATGAGACAAACACCCACTTTTAAGAATCCATGGATGTTCTCCATTTATAGCTTTCAAGGTAGTTTCAACAACAAGAGCTTTTTGTTCTTCCTTTTCATTCTTCACCTCGAACTTCTAAGATTTGATAAGAACCTTTTGTTGTGTTGGAAACAAAACAAGACATCCATTAGCAAGATTTCTAGGCTTTTCACATATTTCACAAATATTTTCCAATGGTTGGAACTTATTTTCAAATTTCACACTAACCTTCTTATATTTCTTCTAAACTTCCTTCTCGTACTTCCCTTTTTAAGAGGATTGACTCCCCCTCAAACCTTATCTTCCATAACTTGTGGAATAGTAGTATTGTTTTTTATTGAACCAAAACATGTTTCTAGTGGGTCTCAATCCACCACAATACTAGCAGTAACCATAGAATGAATATTTCCCTCTGAAGCTTATATACTAATAGGAGTTGTGAGCATGCTTCTCAATAACCTTCTTAATAGAACTCTGCTGATCGTCAACCTTATTTTTTTCAATCACAACTTTCTTCTTCAGCTTAAATTTATGTTCAGACTTATCAGGACTGGAAGTATTATAAATATTTCTGTACTCATGATTTTTATGTACTTCTGATTTTTCAGCACTGCTAACTTTGGCCACATAAATAGTATTTCCATCTTTGTTCTTATCAGAACTAGTTCTGTCTTTCCTCTCAACCTTTGAAGGTAACTTTTTTGGATCCTTCTTTGGTTTATTTTTACTATAACTTTCACCAAATTTCGAGATAGATTATTTGAAACTGATATTTATTTCTTTATCTTTTGAAAGTTTCTATTGGACATGTTCCTACTCTTCTTCTTTTTCCTTCAGCATTACTTTAAGATGATAATTACGATTCTTTTCATTCTTAAGAGAATTATTCAGGTCATCAATCTCATTTCTATATTGTTTTTCTCATTAGGAAATCCTTCTTGATTGTTTAATGTGGATTTTTTATTTATCAACTTCTTTTTTTCCATCTCAAGCCTTTAGATCCTCCTCAAACATTCTTTCAACTCTTCTTTCAAATGATCTTCAAGTTCAGTTTCTTCTTCTTCAGAACTGTGGCTCCCATAATCTTTATTATTCACTATTGCAATAAAGGTATTCTCTCTAGTTTTTTTAGAAAATGATTTCTTGGATTAATCTTAACTATCTTCTTTATCTTCATATTTATATAAAAAGCTTCTTCTTCTTTATTTGGAGAAATTTTTATCCTTCCCCTTTGAAAAATAGTTATCTTTGTCAGCTTATTTCTTCCACAACCTTCTTAGCCTTCTGTCATCATCATCATTGTCTTCTTCTTGATTATTTTGAGGACAGTTAGTCGCAAAGTGACCAACAGCTCCACACTCAAAACATTTCAAGGGAAGTTTACCCCTATATTTCCATGTACCTCTTTTCACATTCTTAGAAACCAAAGATAAAATTTCATCAAAAAAATTTACATACCTCATCTTTAGAATTAGATTCACCAGCATCATCTTCAATAAGAGCCTTCTTTGACTTCTCTCTCTTTACAGCCTTGAATGACATTTCTCTATCAGCTTATGTTTTCCTCTTCATAGTCTTCTCCCTTCTCATTTCATAAGTAGTAAGAGTACTATGCAAATCATCCAGAGATAATGTTTCAGGGTCTCTATCTTATAATAAAGACACTTTAGCATCAAACTTGTCAGGAAGAATTCTCAAGATCTTCTCAAAACTGTATAATCCACCAATATTTCACCAAGACATCTGATTTTACTGACAATGTCATTTATCCAGGTAAAGAAGTCCCCAATATATTTAGATTCTCCCATTTTAAAGTCTTCATACTTGAACCTCCAGATTTTTAGTTTTTTCTTCTTCACTTTTGTATTTCCTTCATAGATGTTATTCATCTTATCCCAGATGACTTTAGCTATAGAGAAACCTTTCACTCTTAAAAACTCACTCTTAGAAAGAGATGAGAGTAATGCATTTTTAGCTCTTCCATCTTTCTCAAGATTCTTCTTATCTGCTGGTGTAAGAGGAACCTTGCCATCAAAAGGAGGAAATTCATCAGTTGTAGATTCAATAACTTCATACCCAAGAGATATAAGATAAGGCATCATTATATATTTCTATATATGATAATTCTTTCTATCAAATATCAGAATCCCCTTACTATTCACGAAATTTAGATTTTCCATCACAACTTCTCTTAGAAACTTCAGCAAAGAACAAACGAAGGGAAGCAGCCTATGATACCAATTGAAGTTCCCAGTCAGGATCCAAGTATCACTGAGAGGTGGAGGGGGTGAATTGGTGATATCTTTTTCTTTTTATATTTCCTTCTTTTTGAAATAACCTTCACCTCCTGTTAAATATTTTCTTCTCTTCTGAACACACACAACCACAGGAACACAATATTTACAAGGTTCACTACTCAACAAGAGTAGCTATGTCCTTGGTATGGTATGGAAACAATCCAGTACCACACAATACACTAGAAAACAATCCTTTTATGTGGAATACAACAAGTAGGATATGCCCTTACACTCGTGTAGTACTTTGAAAATAATCTAACAGTGTGTGTGCTCCCTCTTCGCACAAATAGGGCAAGGTAATGATTTTCTTCTTCTTAATGAACTTTCTGAAATAAAATATTTCAAAACAATTCTTCACTTTCCTACCCAGAAGCTGGTAATAACCTCCTGGTGAAAACATCTTGCGTGCCACTCCCTGCTTGCGTGCCTCCCTGCTTACGCTCCACTCAGCTTGCGCGCCACCTGCTTGTGCGCCACTCAGCTTGCGCGCTTACCTGCTTGTGTGCCACTAACTACTTGAGTGCCACTATTTTTCACAACTAACAACATGCATGCCACCTTTGTCTTATACAAAACACACTTCCTTAACATGAATCCCTGCTTGCGTGCCTCTGACAACTTACGCGCCACTTCTGCTTGCGCGCCTTATAAATAACCCTCAACTTGTGTACAACTTCAGCTTGTGTTCCACTTTCTACTAATTGCGTGATCATAGCTAAAATTTTCTCTGAAGTGTTCATCATAGAAAATTAATGAGGCTAGTCGTCTAATTATAGGCATTTAGGTGACTTATGCACTGCATACACTTGTGCGTCGTTCCTACTTAT
The DNA here is from genome assembly GCA_963277665.1 of Viscum album. Classification (NCBI taxonomy): domain Eukaryota; kingdom Viridiplantae; phylum Streptophyta; class Magnoliopsida; order Santalales; family Viscaceae; genus Viscum; species Viscum album. The sequence continues at coordinate 1,236,787,239 of OY728150.1, forward strand.
GCGCCGCCCCATCACTTGTGCGCCGCTCCATCACTTGCGCCCCATTCCATCACTAGCAGGACACTTTCTTTCCTTGGTCATATTTTGATATGATGATGTTGAAATATGACTTTGTGTAACATACACTTGTGTGCCTCTTATACTTGCGCGCCACACTTGCGCGCCCCTTATACTTGCGTGCCACTTTTTGACTTCCGTGCCAATCATTAACTTACGCACCACTTTATTTCCTTTGTCATATTTTGATTGGATGATATTGAAATATGAATGTGCACAAAATACACTTGCGTGCCACATATACTTGTGTGCCACACTTTCACGCCACTTTTGACTTGCGTGCCACTTTCATTCCTTTTCCAAAAACACTTATTTACTCTCCCTATCCTTCATAAGGCTTGCATCATAAGTTCTCCAAACTTATGATATTTGTGAAATACAAATCAGAAAATCATCATCATAGTTTTCAAGGCTTTTACAAAGTGAATTAATTTATACTATTTTGAAAAAAAAAAGACAACACTATGCTAAAACCAAACTCTTCAAACTTCCTTCCCCATCCAACTTGGTTTCAACACACAAGGCATGTTCTCGGTCACCCTAGGGTTGTGAAAATCACTAAGGGAATCAAAGAGAGACATATGGAATTATTTCAGCCAATAAAAATGAAAAAAATACAAAAACAAATAAATAGAGTATCCCAAAATAAATAAACAATACAACCGAACCAATACTTGCAAATAAAATGAAAATAAAACCAAACTAAAAATAAAACTAAAACAAAACTAAAGACCACTAAAATATCTACATGACCACATGGGTCCCTCTCTAATCCCAAACCCAAAATCATCCATAGTGATTAAGAAAAATCTATAACCTACACCTTTGACTAAAAACAAGAATAAAAGTATATGCGTGAGTATTAAAGCACAGTAAGCATGTCGAAATGATCTATTACTAATTTATTTACTTTACATAAAATATTCACTAACTATAAGTTTAAAATAAAATATATAAGTATATGTTTTCAATCATTTATTTTTTAAAAACATAATTATCCATTTTCCTCTTTATTTAAAATAGTTTTCTTTTCCGAAAGAATGAGGATTAATCATTTTAAAGAGATAGGGAGAGTAATAAGAGCGATTTTTTTATTTGAAAAGGGAAAATGAGTGTAAAATATATCAATAAATTTTCAATGAAACATTTGTAAAAACCATTATTCACATTTAAAAAATAGATACACCATAAAAAGTAAAGAGATGTAGTAACCACACATCAAGGGAAATGAGAGACAACACACATGTAACCAAATCATCTGAGGCACCTAAACTGTCTGTTGTAGATAAATAAGTGATAAAGAAACATTGGAATAACTAGGAGGTCAGAGGAAATCTAGAACATACTGTAATGTTGGAATTTTTTATACAATAAAACATCCCTCACACTCAGTTGTACACTACCTGACCTAATTGAGGGGCATAATCCTAAAGTAGAGAAAATTCTTACTAAGGGCCACTAGCTAGAGCATAATACAAAACTAGTATAGAAAGTTTTTTAAAAAATATTCTAGCTATTATAGGTTCCCATGTCATGTATAAATTGGGGGTGAGTCAAAAAAATCTAAATAAGAAACCAACAATAGATATAAAGAAAGGATACAGGCAAGACACAAAATCATCACCATAGAATAACCACTCTACAGAACAATCCCTCGCCTTCCATACATTAATTCAAAAGGTATGTCCCATAATAAAGGCCTACCATTTCATTTAACATGAAAAATAAAATATGAATACCCTAAGGAAAGTTTTATAAAGAAACCCCATTTCTAAAGTGCCAACCAGGCCTCACAGAACCTTTAGGTGAAAAAACATTTCCAAAAAATCAAACAAACCATTTATAAGACCAAAAAACATTTAGTAACCAACTAAAGAAACCTAATTCACCATTTGGGATCCAAAACACATTTAACAAGACAAAATAATATTTTAGAGAGAATAATTTACTTATAAATTCCAATGCATGATGGAAACTACTTCAAACTCACGGTGCTTCGACAATGACAACCCAAAAAAATTCAAGATGGTCAAAATAAAAAAATCATCCAAGAAGAACCTTAATAATAAAAAACCATAATTTAAACCCAATGAAACATGAACCCTATACCAATATGACCAAGGTAGAAAGAGAAAAAAGGATAAAATGAAATCATAAGGAAAAGGATGATGAGAGGAGGATATTTCCTTGAGAAATCACCCCAAAACACTGAATAAATCTGTTATAATCACTATGGTTGGAGGAGGAGGGCCTTAGGAATAGTGGTAGATACCTCCCTATATATCACGTTCCAAGAGAGGGTACAAATAGGGTTTTGGGGCAAAAAATTAAAGAGTGAAAAAGGGTAAAAACACACTTTTAATAAATCGAGGCATTCTGCACGGTTTGTTCGCATGGTTGGGGAAACTGTGCTCTGACTATGTGTCCCTCACTGAACTCATAGGGAAACCACATGGTTTGGATACACAATTTGGGAAATAATGCACCAATTTTGTAGCTTGTTTCTATTAAAAATTCATGATTCATGTGCACACTTCTCATATGATTTGTACTAACTGTGCTCAAGCTAGGCACCCTCACCCAGTGACACCCCAAGACCCACACGGTTACCTCTATGATTCACACAATTTGAATCAAATTGTTATCTACCTACAAAACATTAACCATGGGAGATAAAAATGAATTAAAAAGGGTATTAGAATTAGAAGACAGCACCATTTTCACTTAACCATGCACATAAACCATACAGTAGAGAAAAAACAACCCGAAACACAAAATTTAGATCTGAAACACCCAATATCAATAGAAAATTCAAAGTCAAAAAGATAAAAAAAACATAAAAGATATGATAAAAATTGAGATGTGAAAATTCTCCACACTATAAAGCTTTATATCCCCAAAAATTCCCAAATTTTCTAGTTGTTTAAGTAAAAGATAATGGCTCACACACCCGCGTGATTCAATTCCTCAAATCGAAAGGGGCCTTAAGAACCTTTAGGATAAAGACTTTCACATTTACCTAAAAAACCCATTGTACTTAAATTAATTCTCAAAATATAAAAAAATCCCTAGTCATAAGCCCAAAATATTACTACAACCAAAACCATTGGGCCAACATCAAGGGCCCGACATTTATCATAGAAAAAATTGGAGGTTAAACGACTTAAGATGATAGGGGATAATTGTACGGAACCTTCTCAAGGGGAAGAAAAGATATAAAAATAGGACCAGGTAGAAATATGGTCTAATTTTAATGAATTAAGGAGGATAGAGTGTACTGCCCACCATATCATAATCCTAGTTAGTTTCCCAACTAATACCACCTTCCAAACACCAAAACTTTGAATAAAAACAACCACACACAAACATGGAGGGAACCAAACAATAGGAACAAGACACACAACTGATATCACATTCATTTTATGATGAAGAGATATGTAATTTCAAAATAGACATTTCCATTAAAACAAACTTTTACCCGGAATGCACAATATGTATCTTATATTTCAACTGAGACAACACTGCAAGAAACAACCATTACAATGAATGAAACATTTACATCAAAACCCTTAATAAAGACTCAAACCAACACCATGTTCATCTGAGTGAGTCACCCACGTATTTGAAGGAGTGGATCTGGATCCACTCTTCTTTTGAGATACACCCAGGAAAAAATTATAGATATGGCCTAAACGACCATAATCATGATAGGACTTTGGATTTCTTGGGAACAAAGGCTTCTTATAAACCATCTTTTTTCATTGATGATACTCTATAATGTCCCAAAATTACATGTAAATATTTTTTTAATTATATGGGATTATTTTGAGACCAAGTGCTAAGATGACATGTGATTCAAAGGCCCAAAGTGCCTGGAATGATTCATAAAAAATGTTATGTTTTAAATAGTGTGCATAAGTAGTGTTCTTGAAAAAGTGAAATAACCCGTAAATGATTACCCGGATCAGAAATATGAGGGAACTATTTTGTTTATAGTTGTGGTTTTACCCCAGATGAGACTTAAGTTTAGTCGACACGGGTCTCCAGTCAGAAAACAAAAAAATCGAATAACCGTAAATAAAATAATTAAGAAAAAAATAATTTTATTTTTTAAATACTTGTAACTCTAGAATGGTAACACGGAATGAAAATATGATACCACCATTTATCTCATTAGGGAAGGATTTCCTTGGGTGGAGACTAACATTAGAAGGTGTGGTCCAGTTATGAAATTTGACTTTTGGGACATAACTGTAAATAAAATAATTTAAATAAATTAAATTATTTTATTTTAAAATCCTCATAACTCACAAATGGTAACTCGAATTGAAAATATGATACCACCATTGAGTTTGTAATGTGATATTATCCTTAAGAGGGACCTAACCTCAACTGATGTGGGTCGAGCTTAAAAGTTAATTTTCAGACATTTTAAGGAAAAATAAAATAAACATAAAAATTTTATTTTATTCAAAATTGTTTTGCTGCATCGCAGCGATTAGCTGACTTTTTCATTCCATAAATGAAACTACATAATGAATATGCAATGTAAAGTAACAGAAACTATGTTTCATAAATGAAACAGCATAACGGCGGTGACTGAGCCTAACAGAAACACTGTGATGCTTTTTCCCAATTTAATGGGATAACAGGAATCGGAGATCAGATCAGGATCTTGAAAATCACTCTGAATATCTTGAGTATCGCTATTGAAAAACAATGAATGATGATTGCCAATAAATTTAAGCACTCCCCCTCCTCTTCAAGAGATCACACCCTCAATGATGGATCTAGTACTTTCATGGATGGATTATCATCAACAATGAATCTTTCCCCTGACCAAACATATTCTCTAGGTAGGGGTTTATTTTTCAAAGTGATTACCTTCCCCCATTCTTCTTCCTAAACAAAAAATGTGGGTCAATACACTAACATATTTACCCATGGATTGGTCGTCGTTACGAGACATGAGAATTTTCATGTGGTGAATTATGGGAAGTGGATTCACATTTTGATTATCCTTTGTTAAATATCCTAATAAGGAAAAACCAAGACGATACGAACAAAGGTCGTGGTCCTTCCATTTTATGTTCTTTGTGTGTTCTTATACTTCATCCTTTTATTCATTCTTTGTGATGGGACAACAACTGTAGTCCAAGAAGGACCACAATGGTGGATCAACCTAGGCAGGAGGCCGAGGGAGACAGTGTCACCGGGTGAATGACCATCGGCCTAGGAGCCGGTAGTGGCAGAGAGATATTTGTGGCCAAGTGGACCATGGAGATGAGGGAAGGTCGCAACCAAGAGGGCCGAGGTGGCAAAAGGGTTGCCAGCTCGAAAGCCAATAAAGGTGTCCCACGTCGGCGGTCGCGGGTGGGAGGCGGTGGAATCTGTGACTAGAAGGGGTTGCGGTGGTACAGGGGGTGGCGTTGGTCAGGTGTCATGTTGGTTTGAGAGGCCCGTGAGCCAGGCCATGGAATGTGATGGCATGTGGTCCATGTTGGACCGCCTATGGAGGGGAGGTGGCTGGCCTCATCCGGCTATGTGGCTATGTGAACCAGATGCCAGCGGGCATCCAGTCTGGACTGAAGCTAGCCTGAAGGACTGAAACAGACCGATGGGTGCCCCAGGATAGAGGAGAACTAGCAAGACATGTAAGCCAGGTCAGATAGAAAATCGTCCCTTTGTGCAGCCTGGATAGAAAGAAACTGGTCTGACTAAGTCAGACCGGACCAGAGAATGCGGACTGGGTCACTGGGCAACCGGGCGGGCTGGACCCAAGACCGAACCAGGCCAAACCAGGTCTATTTGGGTTGTCCAAACTAGGTCAAGTCCTATGGGATCCCAAGGCTGAGTAGGTTAGGTGGTTTCAACCATGTCGGACTAGGCTCGGACGTAACCGACCATTGTTTACTAAAATGCCAATATCTTTCAAACTAGGCATCTGATTGATGCATCGTCTTTGGCATTGGGACTCTTGTGAAAAAATGGTTATTTAGGTATACTCTAATTGATTTTTCATGGTATTAGAGATAAAAAAGATGGATTGAGGAGTAGATTCTCTTGGAATCAAGCACATTATAGGATGGGAATCCTATAGCCTGTTGTGACATAAAGGATATAATGAGCAAGTCCTCAGTGGTCCAGTAGATAAGTGGACCTTAGTGGTACAACAGTTGAGAGGACCTTAGTAGTCCAGTAGCTGATCAAACCTTAGTGGTCCAGTAGCCAAGAAGACCTCAGTGGTCTAGTAGTAGAGCATACCTTAGTGGTCCAGTAGCTCAGTAGACCTCATTGGTCCAGTAGTAGAGCAAACCTTAATGGTCCAGTAGTCGAGCATACCATAGTGACTCATCAGGGATGATTCCCTCAATAGTACAAGATGATTCAGATTTAAAAATATTAATGTTACTTTCTATACCTTTAGTTATTCCGGGAATGAGCTTTCTTGCTTTGTGGTCTTGATATTTGGTCATTCATTTATGTTTTGGGGTCCTTACTGAGTATTGTGTTACTCACCCCTACACGGGCTTCACCTGCATGTGTTGTGTCTCGTGCAGGTGATAAATGCTTCGATGGAGACCTTGGTGGTTTGGGACGAGGTGGTGCTTAGTGAGATAGGATAGAGGAGTGTTCTTCTATAGCTATAAGCAGCTATGCTTCACATACCTTTCAGTTAGGGTCTCAAGCGGATGGACCATGGAAGTTGTATTTTCCTTTGTGATTTTGGGCTATTATTCTTTCCCCTTTATACATTCATTTTGTACTATACTATCAATAGTTTCCTTAGTGACAGTTTTGGTTTACTTTGTGTTTACTTTCCATAGTTTGAGATTTGTGCGTGTATACATGTTTAAAGTCAAATGCCTTCCCTTTTTGGGATATTCCTACTTGGTGATAGTCTCCAACCCCTGGCCTATGTAAGGAGGTCTTGGGGTAGTCACGGGATAGGCCATAGGGGATGGGTCATGAAAAAGTGGTATCAGAGGAGGTCGGTTCTACCTTAAGAACCCATAGTCTATGAGTTTGTTTTGGTTCAACAGTATTAAGTGTTTTGAGTTCATCTTGTAGGCTAGGGAACCCAATTTTGGTGTAGTAGTCGACGTATCCATACACCAGGACCTTGAATTCTGCTTTACAAATCAGTACAAGAAAACACTTGTTGCATGAAAAAATGATGGTACATGCATCGTATTGGAATGGGTTGTGTTTTCCATGTCCTTATTGAGTCAGCTCATGAGGTATACTCTATTGATCATGGTACATCTTGTTTTGTGTCAAGGGGCTTCCACGTAGATATCCAGTTAGGATTCCACTACATGATCATGAGGATGATTTTTGGGGTTGACAAGATGTGTACATGGGTTCTTACCAGAGATAGAACCACCAGGTGGTGTACCAGCTATACCACCACATGTGGAGTAGCACCAGGTACTCATAGTACTAGTGAAAGATATGCACAGCTGGAGCACGCTTCACGAGTTTTAGTGACAAAAACCCCTCAGGTTACGAGGTGAGCCTGACTCACGGGTTGCTAAGGACTGGCTTGAGGTGGTGGCCAAGTTTTCCATCTAGTCAGGACACTATTAGATAAGATGGTTGTACTGATAGTGAACCTTATACGTGGATCCGAATGGCAATAGAAGGGTTTAGATTACCCGATCTTACGATGATGTGACTTTTCTATGGATTGATCTTGAGAACCTTTCTCAGAGAAGGGTTTATTTCCATAAATCTAAGGGCTATGGATTCTCAAGAGCTTCTAAAACTTTGGCAGTACAACATGTTAGTGGTTGAGTATTCATCAAGGTGTACCGACCTTTCTAGTTACTCGATGAATACGATATGACTAGTTCTTTAGGGCACGAACCTCTGAGAGAGATGTGTTTAGGGACATCCGAGCTAGCACTATTCCTATATTCATTCCTAATTATGATAGGTTTCTAGATATAAACTTTGTGGTTGAATGTCCTTTGGCTGAGCATATACAGCCAGTGGATGTCAGTAATGGGAAAGTAGGAAGCTAATGTTAGTCTTAGAGACTTGGACGTGTGAGATGTTCTTAGAAGAGGTCCCAAGATAGAGAATATAGAACTTAGGGCTCATAGGGTGATTCTAGTCGGACTTGAAAGAGGTAATTATTTTCAAAAGGTGGAAGGGGACATCCCACTATATATTGTCCTTCCTGTCGTGCTAATAGTGAAATGTTAGATGGGCCACTAGGGAAGAGACAGTGACAGGAACGGATTAATCTATATCGCGTAAGATGTGTCAAAGGATCTGGGAGAGTAGTAGGAGGTGGTATACATTTTAGCATGTTACAACCACCACCCCAATGTGGTCCATGCCAGGCTTAGGGAGTTGGAGGTTAGTGGAAGGGGGTATCTGTATGTAGAAAAGTATTATAACCCAAGGGATCCATGAATTATTCAAGGTATAGTCTATGTCTACTCTTAGCTTCCATATTAATCAACACAGGTACTAATCACCCCTTCTTGTCACATATCTTGTTCAATACCTAGAGTTTCTGGAAAAATTGTTGACTTAACCCTTACATCTAAAGATACTTATGGGTGGAGACTTGATAATCCTACTTATGCTGATGGTGTGATCTGACCCTTGAGGTGAGAGTTTTGGTTGGAACCTCTTGGTGGTAGCGACGAATCCTTACGACGATAGTTCGATTATGGACTGGTGATCCACATTTCTTGCTCAGATTAACTATTTTAGGTAAAAGGATGTGGTATGTCCGCAACATTATAATGGGGTTTCCCTAATTCAGCAAGGAAACCTAGGTAGCATGGGATAAAATCATGCATAGGAGGGTGAAACTGATCAAACTTGAGTTGGCCAGCCTTACCAACATGTAAATGGATGTTTTGAGTTTTCAGTTCCCAGTAGTAGTGGTAGAGTATGGGAACATATTTCTAGAAGATATTTTCAGGATTACCTCCCCATAGGGAGATGGACTTCTGTGTCATTCTACACCCTGAGATGGAACTAGTATCAGCATCTGTATATTGGATGGATTTCATAGATCTTATTGAGCTAAGGGAATAGGTGGGGGACTTATATAGGAATGTATTAGTAATACCCAATGTTCAAGGTTATGTTTGGATTATCGTCCCTTTAACCAAGTGGTCATGGAGAATGAGTACCCACTACCAAAGGGACAATGAATGCATCGATCAGTTGAAAGGGGTGGCCTTTTGCATGGATGGAAAGGTTCCTGTAGGATTTTCAAAAATTAAGACAAATTTTAATGAGCACCTTGATCTTGAGTGGACAGCAGTAGTCTTTGCATTGATGGTGTGGTGACACTACCTCCATGGGTGAACAGTTTACCATCTACTCTAACCACATGATTCTCAAATATATCTTCTCTCAGAAGGATTTGAACATGAGACAAATACATTGGCTAGAGTTACTCTAGGACAATGAATTTGAGATAGTCTATACTCCTGAGAAGGGGAACATGGTGGTATATGATCTCACTAAGAGATCAAGTTCACAAATACTGAACGAGGCCTCATTATAGTTGTCCTCTCTTCAGATATCCTTCAGGGATAGAGAGGAGACAAATTTTCTTCAGTTGATGGTAGTTTCCCCTCTAATATTACAGTGATCAAAGGAGGCGCAACTTGGAGATGCCAGCTGCGAGACTACAAGTGCCCAGATGTCCACAAGGCATACCCCAGATGGATATTTGAAAGTTGGGGAGAACGTCATCCTTTTCAGAGGAAGCACTGTAGTATTAGTGGAATTGTGGGAGGAGGTGTTTAGTGAATTCCATACATCCCCTTTGGCAGTACATCCAGGTGTGGTGAAGATGTACCAAGACCTCCGACATCAGTACTAGTGGTCGGGGATGAAGAAGGTAGTGGAAGAGTTTATCTCAAGATGCCTCACTTGTAAGCATGTAAAGATTGAGAACCATGTTCTAGTAGGTTTAAAACAACTCCTCGAGGTACAATAGTGGATGTAAGATGGGATATTGATGGACTTATTGATAGGATTACCAAGTATATTCTAGGGGCACGATACCATCTGGGTGATTGTATACTAACTTACTAATTCGGCCCACTTCCTACCCATTCGATAGCAGGATTTATTAGAGATCTTGGGATGCCTTTATGTGCATGAGATAGTTTGACTCCATGTAGTCCCATATATGATAGTCTCAAACTGTGATGCACGCTTTACATCTCAGTTATGGAAGGGATTATCGGAGGCGTTTGGGACTCAGCTATGCTTGACCACATCCTTTCACCCAAAGATGGATGGTTAGACAGAGTAGAACATATAGACCTTATAGGGTATGCTTCATGCTTGTGTTATTGATTTTGGTCACAATTGTGAGGTCCATCTACCACTGGTAGATTTTGTATACAACAACAACTACCACTCCACTATCGATATGGAACCATGCGAAGAACTGTACGGATGACCATACAGGTAACCGTTATGTTGGAAAAACCCAGGGGATTTTGCACTCATGGGTCCAGAGATGGTACAGGCTATCACTGAGAAGTTGCAGGTCACCCGAGAGTGGATGAAGATTGCACAGAGCCGATAGAAGTCATATATTGGTGGGCTATGGAGACCCTTGGAGTTCAAGGAGGGTGGGACTACATATTTATACAGGTCTCTTCTTGACAAGGGATGTAGAGATTTGGCTAGGGGGAAAGTTATCTTCTAGGTTCATCGGACCTCTCATAATACTATGTAGAGTGGGTGAGGTGTCATATTGCTTGAATCTACCACCACAGTTAGAGAGGGTGCACGACGTCTTCCATGTATCCCAGATGAGAAGATACATGCCTGAACCTTCTCACGTCATCGACTATGGAAAGCTGGAGATTGATGAAGGGGATACATTCAAGGAGTACTCGAGGGAGATAGAGAATCAATAGGAGAGGATCCTTTTTGGGTGGTCTATTATTCTAGTTCATGTTCATTGGCAGCACAAGAATCTCCAGGAGAGCACATGGGAATAGGGGACTCAGATTCGTGCTCAGTTCCCACATTTTTTATTAGCCTTTATTTTGGGTTACATGGATGTAAATCCCTAAAGGTGGGGGTAATGTAATATCCCAGAATTCCATGTAATTTTTTTAAATTATATGGGATTATTTCAAGACCAGGCAAGGAGAAGGTGTGCGATTCTGAGGCCTGGAGTTCCTGGAATGATCCATAAAAAATGTTAGGTTTTAAATATCGTGTTTGACTAGTTTTCCTAGAAAAATTGAATAACCTTTAAACCGGTTCCCATGTCAAAAATATGAGGGCGTCGTTGTATTCATAGTAGTGGGTTTACCCTAGTTGTGACTTAATTTTAGTCGGCATGGGTCTTGAGTGAGAAAACCCTAAAATGGAATAACCGTAAATAAAATAATTAAGTAAAAATTATTTTATTTTTCAAGTCCTTATAACTCATGAATGGTAACTTGGATTTAGAATTTGAGACCACCATTGAGATTTTGAGGGTGTGATTTCCTTAGGTGGAGCCTAACATCGGTCGGCGCAGGCTAGCTATGTAAGTTGACTTTTGGGATGTAACTGTAAATAAAATATTGTAGATAAAAGATAATATTTTATTTTAGAATCCCCATAACCCATAAACAATAACTCCTATTTAAAATATGATACCACTATTGAGTTCATAATGATATATTCTCTATAAGTAGGACCAAACCTTGACTGGAACAGGTCGAGGGTAAAAGTTAATTTTCAGACGTTTTAAGGAAAAATAAAATAAACTTAAAAGTTTATTTTATTCAAAATTGTTTTGCTACAATTCAATGATGAGCTGACTATTTCATTACATAAATTAAATCGTATAATTACACTACAATGAAAAGTAACATAAATGTTGTTTCATAAATGAAACAGCATAACGGCGGCGATTCAACGTAACAGAAATGTTGCGACGCATTTTCCTCATTTAATGGGATAACAAGAATTGGAGATTAGATGTGGATCTTGAAAATCACTATGAATATCTATAGGATCACCATTGATGAATTAAGAATGATGAATGATGATCTCCAACAACTTCGAGCACTCCACCTCCTCTTCGAGAGATCTTGCCCTCAACAAAGGATCGAGAAATTTCGCAGAAAAATCACCTTCAATGAAAAATACTTCTTCTGATCGAACCTATTCGCTATATAGAAGTTTATTTGATTAACTGATTACCTTCCCCCATACTTTTTCCTATACAGTAAATGTGGGTCAATCCCCTAACATATTTACCCATGGATTGGTCATCTTTGCGGGACATGGAAATTTACATTTGGGGAATTATGGGAAGTGGATTCATGTTTTGATTATCCTTTGTTAAACCTCCTAACAAGGAAAAACCACACCAACATGAACAAAGTTCATGGTCCATCCTTCGTGTGTTATTTTGGTATTATTATACTCATTCCTTTTATTTGTTCTTCATGACGTGACGACAACCGTAGTCCAAGAAGGACCGTAGATATGGATCAACCCGAGAAGGAGGCCGAGGGAGATGGAAACACTGGGTGAATGACTACCGGCATGGGATCCAGTGGTGGTGGAGGGAGAGTCATTGACAAGAAGGTTGTGGTGGCAACGGAAGGTCGCGGTAGTGGCAAGGGATACCTGCTCGAAAGCCGGCAGTAGTGGCTCGCAGCGGCGGCTGCGAGTGGGAGGTGGCGAAGGCCATAGTGGTTCAGGGGGGATGGTGCAGGGGGGAAGTGATGTGTTAGGTGCTTCGTCAGTTTGAGCAGCTCGCGGGGTGGGTCACAGCATGTTCCAGCACACAATTCATGCTACACCATGAGCAGAGTGGAGGTGGTTGGTCGCATGGATGTGTGGACTGGATTCCAGCAGGCGTCCCAGTTAGATCCAAGATGGCCCACCGATACAGTTCGGGCTGATGGAGTGCACTGGGCTGCTAGGTGGTCTAGGATAGAGGAGAAATGGCCCGCCATGAGGGTTGGACCAGATAGGAAACAAGGCCGTTGTGTGGCTGTAGACGCCGGAAAAGTCCGTTGTTCCCAAACGAAGCTCCGGATGCGGAAAGCGAAGTGATATTTGGAGTCAGAGGCACGTTCCGGAGGGCCCGGAGGGCTTGCGCGAAATTTCAGAGGCTCGCGCGCAAAGTTGAGTCGCGGCGCGCAATCCTCCCGGGATGCGCGCAATGCGCTGGGCCGGCGCGCTATTTTGCGCGCCCGCGGCCTGCGCGGCGCCTTTGCGCGCTGGGTGCTGATTCCGCGCCCACGAAGCGAATTGCGCGCCCGAGACCGGATTCCGCGCCCGGGGTTGCCTATAAATATAAGGCGACCCCCGACATTTTGAAGGTTGCCGGAATCCGAAGCGTCGCTCGTTCGCGCAATCCAACCCCTTCCGCGCGCAATGTCGATCTTCAGGTAACCTCCTTTCTTTCGCGCAATAGAGCCTTGGGGTTCGCCTTCGCGCGCAATCCCCTTGGCTCATTTCCTTTGAATAAATTTCAACCCGAAGGCCTTTGCGCGCAAAAGAAGCCTCTTGCGCGCAATTGCCCCCCGGGTGCGCGCAATCCAGCCCGATTGCGCGCACCCCCCATTTTCAAAGTGGCCATTCGTTAGAGAATGAGCCGTTGCCCCCGCGCGCTACCCAAAGCCCGGTGCGCGCAATCCCAATCATCCGCACGCGAAGCGCTGGCCCAATTGCGCGCCAGCCCGCCATTTTGCGCGCTGACCCGCGGTTTTGCGCGCAAAGCTCCTCTTTTGCGCGCAATCCGCCAGGGTCGCCTCCCTTGACCCCCTGAGGGTACCCGCCTGCGTGGCGCCCGATGATCCTCATCCTGGGTGCCCGAACCGTGCGCTGTCTTCCCGTGCAGCCTTCCAGGCTCGTGCGAAGTGACACGGACCCATCGGCGGCAATCATTCGTCCAGCATGACGTTAAACTGCATATTCGTCTAGCATGACGTTAAACTGCATATTCGTCCTGCATGACGTTAAACTGCACAATGTCCAGCATGACGTTAAACTGTGCATTCGTCCCGCATGACGTTAAACTGCCCATACGTCCAGCATGACGTTAAACTGCACATCCGTCCAAGATGCACGACGCTAAACTGCCTAGCCCCCATCGTCTGCACTGCAAGACGTTAAACTGCCAAGTGTTTCGTCCTCAACACACGACGTTAAACTGTGCCTCGTCCGGCAAGACGTTAAACCGTCCGCTTCGTCCTCAACACACGACGTTAAACTGTACTTCGTCTGGCAAGACGCTAAACCGTCCGCATCATCCGATCCCGTGCTCTGCACGCAGGGTCTCCCCCGGTTTGGATGTGGCCCCCACCCGCTCGTCTCTGCAGGGATGTCGGGATTGTCCCGCTTTTGGGAAGATTTAATGGGAGTGGCTTTTCCCTATGGGGGCAGGGTATTACAAACCCCTAGTTTCTCGTGGGAGGCTGCACATGTGTATCTCCATTGCGCCTCCCCACTGCCGAAGCCAGTAGAGGGTGTGACTGGGATCGAGGTGTCTTCTGCTTTCTGTCCAAGTCCCTTCCAACTGAGTTTTGCCGCATCCGGGCTGCCTCAAGTGCGTAAGTCCTGACAGAATGAACTACGTGGACTTTGATCCCTGTCTTCTAAACAGGGTACGTAGGAAGCCTTCTTGAGGTCCAAGCCCGCCACCTGGTCGTCCCGGTCGTATTTACGTCGGTTCGTCCATCAGTGGACCCCTCCAGGGTTCACGCTTGCGTCGATTCACCTATGAATCCGCCCCTGTGGGAGACTGCCCGTGTGTATCTCCACGGTGCCTCCCCACAGCCCCCCTTTTCCATTTCTCCTTTTATCGTCCAGCATGACGTGAAACTGTGATCCACCCGGCCGTTCCATCCCCCTCTGTGCGAGGTGGTTCGGTTCAATCCTCCGCCCGGCGGCCTCGACCTCTTCGTGAGTCGGCTTGCCGACGTCCAGCATGACGTTAAACTGTATACCCGAACTACGTTGACTTTGATCCGTGCTAACGCGCGGTACGTAGGAAGCCCCTACGGGGTCCAAGCTCTTCACTCCATCATCCATCCTGATCCTTACCCGGGCCGCCACATCCTGGTGGGGTCATGCCACTTCACTCCACTCCACGTTACTTGGGAAGCCGCCCATGTGCTGGCCCCAGCGTCGGAGGTTCCCCGCAAGGGGTTCTGTCATCTGATCCACTTTTCGTGTTGATCGGTCCGATGCCGTCCCCGCTGGACGTTAAACTCGCGGCATACCCCGTGTTAAACATGGGAAGCTGAGGAAAACCTCAGGTGACACAGTTCCCCGCACCCAGTACGGGATGCCTCAGGCCATCATGCCTTCGAGAAGCCCTATTAGGGACGGAAGACAGACGTGCAGAGCCGCAGTGTCACGACACGCCCCCAGCACCCAGAGCCACCCGGCCTTCTCACTGCAGGTTTTTGCCCCGCCCAGACTCCTTGGAGCGTCCGGGCGGGAGCAGCGTAATTAACCGGTGTCCATGAAGATATGGCGCCGGGAACGAGATTCACGAACATTCTTAAGTCTATGAGGGAGACCCGGATTAGGCGACGAGTTCCGAGGAGACGTCCAAGGAAGGAGGAGCCGACATCCCATCATCCCGGTTTCGATCAAGGAGCAGACGCCCCTGAATAAGGGACGAATGCCGCCCGCCCTTGGAAAGCGGGACTGAGGGACCACAAGCCGCGCGCCCATCCCCTCGGGTTGACGGGTGCACGCGCGAACGCGTCCTGGCGGAACAGCGTAACCCGACGCACATCCGCACCGAAACAGAAAAATGGTGAACCCGACGTGAATCTCTTCTCCTCGATACGAAGACCGATGGCTTTCAGAGGTGTTGGAAGACCGACATGTTGCCCGGCCAAGCATTCAGTCTTACCCGCCAGGGGCTGGGGAAGGGACATCGGGCACTCCGTCTCACGACGTCGATGGCCTGGGGGTCCCTCCTCGGATCCGCCCGGTGATGGATGATTCGTCCGATGACGGTATTGGGTACGCTTCGGTTAATACCGTCGAGCTGGTAAATCCCTTTTCGGTTCCCGACGTTGAAGAACACCAGGTGGACCTCCCTAGTGTCCCCGGTCGTCGCTACCGTCGGAAGAACCGCAGCAACAGGAGTCGCCGGGGCACAGCCGTTGGTACCTCCAGCCAGGCCGTGCACGCCACTGAGACTAGGCAGCAGGCTCAAAACCGAGCTCAGCGCGCGCAGCCCCCCCATCCGGGGATGACGGATTCGCCTCCGCCACTGTTTGTGGTGTGGGACCAGGCAGAACCGCCTCAGCCGCGTCGCGACCAGCTCCGCCCTGCCACGAGTCCATCCCGGACTCCTGACTCCAGTACGGTGACCATTTCCCGGACTGCGACCAGTGAACAGCGAGATGCGCCAAGTACCAGTCGGCCGCCGATCCAACCGGCAAGGCCCGTCATGCCACCAACCGCAGAGCAACCTCTTGCAACCAGGGGCTCGCGCTTGGCCAAAAAGTATGATGTCCTGAAGCACTTGGCCGACATCCCAGCAAGGCTCTCCATCCTTGAGGATCTGCGCATGTCATCTGAGATGCGCGAGGCACTCGCTGAAGCCCTGAAAAGCCCCCTCCAGTTTGAGACAGAGGTTGCGGCTGCAGAGGCCTTTCACGCCGAAACGATCGAGGACGCCGAATGTCAGGCAGTTATCTCGTTCTCTGGTAAGGATGAAGACCCTCCTATACAGGGACATATCCGTCCGCTGTATGTCACTGGCCAGTTCAATGGCCTTGAAGTCCGGCGCTGTCTTGTCGACACGGGGTCCGGGATTAACCTGATTCCAACTCGGACGCTCCGGAGATTGGGGTTGTCTGAGGATGACTTGAT
Organism: Viscum album; assembly: GCA_963277665.1. Classification (NCBI taxonomy): domain Eukaryota; kingdom Viridiplantae; phylum Streptophyta; class Magnoliopsida; order Santalales; family Viscaceae; genus Viscum; species Viscum album. The sequence goes on from OY728150.1 coordinate 1,236,804,147, forward strand.
TCCCTCCGACCTCAGGATCCAGGGGTACGACCGCACCGAGCAAACCCCGGCCGGCAAGATACGTTTGAAGACCCAGTTCGGTGACTTGGTTGCCAACACCGAATTCATGGTAGTCTCTCAGGACACTGCGTATAACGCATTGATGGGCAGGCCATGGCTTCACCTTCACGCGGCGGTTCCCTCGTCATACCACCAATGCCTCAAATACTCCCTTAATGGTCGAGTAGGCGTGCTTCAAGGAGATGCCTCTCCTTTTGCCTCATGTGAAGCCCGCTATCTGGACGCGGACTATTACAAGAGCAAGGATAAGCAGATCCTGGCAGGTGAGGTTGAGCCTGTCGCTGTTGCAAGCAATCCCTGGGCAAGTCTGGATGACGCTTACGTCCTCCCGATTCACCGGTTGGACGTCGCCATGGTCTTGACGGTCCACGAGTCTCCTGATGAGATGGCCGCGACCGCCCGCGCCAGCACCAGTGGCCCAGCAGGATCTGGTAGCCCCAATGTAGTTTCCAACGCAGTCTCTCCCGTGGACGATCCCTCCCCGAGCGGAGAGGATATGGAAGACGCACCCCCAGCCTTTGAGGAGAGCGTCCCCGCCACGGTCGATGAATTAATACAGGTGAACCTTGGAACCGAGGCCGATCCAAGACCCACATTGGTTAGTGCCGCCATGCCCTCTGAGGAGCGGCAGCAGTACGTGGACTTTCTCAGGCAGCACCGTGATGTGTTCGCTTGGGGCTATGACGAGATGCCGGGGCTAGATCCTCAGGTAGCCGTCCACCGCCTTGGTCTCCCGGCGAACCATCGCGGGTTCAAGCAGCCTCCCAGGAAGATGCACCCATCCCACGGTGCCATGGTTGAGGCCGAAGTTGACAAGCTTATCAAAGCCAACTTCGTGAGGGAAGTTCAGTACCCCAAATGGCTGGCCAACATTGTGCCGGTCAGGAAGAAGAACGGGCAGATTAGAGTCTGCATCGACTTCCGCGATCTCAACCGCCACTGTCCGAAGGATGATTTTCCCCTTCCAGTGACAGAGCTGTTGATTGATGCCACGGCAGGGTTCCAAGCCCTCTCCTTCATGGATGGATACTCCGGATACAACCAAATTCGGATGGCCCCTGAGGATGAGGAGTTCACTGCCTTCAGGGCCCCCCAAGGTACCTTTTGCTACCGGGTCATGCCCTTCGGCCTGAAGAATGCAGGTGCCACCTATCAACGGGCGATGCACCGCATATTCAAGCCAATCCTCGGCACACTGGTGGAATGCTACGTCGACGACTTGGTTGTCAAATCGCGCCAGCGTCAGGACCATCTCAAAGATCTTGAGAAAGTGTTCAGCTTCCTCCGGTCTCGCTGCCTGAAGATGAAACCGCTGAAGTGTGCCTTTGGGGTCACCTCCGAAAAGTTCCTTGGATTTGTGGTAAGATACCGGGGTATTGAGATCGACCCATAGAAAATCAGGGCGATTAGCCAGATGCCTCCCCCAGGTACCGTCCGGGAACTGCAAGGGTTCCAAGGCCACTTAGCCTATATACGCCGATTCATCGCGAATCTGGCCGGCAAGTGTAAGCCCTTTTCTCGGCTCATGAAGAAAGGTGCCACCTATGTATGGGATAAAGAGTGTCAGACCGCTTTCAAGGAAATCAAGCAGTACCTGCTTCAACCTCCGGTCCTGATGCCGCCCGTATCCGGAAAGCCGCTGGTCCTTTATGTGACCGCCCTGGAACGGTCCCTGGGTGCCCTTCTCGCCCAGAAGAACAACGAGGGAACAGAGAATAGCCTCTATTACCTCAGTCGCATGCTCCTCGATGCGGAAGTTAGGTATTCCCCCATCGAGAAGAGCTGCCTGGCACTCGTATTTGCCGTACAGAAATTACGGCACTACTTGCAGCACCATGAGGTACAGTTGGTTTCTCGGGTAGACCCGTTGAAATATATCCTGAGCCGGCCTATGTTGACTGGCCGCCTAGCGCGGTGGGCTGTGATTCTCCAGCAGTTCGACATCAGGTATGTGTCTCAGAAGGCCATCAAAGGGCAAGCATTGGCAGACTTTCTGGCAGCTCACCCGACCTCCGCGGATCAGCCGCTGGATCTAGGCTTTCCTGATGAGGCCATTCTCTCGGTTGATCGAGCCGATCCATGCTGGCAGATGCACTTTGACGGTGCATCCCGGAGCCCCACCGGTAGAAGACTCGATAATCCTAAGCTCAACAGAGTGGGCTTGGGCATCGTCTTCATTACCCCGGAGCGAGCCGTGCTGCCATACTCTTTCCTGTTGTCAGAGGGCTGTACCAACAATGAGGCGGAATACCATGCCCTCATCACCGGCCTCGAGTTGGCTCTCGAGATCGACGTGCCCCGTCTGTGCGTGAAAGGAGACTCCGAGCTGGTCGTTAAGCAGATCAATGGCGACTACGTTGTCAGGAATCTGGAACTTGTGCCATTGTTGGAGTGCACCCTCCTTCTGATGGCCCGGTTCCCTTCTCGGCCGGAAATTGTCCATGTTCCCCGGTCGCAGAACGGTCGAGCAGATGCTTTGGCCAGCCTCGCTGCGTCACTTGCGGAGCCTGAACAGGACAACCTGATCGTCCGCGTGACGCGCCGCAGGCTCATCGCTCCCGTTATCCCGGAAGAAGATCGCGGCCCGTTGGTAAGTAACCTCACCACGGTTGCCCCTATGCCCGGAGCCCCGAGTACCCCAGATGTGACAGTCGGATCAGCCCCTGATTGGAGGACGCCTTTGGTTGAGTACCTCCAACATGGCATTCTTCCATCGGATCGGGCCGAGCGCGAGCGAGTTCGACGCCGCGCATCGCAGTTCGTCCTCCAGAGCAGTCCCGGCCTGGAGCAGATCCTCTACAAACGCGGATTTGATGGTGTTCTCCTCCGTTGCCTTCAGGGAGTTGAGATCCCACGAGTCATGCAAGAGGTTCATGCTGGTTCATGTGGCGCCCACCAGACTGGGCCGAAGCTGTCCCACCAGATTCGGAGGTTGGGATACTTCTGGCCCTCTATGATCCATGACTGCATCGAGTATGCCAGGAAGTGCCATGCGTGCCAGGTTCATGCGAACTTTGTGCATCGGCCGCCGGAGCCTCTCCATACCACAAGGTATTCCTGGCCCTTTGCAGTCTGGGGACTGGACGTTGTGGGACCTTACCCGCCGGCGACAGCTCGCCAGTGCCGGTTCATTCTGACCGCCACGGACTTCTTCTCCAAATAGGCAGAAGCGATTCCGCTCAGAGAGGTCAAATCCTGTTCGATCGCTGACTTCGTGACCTCCAACATCATCTATCGATTTGGAGTGCCTCACGCTATCCTCACGGATAACGGAACCAATTTCCGAGCAGCCGAGTTGAAGAAGTTGTACGCCAAGTATAACATTCGCTCGAACCATACATCTCGCTATCATGCGCAGGCGAATGGACAGATCGAGGCGTTCAACAAAACCCTCTCTAACATTCTGCAAAAGATGGTTGGTCAGAACAAGAAGAGTTGGCCGGACAAGCTCCCCAACGCCCTCTGGGCTTATCGGACGACGACTCGCAATTCCACCCAGATGACCCCTTATTCCCTGGTGTATGGAGCTGAGGCCGTCCTGCCCATCGAGATCCAGTTGCCGTCCTTGCGCACTGCTGTCTACGACCAGCAAGCGCCGGACAGAGTTGCTGAAGCCCGTCTAGTCGAGTTGGAAGCACTGGATGAGAATAGACTTCGCGCTTTGCACAACTTGGAGAGGCATCAAAGCAGAATGGCTCGAGCTTTCAATAAGAAGGTTCGCCTCCGCTCCTTCCTGCAGGGTGATCTAGTGCTAGCCCTAAGAGCGCCGATGATCCCCGGCAGGAAGCCGCCCAAGTTGGAGCCCAAGTGGGAGGGACCTTTTGTTGTCCACAAGGTCTATCCCAATGGCGCGTACTCCCTAGCGACTATGGATGGTGAGCGTGTCACTCCTCCCACCAACGCTAGGTTCCTCAAGCAGTACTTTGTCTGAGTGTGCCCACGTCCTGCACGACGTTAAACTGCATTCGTCCAAGCTACAAGACGTTAAACTGTTCAGCATTCGTCCGCGCTGCAAGACGTTAAACTGCCAAGTGCTACGTCCTGCACGACGTTAAACTGCATTCGTCCAGGCTACAAGACGTTAAACTGTTCAGCATTCGTCCGCGCTGCAAGACGTTAAACTGCCAAGTGCTTCGTCCTGCATGACGCTAAACTGCACTACGTCCGAGCTACAAGACGTTAAACTGTTCAGCATTCGTCCTGCATGACGTAAAACTGCCCCTCAAGAACTACGTGCGGCTTGATTCCCATCCTTATGGGATACGTAGGACCGCCTGAACATTCATGTTTCAGGACCAGCCCCATCCTTCGGGAATTTCCATCCCATCCCGGGCCCTTGGTCCAGTTGCCTCTGGGTATGCGGCGTATAGTGTGAACGCGGGGCTATGCCCTCATTCACGTCGGTTTGCTCGCCACGCTGTATGCCCCCCACGTTTGGGGATGCCTTCCGCTCCCCCCTTTTTTCTCTTCTCGTCCTGCACGACGTTAAACTGCCTCTCAAAGAACTACGTATGGCTTGATTCCCATCCTTATGGGATACGTAGGACCGCCTGGACATTCATGTTTCAGGCCCAGCCCCATTTCCCGGGAATCTCTATCCCGCGTTGGGCCTCTGGCCCCAGTTCCCCCTCCTTTTTTGTGCGAGGCGTATCGCGTGAGCGGGGGATTATGTCCTCATTCACGTCGGTCTACTGGCCGCGCCGTACGCCTCCCCCGTGTGTGGGACTACCTCACACCCCTCATCGTCCTGCATGACGTTAAACTGCCTCTCCAGAACTACGTATGGCTTGATTCCCATCCTTATGGGATACGTAGGACCGCCTGGACGCTGATGTTTCAGGTCCAGCCCCGTCTCCTGGTTGATCACGGGGATCTGCCCTCTTTTGGTTGCTCTCAGGGTGAGTCCTCCGACCCTTTCCGGAGATCTGTTAACATGTTTTGGGTACTTCGGTCTATGACTCGTAGTGTCAGATTCAATCCCGACAAGTCCTGTGTTGCTTGTCAGGCCTCGCGCTTCCTCTTGTTCGAGCCTTCACTCAAAGGGATCCTCGTTGGCGGTTTGGGTACGATGCCTCAGTGCTCTCCTACCGCTCCGGGTCGATTTACCGGCGAGTCCTGGGCCGCAAATCGATATGAATCCTGCGATTGAGCGGTTGATGCTCGTTTGCTTGCCCCGTCTTAGGCTGACGCGATCGGATGTTGTGTTGCGAATATGGTCAGCAACGTCCTTGATCGCCATGTCGGCTCTTTCAGGCTCTGAACATTGGATTGCGCAGTCCTCATCACACTCCGCCTTTATGCGTTGTAGTGGAATCTCGACACTCTCTTCATACTGACCTCCAGTACACCTCTACACGTTAGGCAGACCAACCAGGGTAATGATGTCGTTCGAGGCTCCCATGATCTGAGCACCAGGGATATATGCGGATATCCTCCCTAAGGGCCATGCGTAGCTGGACCCTCGTCCCCATAAGGAGGAGGGAGTCGCCCGAACAATCGCGTTCTGGGCCCAGTATATCTGGAGGCTAGCATCTCTGCCCCTCGGGTGATGGACATATGCAGACCCCTATCCCAAGACTCTTCTCCGAGAATCGTGCGTGACCGCAGGGCTGGGTATGTTCCCACCTCCGCCGTGTCCGCCGTACCGCAATAAGCGGATTCCTCCATGGTCCGAACCACACGACCTTAAACTGTGTTGTCTGGTCCTACCACACGACCGTAAACTGTGATCGTCTTGGCCGCCCGACGAGAAACGGCACTGCATCGTGATGTTCTCCTCGGGGGACACTCATGTTGGGCGCTGGTTAATAACCACGCCATTCATCAATGCCTTCCATGGCTTGATTATTGTGGCGACGCCAGAGATTTCTCAATCACAGGCGTGTCGCCGCACAAAGAAAAACCATTCATCTTTAAGGACAAACAAGAAATATCAAATGCCGCTCCTTCTGTGTGCGAGGGTCAGACCCGCACTCTTCCCCGCGCTGGTGCCCGATTGTGTTGTGCCGCGCTTCAAGAACTACGTGCGGCTTGATTCCCATCCTTATGGGATACGTAGGAACGCCCAGATGTTTGAAACTTCGGGTCCAGCCCCCCACCTCTTAGAGATTCCCCCTTCTCTGGGGAATCCGCCGCCTTCAGGTCACCCTCAAGGCGTGTTCCCCGACCCCTTGCACTGGTCCACCGGTGTCAAGAGTACTCTGGTTTATTGCCAGGAGGGTCAGGATCCGCTTGGTCAGGTTTCCTCCGCTTTTCAGGCTTCGTGCTCCCTTTCATTCGGACCCATCGTCTACGCCCTGGGTGGAGCCCCCGTGAACGGTTCGGACACAATGCCTCAGTGCTCTCCCACCGACTCGGGCCGGTACCCCCAATGGCCTCGGGCAGCAAATCGATATGAATCCTGCGATTGAGCGGTCGATGCTCGTTTTCTGCCTCATTCCACCAACGGTTAGTGCGATATTGATGCTGCTTTTCCGCCACGGTCGGCAGTACTCCCATGTCGTTACGCCGGTGCCCCCAGTCCTTGAATGAATGGCCGCATGATTCACATTTTCCACCTCCCATTCCGGCCAGGCGAAACCTCGACACTCTTGACACTATCCCTCAGTGCATCTTCGCATATCCAGGGGATATGACCACGATGTGGCGTGCTTTGAGGTCCTTATGGTCCGAGCTCTAAGACCTTAAACTAAGATCTCTCCTTATGGTCCGAGCTCTAAGACCTTAAACTAAGATCTCTCCTTATGGTCCGAGCTCTAAGACCTTAAACTAAGATCTCTCCTTATGGTCCGAGCTCTAAGACCTTAAACTAAGATCTCTCCTTATGGTCCGAGCTCTAAGACCTTAAACTAAGATCTCTCCTTATGGTCCGAGCTCTAAGACCTTAAACTAAGATCTCTCCTTATGGTCCGAGCTCTAAGACCTTAAACTAAGATCTCTCCTTATGGTCTGAGCTCTAAGACCTTAAACTAAGATCTCTCCTTATGGTCCGAGCTCTAAGACCTTAAACTAAGATCTCTCCTTATGGTCCGAGCTCTAAGACCTTAAACTAAGATCTCTCCTTATGGTCCGAGCTCTAAGACCTTAAACTAAGATCTCTCCTTATGGTCCGAGCTCTAAGACCTTAAACTAAGATCTAGTCCTTATGGTCCGAGCTCTAAGACCTTAAACTAAGATCTCTCCTTATGGTCCGAGCTCTAAGACCTTAAACTAAGATCTCTCCTTATGGTCCGAGCTCTAAGACCTTAAACTAAGATCTCTCCTTATGGTCCGAGCTCTAAGACCTTAAACTAAGATCTAGTCCTTATGGTCCGAGCTCTAAGACCTTAAACTAAGATCTAGCCCTTATGGTCCGAGCTCTAAGACCTTAAACTAAGATCTCTCCTTATGGTCCGAGCTCTAAGACCTTAAACTAAGATCTAGCCCTTATGGTCCGAGCTCTAAGACCTTAAACTAAGATCTAGCCCTTATGGTCCGAGCTCTAAGACCTTAAACTAAGATCTAGCCCTTATGGTCCGAGCTCTAAGACCTTAAACTAAGATCTAGCCCTTATGGTCCGAGCTCTAAGACCTTAAACTAAGATCTAGCCCTTATGGTCCGAGCTCTAAGACCTTAAACTAAGATCTAGCCCTTATGGTCCGAGCTCTAAGACCTTAAACTAAGATCTACCCCTATGGTCCGAGCTCTACGACCCTAAACTAAGATCTCCCCAAATGGGGTCCTACGTCCTGCATGACGTTAAACTGCACTCTCAGAACTACGTGTGGCTTGATCTCCAGCCTGATGGAGTACATAGGAACGCCCGGGCATTCCGACTCGGGTCCAGCCTCAGGGATCGTTAAGTCCCGCCCCTCCTCGTCGCCGGCCGTCTGGCCTGACTTCGGGTGGGGTGGTGCAGTTGTGATATTCTCCCCGATTCAGCTCGGGATGCCCCATCGCAAGGATGGGAAGCGACGGTTTCCTCGTCAGAGAGGTGCTGTCTGAGAATTGAGGTGACTCACGGCCAGATTAGTGCATCCGCCTAATACGCTTTCCCCACGGTGGCGCAATTTTGAGAGCGTTGGATTCTGTCCGAACAAATCGTCACTTCGCCCCACGCTTCGCATTCCCTGTTGATCTGGATTTCCACCCTTGTGTCTGAAGGAACCCCAAAGCGGTATTCATGATTACATGTGGTCCGCCTCCTGCAATATGAATGATGGCCTTTTTCGGTCCGTCTATTGCAGTTGTTATGGTCGATCCACTGTCCGCCTACCGTCTTGGGCATTTCCTGGAAGGCCGACCGTTGTGGATGTCTGGATTCGGGACGCGCGATTCACCTTTTCTCATTTCCCTATGTTCGGATAAAATCTCAACGCCCCTAGCATTGTCCCGCTCGTGTGTTGGAACAGGTTGGGGGGATGGTACATTGATTAGGTCTGAGGTCTCCTTTCCTAGGAATGACCTCCCTCTTTTCTCCAGAAATCCAGGCCCAATTATGGATGCCTGATGCTTGGTTAACACTCCCGCAAGACAACGAATTGTGGTTGAGCATGTTAAACCAAAAGATGCAGATAAATATATTGATTCATACAGATGGATCAAAGTAGCGGAAGCAAATGTTTTGGGAATGGAAAAACAAAGCCCTTAGGGATTAGCGTGCTGAATGAGTCTTTCTAATGCCGCTACCCTTTGGCTGGTGGCCTCCAGAGCTTCTTCTCGCTCTCTGCGTGCCCTCTCTTCGTCGGCGGTCGCAGCACGCAGTTCGTCGATTCTGGCCTGTGCACGCTCCCGCTCGACCTGAATTGTGACCATCTGTTGGCCCGCCTCCGTCAGCTGTACCTGGGCGTCAACCAGCTGGGCTTCTAGTTGCTCCACAAGCTCGGTACACGTTGCGACGAAGGCCTCCTTCTCTGCCGCCTGCCCTTCGAGGCGCCGGACATCCTGCTCCGCCGCGAGGAGCGCCCGCGTGCTCTCCGACATGTCCCGACTTTGTGTGACGTCGGCACGCCGGCAGCTCTCGCGCATCTTTTCGGCCATGAAATCACGGACCGTTAGATGGAGGCGTTGAGCATCAGCTCCCCCGGCACACAGAAAGCGCAGCCAGGTTTGAAGTGATCCCATGCGCCCCAGCCACTCCGACGGGTCTCGCTTGAGGAAGCGCTGGATGCACTTCCACCCCCTACGGCGCGTTATCCGGCTCTCCTCGACCGCCTCCGTGTCTGAGTCGTCCATCTCCTCAGGATCGGCAGGCCGGTAGGCAGGGAAGGCAGCCAGCAGGTCTGCTGCAGGGTCCGCCCCTGGGAGGTCCTCACGAGGGATAGGTTCCCCAACATCCGGGCGACCTTCTTCTCTCTCCCCAGCGGCGCTGACACCCTCGTCAGCCCCCAACCTCTCTCCGATGGCAGCACCGCCGACGTCCGCAGCCCCTTGATCAGCAGTTGGTGGGGCCGGCTCGGTTTGGGAAGTCTGTTCCGGAGCAGGCGGCATGTCTGCCACCGGTCCACTCGTGGATGGCCCGGGTTCGGCAACCCGATGAGCCTCCAGTGTTGAGATCACTGCGCAGGGCATGCCATGGTTAGTCACGGATCGTCAACGGCAAGCACCAGCAGTAAAGTAGGGAGACTTACGGGAGTTCGGAGTGTCATCTTCCGCTATCCCGGTCGCCGCAGGAACAGTTGCAGCAGGGGACCCCTTAGCACTTGTCAGTTCGATAATGGGTGCCCGGCCCCCGCCTTGTCCTGCTGGCGCCTCTCCTACTCCCGCTGAGGACGCCTGACCGACATCCGTGTGCTCCTGAGAAAGATGGAGAAATGGGTTAAAAACTGCATAAGAGAGTGGATGAAGCAGATTGAGTAGGGATAGAAGCGGACCTCGAGGAGCTCAGTGACATCAACGTTGTCAGAGCCGGCCACCTCGCCGCTCTCCCGTGGGCTCCCCTGATGGGATCTTCCCTCGGAGCCTTCATCCTCCCCCATTTCCTCCTCTTCTTCGGAGTCGCTGCTACTGTCATCTTCTTCCGGCGGCATCTGTTCCGGAGCGGGCTCGAGACCGAGAATCACCTTCACCAGAAGGGATGGCTCCGCGCGCTGACCACGTTGGCACGCGTACTCGTCCATGGCCGTCAGATACGCATACTGCCGGTTGAAGTCCACTCTGTCGGCAATCTGGAGGCGCCCGACCTCTGGCAGATAGATTCCTTCTCTGAGTATCTTTCGCCAGATGGCGTCGGTCCCCAGTGACTGCCGCAGAGTCATCCAGGCCGACCACAGCGCCGGGAAGACCGCATCATGGGAAGGTTCGAGCAGACGTCTCACCTGCTTCCCGGGCCGCTCGTCGACCACCGCACGTGCCCCCTCTCTGGGCGCTGAGGTCGTGGCGGCAGCTCGCGATGTGCCCGCCGCCGAAGTCCCTGCCCGCGCCGGCTCCGCTGTTTGGCGCGCCTCCGTTCTCCCCCGTGTGGCGGCGCCTCGCCTCCTTCCTTGACGCCCGGTCTCCGCACGGGTAACCTCGAGCCGCCGAACTAGCTTCCGCAAAAGCCCCTCGGGGTACGCGATGGCCCAGTGTTCGGCGTACTCGGTTGCCAAGCCTGCGTCAACTCCGGTAGGAGGGAGAGTGATGATGTCGCCAGAGCCGAAAGCGGCAAACATCAGCCACATCTGGCGAAGGACGCCAGGGTTCGTCTCCTCCCGGACAGCAGTGAATACCCTCTTCGGCATCCGTTGAAGGCACCCGAACTGCCTGGCGAACCGGGTCGGCACGTAAGGCTCGCAGATCACCTTCCCGTCGATCCGAGCCACGAGCACCCCGCCCCGCATGTTCAGGAAGTATTCATGCTGCTCCAGCGGACCCTGCCCATTGTCGATCATCTGGCCGACGGGAGTGGGGAACGGACTGAAGTTGAAGTTGGCATGATTGCCAATCCGGATCCGCACGCCCTCCTCACTTAGGGTCATCGGAGCGACCCCCGCGATGTTCAGCACGGAGGGTCGCAGGCCGTTGCCCGGAGGAATGATGGCGTTCGGAAACGTGTACCCACCGAGGTGAGCAGCCACCCAGCCGTGGAAGAACTGAAAGGGCCCACAGATCCTTCGTGGCGACCCCCCTCGTGAGATGTGTCCCAGGATGGCATACAGCCTCGCCAACACTGGGACCCCGAGGTTGTATCTCTTGTTGGCGGCCATAGCGCCCGCCATCGCCAGTGTCGCCGGGCGAACGCCCATTCTCGCGTCCCGCACTGGCAGAAGCCACCCACTCAGAAAGGCGGCCAGGAACGCCGCGTACCGGACATTTGGGTCCCGGGCCTCGATGACGCGGTACCCCCATGAGCGGTAGTCGCCCGTCTCCAGGACCCGCCAGTACGACCCGTTCCGGCTCCTCTGAGCTGCGGTCGGGCACCGCTTCCCCCTACCTGGCATCTTGACCGCTGGGTCATGCTCCAAGAACTGGCCGAACCACTCCTTGTAGGCTATGTCCTTCTGGAAGTCCTTGATCCCAGGCCGCTGCGTAGCCAGGTCAAGGAGATGCCATGTCATGATGGGAGTCCGTGACCTGTCTTCCCAGATGTTCTTCGGGGGCAAGAACTCATCGTATTGGTAGCCCTCCAGCGGGATACCTCCGATGCAGTGGATGTCCCAGTGACCGATGCCGACCTCCCCATGGTGAAGATGGAAGGTGTTGGTATCCGGAGACCATCGGGTGAGCAGCTCCGGCCCGAGCTCGGACTGCTGATAGAAGTGGAACTGCGACGTACACACCTCCTCGAACAGGCCGATGTACCGCAGCTCCTCTGCGAAGTGATCGCAAGTGTGGCGTACCCAGAACGCCCAGGCCCACTCACTGGTGAAATTGCCCCCAGACCGCAAGTCTCAGTCCTTCAGCCAGCCCTTGGTGTCGTCAGTGACACTCTGGCGATATGTGCTCGAGTAGAGGGCTGGAGAATTCTCCGCAGTAGGCTCACCCCCGTCAATGGTCCGCGTCCTCGGGTTCAGGACGTAGACATCCAAGTGCCTGGTTTCCCTGGCAGGATGCCCATTGTTGGTGATGTTATAGCGGTGAAGCTCGTCCTCCCGAGTCACCCAGGTCCGTGGCGCATCAACCTCGAACCCTGGCACCGGAACCTCATCGAGGATGCCGAAGTTCCAGAGCGGCAGGTTGTCCGACAGTGGATATGTCTTCTGGGCCGGCGTTAGTAAGTCGAACAAGGATTGATTGTTGGAAACAATCTCCTTGGCTCCATAAACCTCCTCGTTCGTCGCCATCTCAGCCCTGCGAGTGGTGGCATCCCCCTCATTTCCTCTGTGCGCGGCCATCTCAGAAGTTTCGGGAGTCGTGCGGGTCAAGGGATGAAGCGTGCGGGATCGGACGAGGCTGGTAGAGAAGTTTGAAGGGTGGCGCGCAATCCAAGTGGACGGCGCGCAATTGGGAAGAATGTCGCGCAAAGTTCCGGGTTTTCGCGCAAAGACAGGCGAATTCCGGACGGTTTTGCGCGCCGATCGGGCGAATTTCGCGCCGGAAAAGGCAATTTCGCGCACGAGAGCGTTGGAGCCTATCGCGCGGAAGGCCTGAGTACGGAACGCGGGACCCAGGGCCCCTATTTATAGGCGAGGCCGGGGTCCGCGCTGCGCGGAAAGCGCTTTGCGCGACCGCAGCGGCGAATTTCGCGCCCGGCGCCCCTTTTTGCGCGCCTAAGTCCCGCGCCGCCCAGGACTTCGGCATTCCGGCGTCTCCCTCGGAACCCGATCGTTGCGACCTCTCGCCGACCAGATTCCAAGGGGGGGCTTTTGTAGACGCCGGAAATGTCCGTTGTTCCCAAACGAAGCTCCGGATGCGGAAAGCGAAGTGATATTTGGAGTCAGAGGCACGTTCCGGAGGGCCCGGAGGGCTTGCGCGAAATTTCAGAGGCTCGCGCGCAAAGTTGAGTCGCGGCGCGCAATCCTCCCGAGATGCGCGCAATGCGCTGGGCCGGCGCGCTATTTTGCGCGCCCGCGGCCTGCGCGGCGCCTTTGCGCGCTGGGTGCTGATTCCGCGCCTGCGAAGCGAATTGCGCGCCCGAGACCGGATTCCGCGCCCGGGGTTGCCTATAAATATAAGGCGACCCCCGACGTTTTGAAGGTTGCCGGAATCCGAAGCGTCGCTCGTTCGCGCAATCCAACCCCTTCCGCGCGCAATGTCGATCTTCAGGTAACCTCCTTTCTTTCGCGCAATAGAGCCTTGGGGTCCGCCTTCGCGCGCAATCCCCTTGGCTCATTTCCTTTGAATAAATTTCAACCCGAAGGCCTTTGCGCGCAAAAGAAGCCTCTTGCGCGCAATTGCCCCCCGGGTGCGCGCAATCCAGCCCGATTGCGCGCACCCCCCATTTTCAAAGTGGTCATTCGTTAGAGAATGAGCCGTTGCCCCCGCGCGCTACCCGAAGCCCGGTGCGCGCAATCCCAATCATCCGCGCGCGAAGCGCTGGCCCAATTGCGCGCCAGCCCGCCATTTTGCGCGCCGACCCGCGGTTTTGCGCGCAAAGCTCCTCTTTTGCGCGCAATCCGCCAGGGTCGCCTCCCTTGACCCCCTGAGGGTACCCGCCTGTGTGGCGCCCGATGATCCTCATCCTGGGTGCCCGAACCGTGCGCTGTCTTCCCGTGCAGCCTTCCAGGCTCGTGCGAAGTGACACGGACCCATCGGCGGCAATCATTCGTCCAGCATGACGTTAAACTGCATATTCGTCCAGCATGACGTTAAACTGCATATTCGTCCTGCATGACGTTAAACTGCACAATGTCCAGCATGACGTTAAACTGTGCATTCGTCCCGCATGACGTTAAACTTCCCATACGTCCAGCATGACGTTAAACTGCACATCCGTCCAAGCTGCACGACGCTAAACTGCCTAGCCCCCATCGTCCGCGCTGCAAGACGTTAAACTGCCAAGTGTTTCGTCCTCAACACATGACGTTAAACTGTGCTTCGTCCGGCAAGACGTTAAACCGTCCGCTTCGTCCTCAACACACGACGTTAAACTGTGCTTCGTCCGGCAAGACGTTAAACCGTCCGCTTCATCCGATCCCGTGCTCTGCACGCAGGGTCTCCCCCGGTTTGGATGTGGCCCCCACCCGCTCGTCTCTGCAGGGATGTCGGGATTGTCCTGCTTTTGGGACGATTTAATGGGAGTGGCTTTTCCCTACGGGGGCAGGGTATTACAAACCCCTAGTTTCTCGTGGGAGGCTGCACATGTGTATCTCCATTGCGCCTCCCCACTGCCGAAGCCAGTAGAGGGTGTGACTGGGATCGAGGTGTCTTCTGCTTTCGGTCCAAGTCCCTTCCAACTGAGTTTTGCCGCATCCGGGCTGCCTCAAGTGCATAAGTCCTGACAGAATGAACTACGTGGACTTTGATCCCTGTCTTCTAAACAGGGTACGTAGGAAGCCTTCTTGAGGTCCAAGCCCGCCACCTGGTCGTCCCGGCCGTATTTACGTCGGTTCGTCCATCAGTGGACCCCTCCAGGGTTCATGCTTGCGTCGATTCACCTATGAATCCGCCCCTGTGGGAGACTGCCCGTGTGTATCTCCATGGTGCCTCCCCACAGCCCCCCTTTTCCATTTCTCCTTTTATCGTCCAGCATGACGTGAAACTGTGATCCACCCGGCCGTTCCATCCCCCTCTGTGCGAGGTGGTTCGGTTCAATCCTCCGCCCGGCGGCCTCGACCTATTCGTGAGTCGGCTTGCCGACGTCCAGCATGACGTTAAACTGTATACCCGAACTACGTTGACTTTGATCCGTGCTAACGCGCGGTACGTAGGAAGCCCCTACGGGGTCCAAGCTCTTCACTCCATCATCCATCCTGATCCTTACCCGGGCCGCCACATCCCGGTGGGGTCATGCCACTTCACTCCACTCCACGTTACTTGGGAAGCCGCCCATGTGCTGGCCCCAGCGTCGGAGGTTCCCCGCAAGGGGTTCTGTCATCTGATCCACTTTTCGTGTTGATCGGTCTGATGCCGTCCCCGCTGGACGTTAAACTCGTGGCATACCCGTGTTAAACATGGGAAGCTGAGGAAAACCTCAGGTGACACAGTTCCCCGCACCCAGTACGGGATGCCTCAGGCCATCATGCCTTCGAGAAGCCCTATTAGGGACGGAAGACAGACGTGCAGAGCCGCAGTGTCACGACACGCCCCCAGCACCCAGAGCCACCCGGCCTTCTCACTGCAGGTTGCTGCCCCGCCCAGACTCCTTGGAGCGTCCGGGCGGGAGCAGCGTAATTAACCGGTGTCCATGAAGATATGGCGCCGGGAACGAGATTCACGAACATTCTTAAGTCTATGAGGGAGACCCGGATTAGGCGACGAGTTCCGAGGAGACGTCCAAGGAAGGAGGAGCCGACATCCCATCATCCCGGTTTCGATCAAGGAGCAGACGCCCCTGAATAAGGGACGAATGTCGCCCGCCCTTGGAAAGCGGGACTGCGGGACCACAAGCCGCGCGCCCATCCCCTCGGGTTGACGGGTGCACGCGCGAACGCGTCCTGGCGGAACAGCGTAACCCGACGCACATCCGCACCGAAACAGTGGCCCTACTGGAAAGAAACCATTCCAACTAAGTCAGATTGGGCCAGATAATGCGGACTGGGTCGCTAGGTGACCCAGTAGGCTAGAACCATGGATTAACCGAGCCAGGTTCAAGAAGGCCCAATGGGCCTAGCCACTGGGCTAGAATAGACCGAGTCGGGTTGGTCGGGTCGTTCTGACCAAGTCTGATTGAGCTCAGATGTAACTGACCCCTGTTTACTAAAACACCAATATCTTTCAGATCGGGCGTCCAATTGACACTTCGCCTGTGGTGTTTGGACCCTTTCAATGAGACGGTCCTTTGGGTAAACTCTACATGAGTTTTTTTTTGGTATTATAGATATGACTGATGGCTTGAGGAGTAGATTCTCCCAGAATCAAGCACACTAGTGAGTAGTAATCCTGCAGCTAGATGTGACACAAATGATATGAAGAGTGGGACCTCATTGGTCCAGTAGCCGAGTAGAACTCAGTGGTAAAATATTCGAGCAGACCTTAGTGTTCCAGTAGCCGATCAGACCTCGGTGGTCCAGTAGTTGAGCGAACCTCCATGGTCCAGTAGCCGAGTGGACCTCAGTGACTCATCAGGGATGAGTCCCTTAGTATTACAAGATGATTCAACTTTACAACTGATAATATTACATTCTATACCTTGAGTTATACATGTTTGTCTTGCTATGTGGTCTTACTTTGTGTCTTTCCATTATGGTTTGGGGTCCCTACTGAGTATTGTGTTACTCACCCCTGAACATGTTTTTCCTGCATGTATTGTGTCACATGTAGGTGATCGATGCTTTGATGGATACCTTAGTGGTTTGGTACTAGGTGGTGCACAGTGAGACGGGATGGACGGGAGTACTTAGACGGCTATAGGAAGCCACCCTTCACATACCCTTCAAGTAGGGTCTTGATAGGATGGATAGTGGAATTTTTATTTTCCTTTGTAGTTTTGGGCTTGTGTTATGACCCCTTTGTACTTACAGTTTTTACTTTACTCTCAGTAGTTTCCTCAGTTACAGTTTTTTTTTACTTTGTGTTTACTTTTTGATGTTTGAGCTTTATTCGTGTATACAGGTTTAAAAGAAAATGCCTTTCCTTTTTGGGATATACCTACTTTATGCAAGTGGACAGCCCCTATCCTATAGAAGGAGGGCTTGGGGTTTTCATGGAACAGGCCCTGGGGGATGGGTCGTGACACACTCTAGGTTCATGTGCCCAAAGTAATCAGATAAAAGATCGAAAGGCTGCTTAATTCCACCATCAACATAAAGAGCTTCAAGCTACCTTCCCATCATTTTACTGGATCATTCTTCACTTCTTCCACATACATAAGGAGGATTGACTATCTTGATCAGCCTTTCTAACATGGCCTCAACCCATACCACTTGCCTTTACACATCGACAAATGTGGTTAGACCACATTTAATTAATTTCTTCTTCAATTCAAGATGAAGCCTGATCTAAAAATGATGAGCTTTGAGAATTTCATGATCAAACAACTCTGATAAATAGGAAATGAGATACACAAAGCGATGAACAAAATCCAATAGAAACTGATCTCTTTTATAAATTCATCACATCTTGATCTCCTTTTACACCTTCATGACCTCAAAGAAGTGCTTTTGGATACACAAAGACTTAAATAATTCCCAATAGAGGTATTCTAGAGGATTGACCCTAATGACCGACTAACACTACTTACAACTCATACCTTGAAGCATAAAGGTAGTGAACCTAACCTTTAGAGACTTGGAAAACTCGAGGAAACTAAAAATCCTCTCTCCTTTGTGTGTCCACTCTTCAACTTCAAAAAGATTTTATTGACCATAAAAGAGAGGAGGGGTCAATTATAGAACTCAAGGAGGATGTTTTCATATTGATCTACTAGATGGAATTCTAACAGTGAACAACCCATAGATACTCTTCGAATATCCATCAAATCTTTGGTGGGGGAATATTTTCAAAACATAAAGTATGAAACCAAACCAAAACGCATCATAAACTAAAATTCCACATCTCAACAATAAATCATGAAACCAAAATTTAACACCACATAAACAACATTTCCAATATTCTAAAATCCAGAAATTCCAAAAAATGAAAACTCCATATTACAAAATAAAATGTCACACTACACTTACTCATCAAAATAATTCAATTTCTCTTTTGAAAATAACTTTAGAAAAGAAAATAAGCTTGATAACCTGGGAAATTTCCAATAGAATTTCATGAATCCCCACACATATATGTTCACACACTAGTCTAAGAACCCATACACACCTACCATGAACCATCCTCATTTGCACACACACACCCATATATGTGAGCATTCCTGAGAGTACCAAAGGCCAAGACTAGACATTTCTATAAAACAAAACAATGATCAAAAGTCTCAAATTCTACTCACTTCACATTTCACATTTTACAAAACCTTTCAAAAACCAAAAAGAATTTCCCAAAACTATCCCATTTTAAAATAAGACTCATTTTTTCAAAGATCATTTAATCTAAAACCCATTTTATCAAAGGTAACTTTAATTAAAAACAATTCCTATGACTTTATACAAATAAATCTAGAAACTCATTCTTTATTTTCAAATAAAAAAACATTTCAACCTAAAATTTAGTTTTCAAAACTTAAAATAAAGGTTTCAAAATATTTCTAGTTAATAAGGAACCAAAACATATTTCCTTGGGATGGGGAACTAGTGTTGGTGAGTGAATTAGCCATATGGTTGGCAGCTATTTTCCAATCACACCACCTCTAAATAAAGTCATTTGGGGCCACATCCCTAGGATACACATGGATTTTTAGGCCCTATGAGATCACTAGAAACACTATCCCAACTCTCATTTCATTTACCCAAACACCAGAAAACCCACAAGATCCAAATAAACTAAACTAAACCCAGCTTCCCATGGTAACCCAAGGTTTGACACTGGAAGTGTTAGCCAGACACTTCCTCATACCTACACCCCATGTTTTAATGGTCTTAACCCTTCTAAATTGTCATCCCAAATAAAAAATGGTTCATTGAAATCTATTTCCTTTAAAGAACCTAGTCTCTGATACCTTTTTTTCTTGAACTAACCTAGGTCAACCTTGAACCAGTCACTCGAGCCAGCCCACAACATCCCTGAGGCATGTTCCCTATCATCCCAAGGTGGAGACAAGCATCGAAATAATAGAAAAGATACATAGGGAACAATTTTTTATATTATAAATAAATAAAATTAGTAGAAAATAAATAGATCATCAAAAAATAAATAAATAAAACAACAGAACCAACATCTACACATAAAATGAAAAATTCAACCAAACTAAAAATAAAACCAAACTGAACATGAAGGCCACAAAATATTCACATGATCACATGCGTCACTCTATAATCGCAAACCCAACATCACCCATGGTGATTGAGACAAAGTTGGAACCTTCACCTGACACTAAAAACAAGAAAAAAATTATAGGATTTTAATACTCAGTAGGCATTCCCTAACAATCTTTTCCCAATGCATTTCTATTAAATAAAATATTAACTAACTGAAATTTTGAAATAAAATTTATAAATATAAGTTTTGACAAATTTGTTTTTAAAAAAATAATGATCAATTTCCCTCTTTATTTAAAACATGTTTATTTTCCAAAATAATGGGGATTTAACATTTTAGAGAGAGAGAGGAAGAGTAAGAAGAATGATGTTTTTATTTGAAAAGGGGAAACGAGTGTAAAAAATTCTCAAGAAATTTTCCATGAAACATTTAAAAAACCTATTATCAACTTTTACAAATAAGATACACCATAAATAGGAATAAAAAAAGTAACCACACAATTAGGTAAATGGGAGTTATTAAACATATTACCAAATCAATTAAGGGTCCTTAACTGTCCATCATAGATAAGTAATTTTCAGGGAAACATGGGAATACCTAAGAGATAATGGGATAATCTAAGACATATTTTCCATGATCCATCATTTTAGAAATCCTAGTGAAATTAAACATCCCTCACACTCTATCATACCCTATCTGGCCTAATTTAGGGGAATAATCCTAAATCAAAGAAAATACATACTAAGGACTATTATCTTAACCGTAATCCTAAACTCGTGTAACAAGTGTTCTCAGAAAATCATCTAGATATACTAGGTTCTGAGGTCATGTATAAAGTTAGGGTGATCTAAGTAATTCTAAATAAGAAACCAATTAAATATATAAATAAAGTATACAATCAACACAAATAAACATCACCCCCTGAATCACCACTCCAAAGAGTAATACCCCACCTTCCATCAATCAATTCACAAGGGAGGTCCCATGCCTAGGACCACCCATTTTCTTTAACATGAATAAGGAAATAGGAATACCCTAAGGACATTTTTTCTAAATAAGACCCATTCTAGAAGTTCCAACTGGGAATCACACAACCTTTGGGTGATAAACCATTTAAAAAGGATTGAACAAAACATTTATAAAACCATAGACCATTTAAACCAATATTAAAGAACCTAGAGTCACCAATTAGGATCTGAAAAATATTTACCAAGTAAAAAAATATTTTGGAGACCACAATTCACTAATAATGGACAATGCATAAGGGAAACTACCTCAAACTCATGGATCTTCGACAATGGTAACCCAAAACAACTTCAAGATGGTCTAAAGAAGAAAGAACATCCAAGAGGAACCCTGATAAGAAAAATCCTCTAATTTAAACCTAAGGAAACTTTAACCCTATAACAATGAGACCAATAGATAAAGGGAAAAAGGATAAAATGAAAGAATATGTAATAGGAGGATTTGAGGAGGATATTACCTTGAAAATCACCCCAAAACCTTGAAGAAATCCCTTATAATTTTATGGTTGGAGGAGGGGAAGTGTGAGGAAGAAGGGGAGAAGAATATCTAGGTCACATGATCCAATATAAAGTAGAAAGAGGGGTTTGGGGGTTGAAAATCAAAGGGGGATAAAAACTAAAAAAACTTTTAATAAATCTGGGAACTGTACATGGTTTGGTCGTGTGGTTTGGGAAATTATGTGCTGAACAGGAATCTATCACTCGACTCACAGGACACAATGCATGGTTTGGATGAACAATTTTCAAAACCATGTGACAACCATGTGTTTTGGTTCTATAAAATATTATTGGGTATTGTGTTCACTTATCGCATGGTTTGGACTAGACATGCTCTAGATGTGTGCCTTAACTAAACCGTGCAATAGAGTAAAAACAACCTAAAATGAAAAATTCTGATATGAAACACCTGAGACTCATGGTAAAGTCCAATGTCAAAATGATAAACAAAAATAAAAGAGAAAATAAAAACTGGGGTGTGACAGTTGAGTCCTTCATGAGGAAACATCTACCTTATTTATGTGGGTCTTCGAATCCACTAGTTTATAAACATTGGATTAGAACCACTAAAAATATATTTTCCATTATCTAGTTTTCAAAACATGAAAAAGTCATTTTTTCTCTCTATCATATGGAAGGTGAAGCAGGTAAATGGTTTAATATTATCATGAATATGGGGAAACATGATAAAATTGATTTAGGACCATAGAGTAACCTGATAGGAGAGGGGTGAATTAGGGTGTCAACATTTTCATTTTAAAGGATAGATCTTGTTCACATGTAGGTTGGAACTCATAAAACCTATCTTATAGAATCGTGCTATTATTAAACATTCACATGTGTAGAGAAAACATTGCAGTTTTACTTGGCTCACTACTAAGGGATATTCCACGGAGAATATACCAATAGTGTGTCATTCATACCTAAATACACTAATCCTAACTAGTTATTGTGGAGTATAGTATATTAGATGTAGTCACTCTACGCTAGACACACTACCTTTATATGAATTTTAGAGATGGAATGCTTCCTCCTTTAGAACACTTATAATGACTCCATCTATCTCTTTTTCTTGAGTTAATTATTACTTAGTTTAACTACTTAAAGGTCATCACAACAGATTTTTCATTTAATTCATTGTCCCGGATTAGTAATAGATACTTATTACACCATATTCTAGAATTTATACACTTGAAAAAACTATTCAATTAAACCAAATAATCAATACTATTATTCGTGATGCTCCCAATCTTCACAAAACCCCTTTTATGTTTTAAACAAAATTCCAGTGTTCGCTAACCCACACACCTTAACCAAGATCACAACCTTCACTAAGCTCATAGCCTTCACTAAGAATACATCTTTCATGAATAAAAATTCCTTCAGGAAGCAAACAACCTTTGTGGAAAACTAATTCATCATGGAACACCCAACATTGTGAAATTCCTTTTTTTGAAATACCAAAGAATTAGTCAAGACTAAAACAGTATGTTCATTATTCTCAATGAATTCCTAATTTGTGAAGAGCTCATCCTTCATGAATTCAGAACAATTCATCCTTTTATCCAATTATTTTAATGTCAAATGAAGTATGGGTGGGTGACTATTTATAGGCATATCCCTTAGTGAATCTCTAAGCTCCCAGTGTCTTTTTCATGAACCTCCAAATTCATGTTCATGAAGATTATTATCTTTGTAAATCTCCAGTGAAAATTAACTCATTTACAAAGCTTCTCATAATCTTTAAGATTTACCATCATCCCATCACACATTAATGAATTTTCTTATAGTAATCAGTAACATTATATTTCCATCACTCGTTCACGCTACTCACTTGCAATTTTTATTCTCAATTATTCACATCTACATGATTATAAACTTTCATGAAACCCAGTCATCATTAAACTCATGATTTTACCATATTTTAGAAGATTCAATCTTGGAATACCACCTTTCATGAAGCATGTTCATGATGCTCCATACCTTCATGAATCTTTCTCATTCCTCTTGATTTTAAGCTACAAAAATTTGGAAACATTATAAAATTATTCCACATTTGACACTAAATTCATCTGTATTATAATATTACTTTATTTGGAAACTCCCTGATCAACCCTAGTGTTGATTGACAATAAAAACAAAATAAACTCCCTTTCCAGCAATGAAAATCCTTTGTTCCAAAAATTGACTCCATGGATTGGGATGAGTTCCCAAACTTATTTTTCAATAATTAATTTCTTCATATTCTTCATACAAAGATAAAGAATATGTTTATTCAGTTAAATCAAAAGGATGATGAATATTTTTCTACCTATTAAGAAAATTTTACAAGACTAACGGGGTACTCTTCTATTATCATATTCCAACATGAAAGTATGGTTGATCAATTTTTCAGTAGATTAAAACCATGTATCTAAAATGAATTATCCTTAAGATACTTTAATAGATATGAAGGTATTGTTCTATGTGCTATCGAGGTGAAAATGAAGGTTGGATTTAAGTATCAAACTCATGGTTTTGATAAGAAGAGAAAAATGGAATTCAAAGGAAGATATAAGAACCATGGAGAGAAGAAGATAATATTTCCTTTATACTAAAAGTTTGGGAATAATGATAGAGGAAATTGTCTTTAGGGTACTAATAAATGTTTTAACTATGAAAGTAAACAACATCAGGAAATTGATTTCCGAGTTAATTGGAAGAAGTTAGCAAATGATGAGAATAGAGAGAAATATGCACAGAATGCACCACCCACACTCCAATGTTTAAAATTCAAGGATTAGAGGTATTATGATAACTAATGCCCAAATATAAAGGTTAATGATGGTAATCAATGTCAGCAACCTATTAAGAAAAGTGAAAAAGGGAAATCTAATGTGATCACTATTTTCAATGAGGGTCAGAGAACGATATGTTGAAAGGTACACTTACCATACACTCTAGAACTTATAATGTCTTATTTGAATTTGAATCTACACAATCTTTCATATCTAAAGAATATTCTATGGGTATTAATATTCCACCCAAATTAATAGATGTTGAATTGGTAGTGAAACCCTCTAATAGTAAGATGATCGCATCTCAAGTCTATGATTCCTCTCCAGTTCATGTTGGAGGGAATGTGCTTCTTGAAAATCTTATCATTCATCCTATAGTTAAATTATATGTTATCTTGGTCATGGATTTGATTTATATGAATAAATCCCACATCAATTTTCAATTTTGGGAAGTTAAATTTTATATTACAATCCACACCATGATCATTTATTGATGTCATAATAATTACAAACTTCTGGTGAAGATAACATCCATTGAATTGGTTCTAATTTCTATTAAAAAGGGGTGTTTATCTCAAATGTTTGAGGATAATATTGACATCAATTATATGTGTATTTTGTGGGAATTTGATGGTGTCTTTATAGAATAGTTTCCTATCCTTCCACCAAAATGTGAAGTTGAGTTCTCAATAGAAATCATACCTAGTGCCATACAAATTTCAAATACTCCCTATAAAATAGCCTTGATTGAGTTGCAATAATTGAAGAAGAAACTACAAGAAAACCATGATGTGGAATTCATTTAGACAAGTGTGTCACTTAAGGGTGAACCTATTACTTTTTTATAAAATGACTGATCAATACAACTCTACATTGATTATTATGATTTGAATAGGATAGAAATTAAGAACAAGTATCATCTTCCTTGTATTGAAGAGTTTTTTGATCAACTATATGGATCTAAATATTTCTCTAAGATTGAAATTAATTGCGAATATCATCAATTTGGGGTTAATAAGGATGATTTACCCAAGACAGAATTCCATACAAGGTATGTAAACTATAAATATAGATTGATTCCATTATGTCTTACTAATTCCCTCATTATCTTTATGGATTTAATGAAAAGTTACTTTATATATTACCATGATCGATTTGTGGTAGTCTTTATTGATAATATTCTTATTTATTCAATAATTATGGAAGATAATGAAGACCACTTGAGAATTTTATTAAAGACCCTAATTAAGGAGATACTATATGAAAATTTTAAAAATTGTGAATTTTGGATATAAAATTTTCATTTTGGGACATATAATATCAATATAGGGTATATCAGTAGATCCATAAAATATGGAGGCTATTGAATGTTGTCCCAGACTAACCACAGTGACTGAGATCCATATATTTCTTGTTTTATCTACATATTATCGAATATTTTTGGAAATATTATCATGAATATCAAATCCTCTGACCAAGTTAACTCAGAAGGGATCCAAGTTCCCCTAGACTAATAAATGTGAGGATAATTTCAAGGAACTAAAGAGGAGATTAGTTGGTGCACCTATTATTATATTATCCTATAGTGAATAAGGGGTTTTAATCTATAGTAATGCATCCATGAAGGGATTGGGATGTTTTACTATTCATAATTACATGGTTATAGCTTATTCATCGTGATAAATGAAGATTCATGAACAAAATTACCCAACTCATGATTTGGAGTTAACTACAATAATTTTTCCATTAAATAATTGTAGGAAATATATTTATAGAGAAAAATGTGGTATATATATTGATCATAAAATTTTAAAGTATATATTCACATAGAAGGAGTTGAATATGTGCTAAAGAATATGGTTAGAGATGAATACAGATTATGACTTCTTAATACATTACCACCTTGGTAAACAAAACAAGGTGTATGATTATTTGAGTTTAAAGGATCATGCTAGTATATCCATGATGAAGATTACAAAAGATCAAATATTTATATATATAAAATGGATGGATTTTTAAATCCTAAATAAAAGGTAAAATATTATCTTGATCAATTGAATGTTCGAAAATATATCCATGTGACGATTAAATATGCACAGAAGGAAGATATAGAGCTGCAAAAGAATGTTAGAAATGTTCTTGAGTTTAAATTTGATCATGATAGAATGATAAGTTTCAGGAACCATGTATGTGTTTCATACATACCAGATTTTAAGAATGATTTTTCAAAGGAATATCATAGTTCTTAATTATCATTTAATCTGGGAAGTATGAATATGTATATAGATTTGAAAGAATATTTTTGGTGGGATGGAATGAAGAGAGATATTATAGAATTTGTATCTCAGTTCTTGAAATGTTATAAAGTTAAGTCTAAAATAAAAAATTATAAGGGGATATTACATACATTATTTAGATGATAATTGAAATGGAAAAACATCACCATGGATTTTGTCATTAGAATCCCCAAAATGTCTAAAGGGTATAATTCTATATGGGTTATAGTTTATAACCTTAATAAGTTAGCACACTTTATCGCTATTAGGGATGTATTATATCTAGATCATCTTTACATAATATACATTAAGGAATTTGTAAGGTTTCATAGAGCACCACATTCCATTATGTATGATTGGTATTAGAGCTTTACCTCAAAATTATGGAAAAGTATTCAGAAATATCTTGGTATGGAGTAGAGTTTTAGCACTATGTAAAATCCTCATATATATGGTTAGTTTGAAATAAAAAATCAATACCTAGAGGATATTTTGAGATCTTATTATTTGGATTTTAAAGGTGGTTGGGGTCAACACCTTTCTCTAGTTTGTGTTATCTTACAATAATAGATTTCACTCAAACATTCCGATGTATCCTTATAAAGACCTCTATGGAAAGAAATGTAGATATATAATGTGCTAGACTAAAGATATATAAAGAAAGCTATTGGCACCTGAGATAGCTAAAGAAATGGTAGATAAAGTTAGATCCATCCAGTAATTGATCAAGGAATCTCAGAGTTAGCAGAAAAGTTTTGTTGATAAGTGCTGATGTGATCTATAATTTGAAGTTGATGAAAATGATTTTCTATGAATTTCTCCATGAAACAAGGATATAATATTCATGAAAAAAGGGAAATTGATACCTGGGTATTTTTTCCCTTTTAAATACATGATCATATCAAGAATGTTTCTTATCACTTGATTCTTCCACCAAACCTCTCTCAAGTCCATGATATTTTCCATGTATCTCTCTCGAGGAACTACATACCTGACTCTTCACATAAATTGAACTCATATGTCATACCATTGGAGAATGATATTTCTTATGAGAAATAATCAATGGATATTCTGGATCATATAAATAAAGTTATAAAAAACACTACCACTCACCCGAACAAAGTTTTTTGGTGAAACCACCAGTTTGATGAATCTATGTGGGAACTTGAGGATATGAATAGGTATAATTTACATTATTTTTTGTATCAGAGTGATGAATTTTTAGAGAGAAATTCATTTTATGGGGGGTATATGTAACACCCTAAGTTTTTATGAATTTTTTTAGAATAAATTAAATGTCCTTGATATATTTTGTTACATGTAAAACCAATTTAAGCTTGTTCTATGCACAACACTAGGCTACCTAGAGTTACACACAACACTGAGTTTTAACAAAACCACACTATATTATTAATATAATTATTTGAACGTGATTATAATAACCTATCCATCAAAATTAGTGATTTGAATAGTAATAACTAATTTTTAAATATAAATTATAATGATTTTATATAAAGAAACAATATTTACAAAAAAAAAGGTACTCAATTTTTTGTAGTCTTTATATGTTTTGAAAATATTTTTTTCTCAAAAAATGATATTTATTTATTTTTGTAAACTTTAATAAAACTAATTTTACCAATTTTATAAAATTAATTTAATAAAATAAACTTTATATTTAAAATAATCATGTCAAAATTATCTTAGGGTGAATTTTTGGGATTTTTCTAAAATGTTTCATTATTTGATGAATAGTGTAAATTATTAAATTTTAATTGAAAAATATCATTTAATTTAATATATTTATATAGATAAATTTTTTTCAAATTGGTTTTAAAGTAAAATTAGTTCAATTTTACATCCATTAATACAATTTAGGTTATTGGAATCAATTTCATATTGAATTTTTATATAAAAACTTTGTAAACTTTTGAACATTTTCTCTTTAAAAACCCACTTTATCATTGCATCTGCGGGATTAATTTTAAATTAAATTTTGTAACTTATATTAATGGAATTTGGAAAAATTTATTCCATGTTTGTAATTAGATTAATTTATATTATATAATAATTTTTACTTGTTTTTTAACCAAAATGAATTGTAAAAATAATAAAATTATTTACCGCGGTTAAGATAAAAATAGGTTTAACAGGGGGTTAAATTAAAAATATAAGGATTAAAAAGAACACAAAACTTTTCCAACAAAAATTTTGTGTAAATATTTTTACCTTATCTCTTTAATTCTTGTTAATCGTCTATTTGGAACCTTGTGATAAAAATGTGGGTACACGTTTTCCTTTCAAAAAATTACAAGCGTCTCACTCACCTCACATATAAAAGGCCAACCCTTATCATCTCTTATTAACAACTAAAAACTCTCTTTTTTCCAAGACCTAAAAAAATCACTTCCCAGATTTCCTCCTCTCATCCTAAAAGACTTATGTTGGATATAAATCCAACATAGGAAGGCCTTTGGTGCAAACCTAACAAGGATACCTGAAGAAGAGGTAATGTTCATCAACGAGATTTTTTTATTTTTTACTACAGCTTATTAAATTATTATAATACATTAATGATATAATAAAATCATTATATTACATATAATGATATGTTTTTATGTTAATTTCATGACTTACAACTATCTCCACTTCCATCGAATGAGTTATAAAATCATCAATTGTGTGTACGACAGACTACCACCTCACAAAACTATGTATTTCATTTTTCCATTACCACCTATCAAGTATATAAATAATGAAAATTTTATTATTTATATATTTAATTATTATAATTCTCAAATTATTATATCACACATACCTTCATACTCTCTGTTTTTTTGGGAATATAATAATGTCGCTCATGTGTTCGGTGGATTATCATCTTACGAAGTGATGTGATTTGTTCATAGTTTACATAGAAGGTAATAAAGATGGGTTTAATAAAAATATGTGTTATATATGAAAAAAAATTATTATGGAATGAAAATATATCATTTACCATTTTATTTCAATCCTACAAGAAGATAGAAACAATGTTCATGCGTACATACGACCTACCATCTCCATAAATAGTCTATTTCATTTTCCATCACTAAATTTTATATATTAATATAAATAAATATATACTAGATATATATGATATTTTTATCATGGTTAAAAATCTGTATATGATGAAATAACTATCAAATTAAGAGGACCAAAAATAACTAATCAAAACATATATGAAAAACAAAGAGGTTATTAACTAAAATGTAAGTTTAACATGGAATTATTAATAAACAAATAAAAAATATCATAAGAAAATAATTATTGGTATTATATATATAAATATTCTTCTTTAATATATTTATAATAAACTTATAATTATTATACATGAGGTTTGAATGTGTAAAATATAATTCAAGACTTGAGGTAAGAGATTTTTGTCTCAATTTTCCTTCTTTTAGACGTATGTTATGTTATACACCTATATTTTTTCATGAGGTGCATATGAAGACACTTTGATATGTAATAACAAAAATTTATATATCCTTATGATATTTTATGTTCTGTTTTATTTTATTTCTTCATGGGGCTTATGATTTAAAGATACCAAAGTGGTAATGATTTTTTGTTGCAACCTCATAATTTATCAGGATTGTTTATGATTATATTTTCAATGATAAAATATTATGATCAATCTCTCAAGAAACTAATTAATTTTATTCTCATATGGTTATTCATGATATTTTAAAGTAATGAGTACCATTTTTTGACTCCTTGGTACTTTAAATAACTGAGAAATTTTTTTAAGAAAATACGACTTCATTTCTCTCTTTGGTCATAAATATGATTTCTTCTAAAACCATGTTTTCTAAAAAAATTCAAAAATATTTTTAAATTTAATTAAAATTATGTATGAATGAAATTTTTATGTAATTTTAACTTTTAAAAAAATTAATGGAATCTTCATTTCATTTTCAAAACTATGCCCATTTGGATTTTACCAAAAATTGGAAAATAATATTTATTTTTAACATGAATGACCTGACCCGTATTTCCCATTATCATGGCCACTCAATGATTTCAAGATTCCCTTAAAATTGTTCTATGTTATTTTAAAAGAAAATTTTTTTGTTAATATTTTATAAATTTTTATATTTTAAATAAATGATATCAAAGTTAATGGATTTTGAAAGTGTTTAATGGTTTAAAAAGTTTTTTTAAGAAGAAAGGACACTTCCCAAGAGAAATGTTTTAAATGGTCATTAAAAATAATTTTCCATCTAATATGACATATTTTGATGTTATCTATTTCTTATTGGGGATATTATACAAGTATATCATTCTTATTACTTCTCTAATTGGTTTATGTGTATGGTGGAATGATTTTTATGAAACCCATTTCTCTTACATGTGTTATACCATGGTATAATTCTTATGAAACCCATTTATTTTTCCATGGGTTATAATTTTATATGATAATGAAATGATAAGGAAACAAGTCTCTTTTCCATAGGTTATGATATGATTAAATGTTTATGAAATCTATTTTTATTCATGGATTATGATATAAGGGGTGTTTTATCATCTTATGGAACACATAAATATGTTTTTCACTATGAGATGGGTGGTACCTATATATCCATACAATTAATTCGGTAAATATTTATATCTCATGAGATATATAGGACTATAATGATGATTGAACCCAGTTCATTAGGGTACTTTTTCTGCTATAATGGTCTTGGGAGTGAACCTTGACTACTATGATGGTTTAGGGAGTGAAACCCTTCCACTATGATAGCCTTGGAAGTGAGACTTTACTACTATGGAAATTATTTTCTATGCTTATGTTTATACCAAAAATACATGTATTATGTAAATTTTATGCTCTCATGGCTCATTTCCTTTTATTATCTTATGATTCATGTCTTATGAACTTTTAATCGTTATTCCATGACTCAAGATTATGATATTTGATATGTAGGGTATAATTTTCAAATTTTATGCTCATGTTACCATACCATTATTCTCATGTTATTCTTACGTATATCCCTTATTTAAACTTACTGAGCATCTAAGATCACCCTTTATTATGTTTCCTTTCCCCAGGTTATGAAGAAATATATTACATATGATATGTTTAAGAAGGGTGTTAATTATGAAGATCATAGTGGGAGATGATGTGGTTTACCTATAGACCTATTGTTTTTGTTTCTAAGTTTCCAAAGACACTAAAATATTATGGTCCTTAGGAGAGTTTCTATGTAATTTAATGAATATTTATAAAAAAATATATAATATCTATGTATGATAATCCTATATTTCTATATATATTATTACCAAGAACCACATATCACCATTCTAATCTCCAACACCATGGACATTCACAATGGTCTGCTGGTATTTCCATTTGAGCCCTGAAACCCAAGCATTCTAAATGACATTAAAAAATCATAGGAACACCTACCATATTTGGAATTTATATACATGAAAAATAACTTAACTATGATGTTGGATTCTGGGTACCACTTTTAGGTATCCAATATTACATAAACTATATCTCTGGAATCTATCTAAGCTACTCATCTACCCTAAGTATTCCATGAGATCAAATCCCAAACCTACTAGGCTTCCCAATCTCTCATCCATGTCAACAGGTGATTATCAGGAATCCCAGTCAATAAAGTCAATTCCTATCCTAGTGGTTGATTTCTAGGAATCCTATAAAATATCATTCCACAAAAAAATAAAACATATCATGGATCTATCCAAACACACAATCCCATCCTCATTATCCATGACCCATAGAACTTACATCATATTTATGGGTTCTAAGGTGACTCTCGCTACCGTCTCTACCCATTACTAATTCCAAACTCTCACAAGGGTCAAAAGTGATAGGGTAACCTAAGACCTCATTGAGGCCTCCTTAGCCACCCAGTTTAGTCACACTAGGAATATGTTCCCAATCCCACTCCCTTTCTCATTCGTCCTAGGTTGATCTGAACAGGTGAATTGTATATTAGTATATGTAGGGTCTAACCACCCAAGGGATCACATCCTAGCAAAAGGATAATCTCCCCATGGTTATCATAAAGATACTGATGGATCTAGGTATCTCTCATGGCCATCGCCACAACCATGCATCATAATTCATCACCCCTCTTTACCGAGAGGTCACTAAGTCACCTGTCACTGGGGCCACTATACCATATCCAGTATAATGTATACTCATAGAAATTTTTTGCTAATATTTCCAGCCAGTACATGAGGTTCAATTAGGGCCCTCAATACCTTGTTAAATTTAAACATAGGTTCTATTCATTTATTAAACAAATTTAAAAAATTAAATAGGCACACCACCTAAATTAGTGTGGCCAAATATATCACATTTATATAAGAAATGAAAAAAAACCAAAGGGTATATTCATAAGGACTACCTACCTCAAACTGAAGCAAAACCACTTTTCAAAGAATCCTTGAAACTCTCAATGAGTCTCACCAAGTCTATTCGGTCATCATCCAAAAAACCCAAGTCCCTTTCCCATGTCAATAAATTCAAAACAATTAAATATAAAATTTTATAACTAACTAAACAATTTAATTTAAATAGGAATAAATTCCTAAATCTTACTAGATGAACATACTTTATCGAAAAAACAAGTGATGGGGTATCATCCACTCCCAACACACCCCCAAATCTAGACTATATAAAATCCCCAATTAATATCACTGATTCAATGGAATAATAAATAAATTTAGCACCAAAACCCTAAAAAATATAAATTGATATGTACCTCTATGGAATTATAAATTATAGTAGTAATATGTCATATTGGGTTACCCTCTAGAAAGAATGCATGAAAACTCTAAAGAAATTGGTAAATTTCACCATTATCTTGTAAAATCTCCATTTTTTGACCTAAAACAAATATCCCCCAAATCAATGACAATGAGAAAGAGATGAATAGGGGGATGAGAGGGGGTAACTACTCCCAAATGCCATCTAATTGAACCCAGGAATACTAATAATAGATAAGAATGTAGAGAGGGTTGTATCGGCTAAAGCCCTCCTAGGCATTGTTGGTTATTCGAATGAAGAAGGGTAGGTGATACCCCATTAATTGTTTTGAAAATATTTGATATGAAGATTCATATCATGGAAAAAATCATCACATCCTGAATGTCACAACCCGTACCCCAGGGCCCATGTCGTGACTACCCCAAGCCCGCCTTCCATAGGCCAGGAGTTGGCGACTAGCACCAAAAAGGTATTTCCCTAAAATGGGAAGACATTTCCTTTGAACCTGCAAACACATAGACCAATAACATGACAAGATTAAAACCACATAGTAGAACTATGGTAGTAAAAGTGTGTACTAAAAGTAAAGGGGTCGAAATACAATCCAAACTAAAAGATACAACTATAATTGAAAACGTCTACTGAGAACATCCACCAAGGATCCTACTTGAAGGGTAGGTATATCTTGTCTCCACAACTCTCCACATCAACCAGTCACCTTTTTTTATCACCTGGTCCT
This sequence comes from Viscum album, assembly GCA_963277665.1. NCBI lineage: Eukaryota > Viridiplantae > Streptophyta > Magnoliopsida > Santalales > Viscaceae > Viscum > Viscum album. The sequence continues at coordinate 1,236,837,176 of OY728150.1, forward strand.
AGCTTCTAAAGTCTCATCTAAGCTTCTCGTCATCTGCACAAGACAGAACAAGGTGTGGGTGAATCCTGTGCAAGGGTGAGTATAACAATACCTAGTAGGGACCCTGAGACCCCCCAAAGGTCTCTCATAATTCCACAAAGGAAATCCACAAAGCATGATCTCAATAAAAAAAATAAAAAGAAAAAGACTTATCTCAAACTAGTTATACAACTCGGAGATCGGGAATAAAGAGGATTAGTCTTAAGCTATATCATTTTATAATATTAGGAAGTTTCTCAACTTAACCATGAAGAAGTTGTTCCATTTTTGATTTTCATAAGGTCCTATGATACTGATCCATGATGGGCCGCTCTAAGGCTGGTCCTCATCGGGTTATACACTATTGATCCACACAGGGTCGCTAGAATGTTGATCCACACAGGGTTGTTAGCATGTTGATCCACACAGGGTCACTAGAATGCTGATCTACACAGGGACTCTATAATTCTGATCCACACAGGGTTTCTATGAAGCTGATCCACACAGGTTTTCTATGATGTTGATCCACACAGGGTCGCTATGATGCTAATCCACACAGGGTCGCTCTTCAGTTGACAACCAGCCATAAGATTCTCCGCACTCAGTGTGCTTGAGTTCTGTAGTATCTACTCCTCAAGATATCGGTCTTGCCTCAACATCCATGACATTACACAAAGGAGTAATCCAAAGGACCGCCATGTCGTAAGGGTTCCAACGTGACTGAAAGTGCGTCAATAGGACGTCTGGTCTGTGAGTTATATGTATTTCAGTGCCGAGGGCCTGGTTAGATTTTGGATCGATCCAACCCAAATGTACTCGAACATTCTCCAAAACACATGTGGAGTATCTTAAAATGATTTTCTCCTTCCAAGTATTCCAACACTATAGACGGTTCATTAAACGGATGTCTGGTTTGTGAGATATGGTCTTTTAAGCGTATCTGGGTCGAAAAGGGTCTGGGTCCGGTCTGATCCGCCTCGCCCCGACCTGGGCCGACCCGACCCAATTTTGACTCATCCTGGCCCAAACTGGATGGGTCAGGCTGCGAACCGGCCTGAGTGGGTTGGGTCTTGGACCGGCCCAACCCGCCTCAGCTACCCATGACCCCCAGCTGGGTGGCTTGCATGGGGAGGGGGGTCGCTCTCCCTTTTCGAACAGCTTTTTCAGCCGCTCAGTTTTGAAAATGGTGTCACCATGTGGTACCGTCTCCCTATCAATGGGACCCATGGGGTCCGGGTCCCCTTTGCCGCAGCCCCTTCCACCATTGCGGCTTCCCTCCACGGCGTGCAATGGTTCACCAGCGGAACTTCCACACACAACTGGATGAGGCCCTTTGGTATGTTTTCCCTTCCGAACGCACCAATGGGCCTCCCAGGTTGTTGCCATCACTACATGGCTCCTGGATCCAAGTTGGCTTTGAGTTCAAACTTTTCCCATAAAGAACGCGACATAAACCAAAGCGGCGGAGGGTCCAGTCCTTATTCGTTTGGCCGGCGCCCTTCGTGTTAGTGTCATATCAAGGAGGTATTAAATAAATACATCACATATATAAATTTAAACCCGTTCAAAGATCCTAAAACAACCACCCACAATTTCATATGAATTGCGGATCAAATTTTTTTGATTTATCCACATTCTTCATGATTTTAAAGAATGAGGAAAGAACAAATTCTCTTGAATTTAAATATAAACAACCCATACCTCAGAAATGGAGGATACGTCGTGGTTGTGGAAGAATAATCCATTCCTGAGGAAGCCACTAGCATTCACCGATCCCAGATCGATTCCTACCACATTTTCATGCAAGCCTCCATTCTTCATTGGTGGAAAATGCCGCGGTACTTCATCAGAGGTTCCTCACTTCTATGTCAAAAACCCAAGCCCAAGCTTCTTTTAAATAGAGGGGTATGTAGATTAGTTCATCGTAAGAATTAATGAGGTTCATTAATGAGTTTTAATTAATTAACCTCTTAACTCTCAATAGTGTGGTTACGAAATAGAAGAGTTGATCCATTAAATGGCCTGACAACTCAGCGGTCCCACCACCACCTTTCAATAGTTAGTGGAAGAATAAAATAAAATTTTTAGGTTATTGTATTATTATTCAAAAATCCATAAAACTAACGTTTTCACCCAACCTACTATGGTCAAATTTAAGCCTCCCTTAAGTGAATCCTGGTGCTGCAGATTCAACGGTGCCCTCATATTTTTAATCTGAGCACTGATTCAAAAGATAGAAAACGTCACCCACACATTTACTGAACGTGCCTTAAAAAACATTAAAATTCTATTTCATGTACACTGGGCCTCAAAATCAAGCATCATCAATTTTCACAAACTCGCAATAATCCCAAATAATTCAAAAAAAATTATATGGAATTTCCAGGTCTTTACATTCTCCCCACCTTAGGGATTTTCGTCCCTGAAAGCTAAAACAAAACTAGGGGAAAAAATGGGGGTACTGACCATATATCTGAGCCTCCCACTCCCATGTTCTCTCCTAGAGATTCACATGCTACCAACGAACTCACACCAGAGGAATCAACCGCCCATGAAGGACCCACTCATGTCTATCCTCTATCTCCACTAGGAACTCCGCAAATGTCGCCCCATCATCGTTGTCTAGATCGTCCTAGTCAATAGCGTGTGGTTGATCATGAACGTGCCTCCTCAAATAAGATAAATGGAAAACATTATGCACCCAGTGAATTTGTGGGGGAAGATCTAGATAGTACGCCACCTCTCCTACTCTGCTGAGGATCTTGAAATGTTTAATAAACCTTAGAGATAGTTTACCACCCTAGCCAAACCTTCATAATTCTCATTGGGATGAGACCTGTAAGAAGATGTGGTATCCCTCCTCAAACTCCAAGGGTATCCATCTTCTGTCGGCATAAGACTTATTTCATATCTATGCAGTCTTGATCCTCTCCTAGATTATCTGCACCTTCTCCATGGTAGCTTATACCAACTCTATACCCATAAGTGTTGACTGACGAGTGCCCCCATCTTGAGGCTACCAGAAGAGGGTGTTGGGTATGTAGTCTACCACGATGCATTAGGGGCCAGACTAAGTTGAGTCCTGATTCAAGACTTATGGGTCTGGAGTTGGTAGTACCCAACCAATCCTAGGAAACTCTGTACCTCGGTCACACTTCTGGGTGACTCTAAAGAAATCACTACCTCTATCGCCACCGAATCCACTACAACTCCAGCCTACAAGATAACGTGCCCTAGGAAGTGGAATTCTTATATCCCAAACTAGAACTTAGAGAGATTTCCATAAAGATGGTGATCTCAGAGTGTATCCAAAACTATCTATAGGTGTTTGTCATGCTCCCCCTCCGATTTCGAGTATATCAAGATGTCGTCAATGAAAACCACCATGAAGTGATTGAGGTAAGGCTGGGAGATCCTATTCATGAGTCCCATGAACACTATCGGAGCGTTGGTCACACTGAAGGGAATTACTAATAACTCATAATGATCATACCGACATCTGAAGTTTATCTTAGGTATGTCTTCATCTCGTACCCTAAGCTGATGATAGCTTGATCTGAGTTCTATCTTCGAAAACCACCGTGCTCCCTCCAGTTGGTCGATGAGATCATAAATCCTTAGAAAAGGATGCTTGTTCTTCATAGTCACCTGGTTTAGGCATCGATATTCCATGCAAATCCTTAGACTCCCATCTGCCTTCTTATCAAACAAAATCGGGGATGCCCATGGAGAAACACTGGACCTTATGAATTCATTCCTCTACAAGTCCTCCAACTATACCCGTAACTCTCGAAGCTCCACGGGAGCCATCTGATATAATAGTGTAGATATCGGTGTCATCCCAAGGTATATGTCGATATAGAATTCTACCTATCTTCGAGGAGGTAGTCTCAGAACATCATCATGAAAGATATCATTATATTGGTTCACCACTATAGGATAACTCAGACTCCTCACGTCAACTACTCCGAGGGTAAGGATGGCTAACTGATGGGTGATCAGTTTCACCCTCCTCTGAGTAAGTCCATCCTATGATGAAAAGGTTCTCTTCTCACTAGTGAAGGAAAAACTAGTTCCATACTTTTGGACACACCACACTTTGCACCTAAAACAGTCAATATGAGCATGGACTGTGGATAACCAGTCCATAGCCAAGATGACATTGTAAGGCCTCGACGCTGCTACTAGGATATCCCAGCCAAAGCTCTCTCCTCTTAGAGTAATCTCACACTGCCATCACCAGTGTGTAATAATTGAATCCTCTCCCGTAGGAGTCTTTAATCATAATAATGGAGCCAATGGCTATACCGGAATCTCCGAGCTCCAAACGAGAGTTGCGGAAATGAAAGAGTGACTGAAACCTATGTATATGAGTACTGCATCTAGGGTGGAGAAGACACATATCATACATAAAATCTTCTCTAGAGAACCATGGTCATAGGCCTTAGCTTCCTGACATTGTGCTCTTCCATGTCCACCTTCTACTTGAGGCCGGGGTTGAACACCTAGAGGTGGTGGTGGCAGAACCTCAAATCACCGCCCACCGCCTGCTGCACAGCTTGCTTTTTTTCCACGTCTGCCGCCCTACAGACCTTCTCGCTCGAATCTAGGCTTTTTCCTTGGAGGTCCCTCGACTGTCTACTGACTTTCGGTATAGAAGTTCGATCAGTCATGAGCCATGTGGCCCTACCCACTGCACATGAAGTAGAGTATGATCCTCTTCTAGCCTGTTCTACCTCATTAGCTACGCACCTCTGAACTTACGTCCTACAATCATCCTCCAGAAGGTCTGGCCCAATTGGTCCTTTGCGTCATCTGCTTACATCCTACAACTAATGACTCAACTAACTATCATCTGGTGGTGTCTCTCACTATCGGTACTTACTCATCTAAGAATCACTCCACCAATGAAGCTCGCTCAAGTACTCTATCCTACATCGGGATATTGAGCGATATTATCGATGCTCTGATCTCCTGCCAGAGACCCTGCTCAAGTGACTGGAACCTAAAGAAAGGGTCTCATACCATGTTGGTGGAGTATCACGAGAGGTCAGTGAATATCGCCGAGTACTGGGCTACTATCAAGCTGCCCTTCTGTAAATGTAGGAGATTCTGAATACACACAGAGCGTAAAGTCACTGGAATGAACTCCGCCCTGAAGAGGCTCTCGAAATCCATCCAAGTGAGGGTCTCCTCATCATGTAACTAGAGAGATAGGATCCACCCTCTTCCTACTGTGTCCTGGAAGAGGCTAGTATATGGGATCACCATCTGATCTCTTGGTGTCCCAAGTAGGCAGAAAACCCATGCCACAGCCTCCATCCAATCCTCAGCTGCTTGGGGATCCGTCTCACCTCAAAACCTCAAAGGCCTCTGCTGTTGTAACTTGTGCAACGCGCTCAGTCGGCGTGCACCATCTGCAAGTGGGGCAAGTGGAAATTGTATCCCAACAGGTGGTGGTACTTTTGGTGCACCACCAGAAGGTGTTATTGTTGTAAGAGAGCCCTACACTGAAGCCTCATCACTCGGTGGGCCATCATTGTGAAATATATTTGGAATCCTGGCTGGCTGTCTATGTGGAGGTATCCTAAAAAGAAATAGGTGCTCTATAGTCAATTAGTTATACCTGGTGATTTGACTCAAAAGTGATCAAAAGTAAAACATTTCCAAACACATGCAATTAGTGTTTTCATGCAACAAGTTGGAAATCAGAATTCTGGGTCCTAGTGTATGGATACATCTGCCACCGCACCAACATTGGACTCCCCGAACTGAAAACCACACTCAAAACACTTAACACTATTTCTCCATTGGAAAGATCATAGTCCTAATTCTTCGGTAGAACTGACTCCTCTGATACCACTTTGTCACAACCCATCCCCCGGGGCCCATGCTGTGACTACCCCAAGCCCATCTTTCATAGGCCATGGCTGTGCAACTAGCACCAGAAAGGAATTTACCTAAAATATGAAGGCAATTCCTTTGAATCTGCAGACACACAGACCAAGAACATGACAAGATGAAAACCACATAGTAAAACTGCAGTATTAAAAGTGTGTACTGAAAGTAAAGGGGTTGGAATACAAGACCAACTGAAAGATACAAGTACAATAGAAAATAGTTCCTGAGATCATCCACCAAGGATCCTACCATAAGGGTAGGTACAGCTCGCCTCCACATCTCTCCATGTCAACCAGTCACCTCTGTATACCGCCTGGTCCTGGCTTCTAAAGTCTTAGCCAAGATGCTCATCATCTGAACAAGACACAACAAGGTGCGGGTGAATTCCATGCAGGGGTGAGTATAACAATACCCAATGGGGACCCTGAGACCCCATGAAGGTCTCTCATAATTCCACAAAGGAAATACACAAAGCATGATCTCAATAACAAAACACAAATAAAAAAACTCAGCTCATACCATGTATACAACTCAGAGATTAGGAATAAAGACGATTAGTCTTAAGATATATCATTTTATTGCATTAGGAAGTTCCAAAACTTAACCATGAAGAAGTTATTCCATTTTTGATCCACACAGGGCCGTATGCTGCTAATCCACAATGGGCCGCTCTAAGGATGGTCCTCTTTGGGTTGCACACTGCTGATCCACACAGGGCTGCTAGAATGGTGATCCACACAAGGTCGCTAGAATGCTAATCCACATAGGGTCACTAGAATGTTGATCCACATAGGGTCTCTATGATGTTGATCCGCATAGGATTGCTATGATGTTGATCCATAGAGGGTCTCTATGATGCTGATACACATGAGGTTTCTATGATGCTGATCCACACAGGGTCGCTCTTCAATTGACATTCGGCCATAGGATTCTCTGCACTCGATACGCTTTAGTTCTGTAATATCTACTCTTCAAGATATTGATCGCACCTCAACTTCCATTAAATTATACAAATAAGTAACCCAAAGGATCTCCATGTTTTAAGGGTTCCAACGTGACTGACGACGTGTCAATCGGACGCCCGGTCAATGAGTTATAGGCATTTTAGTGTTGGGGACCCGGTTGGATTCAGCTTCGATCCAACCTGTGCATACTCTAGCTTTCTCCAAAACTCAGGTGGAGTATATCAAGAAGATCATCTCATTCCAATGATTCTAGTGCCTCATACGGTTCATCAAATGAACATCTGGTTTCTGAGATATGACATTTTCAGCCTATCTGGGCCGAAAAGGGTCTAGGTTTGGTCCGACCCGACCCAACCCACCCAACATGGGCCGACCCAACCCAGTCCGGGTCCGACACTACCTCGCCCAAACCGACTGGTCTGGCCCGAGTGGGCTAGACCGCGGCGGCCTCGTCCCGCCTCGGCTGGGTGTCTCCCCTAGCTAGGTGGCCTGCGGGGGGGGAGGTCACTTTTCCCTGAACGGCTTTTTAGCCATTCAGTTTTGCAAATGGCAGTGCCACATGGTGCTACCTCCCTATCAATGGGACCCACAGGGTGCGGGTCCCCTTATACATGGCTTCAAAGCCATGACCTCCTCACTGCGGTGCACGACATGGGGCTGCCTTCCACCAATGCAGTCGGTTGAGGGTCTGTCGCCCCGGCTAATCATCCCAACTCAATGTCACAACTTCCCTCCATCAAGCATGATGGCGCGCCACCTGCTACCACCATGGCTGGCCGATTCCTGCCACCACCATCGCCCGCTGGCTCTGTCATACTGGTTCCACACTGGTATAACTTTTACAGGCCACCAGGTGAGCCCCAATGGTCCGTATTCCCTTCCGAACGTACCTACGGGCCTCCCAGGTTGATGTCGTCACTATGTGGCTCCCAGATCCATGTTTTCATTGTGTTCAAAATTATCCCATGAAGAACGCGACAAAAACCAAAGCAGCAGAGTGTTCGGGCCTTCTTTGTTTGGCTCGTGCCCTCTGCGTTTGTGTCATATCAAGCGGGTATTATATAAATACATCACATAGATAAATTTAAACTCATTCAAAGCTTCTGCAACAACCACCCACAGTTTCATACAAATCAAGGATCAACTCATTTTTCTTGATCCACATTTTTCATGATTTTCATGAATGAGGAAAGAGAAAATTCTCTTGAATTTAAACATAAACAACCCCTACCTCGAAAACAGAGTAGACGTTGCAGTTTTGGAAGAAGAATCCATGCTTGATGAAGCCACCGGTGTTCATCGATCCTGGATCGATTCCTCCAACGTTACCATCCAAGCCTCCATTCTTCATTGGTGGAAGACATTGCAGTACTTAGTCATAGGTTCCTCACTTCTGTGTAAAAATTTCAAGCTCGAGCTTCATTTAAATATAGGGGTAGGGCTATTAACGCATCGTTAGAATTAATGAGGTTCATTAATGAGTTTTAATTAATGAACCTCTTAACTCTCAACAGTGTGGTTACAAAATAGAAGATTCAAGACATTAAATGGCTTGACAACTCAGTGGTCCCACCACCGCTGCTCAACAGTTGGTGGAAGAATAAAATAACATTTTTATGTTATTTTATTATTCTTCAAAAAGCTGTAAAACTGACTTTTTCACCCAACCAACTGCGGTTGAAGTTAAGTCTATCTTAAGCGAATCCTAACGCTGTGGATTCAATGGTGCCCTCATATTTTTAATATGAGCATCGGTTCAAAAGATAGAAAACACCACCCGCATGTTTACTGAATGTACCTTTAAAAAGTTCAAAATTCCATTTCGGGCACACTGGGCCTCAGAATCATGCACCGTCAATTTTTAGAGACTCGTAATAATCCCAAATAATTTTAAAAAATCATATGGAATCGCCTGGTCTTTACACTGAATTTTTAGTATTAATATATAGAGCCACTTTTTCACCTCTGAAATCTTTCAGAAATACCCTATGATCTCCATTCACATCATGATTCACTATTCATGATGTGAATGTTCTACTTTAACTATTTTAAGTAGCCTAATCCACCCATTCCTCCTCTAATTCCCGTACGAACCAAGATACCTTTCACTAAAACATAAAACACATCAAAAAACATCATTTATGGATATTCAAACACTTAAAACTTCATTTTTTTCCCGATTCTCAAAATGAACCATCCAACAAAGTGAAAATTCAAATTCACGTTGAAATTATTAACTTGTCCCTATATGGTGATTTAAAATCCCCAATATTTGACATCTATCGGGTCATTAGTATATCTAATTTATAGTTTTATTTATCTATTATTGCATTCCTGGAGTTCCCATGTGTTAGGGGTCAAAACTGGGAGTTTTTGGGAGATAGACTAGGGTGCACAATTCATGAAATATTTTTCAAAATCATGTGGTAAATATGAGAGGGGTGATGCTATTTTTAATAGTGTAGTTTCACACGGTTTCATCATACTCCATAAAACTATGAAACACCCTAGAGGAAACCTTACAACCTATTTTGGGTCGATATTTTCACCCACATGGTTGGTACATGGTTTTCATAACTGTGCATCCAAACCATGAAACCCTATCCATCTCATTAAAAGTTGGATTTTTACCAAAATACCTATTTAGGGTTTTTATGTTTTTGGTGATCTTTCTCCTCCCCCATCATGCACATCCATCCTCCCTCAGTTTTGAATCTCTCCCCCTACTTCTTTTAAATTTTCTTCTTAGATTATTGGTGTTTTGTCTTTAGGTAAGTTTATTTCTTTATGATCTATTCTTTCCATACCCTCCTAAAGCCTTATTCTTCTAGTTTTTTGGAGATTTGGAACCCTAGGGGTGGTTTTGGAAAAATCTAGGGTATGTGATGGGGTTCTGGTTTTATTTCTTATGTAGCAGGTGTGTAACGCTTGGTTCTACCTCTTATGGGTCATCTTCTTCAAAGAGAATGATATTTGGACTGAACCTGAGGTATTTGTCTCTATTTTGGTGTGTTTTCCATGGAATGCCATTAAATTTCTCTTCACCTTTGGTTTTTCTTATTCCAATTTACATTTAAATAATTTATTATTGGTGTGTATTTCATGTTTGATGTATTTCATGGATTGAATTGGAAATTTTGGTGTTTAAAGTGGGTTTTTCCAAATAGGTGTGCCTTATATTCCCACCAAGTGTTTGAAAAATTATATCAAATAGGTTTTTTGATTTATAATGGATTTATAAAATTATTTTAAAATCATTTTATAATGTAAAAGTTGTGTTGATAAAATTGGTATTTTTTATGAAATAGCTTGTGATATATCTTGGTTGATATGGAAACTTGTTTGTGGAGGTGTTGGCATGGAGTAGCACATGGGTTAATAAGGGTGTGAGCAAGAGGTTTGTTTTAGGGATCTTGTGATCCATTATAGGGAGTGTTATGCTATCATCCATTTGTTTCTAAGGGTATGAGTGAGACTTTGGGTAAGAAGACCATGTGAGCTTCCTTGTTGGTTGTTGAGAGACCATGTGAGCTCTTGGAGTTAGGCCTGAGGAAGTCCATGAGAGGTTCTATTTCTTAGCTAGTTTGAATAGTTATTTAATCACCCATTATAGGCCTGGTTTTTATATTCTTAGGTTCAAATTACTCAATCTAGATTGGTTATATGATTTATGAATTTGATTAGTTATATTTTGATGTGATAATACATATTATGCCCATTTTTTTAGTTTCTATTTATATAGTTATATGATGTTGATATTATCCTCACCTTTATCTTGAATTATTTGTTCTATTAAATAATGTTGTTTCTTATGGAGTCATTTATCTATTCAATCCATGTTAGGAATTTTTTTGGTTACTATGTTTGTTTTATAAAGGAAATCAAAATAGGTTTTAAATTTTTACAAGAAATTAGTTTCTTTTCAAGTGGTTTAGTTTTGAAAATGTTTTCAAACTAGTTTATTGGTTTTCATGGGTAAAATACTTAAATAGATTCATGGTGGTATCCTATAGAGATTTATTCCTCATACCCTTCTTAGAATTTTTTCAGGTGTTTGCTAATTTCATTTTGTAGGACACGGGTAAATGAAAGGGAACCATATTCCAGGGTGGCCCTTCTTGATTACTGTCATCTAGTGTTTATGGAGGAGACATGAAATCACAAGGATGAATTCATATGGAGTCATTTTTTGTATTTTTTAGCCATTGGGTTTTACTTGGGACTTGTTTGGTATTGTACCATTTTCATGAGTTTGGGTTTCTATTGAGATACCATGTGTATGTATATTCCCTATAATGGCATGTATGTTCTATGATGTATGTTTTGGTTTATGGTATCTATTTAGCTTGTGTTTCATTTCTATGGATGTTATTTTGTTAATGTTTATTATAATTATTGGTTTTTTTATACCATTTTATGGAAGGTTCAATCTGGTTTATGAGTATTTTAACCATTCCCAAGTTTGTTTGATTATGCTTTGTGATTTTCTATAGCCTGTGGTGATTGGGAATGTATTTCGAGCTGTTTGGTGGGCCAGATCAAGTGACAAGTTAGGTTAACCCAAGTTGGTTAGTCACAAAATATTATAAGAGGGGGTTTGTTATTTGGGACACAATGGTATATAGGAACTACTACTATCGAGACTCGAGAGGTAGGAATAGGGGAATGCTTCGCCAGATCTTATTCATGTCCAACCTCAAGTTTCCAAGGGTGGCTCAGAATTTTGGTTATGTTTTAAAACTGATTATGGGTTGTTTTTATGATATTTTATCTCTATTTTATTGTTTTTTCTTATGATTTCCATGTTGGAGGATTTACTTTTGGCACTTTTATGGTGTTTTGATACTATATTGTTCTTGATCAAGCTTTTACTTTGTTTCTTATGGACAATTCCTCCCAGAAGGACCTCATTTAGGCGTATATAGGGTGCAGTGAGAAGTAACCCATAGGAAAATCCTACTATTAATATAGATTTGGTGGATTCAATAATTTTTATGATCCAAAACCTGGGTCAAGTGGGTGGTCGTGAGTAGACACAAACCTTGGACCATGCTCAAGTGTTTTTAAGGAAAAATCCATCGGTGTTCCATGGTGATAAGTGACCCAATGAGCTTGAGGAGTGGTTGAATTGTATTGAGAGGATATTCATGTTTATAAATACCCCATGATACCTCTGAAATGTTCTTTTACACATATTTTCTAGAATCCCAATGTACTAAATTGTGGATTTGATGGTTCTTTCAAGGAAGAATGAGGATCTCACCTGGATTTCCATTAAGGGGATTTTAATTGATAATTCTACTTAGATACCTTGAGAGTGGTGAAGGCCTATGATTTTTTGAATTAGTATTAGGGTGATCATTTGGTGATGCATTATGCCACTAGATTCACTGAGTTTTTTCATTTATCTCTAGATCTCCTCGTGAATGATTATCTTAAGGCTTGAAGTTTTAAGATGGGATAGAAGCCAGATATCATATATATGATCATGTTCCTATTTCTATAAAACTATTCATATGTGGTTGAAAATAAAGTGATAGAAGAGGTAGATTTGACTAATTAGATAGGTTTTATTGGTTTTCCTTCAGTGGGTGGGATCTAGAGTTCCTCTTCAGGATGGAATCAGAAATGGGGTGATTCAAACAGAGGAAGAGGAAAGAGTTTCCAATAGTATTTGAGATCAACTTATATGGATCCTTTGGAGAATTGACCATTTTTCTATTACTAGTAAGATACGGAAAGAGATACTAGTCCAAATTTTTTAGAGACCATGAGGACATGCCACCAGTGTAGGAAATCATGGCATATCCAATGCTTTTGTTAGTTGGATTCGTGTGGGATCTGGGTATGCTCCAATTTTCGAGGGGGTCTCAGGTGAAGTCAGAGGCCTATAAGGTTAGAGGTTCTCATCCTCATGGAAATGGGGGTTCTCACCAGGGTAAAAAGACTCTGATTGGGTCTAATCCAGGTTTTCTCCATGAAAATAATGTTATACCAAAGGACTTGGATTCTGATCCACCCACTATTAGAGTTATGGTGTTTATTGATTCTTTTATGGCATCAATTTTATTTTATACAGGTGTATCCAATTATTTTACTAAAATTAATTTTATTTAATCCTTGGGTATGTGGGATAATTTAATAAATTATTTCATGGATTTTCTAACCTTATTGGGTAGGGAGGAGAAATATTTTAAGTTATCTAAGTGTCGTGTTGTGGTAGTTTCCATGGAGGTCATTTGGGACATCATTGTTTTTGACCTAGATAATTTTAACCTTATTATCATCATGGATTATTTGATCATATTAAAGGAATTGTTTGACTATTATCACTATAGGTTACAATTCCACACTACTAATGGGATCACTCGTGTCTATCAAGGTGAGTGGTATCTATGGTTAGGGAGGGTGGGATCAGTTGCTTTAGAGTTGGGGTTGATCTCATGAAAATTGTCTAATTTTTTCTCTGGATGTTGTTGAGAATAATTCTTCTGGTGAACTCCCAATGGTCATGATAAGGTACCCTGATAGGTTTTCAGAGGATTTCTCAAGGTTTTTTCCCTAGTTAGAGGTTAAGTTTACCATTGATCTATTCCCCAGGATGATCTTGATTTCAATATTTTCTTATTATATGGATCTAGCCAAGATGAAGGTGATGAAATTTAAGCCAGAAAATTTTAAGGGAAAGGTTTTTTCCATCATATCATGTCACTATGGGATTCACCTATGCTATTTGTAAAGAAGGTATATGGTAGTCTCCAAATTTGTCTAGAATTTCATAATTATAACCAGGTGATAGTAAATAATAAATACCCATTGCTCAAAGTTTATGATCTATTTGACCATCATAGAGGTAAGAAATGGTTTTTAAAGACCAACCCGAGATCTAGGTACCACAAGTTGATATTCTAAGAAGAGGATGCTCCAAATATCACTTTTTGAAGTCAGTATTGACATTTAAAGTATTTGTCTATGCCATTTGGGATAATCAATGATCCTAAAGTCTTTATAGTTCTTATAAACCATATTTTCAACCACTTTTTAATATCCTTCATGGTTATATTTATGGAATAAATCTAAGTATATTCCAAGAAATAGGAGGAGTATACTAACCATTTAGAGGTTGTTTTTGGTGTTTTGAAATAGAATCACCTATATGCCAAGTTTCCCAAGTGCCAGTTTTGGATTTGGTAATTGAAGTTTCTTAGAAATTTGATTTCCGAGGTATAATTTCAATAGATCTATAGAAATTATAAGTATTCTTTTCTTGGGAGTAGCACAAGAATGTGTTTGAGATCCACAATTTTCTAGGCTAGGATAGGTATAATAGATGTTTTTAGGGACTTTTCTTATCTAGCTTCTCCCTTTATGGATTTTAATAGGAAAGGTGTGGATTTTTAGTGGCATAAGAAGTTAAATAGTTCTTTTAAGTAGTTTCATACCCATATGATGTCCACTCCAGTTTTGATTTTACCTGAACCTGGGAGATATTATGTAGTGTATTCTAATGATTCTGGCTTGGGTTTGTGGAGTTTGTATATGCTGGATAGCTATGTGGTTGTCCATGTCTTGTGGAATATATTCCAAAATGAGATAAACTGTCCCAAACATGACCTAGTATTAGTATTTGTTATGTATGTGCTAAATACATGGTGAAATTACCTTTTTGGGGAGGGTTTCATAATATATTCATACCACCAAAGCCTGGAGTATATTTTCACCTAGGGGGATGATAACCTCAGATAGATATAATGGGTAGAGTACCTTTAGACTCTTGATTTCTAGATTGTGTATACTTCTAGGAAGGGTAATGTGGTCACCAACTCTTTGAGTAGGAATCTTCTAGTGTAGGCAGTTTGGGAATTATCATGCATGCGGTGTATAATGTGTTTGCTTTCTAATCTAAGGCTATATATGAAAGAGGATGGAGGGTAGGTATTATTTTATATGGTTTAGATTAAACCCACTCTTATTTATCAGGTAAGTATTTATTAGGAATCTGACCCTAAGTTCTAGAAGATTAGTAGTGATCTAAATGGTAGGGAGACCTTAGGTGATTGGTCTCAGTCTCCTGATGGTTCTCTTCTTTTTCAAAAGAGGCAGGTAGTTTCTTTGAGCCTAAGGTAAAAAATGATAAATAAGTCACATTATTATAGTTGTTCCATTTAACCTAGCTCAAAAGAGATTTTATATAACTTTATAGGCTAGTATAGGTGGCCCAAGATGAGAGGTATTGTCGAAGAATTTGTTTCTAGATGCATGACTTTCTAGAAGATCAAAGCGGGGCATCAGAGACTAGCTGAGTTGTTGCAGCCACTTTCTATGATAGTGTGGAATTGGGACAATATATATATAAATTTCATGATTATGATACCTTATACTCTAAGTGGAAAAGATACTATATGGTCTATTATTGATTATCTGATTAAATAATCCTATTTTCTACCCATCAGGGAGTTGATGAAGGTAGAGGAACTCAGATGCCTGTATGCTCGAGAGGTTGTTCGGTTTCATGGGGTTCCCTTGGATATAGTGTTTGATAGAGATTCCCATTTCACATATCACTTTTTAAAGGGAATCTAGGATTCTTTGTGAACCCAATTCTGGTTGACCACCACATATCACCAATGGATAGATAGTCGGACTGAGCTGGTCATCTAGACTCTTAAAGATATGTTATGGGCATGTGTGCTAGATTTTGGGGGTTTGTTGGAAAGTCAACTACCATTTTATGAGTTTACAATAATAATATCTATCATTCCTAAATTTGGATGGTCTCATATGAGGAATTATATGGGTAGTTATTACAATCCTCATTTTTTGGGATGAGATAGGCGAATGTTCTTTGGTTGGACTTAGCCCCATCCAAGAGAGCACGGAGATAGTTTTGTTGATTCAAAAATGGATAGTGACAACTCAGAGTATAAATAAGTCATATTTGAACCATCATCATCATATTATAGAGTTTTAGGTTGGGGATCTGGTGTTTTTCAGTGTATCATTTCAGTTGTGTCGTTGTTGTTTCAGAAACCATGGGAAGTTGGTACCATATTATGTCGGGCAGTTTCGTATTGTGGAGCGTCAGGGGAAGGTATCCTATTGGTTGGAGATTCCACTATGGATGAACTTGATTCATGAAACCTTACATACATCCTTGCTAAATAGATACCATATGTACCCATATCAAGTGCTGGAGTGGGAAGATTTGGAGATAGAGCCTTATGCCACTATGGTGGAGCAGCTTGTTCGTATCATGGATTTTCATAATAAGGTTATTCTTGGAAAGGTGATCATATTGTTCAATGTGATTTGAAAGTATATAGGTATTATACATGAGACATGGGGGTGGTAATGTTGGGTGAGGGACTAATGGACTCACCTATTTTCTTCTAGAAAAATCTAAGAACACTATGGGGGTAGAAATTGGCATTGTGGGGAGTTTGTGACACCTGCTGAGTCACCAGTATGTATAATTTTGAGTTTTATTTATCTTTGAGTACATTATTGGAACTCCTGAGTGTTGGGGGATGAAACTGAGGGTTCTAAAAAAGACATGCTGGGGCACACATTCGATGCTTGATGTTTCTAAACCATGTAGTAACTATTCAAGAGTTATTATAGTTTTTCATAGTGAGGTTTCTCATAGTTTATGCATGATCTTTCAAATTTTGAAACAACCCAAAGGAAGAAGTGTGTCCAATTTTTGGTTTATTATGGCACATGCGCTTTTGTTGCTTGGTTTATCTAACTATATAGCCAAACCATGCAACTTAATCCATCTCATTAAATTTTGGTTTTTACCAAAATACCCCTATTAGGTTTTTATTTTTTGGGGTTCTTTCTGCTCCCCCATAATGTTCATCCCTCCTCCCCTTTTGATGGATATCTCCCCCTCTTTACTTGGTGTTTTCCTCTGGTATTTTTGGTGTGTTGTCATGAGGTTAGTTGATTTCTTCATGATTTATTCTTATGTTCCCCTCTTAAAGCCTTTTTCTTCCATTTTCATGGAGATATGGAAGCCTTAGGGTGGTGTTAGTTAAATATAGTGTATATAATGGGGGTTTGGGTTTTATTTATTATTAATTAGGTGTGTAAGTATTGGTTCTACCTCTTACAGGTGGTATTCATCAAATTCAATGAGCTTTGGACCAAATATTAGGTAGTTCTCTTTATTTAAGGGTGTTTTCCATGGAATGCTTTTAAATTTCTAATCACATTTGGTTGTTTTGTTTAAATTTCCATTGAAATAATTTTTTATTGGTGTTTATTCCATGTTGTAAGCATTTCATGGATTGAATTAGAAATTTAGGTGTTTGAAGTGAGGTTTGATAAATTTTTGTGGATTATATGACCCCTAAGGGTTTTGTAAAATGGATCAAATAGGTTTTGTGATTTCTGATGGATTTATAAAATGGTTTTACCTTAGAAAAGATTTTTTGATAAAATTGGCCATGTTTATTTATGAATTGTCTTATAGTATAACTTAGTTTATATGGTAAATTTTTGATGGATGTGTTGGCATGGAGTAGCACATGGGTCAACTAGGGTGTGATTGAGAGATTTGTTCAAGGGAACATGTGAACCTTTGGAGGTAGGACCGTGTGAGCGTCCATTTTTTCAAGGGACTGAGTGAGCTTTTAGGTAAGAAGACCATGTGATATTCTATGTTGGTTGTTGATAGACTTTGTGAGCTCTTAGAGTTAGGACCATGGAAGACTATAAGAGCTTAAATTGCTTAGCTAGTTAGAATACTTGTTTAATCACTCATGAATCTATTAATAGTTAGAGCCCTTTGTTCACATTACTCATGCTAGATTGGTTATATTATTTATTCATTTTATTAGTTTCATTTTGATGTGATGATGTATATTATTCCCATTTGTTCATTTTAATTTTATATAGTAATATCATATTGATTTTATGCTCACCTTTATTATTCCTATTTGGTTATATTCAAGCATGTTTTTCCTTATAGACTTGTTTATCTATTTGAACCATTTTTTTTAATTAATTTGGAAAGACAGGTTTTCTTTAAACAGGAAATCCAAATGGGTTTTAAAGGTATAATTGAAATTGGTTTATTTTTAAGTGGTTTAGTTTTGAAATAAATTTCAAACTAGTTTATTGGTTTTCATGAGTAAAATCCTTAAATAGATTCATGGTAGTATCCTACTGGACTTTGTTCCTCACACCATGTTTGGGACATTTTTGGGAGTTTTCAGATTTTTTTTTCAAGAAACAAGTAATGGAATGTGCACCATGTTCCAGGGTGGATCTTCATGATTACCATTATCTGATGTTTATGGAGGTGACATGGTCTCATAGGGATGAACTCATGTGGATTCATTGTTTTGGTATTTTTCACCCATTGGGTTATACTTGGGACTTGTTTGGCAATATACCATTTCCCTGATTTTGGGTTTATTTTGACATACCATGTATATGTATTTGTCCTCTTATGAAATGCTTGTTATGTGATATATGTTTTGGTTTATGGTATCTATTTATCTTGTGTTGTGTTTCTCTGGATATTCTTTTGGTAATTTTTATTCTGATTATAGGTGTGGTCATCCTGTTTTATGGATGATTCATGACATTGTACTAGTGGAAAAACCATTCCCAAGATTTGGTTGGTTATTCCCAATGATGGTCACCAGCTCATGGTGGTCGGGTACATTATTCAGGTTGTGTGGAAGGATATATTGATTTATAGGTTAGGTCGATATGGGTTTGTTCATTACACAAGATTTGGAAGAATGTTTAAAGATGATTGAGTGTATCTTCATATTCTGATAGACCCCTAAGACATTAAAGGTGGGACTTTATACCTATCTGTTGGAATGGTTGAGATAATGATGTTGGGACTCATGGTGTGGGATAAAATTTATGAAGCTATTACTTGTTCTAGGTTCAATAATATTTTTGACCAACAATTTTACAGGGAGTCTTTATAAGTGGAAGTGTCCTATTAGTTCCTAAAATTGGAGAAATTTGATAGATCTATGATGCAATACTCCACTATTTTTTCTGATCTAGATCATATTTCACCTAATATCCTCTTTAAATACAACTTGAAGGAGTGTTTCTTTGAGATGGGTTAAATTCAGAAATAATCCATTGGGTTTTTGAATATACACTTCCTCCTCTAATTCTCAATTAAGGAAGGATGACCTGAAATCCATTTGAAAGATAGTGTATTACATTTATTATATAACATAAATAAAAAATCTAATATACTTAAGCCTAGAAAATAGTATGAAAGACTCATAAAAATGAATTTCTTCCACCTGGGAGAAGCCTTTTCACACAAATATTTCCTTATATCTTATCACCTCTCCTTTATCATTCTACTTGTTATGAATCATCCTATTTTTTCTAACGAATATCTTAATTATAGGATTGGGTACCAACTATAAAGTTTAATTGTTTTAGATCTGATCTAACTCCTTATTCATAGCATCAATCAACTCTTGATGTTCAAAATCATCTTTCATATCCTTTAATTCAATATGAGAAAAAAATGAGTTATGAGTTGTTATCCTAAAAATTCTCCTCATTTAAATTGGATTTCCTCAATATAAAATAATATTTTGGACATAAACCTACTTTTTTATCCTTGGATGATTTAATGAAGGTTTCTATCTATAACTATAAATGGTTAAATAATCATCTTAAACCTTCACTACTTTTTGAATTCATATCTTTTTCAAAAACCTCATCCTATTTATCATTAAATACATCTTCATCAAATTCACTTATGGAAATTTATTTCTGATATGTAAATTCATTCGTTAAGTGTACCAGTTCCTTTATATCATAATTATCCACATTTTTCCTTGTCTACTTAATATTGTAATAATATCCACATGTATTTGGATAATAACTAAGGAATATACCTTTAAATCCTATTTATTTAAACTTCCCTATATTTTCTCAATTCACCTAGATATTACAGGGGATGCAAAATACCCTAAAGTATTTCAATCTTGGTGTCTCCTTCTAATACATCTCATATGGTGTCATATTTAAATTAGGGCATAATAAACAATTATTTTGAATCTATACCATTTTACTAATTTCTTTCCTTTATAAATATTTAATCATATCATGCTCTAACAAAATAATTTGATCTATTTCCATAAAAAAATTATTATACCTTTTAAAATCATGATTTTTATGGGGTATATGGTGTACTGAATTCACAGTGAATAATTTTCATTTTAAGATATGCTTCAAAATTTAAACTTATGTATTTAGCATCATTATTTTTCTAACAATTTTCATGGAGAATTCGCAAACCTTTTATACACTTCTTTTAAAATTATTAATCATATTCAAGGGCTACGAATTATGGTTTATAAACATAATACATGTATTAAGAGAGAATTCGTCAAAAAATAAAATATAATACTTATCTCCATTTATCAATTTCTTCATCATAGGACCTAAAACATCTAAATAAATAAGCTCTAATGGATGATACATTTTAATCTTCACTTTCTTTCATAAACAATTGAAAATGTTTTTATTTTATCATATAGATAACATACATTTTCTCTCTCTCTATTCAGTATAGGCACATCATGAAAATTATTTCCTTATGTAAGATTACTCAAATTTATTTTACCAATGTGTCCAATTTATTTATTCCATAAATTATTTTAATTTTTTAAGCACAAGTGGTGTGAATTTTTAGCATCGCCAAACTAAAATAAGTCTTTATGTGTTTATTTTCCTCTCATTAATACACATGTATCTTTAAATCTCTTAAAAACATCCATATTTGGGAAATATGTTTACCAAAAACCTTTTAGATGTTTTTGTGGGTTTTTTTTATAAAATTTCATGAAGGGATCTCAGGTTACGCTTGGAATATTAATATGAATTCATGTTAATCCATCATCACTCAAGAATTATTCAATGTTTAAGAAGAATAGTTATATCTAGAAGACATATCCAATGTCGTAGATAATGATCCACACCATAGAATTTATTTTATTTGTGTCAAATATGCAATAGTTCATCTAGATATATCTTAGACGAGATGTTGGAAGATAAAATTAAAATATATTCATGCAATATAGAAGATGTTTGAGGGTATCTCCAAAATTTGTGTACTCCATAGTCACCATGGATACACCACAATGTTTTTTATAAGGGATCAAAAACTTTTACAAGCCTACTCAGGGCTAGCACCTAAGAATCCTCTTCTAAATCTTGTGTTTGAACCTAGGTACCATATAGTTGAGCGATCCAGATGGGGGTGAATGTGAGAACCCATGTGTACAGGCATAGGTGTGTGATAAGGTAGTCCACAGTTTAGGTGATTCCATGAAGATAGTGTTTATCAACTCATGTTTGGGGAAGCATGAGAGGCTATAAGAAAGAACTAGTTCCAGTACAACTCAATTGAGTAGCTAAGGGGAAGTATTTTATTTTAAGGAACTGGAATTCAAGAAGAATTTATGATGTGGTATTTAGAACCCTTAGTCTATATCGTAGCCAATTGCACCATGGAGTAGAGGTATGTCAGAGGATTTTTGAGGAGTTTCAGTGCCACTAAAATATTTTAGTTGTCCATTGTAACGAACTGACTCAGGTTTTCCTAAAACCTAGCACCTGAGCCTTTCTGTTACATACCCGAAGTGTGTTCTCGATCCCCACGGGCTGGCAACAAGCACTGGGGCATCGAACAACACAATATAGGGAACAATTTCTCCCAACCTGATCAAACCCATGGCATATATTTACTAAAAAAGAGGAATAGTGGAATTAGAACAAGATATATATTCCATAAATATAAGAAAACAAGGGAAATAGACCAAAAAAAATAGCTAAAATTTCCAAAGGACAAGTCCAAATACAAAGGACACAATCTAAATAGCTACTTCAAATGATGTCATGGATAAAATCCCACTATCTCAACACCATCTACCCAACCAACTGAAACAAACCTCACAGCCTCACTATGATACCTTGAATTTCCCTACACTAGATGAAAAACAAAGGTCTTTTCACCACCAAAGAGGTGTGCAAGGTGTAATCTAATATGTTCAGTACGATCCCACCTAGTTATTCCATAAAAAATTATTTGTATGATAATTATTGTATGCTCATTTTAAGTAAAACATGGCATGATAAGAAGTAAAACGGTTTAAAAGAAAACATGATAAATGTTTCCCTTTTTCCAAAATTCTAAACAAAATAAGGTATATCAATTTCAAAGCACATTTTCCATATCTTTTTTCACAAGAAGAAATAGGAATATCAAAGCTAACTCATAAAGTCAAGAAATAAAAAATAGAGGCACAGGTATCACAACACCAAGGAATACTATGATCCCAGGATAAAGAAAACTCGTACCACAATAATCAAGTTCACAAACCAGTTCCTAGAACAACAGACCTTGTAAGTAGAGAAATACCCCATTAGTAAACTCTCGAACAATGTCAATATCGGTCCCCTAGAACAATGGGCCTAGGAAATAGAGGAAATTCCCAATAAAAACCACCTTGATAATCATAAAATAATGGAAAATGTCCCCAAGATAAAATTTCCACCTAATTACCCAAGGTAACCCATGTACTATTTTCACAATTCATTTCAATGATGTTAAAACCATTTCAAATTTCATTTCATTTCTTCAAAAATACCCATTTTCCATTATATTTATCAATAACCGGGGAAAACCCATTTTTCATTGAAAAATCTTCTGAACACACACAAAATAATCATTCCAATCTTTTATTATGAATCAGTGTGTAAAGAAAAAACAAAAATATCCATTATCATAGGCTAGAGACAAGACCATCTACCTAAAAGATTGGGTCGCACATGCCCCCAACGGGATCCACCAACAATTAAAACCCAATGATGAAAATGAATGTCCTAGAATCCACTCCACATCACATGGTTGATCTAAATCCAAACCCAAGGGGTTGATGGAAAGGAAGAAACCTACATACCTCAAGAACAGACGCCTTTTGCACCATGACCAACAAAGGAAAAGGCCTCCAGAGTGAGATTTCACAACAGATCTAGAAGAAACCAAGAAGAAACATCATCTTAACCCAATGGATATAAACACACCACCCAATGGTGATATCATGATA
The DNA here is from genome assembly GCA_963277665.1 of Viscum album. Lineage (NCBI taxonomy): Eukaryota > Viridiplantae > Streptophyta > Magnoliopsida > Santalales > Viscaceae > Viscum > Viscum album. The sequence goes on from OY728150.1 coordinate 1,236,860,172, forward strand.
AAAGGCAACAAAGAAGAGATAATATGACTTACCCAAAGAGACACACCACAATTACAGCATATATTAAATGTCAAATGGATTGATCTGAATGGAAATTTATATTCAAACAATTACTAGGAGAGAACCTAGGTCAAGGATGAAGGATTTTGGAAAGAAAGGACTGAGAAAAACTACCAATATCATGATTTAAAATTGGATGTAGTCCATTTCACAGTGTGAAACTCCCATTCATGTCGTGAAGTCCACACAATATATGCATGCCAAAAAATTCGTCACCTCAGATTAAAAATCTATTATTTAAAAAATTAATGGTTTGGAACTACCATTCATGATGTGTAATCCTTCACAGAATTAATCACCTTTCATAGCTTGTACCCAGCAACAATTATACAGCACGAAACCCAGTTACACAATGTGAAATCCTTCTATATCTTGTAGAAAAAGTTGGTTAAATTTTAATGTCCAACAAACATCTGAATTCACCATTATATGTATCCTCCCAATTCCTTCTCGACCATATTTAGACAATTAGATAAGGAAAAATACAATGAAGATAAATTCATACATGCTAGATCGGTAATGGGATGTAACAAACTCCCCACCATAAATACTTTTCATCCCCAAGAATTCATGTGGAAGATGTAATACCTAGAAAAATATGAGGCCATATCACCCTCATCAAATAATCTTGTACCCAAGTCTCGTGATAATATGATCCTTGTTTCCATAGCACTCTGACCAATAGAATTGAATTCCCACGCAAGCCTTTATCTTGAGAGTCAACAATCTCAAGCGGTCTCTCCAAAATAGAAACATCTGGCTCTAAATCAATTTCTTCCCAACTCAGAATGTGAGCAGGATCGGGGTGGTGCTTCCTAAGCTGAGACACATGTAAAATATCCTGAATACCTATCAAATGAACTGGAAATTCTAACCTATAAGAAACTTTTATGAGCCGTTGAGTGACCTAAAATGGTCCAACATATCTTGGATCCAACTTTCCCTACTTTCTAAGTCGACAATGACCCAACCAAGGATATTCTTTAAAGAAAACTTAGTCACCTATGCAAAACTCCAAAGGTCGATGTCGTCGATCCACATATGATTTATATCAACTCTGGGCTATTATCAAATGTCAATGTACATCTTAAATCTCTATGGATGTCTCCTGAACCAAACTTGGTCTAAATAAAGATACTTCGCCCACCTATGCCCAACAAAGAGGTGATCTACACAGGCGACCATAGAATTCTTAAAAGGGATCCATTCTGATTAAAAAATTATAACTTTTTTTATAAAAAACTCAACCAGTCTGAGATGTATATACCATGATCCTCTAAAATCCTAGATAAATGTGTGAAGCATATCCTCTAGGATTTGAATCACATGCTCCGTCTGACTGTCTATTTGTGGATGGTAAGATATAGTTGACTTGACCTAAGTTCCCATTTCCTCTTGAAGACTACTCTAGAACCTCAAGGTAAACCTAGGATCCCTATCTTAAAAAATATAAGAAGGACCCCCATGTAACCTCACAACATCTTACACATACAGCTAACCCATATCATTAACTTTAGTGGTGTCTTTGATCATAATGAAAAGATAAAACTTCGTTAACTGATCAAAAACCACCCAGATAGCATTCCTCCCTCAAGGAGTCTATGGAAATATAACAACAAAATCCATGGATACCTTATCCCATTTCAAAATTGGCATTGAAAGAGGATGAAAAAAGCTAGAAGGTTTTAAGTGCTCTTCCTTTATCCAATGGTAGGTGTAACATCAAGACATGAAATCCATGATTTAAAACTTCATACACATCCCTCATAATCGCTGCCTCATGTCATAATACATCTTTATAGTGCCTAGATGAATATCCCATAAAGATTTGTGACAATCAAACAATACAAAACTTCCTATAGAATCTGGGATGAAAATACTTTTCCTGAAGTGAAGCATACCATCTGAAGATAGAGACCAAACCAAAATGGGCTCCCCACCATAAAGGCTTTCTTAAGTCTTCTGAAACTCATTTTCTTGTTGATAACTCCACAAAATATACTCTAGGAGATATGATGATAACTAACACTTTTCAGAACCATGCATGAAACATCCTCCAAATAATCTATGTGTAACTGAGAGAAAATCCCCATAAGGTTTCACTCTTCCTTAAATTATAGAATATCCTAGGATGGTACTTTCCTACTAAGAGCATCTATAATAACTTTTCACTTTCCTGGGGTGTAGTCAATATCAAAATCAAACGTCTGAATTTATTTTACCCATCGTCTCTATCTGAGATTAAATTCCTTCAGATAAAATATATAACTCAAACTCTTATGATCAGAGAAGACTATAAACTTCTCTCCAAAAAGATAGTGTTTCCAACATTTTAGAGCAAGCATGACTATGGAAATCTCTAAATCATGAGTGGAGTAATTATTTTCATGTTTTCTAAGATGAAAAGAGTTGTAAGCTACCATATGGTCAACCTGCATAAGCATACATCCCAAAACAACACTCGAAGAATCTAAAAACACCATGTACCCCTTACAGGGATTAGGTAAGATCGAAATATGAGTCAATGTCAGAAGCCTTTTTAGTTCATCGAAAGAAGACTAACACTGTGCATCCCATGTGAATATCACCTTCTTCCTAGTAAGAGTGGTCAAAGAAGATTCCATCTTAGATAAATCCTTGAATAATTGTTGATAGTATCCAGAAAGACCAAGGAAGCTTCATATCTCAATGGTATTTCATGGTTCCTTCCATGAAAAAACAACCTTTACCTTATCTCGATCAATTGATAAGCCATGATCATAAATTTTATTCCCCAAGAACATCACTTCTTGAATCCGTAAACTACATTTCTAAATATTTCCATAGAAATAAAGTCTTCTAAAAATTTATGGAACCAAACTCATATGGTTCTCATTCTCACAATTATATTTCGAATAAACTAGAACATCATCCATGAACACTAATAAAAAAGAGTCAATATATTGATGGAATATCTGATTCATCAAGGTCATAAAAACTAAAGAAGCATTAGTTAGACTAAAAGGCATCACAAGATATTCATAATGTTTATACATTCTCCTGAAATCTCTCTTTGGTATATCAGACACTCTAACTCTAAGCTAATTATAAAATGACTAAAGATCAATCTTTGAAAACCACTTATCCCCCTTCAACTGATCAAATAAATCTTCCACGTGAGGTAAGGTATATTTTTTATTATCGTATGTAAAAATTTTATCCTTGTTCAATTGTCACTGCTCTTTATGGGTCGTTCATCCAGGCACTATGAATATGTATTATGACATGAGGTGGAGATTCTGGTGGCAGCGTATGAAGAGTGATATCGTGGAGTTTGTGTCTCATTGTTACACCTGCCAACAGATAAAGGAAAATAACTTGAAATCTTTTGGTTTTCTTTAGCCTCTTCCAGTCCCAATTTGAAAATGGGATGAGTTATCCATAGATTTTTTTTGTTGTATTTACATGGAATCATTGATGGAGGAATGCTATATGGGTGGTTTTTGATCAGTTAACGAAGTCTTCTCATTTTATTTTGATCAAATACACCATTAAAGTTAAAGATCTGGGTAGGCTATATGTTCAGGATCTTGTGAGGTTACATGGGAGTCCTTCTACCATTGTTTTGAATAGGGATCCTAGGTTTTCCTTGAGGTTATGGAGGAGTCTTCAAGAGAAAATAAGAACTCAGGTCAAGTTAAGTATAGCTTACCATCCACAGACAAATGGTCAGACAAAGAATGTGATTCAGATCCTATAGGATATGCTTTGCACCTATATCTTGGATTTTATAGGATCATGGGATAGCCATATAGGATTGGTTGAGTTTTTTTATAACAATAGTTATCATTATTCAATAAAAATGACTCCCTTTGAGGAATTATATGGTATCCTATGTAGATCACCTCTTTGTTGGGCAGTGGTGAGGGAAGTATCTTTAGTTTGACCAAGTTTTGTTCAGGAGATATCCATGAAGATTCAGGATGTACATCGATGTCTGAAAACAATCTAGAGTTGACTGAAATTGTATGCAGATCGGCGATGTAGACCTTTTTAGTTTTCCATAGGTGATTGGGTTTTCTTGAAATTTTCTCCTCAATTGGGTCACCATCAACTTGGAAATCATGGAAAGTTTTCTTCGAGATATGTTGGACCATTTGAGTTCACTAAGCAGCTCGGAAAATCTTTTTTTATATTATCATTTCTGGTTTTGTTGATTGGTATTCTTGGTGTTTTCCACATATCTCATCTCAGGAAGTATCACCCTGATCCCGCTCATGTTCTGAGTTGGGGAGAAATTGAGTTAGAGACAAATGTTTTTGTTTTGGAGAAACCAGTTGAGATTGTTGAATCTCAAGAGAAAGATTTTCATGGGAAGTTTATTTTGTTGGTCATAGTGCTATGGAAACAAGTATCAAATTATCACAAGACTCAAGAACACAAGTCATTGATCAGGGGGTTGTGGCCTCATCTTTTTCTAGGGATTACATCTTCCACATGACTTCCAGAGGATGGAAAGTCTTTTTAGTGGGGAGTTTGTAACATCCCATTACTGATCCATCATGTACACCTTTATATCCATTGTATTTTTCCTTATATCATTTTATAAATAGGTCCAAGAAATAATTGGGAGGATACCTATAATGGTGAAGTCAAAGGTTTTTTTTGACATTCAAATTTAACCAAATTTTTTTACAGAATACAGAAGGATTTCACACCATGAAACTGGTTACATGCCATGTAATTGTTTCTAGGTACAAGCCTTGAAAATTGATTCACACTATGAAAGATTACACATCATGAATAGTAGTTTCACATTGTGAATGTTTTAAATAATGGATTTTTAATCCGAGGACTTGGTTTTCTTAGCATACCTATCTAGAATGGACTTCATGACATGAATGGGAGTTTCACATCATGAAACATCCCTTGTCTAGTTTTAAAACACTTGCTTGGAAGTTCTTCTATGTCTTTTCTTTCCATACTCCTTCATCCTCAAACCAAGGTCTCTCCTATGCAATTTTTAAAGACACCTTTCCTTCCAGATCGATCCATTCGACGTTCTCACTCTATTGTGATTGTGGTGTGTCCCTCTAGGTAAGTCTTCTTCCAACTTCTTCATTTCCTTTGATTATGATATCACCTTTGGGTGGCATTTTTGGATCTATAGGGTTAAGAGGATGTTTATTCTTGGTTTCTTCTAGATATGTTGTGCAATATGACTCTGGTGGCCTTTTCCTTTGTTGGTCGTGGTGTGGTAGGTGTCTGTTCTTGAGGTATGTAGGTTTCCATTACATTTATAAACAACCAGGTAAAACCATTTTTCATTGAAAAATCTTCTCAACATACACAAAAAAATCATTCCAGTCTTTCATTATGAATTATTTTGTGAAACAAAACAATAAGATCCATTATCATAGTCTAGAGACAGAACCACCTACCTCAATTCTCGGGTCTTACATGCTCGCAATAGGATCCACCAACAACAAAAACCCAAAAATGAAAATGAAGGCCCTAGAATCCACTCCACATCAAATGGTTGATCTAAATATGAACACAAGGGGTTGGCAGAAAGAAAGAAACCTACATACCTAAAAAATGGATGTCTGTCGCACCATGACTGACAAAGTAAAAGGCCTCCTGAGAAAGATTCTACAACAAATTTAGAAGAAACCAAGAATAAAAATCATCTTAACCCAATGAATTGAAACACACCACCCAAGGATGATATTAAGATCAATGTAAATGAAGAAGAAGGTAGAATACTTACCTGGAGAGATGCATAATAATCTCAATATAGATCGTATGTCGAACAGATCAATCCAGAAGGAAAAGTGATGTCAAAAATTTTTTAGGAGAGACCCTGGGTCTAGGATGAAAAAGTATAGAAAGAAAGGACTGAGAAAAACTTCCAAGATTTTGTTTTAAAATTGGACATGGGATATTTCATGGCATGAAACTCCCATTCATGTTGTGAAGTCCGTGTTGGATAAGTACGCCAAAAAACATGTCGCCTCCAATTAAAAATGTATTATTTAAAACATTAACAATGTGAAACCACCATTCACAATGTGTAATATTTCCTACCATGAATCCCCTTTCAAATATTGTACCCAGCAATAATTACATGGAATGAAACCCAGTTACATGGCATGAAATCATTCTGCATCCTACAGAAAAAGTTGGTTAAAGTTGAATGTATAACAAACCTCTGACTTCACCATTATAGGTATCCTCCCAATTATTTCACAACTCTATTAAGAAAACGAGATAAGGAAAACTACAATAGAGATAAAGTAATACCTAATGGATTGGTAATGAGATGTTACATCCATGATGTGGAGAGATTGCTATGTTTCAGACCCTTTGGAAGAGAATATTTCCACACCATAGTTATGCATTGCATCATGGTGAGTTATAATTATACATAAGTAAAAAATTACAGATATCCAATTCTTTAGGAGGCCATGAAATAGTAGAACTAGGCATGTTGAGGTATGTTTGGTGAGTCAATCAGTTAGATGAGATCATACTAGAGATCATTCAAGAGTTAATGGAGGAGTTACTCCACAAGAAGTGTGGATTTCATCAACTATAGGTTCCCATTCCACAATGTTCTTTACCACATCATAGTGAAGTCTGAGGTAATGATGTTTTCACTATATTAGTGGTGATCATGTTTTATGATTTAAAAAATGAAAGTTTCTATGCCATAGAATATCATACCAAAATGAATCCAAGTAGTTTTTAGTAAGCCAGTTATTTCGGCTAGGGGGATTAATTACATAGATCTCCAGGGTGTTTAGATTGAAATAAAAGGAGATGAGAATCTTGAAATAGGAGTAGAGAGATTCAGAGAAGCATAAAATATTTTTTTTGGAATATTTATAGTAAGGAAATGGGATGGTTTTACAATAGTTTCATCTTGATAGAATTTTATTAGAAGGTGCATATGAGAAACACATTGTAAGGTGTATTATGAATATATAAATATTGTAAACAAGATCAAGAAGCTGATAAAGGGAATAGTGAGTTATTTTTATTGGGAGGTAGGGAACCTTCTCATTTTCATAGAAAAGTGTATTTATAGGGATAGTGAGACTTCTTCATTATTCAAATTAAATTAAGTAGTATGCTCAATTATTTTTGGTGCATCGACACATATTTAATCTCATACTTCTTATATTATATAGGTTAGGGTGAAATTTTTAAAATTCCATGTGTTCTATTTATTACTTTCAATGCTTTTCAAGAGAGTGTAAGGGATATAAAAGTTCTGTTATTCACATCTAGGGAACAAGAGAGTGATCAAGGGATTAAAGGGTTAAAATTAATGTTACCCTGATTCACCCCCTCCCCCCTCAAGGTAATTTCATTGTTAATTCACCTACAAGTGGTATCATAGGAAAGGTTTTAGGTTTGAATTTTTCTACCTCAATCATGAAATCAATAATAGTTATGTATCAAAAGGCATTCTAGTCTTCAATGGTAATAATTTCTAGTTATGGAAGAATTGGATGTAGTACTACTTTGGATCATTGGGTATGTATGTGTTAATGGTAGTTATTTATGGGATCATAAAAAGCATGGAAAGCCGAGTATTATTATAAATATACTAAAAAGAACTGTATTATATTGAAAAGATAGTCAATGCCTTAAGGTAAGCCTTGGAAAACCCTTTTTACACCAAGGTAATGTCCTATAAAACTTCTTATGCCATCTAGGAAAAACACTTGAACATTTATGAAGGTGACTCTAAATTTCAAGATGTAAATTTGAAAGTGTTATAGAATAAATAAAAATACCTAAGGATAATTTTGATCGAAAATTTGGATGCATTTTTTGTTCATATTAATTCTCTTGTTAAATACATGTGAGGTCTTGGAGAAGATATTTATGATAAAAAGAATGTGAAATGAATATTTAGGATATTGTCCCATGTATTAATGCTAGGTTAGTCATACATGAAGATAAGGATCCAAATGATGTATCACTATATATCATTCATAGAAAACTTATCTAATATTAAATGATAAATGATTAAAATTAGTATATAATAAAGGATAACTCATAGGAAGTCACTTTTAAGGTGATGATGAGTCTTTTTTTAAAATTTTATCAATAATAATATGAGGTTGATGATGCAACAAATTTTCTTTCCTCCAACCTTAGGAGAAAAAAAGGAAATTTTAAATTAAATATTATTATTGCATGTTTTGGATGTTTAAATATAGGAAATATCACTACTACTTGTTTTAAGAACATTGAATATGATGATGATGAGGATTATGTAAAGAATTCCTTTAAAGATGATAAAAACAGGAGAAAACTATAGTGAAAATTCTTAAAGAATAAGAATATTATATCCCATTAAGAAGAAATTTTAGATGATTTTGAAATGGAAGAAGTTCAATATTGTAGATACCATGTTGAAGAATAATTAGTGGGTATTATCAAAAGACTATAAATTGATGATAGGGATACTAAAAATGATGATATTGTGGGGATAATTAATCTAAAAGTTGATATTGAAGTATCCCTTAACAAACTTGGAAATTTTCATACTAAAACAAATAAAGAAAATTAATTTGTTCATAAATAAAATATTTATATATAACAACATGATGAAGAGAAGTAATAATTGAAAATCAAGATAGATAAATTGAAATCTGTAATTTCTAACAACTTAGAAAAAAATTGGAACTCAATCTCAAAGTTTATAAATAATCACATGTCATTGAAGGTTTGATAAATAAAGTTAAAATAAATAGTTAATAGGACTAAATAACTAGAATAAGAAGTCATGTCTTAGTGAAAAAAGTGTGAGGAATAATAGAGAATCCTTACACTAAGAATAATATTGGGTTTCTCAAATAAATCCATCTCAGTTGAGGCTAAATAAGTATCGAGAGTTACCAATGAAGAGTGTATTCATTTTAAAATTGTGTGGTAATTTTAAAACAAAGGGAAATCTATTATGTAGTATGGTTAAATAAATAATATATATGTTCCTTATATCATCCCACACACATTAAATCCCCATATAAAAGTGATCTTGGAAGAAGTAAAAAATACTAATTATCAAATAGTGAGAAATGGAAGAATGAAACTAAATATTGGGTGTCATTGATATGAAAAATTAGGACATGCCCAATAAGTTTGATCCACTAAAATAATATTCTTTTGAGATAAACAACACAAAAATAAGTAAAGTATTTTTCCATAATATTCCTATGTTTTTACCAATTATTGGTTTTGGTGTGAAGGATTTGGACACAAGGTATCTTATTATGCCTCAAGGGTATAATAATAAGTGACTAAAGAGACCTATACGGGAGGAATTCAGAATCTGATGACCTCAGCCAACAATTTTAAAAAATAGAAAATATTTTTAGTTTTTTAAGATGAAGAATAAATTGTGGATTTAAAAGAGTTGCAGGAGTATCAATCTTTAGAAGAAATTCCCCAATGGTCATTGAAGAAGAAGAAATGGTTTGAGAAGGAGAGTGTTTTTATAGTTTATTTGAAAGCAATATACAGGTCTATTTTATGTGTTTTGGATAGAATATTTAACTCACATGTGACTATAAATAAAAATCTTATAACCAACTTCAAATATGAAAAACGTAGATTGTTTGATTTTAGAAATGATTAATGAATCAAAATCATTGTCTCTAAGAAGGAAAAAAGTTATAGGAAATATCTATGGAAGACAAATGTGATCTTGGTTGAAGGATGTATCCATAATTTATTATGTGTGAGTCAACTTTTTGACTCAGGGTATACTATGGAATTTAGAAAAAAAATGGGTGCACTATTAAAGAAAATTATGGATCACTTGTTCTGCAAGGATGAATAACCAAATGAAATATATATTTGATTGGTGAATTAAATTTTTTCATGTTATCCAAAGAATATGAAAATAATCTATGGAATACGAATATTGGTAACTTAATCTAAATTTCATTAGAAAATATGGTAAAGAATGAGGGAGCACGTGACCTTCCTAATCTCGCATGTGACCAAACCCATGCAAACGAATCTTGTAAAAATTGAAAAATAGTCTAGAATGCATACAAGAAAATGATAGGGAATTAATCAAAAGTTTTGGAGATAGTTCATGTGGATGTTTTTGGGTCAATTACTTCTAAATAATCAGTTGTAAAATGGTATTATGTTTTTTTATAATTTCAGCAAGATGTATTGGTTAATGGGGATTTATCATATGATAAACTATACAAGTGCATCTCTTGATACCAAACATAAGCTAAAATTATTATTGGGGTTAAAATTTAAATTTTTATCACCAGTAATGGTATAGAATTTAAAAATTACCAAGTGGAAAGTTATATGAAGAAACATGGGATTAAACATTAGGTTTTAGTGGTAAGAACTCCTAAAAAAGAAGAGTTGTTAAAATAATAAATTTTATCATCAAAAAAATTGAATTAACTATTCTCATTGAAATCCCCTACTAAAGAAATAATTGAAGGAATCGGTTTTTAAAATGGTGTATATATCAAATTGAGCATTTCTTTATATGAATGAAGACAAGACCATGTCAAAACCTAATCCAATGGGGCTCGAGCAGTGACTACCCTAATCCCACCTTAAATAGGCCAAGTTCTATATTATAACACCAAGTAATCATATCACACATATGGGAGGCCTTATACTATGGTACATATACAAATTCACCCACATACATCTTCATGAAATAGTGCAGAGATAATAAAACTGAAACTACAAATGCATTGATACATTTATCCCACAACCAGAGTATGATAAAAGTACTAAAAACATAAAAAGAGGAAAATAAAATCCCAAAAAACTATAAAAGTTTCCAAAAAAACAGATGAAGGGGGCTACTATCAAATGAAAATTCCATAAATCTCCCCATCCATACACCAGAAAACACCTTGTTCTGTCTATACCACTAATATATGCCCACTTCAGGTCCTCTGGGGACTCCGTCGAAAGGCATGTCATCTACAAAAGACATTAAGTGTGTGGGAAATATTTTTCAAGGCTGAGTATAACAATTCCTGGTAGGTTCCCCAAAACTAAAAATAAAAGCAAGGGGATGAAATGAAATAGTTCTCTCAACCCATCCATAAGGAACCCAAGTTAGAGATAACAAGAAACTCCATCTTGAGAACTCCTTAGTTATACATTATTAGTTATCTCTATCAACATAGTGTGTCAATCCAAATATGTTACAGAACCATAAGAAATCCCAAAAAACATTTGGATATACTCTTCTCAAACTCCATGTCTTGTGAGGTTCTGACATCATATCAATCCATGAGATTATTCTTAAATCACAAATGAAATTCCCATCCAAGAGAATACACTCCATGATATCTTCAATCCAAAATGGTACTTTTCAAATAGATATGATCCATCAAGTACATCCCTACCATCCCTTATGGGACATTTGATAGAACACACTCCATTGAGAATAGTTCTCTAGGTCTAACTATAATGTAAAGAACTAGAGGTCTTATCACCACTATCATGAACCCCACTCAAGCTCATAAGAACTATAGTATAGAGGAACTCCCCTCATCATTGAAAAAAGATGAGTGAGAACTTATCCAGAACATAAACCATTTGAATTCTCTCCAAGGAGGGAGAAAGGAGGGACCCTCACCTCAATTATTCCTCACAACTGAGGGAGAAATAACTCCCAACCATCCATTGAAACCTTTGAAGCACCTATTTAGAAAGGCCCACAGCTCACTGTATTGAGGTAGCACTACCTCCTAACTAGATATCACACATAAAAAGTGCATGGGGAACTCCTCACAACTATTCTCCACAGCCGAGGGACCTCCAAATCTTATAGAGGACCCAATCCCCTCTACTACTCAAGATGGGGGAGAACAACGTTATAGATAGACCACCCACACCCTGTGTATAGGAGAGTTCCAACTCTTACTGTGTGATCATTATGGGGGTATGCACCCTTACTTGATAGGGGAGTATCAAACCCATGCTAGAGGACTCGCACCCTAGTATGACAGGGGAATACCAACTATTCCTGAAAATCACATTTGCAGGACCCGCACCCTAATACGATAGGGGAGTACCAACTCCACAGATATAGAACCCACACCCTGGAACAACAGGGAATTACCTACTCTATCTGAAAAAAATTATGGGGGCATATTCCCTAATATTATAGGGGAGCTCTGCATCTATCTATATTAATGATACAGGGGACCCTCACCCTGGTAGGACAAGGGAGTACTGACCCTTTGAGAACTAATCCATGGGTAAAGGACCCACACCCATTGTGGGGGAGTTCTTTTACTTTCGGTCTGAGAGGTAGGGGAAACCCAAAACTCGATGTAATAGGGGAGTACCAGTCCTAGCATCTCTCTCTAATAAACCACACTGAACTCCAACATCGATCAAACACCACTAAAAGGAGAATCACGATCATCATACTTCACATCATGAAACTAACATGCATAGAGGACCTACACCATGATATGATAGTTGAGCATCTCCCTACCAGTCTAAAGAGTCCAGGGGACCCAAATCCTGAGATTAAAGGGAAGGGTACCAACCCTTATATCTCTCCAGTGATCCTCCTTTATCACCATCCACAATCAATCAATATAATGTCTCGTCATTCTCGAATCATTCCACATTGTATCTCACAATCCCCTGTGAAGGATGCCATCATTTTCTATGTTGAAAACTATTTAGGATAGGATACTAAAAGACCTACATCATAGCCTTAGAGAAGAATATAGATTGGGAGGAAGTTCCAAAGAGTAGTATATGGCATGTAATCGGGTTCACATAGCATGTAACCCTGCATTGACACCTATTCATGTCTTCTACCACATGGTATGGATGGACATGTTACCTTACATGGCATGTACATTATTTACACGACATGTCTCACCTCACCTGGGCCCCTGGACGTGTCTTTTCCCCCATGAATCACCTATGTATGTCATCAACATAGTTTATGACCTTGTTAAATAGTGTGTTCTATCTAATAGGCCTCATGGTGATGTCCTTATCACCTTCCCATTTCTGACACCTTGTTCCCATGTCACCTACTCATGTAATGTCACGTGTCTATGTTCCTTGACATGACAAGTATAGATGAATCCCTTGTCCATAAGACTTGGGATGACTACACAGTGTTCACTCCTAGTACACAGTGTGTATTCCCAAAAATTCCATCTTCCCCGAATGGGAATAACACATGTTGTTTTCCTCTATACTACACATCGTGTGATTGTGAATTTTGAATAGGATTTCTCTATGAGCCGCCTAAAGCACCCCTGTTTCCACAAAAACCCATGGATATACCCCCATGGTATCACTAGAAGTCATTTAAGGGATCTAAAAATTAAAACAACACATATAAATGGGGATCGAGTGTCACGACCTGACCCTACCGGTCTCGAGCTACAACTACCCCAAGCCTGCCTCTATAGGCCAGGGGCTAGCGACAAGCACCGAATGCGTAACAATCTTGGGGAGGCCTTTTACTAAGCACATGTACACACACACACAACCCACTCAATGCAGAATTGAAGAGTAAAAAAAGAAACCAAATTAAAAACAATTATAACCCAACCTCAGTCATGCATCAACTTCTAAAACAGAACAAGTAAAGTGCTGAAAAGTGGACTGACATGTAAACTGAATAGAAAAGGGAAAAATAAGTAGCCAACTTGAAAGGTGCCACAACTCAACAACAGGTAAATAGAAGTAAACAGTTGGTGAGTATCACATCTAGAAATCCTACTACGTCCACTAAATGCAGCCCAAGCTCCTGTGTCCTCTATGCTCCTTCATAGTCTCGATTGACCTGTCTATCATCTGCAGGGGAACACCAATTGTGGGAAAAGCCCAAGAAGGGGTAAGTATAAAGATACTCAGTAGGATGCCCCGAAATCTTGAGGGAGCAACAAAGGAGATACTAAAATAGTGAGCAGTAGATAGATCAAGAACACTGTAAGAGTACAATAGAGAGAGTGCAGCTCAACCCTACAAAAGGAAGGAAGTAGAATCATCTAATACAAGAGGATCTAGACACAGAAATCACATGGCATACCCCGCGCTTCTTCGCCCCTCCTAGAAGGAGAGTAATTGAACCCAATTAGTGGGAACAAAATTTGGGTGTATATATATATATACGCTCAACAAGAAACCCGAACGAGTGTGTAAGGGGATCTCTATCCCCAAGATCATCCCAGGAAAAGTCACCAACAGTTCTAAGGGTATGCATCACTGATGCCCAACAATCCCATACGTCAAGCAGCCTCATCGCTAAACTGTACAACCAAGGGTCCCGTTGTGGTAATCATGACGAAAAGTCACTAACTAGACTCATAGAAAGAGCTGAGTCTGAAAGAAGTGGTCAAGTAACCCACTTCTTAGCCCAGCTGGAGGTTAAACCCCAAGTGGTCGTCGGGTAACCCACTTCCTAGCCCTGCTGGAGGGTAAACCCTAAAGTCAATGGGTAACCCACTGCCCAGCCCCGCTGGAGGGTAAACCCTAAGAGGTCGTCGGGTAACCCACTACCCAGCCCCATTGGAGGGTAAACCCTAAAGTCAATGGGTAACCCACTGCCCAGCCCTACTGGAGGGTAAACCTTAAAAGGTCAATGGGTAACACACTACCCAGCCTTGCTGGATGGTAAACCTGGAACTGGTCCGATAACTCCATTATGCCCGTGCCATCACTGGGTTTCACTAACACCGCTACCATGCGTAGGTTCGGAGTGCGTCAAAGGAACCTCCGACCAATGCCCTTTCATGTTTTCACATTTAATGAAATTTCTAAAGAGGTTTTTCCCACCCAAACAGATTAAACCATTGTAATCCTCGTGGAAAAACACGTCAAATAAACTACCTAATTGTTGGAAATGGACTCCCAACGAAAAAGTTATTCAACACCGCTTTATGCCCATATGGCATCTCGTGGGACCCACACCTCAGTCCCAAAAGAGGTCGGATGAACTGCGCCATCACGATGCTCTCGGAAAAACATGCCAAAACAACTACTCATTCGCCCTGAACAGACATCTGATGAAAAAGGTGCAGTACACTGCACACAGCTTAAAAGACGGCCCATGGGGCCCATGCCTCAACTCCTTCTTCAACACCTGAAACCACCCAGTTCAACTTAATCTCGATGTCAGGGTCACAACGCAGCTGAGGATGCCTAAAACGGACTCCGGATTCAGAAGATGCAACTCCCTGCGTTATGAAAACGGGGCCCTGTGGGGCCCACACCTCGACCTCGAAACACATCACGCAGATCGTACCATTGCGTTCCTTGTAGATAACCACAAGGTGTAGGCTATTCATTTTCCCAGAATGGACTTATAAAGCATAAGTCATAAAAATGCAGCATACAACTGAAAGCCACCTCGTGGGGCCCACGCCTCGGGCCCGAATTTAGGCGGGCGGATTGCATCATCGCAATCCCCTCGAAAGAAGACTCAAAAATGAGTACTCAAACACCCAAACAGGTGTCGGGTGAAAAAGTGGTGTTTCACCATAAAACGTGTGAACTAGGCCCTGTGGGGACCACACCTTGTCTCTAACCCCCAACGCTTCTGACATTGTTTCAAAAAGTCCGCATGAGGACTGGGGACACGCTGCTACTGACGACGCGTCAATTGGACATCCCAAAAAAGAGTTAGGTCCGTTGCAAGAATAATTAGTTAGTTAATTAATTAATTATTCGCATTAAGAGTTTCATGCCACCGAGCAACGAAACCAAACCACAAGGGTTCCAAACCAACTTGGGAAGGACCGCCTCAACTCCAGGGCCACATCGCCTCTAACGACACGTCAAACGGACGTCCGGCTCGTGAATCACGTCTGTCGCAAGCTTTAACAATAATTTATTATTATTGAATTAAAGCATCTTGGGTCACCCGCCCTCGGGAGAAGAACTCAAAAACCCTAAAACACGATTCAAAAAAAATTTCTCACTAACACAGACATTTATCCGTAGACAGTGCGTCAAACAGACGTGTCGTTTAAAAGATATGGCCCCTTGAACACAAGGGGGGCCCAACTGGGCCGGTCTAGACCGTTGGCCCGCGGCCCAGCCGCAGGTCCATCCTAGCTCGCCGCAGCCCACTGGCCATGACCCATTAGAAACCACTAGACCCCTAGGGTCCGGTTCTTCCACCAAACAGCCGAGCAACCGGTCTCTTGTCCGCGTGTCGCACCAGCAGGACCCGTGTTCGGTGGGTCCTTGTCTGCGACTCCCCCGAGGTCAGCGCCTCGGGGTCCTCCTCCGATCATGATGGGACAGCGCCGACGCCCTCTCCTCCTACAGCGCACTGCCACGCCACCTCCGGCCTCCACCACACTGCCTCACACCGCCCACTTCGGTCCTCCGCTGTACGCCGCCAGACCACACCGGCCTCCTGCCTTCAGTCGCGCCTCACGCTCGACAGAGATCGCTGGCTCCTTCGGCTCGCTACACCAGACTAGTTTTGTTCGTGCTAGCCGCCCGTACACGCCGCCTCAGACCACCTTTCATCCTCAACTGCCCAGCACCGCATCGGCCATGCTCCACCTGACTCCCATGGCTCGTCGCCGCAATGGACCGCCGCTGACCACCGCCGACGGTTCTACTCCGATGATTCCTTCTGCGGACCACCGCGATTCCACCGCACACCCAAAAATTATTCTGAGCCCATACTTGCGATCCCTGCAATGAGACCATCGAAGCACATGCCTCTGATCAGTAATCCATTGAATATTTTATGTGCTTAATTTTAACCGCCTAAGAACCCGAAGAACGGTTGAAGATTATGGTGAAGAAAACTTGATTTTTCAGCATGGGTTGATATCTGTGTTCCTGAGGCCATCAACGATGTAACCAAAATGAAAAAACAAGGGGAAATGAGGGATTTTTAAATTAAAACTGGAATCAGAACTTTAAAATAGATGAAATTCTACCTTGATCCGCCCATTTGTTGTTAGCGACACGTCCACGACGCTCTCACTTCGATCCGCCAAAGTTCCAGCGGAGATCGCTCATCGATCCGATGAAGAACGGTGAAGAACGGCTAGAAAGATAAAGATATATAGAGCTTGGGTGTTAGAGAGAGAGTGAATTATAGTTTTTCCTTCACCCTAAACACTTAAATTCTATTTATAGGGATCCCACTCAGCGCATAATCTGAATTCACCGCACCCTCTCATTTTATATCACGCCTAGGCAAAACGCCCTATTTTGGAACTCAACGGAAGTCTCAGATTTTCATTATGAGAATTCGTTTGAAAGTTATTTGAAAAGAACTCCAGTGATAAAAATCACTAAGTCATTATTTTAAAATGACATTTTTTCCCCTTGGGTGACATCTCTCACAGCAGGCCCGCGCCCGCAACTTTTACACCCCACCTAGGGTAAACGACATGCTCTAGATGCAATCGTGGACTCGAATTTCCAATCTGAGTTACCATTTGAGATTTATTTGGATTTGAGATATTAAATGAATGAATTAATAAATTAATTCATCCATTTAACTTACCTCTAAAGAGATAGGGGTTCGAACATCCCACACCGACATCCTTTATGTCGTGCTTAGGATAAACACCATGTTCTGAACCCAACTGTGGTCTCTGATTTATGATCTGATCAAAATTTTACAAGATTCCATGCTTCTGTTGCATGAATAATACAAAAACACTTAACATTTTTTTATAATTTATTCCAGGCGCACCAGGTCTTCAAATTACACGTCGTCTCAGCGCCTAACTCTGGAAATATATGTAGAAATATTCCAAAGTCTTACAGGGAAAAAACAGGGTCTCTACATCGAGACATAAAATTAAAATCCACCTACCTTTTAGAGAAACACTAAATCTTCGGGTTCAAAACGATGCTCGGAAGCTAAAGCATCTTGATCCGGTGATGATCAGCACCAAAAATAGAGATCGGTGGCACCTACTCTCCTCGATTTGACCTCATGTACCTCTGTTTTTATGGGAGAGCCTCTTCCTATCCATTTTTTGTGTGTGATAATGGGGTTGAGGATATTATTTTATTTTTAATAAACTAATATCATCAACTCACTCTCTAATGCACCCTCAACTAAGAACCCCATGTTGATAAATTTTTGTCTCCTTTAGGTTAAACACCACATTTTGAACTCAATTGTGGTCTCATATTTATAATATAATACTCCTATCAAGATTTATTCCATGATTACAAAGAAAATACATTTGCGTGATAAAATATATTTAATATTTTTATTATCACCATGTTGAGACTCTCTGGGCCCTGAATTCCCACTTCGACTCAGTGCCTGGATCTGAAAATAGTCCAAATCCTTACAAGGAAGAATCAAAGCCGCTACACTCTACCAAACGTAAGCATTTTCATCCACAAAAATTGAAATCCTAAGAAAAAGGGGGGAAAATAATCTCTCTACTATGTCTCTCATGCCAGCGAGTCCACCAAGGGTTCCTGCACTTCCCACAAGCATGCACTCAGGGGAACCACAAAGGCCAAACCACACCCAACTTCCATCTCAAACTATGTCAACCTCGTGAAAAAAATATATAACATGTCTCCTCAGTTACAAAAGTTGGTAAATACCATGATCTCTATCCATTTGCATTCATAAGGTCTAGCAGTACACCACCTCACTAACTTGATAAAGATACTGATGTAACCTGATAGTTCACATCCTCCCCTAGATAAACTATACCATTCCAACCACAATATTCTTGAAAAAACTCTGATATCGATCACACGGGGTTACTAAAAAATAATACAGGGATTCCCAAGTTCACATATTGGGTCTTTCCAGGCTCTCCATCTGCAAACCTTAAACTACAAGAAATCGAAGCTCATAACACTACTACTCCATGGGTCATACTATCCATCAAATAAAATTTTACTGTATCCATACACACTTGAGATCTTCCTTATTAACCTGGGAGAACTCCTCAAAGAAAGAAAACTCCATTCCATAAGACAGTAGAAATGCCACACCCACTGGTGGTAACCATCTAAGCATGGGGAGTAGGAAACCAATCCACACTAAGGAAACATCATAGGGTATCACCCTACTGCTATGGAAAGATTATATGTACTGAAATATCCTCCCATAGTCAATTCACACTATTGATAGAAGTGTTTATCCACTAATCCTCTTTGTAGAAGCCTCAATCATAAGGGTCAGACAGGAGGGATCCACTGGTAATGGCAGGGTTTGCTTCAACACTCCAACATGCAACCCCTCTCTGAACACACAAGTCAAAGGAACTCATCAACCACACCTTGAGAATATCCTCTTTTGGAAGCACTAACTCACCCTCATAGTTATAATCATGTCACAAGAGTGTGTCTCAATGGGGGAAGAGTGCCTCTTCTTCATGAGTCCAAAGCTACATCATACAACACTATCATAGGGTTCTACCAACGCCATGCATCACTCAGGATCAACCTCGATAAAAAAGTGGTAAGAATATGGTACCTCACAATAGTTTCTAACAAAACTATTGTATAAAATATAAAGTACATAGATAATACCTCTAATCAACCTCACAGCCTACAGGTCATAGGCCTCTAGGGCTTGTAGCTATCCTCACCCCCATCATCTAACTCCATGAGCCTGGTGTGGACCACCTGGGGGTGGTGGAAACATATCAAACCATCTAACACCTCCTACTGAAATCCCCGCTCTTTCACCGCTTCTTCCATCAAATGGAACTTCCTACTCCAAATATTGCCTCTATGAGGGTGGTCTATCAACCATCTCCCTATCAGTATCACAGATGTTAATAAAATCTTGTTTGAGATGTCCTCATCCATCACAATCATAACACAGCCTCTCATATAGCTTACTGAGTCCCCAAAAACAACATATGTACTACAGACCCATGTGTTTGAATCTAGGCATGGGTATGCCTCCTATTCCAAAATCCTATCAAATTACATTTTCTAGATATTGCAGAAATATCAACCTCATGATAACCATTGTCAGCTTCATCCACCCAACCCTCTACCAGGAAGCTATCTATCACTAAATATATCTCCAATACCTCCTCATAAGAGGGAAGTAATAAGAAGACCACACCAACTTGGATGTCTCTTTAGAGGCCCTGATCGAAGGTCTATTTGTAACAACCTAGACCCGAACAGCCTCCCTAAAAGTGCTAAACATGTCGGGTGTTACTAACTTAGGCGCACCTCCCCGAACTCCAAAGGCTACCGACTAGCATCGAGGGTCTGATAGGTATAGTGGGGAGGCTATACCCTCTTAGAGGATAATAATAACAGTACTGGTCCAAGTATAACAGTAAAGATGCAGTGGAATAAATGACTCAGCAGACTCAAACCAGACCCGCAGAGTAGAAGCACATTCAATATCAATAAACAGAGGAAGCAATAATTATAACAACAGCAGCGGAAATAAACACAACAGCATGCTGATTACATGTAACTACTACTGAGCAACAAACATGGATCCAAAGAAGTTCATACATATCTAAATATAAAAGGTGCCAATGTCTAACAAACTGTAGCTAAAACAAGTAATCATGATGATACAGAAAAGAAAAGAAAATAGATTAACTCCAGCTAGGTAAGACCTCAAAGTCCATACTATCTCCATGCAACAACTAATGCAGCCCAACTCCTGAAGTTGGACTCTTTACTGCATGTAAATCCATAAAGTCTACACGCGTCCCAAAGGTCTCGTGCAGGGTGTGAGAAAAATCTCAGTAGGATACCACCCAACGGTGCGTACCTAATATAAGTTTTTAAAAACGCATGAATTTATAAGAAAATCAGTAAACAGAACAATGCAAAAATAAACACAAACTTCACTGGTGCTCAGCAGCCACCATGGAGTGTCACCTGCTTCGGCCAATGCCAGAATCTCTGTCATGTAACCCAGCACTATGTGCCCCCTGACACCGCGTGTATCAAGTACCGACGTCCCGAAGGCACGCCCAATAATAGTAACCCGATACCTTGTGCCTCTTGACACCTCGTGCCTCAAGTACCGACGTCTCGAAGACACGCCCAAGAATAACCTGGAGGAACAGTGATGTATGTCCTCAAATAAGTACCAGATGGACAGCGATGTCTGCCCTCAAATAACGTAACCGGAGGGACATTGATTTCTTCCCTCAAATAACGGTGAGCCTCTTCCCCCAACCTGATAGCCTCAATGTTGTCCCCTGAAATATCCCCACCTCTCACATGGATTTCTACGACAAGAACCCCCAAAAAAGTACCTAAACCACATCTTCGAGGGCCTCTACCCACACAAGTGGTTAAAACCACCTCATCACAGAGTATCTCTAATTGCACACTACTCAAAGTTCTGGGTGACCAGTAATCACCCAAATAGTACCTAATCCACCACACATCTGACACCTCGTGTCCCTACGACCATGCCACTCAAGTCTGATGGCCTCACCATCCAAGTAACCCGGGCCATGCCCATCCTAACAGTCATACTGCCTCAATCCAACATCCATGACGCCCAATCCTATGGTCAAAATCACCCAAAGTAACCCGGTCCAAGCCCAACCTATGATTAGCATCACTCAAGAATATTCGGTCCATTCCCAACACCACCCAAAGGGTCCGGCATATGCAATTCAGAAATTTCATATATAACATATTTAAATAGAAAACATAAACATGCAAAATATTCTAAACAGTTGATTTTCACTATGTAAGGTGTTGTGTCATACCAGCACTAAGGTATTGAATGCCTCTAGCAAAATTATATCAAGTTCAATAAACTAAACTCAATAGTTTAAAGCATTCTAATTCTAATATAAGCATTTTGGCATCCCCGTCCAAAATGACATGATGAGCTATGACCCCTCACCCAGCCCTGCTCAGCAAAACTGGTAACAGGGCATACTCAAAGGCATCCCATAGGTCCAACAATCAATTCAATACATAAAAGCAGATAAAATGGGTCCCGCTCAAAATACACGAAAACGCGTCGAAGGCCGCGTCACCCAAATTACCACAAAAACACAAAAAAAATGTATGCACCACCTACCTGAGACTCGTATAATTCCACTCCTCCAGTAACAACCTAAAATTAGGTCTACAACACAGTAGATCTACAAAAGAATCAAAACCGCTGAAACCCCTATAACTCATTCAAGAACAGAAATCAAACAAAATGGCTCAAGAGGAATCGAGGCCTTACAGAGGGGGTTCCAACGCATCTAACCGTGATCAAATCTGGCTTCGGATAAAGAACTAGGATGAGGTTACAACTCCAGCCAGCTTGGTTCATGAAACCGGGTGACATGAGGTGTGTTCTACCTCAATACGAGGCTACTGCCCATTTTAATGCAAAAAAATAAACTACACGTTGTGTACCTTAGGATACACGCCATGTATATCATTTAACTGTTCATTTGGGAGCTAGAATTCTGCCAACTTACTTTCTAGATCCTGCCGACATGAGTAAACAGCATGTACCTAGGGGTACAGGCGTGTACTTTGTTTTTCTTCCCTTCCTCACTGACTTACCCACACGCCATGTATATCCCTCATACATAGCCAAACTACACAATGTGTCCAGGAGGAACATGATTTGTACTTGGTTAAACAATTCTACCCAGCCAACAGGCCTACACTCCATGTATGGCCTCCACACGGTCAGACTACATGGCATGTCTAAAACTACACGTTGTGTAGAAAGAAATTTCTACCGGTTATCACATGGCATGTACTCGACGAGCACACGGTCGATCACTCGCTTAACATATACACAAAGTGTACTTAAAGTACATGTCATGTAGTCTGGAAAATTCTAGAGACTTCCCATTTTATCCAGTTTCCTCAGAAACAAGTCAAAATTTTCAAATAGGGTCGGGATTTTGACCCGTTCTAAAAACACAGATTCTTAAAATCTCCCCACCGTAACATAGCTCATCCCTGAGATATCAAACTAAACCTAGATATGGAACCAAAAATACCACCCCATTAAAAGTAACATGGACTTCCCCGGTCTCAGAGGTCCTGGCTAAATTCCTCAAGGGTGGCTCCCCACCTTAGGAATTGCCTAAGCCAGTATCAACCCAACAAAACTCAAATCAAACAAGGTTTACTAACATGTTTTATGGATGAACAGTCCCTTTGTGATGTATAATCACCCTTGCACCTCACTGGTGCTCCTATTTCATTCCCAACACTCAACGTATCTCACACCGCATATATGTATGCCTCCATGAGGTCCTTATGCCTAGCACCTCAAGTAACCTACATCCTCGATGCCCCGATGCCCAGGGCACCTCAAGTAACCCAAATCCTTGATGCACCGATGCCTAAGGCACCTCAAGTATCCCACATCCTCGATGACCTGATACCCACGACACCTCACACACACACATATATATATAGATAGATATATCACGCACCCGATATGGTGCCAATCCCACTGACTAATGTCTAGTCAGTCCGCATAGATCCTATGCATCATGTGCAATCAAAATGAACATGCCTCTATAGGTCATGCCAAAAAGGAAACATGGAGATCATGGCCACACCGTGGTGTACCTCTAACCGTCGTCGGCTCACCAGTCTACTCAGACTCTGGCATCTCCACAGCATGCACCTGGTTTGAAGTACGGCTGCCTGATGCCTGACCTCTCTGTGGTGCTGCTCCAGTCACCGGCCACTGACCCCTCGGCTAGATCCCATTGTCTTTGTCACGTCCTACACATGAAGCTAAACCTCTGCTACCCTCTCCTAGTACCAAACATGAACCAACTACATATTCCACCATCTGTCCCAGTCCCTTCCTGTCATCTGTCTGAGTAGACTGCCTGCAAAACCTCTCAAGGTTCCCGACCTATCCACAAGCCCAGCACTCCTTTGGAGGCCTATCGCACTGAGTCCGAAAATGCCATGGATATCTACACTGGAAAAAAACCACTGAAGAACTACTATGAGGTTGTATAGCTAAGTCCTTGGCCTGACTACCCTGCTGGAACTCATCCTATCCTCGCTTCCTGCTGTCCAAACCATCACCTAAAGTTGTAGCCCGACCAACCTGGAACCTATCCCTCAAGTTGCCCTCCGCTATGAGCGCCTAGTTCGCTACCTCTGAGAAAGAACCCAGCCTGAAGATATTCACTTGGACCCAAATGGAGTGTCATAATCGATCCTCAAAGCACCTCACCCAAGCCACGTCATCTCTTACCATACCGGGAGAAAAGTGAGACAACTTGGTGAAAATATCTACATAGTCCATGACGGACATGTCTCCCTAATGAAGACTCAAGAACTCCCGAGATCTCTCTGCCCTCAGTGTCTTCGGGTAAAAGTGCTTGAAGAAGCTATCCTCAAAGTCCTTCCATGCCAGTCCCTCATGCCTGTGATCCTGAACCCGCATATCCCACCAACGCTTTTCCAGCCCTCGCAGCATGTATGTCACCAGCTTGACCCTCCGCCCTGGAGGCATCTCGAGCTGCTCGAAGATCATCTGCATTCTCTCTATCCAGTTCTCAGCCGCCTGCGGACCACCCACACCCTGAAAAAAAAAGTGGGTGCTACGACTGGAACTCCCACATCAGGTATGCCATAGATGGATTTATACCCTGCGCACCTCTATCGATCCCCTAGAAGACACGTACCAGGCTAGCTCGAAGCTACTTGTCAAGCCATTGCCTGAATGCTGCCTAACCCAGCTGATTTCCTTCATGCACTAGATTCGGAACTTGATCATATCCCTGAGCATGTACATGTGGCTCCTGCTCTGCCTGCACTGGATCCTGAACCTGATCCTGCACATGCAACACTGTACCATCTCCCGTCTGAAGCTCCATCTGAGTCGCCAAAAAGGAACCCGCTGAATGCCATAAATGGTCAGACAACCCATATATATATATATATATATATTCAACGTAGATAAAAAATTAGTAAAAGGCAGTGTATAACTACTACCCTTACTCTCCCCCCATTACAACCCATGCCCCACAGAATCCCGGCCTCATGGCTTCCTTACCCACCCCTATCAGGGCCAAGTATCAAAAGTACATCGGGCCATGCCCGTCCTGACAACTAGTGTTGCCTCAAATCGACTACCAAGTCACCCAATCCTGGTGATCAAAATCACCTCAACTATAGTACCTGCCTTCTCATAGAAGAGCCAAACCCAAATATCCTACGACATGCAATTTTACAAAAATATAAAGCATGGCATACACATTGCAACAAACAAGCAATTCTATCAAGAATTTCACCTTTTCACATTTCAAGAATACAAAGCAAGGAAATTGACATTTTCTTCACATGGCATTATCACTTCACAAAGAATACGTGTAGATATGAAATTGAAATAACCTAAAAGCGTGCCTATCAAAAGCCAAGCAAACAAGCCTTGCCATACCGGGCCAAGGTCCAATTCTCCCTTACCGCACCGAGTCAAGGGTTACATATCAAAATCATTAACATAACACACCAAGTGAGCCACCAAGGTGGAAATCATATAAACTGTAATCTGAGCAAAAGAAAACAGTAATTCCCAACCATGGAAACTTGGTCCATCCCTCATACCTGGGGCTGCAGGCACCCAAGAACAAGCTAGAAACCCAGTTCCAGTAACAACCTATCTCTAGTCTACCATATCCCAAATAGTAAAACCAGTAGAAAATAAAAGAGAAGGCTCAATATCATTAGTAGCCAGCAAACCACTACTACTAAATCCCTGTCAAGAACTCCTTTGATACCACTTTGTAATGACCCGGACCCGAACATCCACCCGAACAGTGCTAAATGAGTCGAGTGCTACTACCTTAGGCGCACCTCCCTGAATGCCAAATGCTACCTAATAGCAGCGAGGGTCTGATAGGTATAGTAGGGAGGCTATACCCTCTCGGAGGATAATAATAATGGTACTGGTCTAAGTATAACAGTAAAGATGCAGTAGAATAAATGACTCAGTAGACTCGAACCAGAACCGCAGAGTGGAAGCACATTCAATATCAATAAACAATGGAAGCAATAATAACAACAACAACATCAGAAATAAACACAACAGTATTCTGATTACATGTAACTACTACTGAGCAACAAACATGCATCCAAAGCAGGTCATACATATTTGAATATAAAATGAACCAATGGCTAACCAATTGTAGCTATAACAAGTAATCATGCCAATACCGAAAAGAAAAAAAAACAGAGTAACTCAAGCCAGGTAAGACCTCAAAGTCCATACCATCTCCATGCAACAACTAACGCATCCCAACTCCTAAGGCTGGCCTTTTTCCTGCACGTAAATCCATAAAGTCTGCACGCATCCCAAAGGGCCCGTGTAGGGTGTGAGACAAATATCATTAGGATACCACCCAATGGTGTGTACCTAATATAAGTGTTTAAGCAGGCATGAATTTATAAGAAAATTAGTAAAAAGAACAATGCACAAATAAACACAAACTCTACTGGTGCTCAGTAGCCACCATGGAGTGTCACCTGCTTTAGCCAACCCTGGAATCTCTATCACGTAACCCGGAACCATGTGCCCCCTGACACTACGTGTCTCAAGTACTGACGTCCCGAAGGCATGCCCAAGAATAGTAACCCAGCATCTTGTTCCTCATGACACCTCATGCCTCAAGTACCGACATCCCAAAGGCACGCCCAAGAATAACCCGGAGGAACAACGATGTCTGTCCGCAAATAAGTACCAGAGGGACAGCAATGTATTCCCTCAAATAACGTAACCGTAAGGGAAAACAATTTCTACCCTCAGATAATGGCAAGCCTCTTCCCCCAACCTAATATCCTCAATGTTATCCTCTGAAGTCTCCTCACCTCCCATGTGGCTTTCCACAGCAAGCACCCCTAATGAAAGAACCTAAACCACATCTACAGGGGCATCTACCCACATGAGTGGTCAAAACCACCTCATCATAGAGTATCTCTGTTTGTACACTACTAAAAGTTTAGGATGAGCAGTAATCACCAAAATAGTACCTAAGCCACCACACATCTGACACCTCATGTCCCTGTGACCATGCCGCTCAAGTTTGATGGCCCCGCCATCCAAGTAACCTGAGCCATGCCCAACCTGATAGTTGTACTGCCTCAAGCCGATGTCCATGACACCTAATCACATTATCAAAACCACCCGAAGTAACCTGATCCAAGCCCAACCTGTGATTAGCATCACTCAAGAATATTCTGGCCATGCCCAACACCACCCAAAGGGTCCAGCATATGAAATTCAGCAATTGCATATATAACATATTTAAACAGAAAACATAAGAAGGAAAAATATTCTAAATAGTTGATTTGCACTATGCAAGGTATTTTCCCATACCAGCACTGAGGTCTTAAATGCCTCTAACAAAATTATATCAAGTTCAATAAACCAAACTCAACAGTTTAAAGCATTATAATTCTAATATAACCATTTTGGCATCCCCCGGCCAAAATTCCCCAATGAGCTACGACCCCTCACCCAACCCTGCTCAGCAAAACTGGTAACATGGAAAACCCAAAGGCATCTCATAGGTCCAACAATAAATTCAATACGTAAAAGCAGATAAAATGGGTCCTGCTCAAAATACCTAAAAACGCGCTGAAGGCCGCGTCACCCAAATCAACACGAAAAAAACAGGTATGCACCACCTGCCTAAGACTCGTACAATGCTACTCCTCCGGTAACAGCCTCCAATTAGGTCTAAAACGTGGTAGATCTAAAAAAGAATCAAAACATCTCAAACCCCTATAACTCGTTCTAGAACAGAAATCAAACAAAACGGCTCAAGAGGAATTGAGGCCTTACTGAGGGGGTTCCAACGCATCTAACCCTGATTGAATCCAACTTCGGACGAAGAACCGTGAAGAGGTTGCAACTCTGGCCGGCTTGGTTTGTGAAATCGGGCGACACAAGGTGTGTTCTGCCTCAATACAAGGCTAATACCCATTTTAAACCAAAAAAAGAAACTACACGGCATGTACCTTAGTCTACATGTCGTGTATATCATTTAACTATTCATTTGGTGGCTGGAATTTTCCGACTTACTTTCCAGATCCTGCCGACATGAGTACAGGCATGTACCTAGGGGTACACGACATGTACTTCGTGTCCATGAGGAACATGGTGTGTACTTGGTTAAACAATTCTACCCGGCCAACACGCCTACACTCCATGTATGGCCTCCACATGGTTAGACTACACGGCATGTCTAAAACTTCATGTCGTGTAGTAAGAAATTTCTACCAGTTATGAAACAGCATGTACTCGGTGAGCACACGGTCGATCACTTGCTTAACATATACACGGAATGTACTTAAAGTACATGGCGTGTAGTCTGGAAAATTCTAGAAATTTCCCATTATCTCCAGTTTCCTCAGAAACAAGTAAAAAATTTCAAATAGGGTCAGGATTTTGACCCGTTCTAAAAACCCGGGTTCTTACACCATTCACAAAAAAATGGATCTCGAACCATATATAAGGAGTATCTAAAAACGTTTGTGAACCTCACCAAGTGCTCTAATGTGGACATGATACCCCATCAAAGTTATAAAAGATCCTTAATATGAATCAATATCAACGTGGATGGATAAAAATATTCCCTAAAAAGACGCTCAAACTCTGCACAAGTGAGTTTCATCTCATCATGGGTATGCATCATGGGACTCCACCATCGCTTGACCGATCCCTATAGAAGACTCTCCACTAGGACCAACATCTAGTTGAAAGTTGTTCTCACTAATAGAAAAAAACACATGACTTCCTCAAGTTAGTCATCATCTACTAGTGGTTTGGATCACCTTAATACCCGGTAGGTCTCTTCATATGGAACTCATACAATGAACTCAGCCTACACTCACCCTCATCCTAAACTGTTGACATAACCTGCTACACAATGGGTGGTGTCTCAACTAGAAGAACACATGGAGGTACCACTTTATGCGCAGTTCCCTATATTGAATCCACATCACTCAATATATCATCACCACGATCCATCCACAGATCCCTATCTAGTTATTGTTATATTGTAATCCTAAAATACAATCAAGATGCACCACTCTCAAGAGAGTATCTAAGGAGATAAATCAAGAATGAAATGTAACTTACAACCCAGTCATATATGATACATGTATCATATTTTCCCTACTACTAGTGCCTAAATGTTATGAGTCGACATGCAGGTTATTAGAGTCTTAGTTAATGGATAAATCATCTTCCGAACCAACAATGGGGTCCCTATCCTAAAATCTGAACTCACAACACATCAACACTATCACTAGAAATCCCAAACCAAGATCATAGGTAGGAAACTGCTACACTTCAATCCCAATTTGGAACCTGCTCTGAAACCACTATGTTACGACCTGACATAATCGGGACCGAGTAATGACTACCCCAAACCCACCTCTAATAGGCCAGAGGATAAAGTCTAGCACTGAGTAAGAATATCACACATATGATAGGCTTTATCCTATGGTACCTATACACATGCACCAACATAAATCTCTATTAAACAGTGTATAGATAATTAAACTAAAACTACAAATTCATGAATACATCTATCCCATAAGAAGTGTAAAATAGGAAGTACTGAAAACATAAAATGGGAAATATAAAAGCCCAATAAAAACTTCAAAAGACTCCAACCTTATCATATGGAGGGGACTATTATCAAATGAAACTATTAGAAAGCTCCTCGGCCATGTACCGGAAAACACCTCGGTATGTCTATCCAACTAAGAACTAATCACTCTAGATCCTCTGGGACTCCGTCGAAAGGCATGTCATCTACACAAGAAACAAAATGTGTTTCAAAATCTTGTGTATGGGTTAGTATTAAAATACCTATTAGGTGACCCAAAACCCCAAAATAAAATGGAGATACTAAAGGAAATAGTCCAATCAACCCATCCAGAGGGTACCCAAGTGAGAGAGAACAAGAAACTCCATCTCAACTACTTATTGGATATACACAACTATTAATATCTATCAACAAGGTGTTTCAATAAAGATACGTGATAACACCACAAGGAATCCCATAAAAAAACCCATATATACTCATCTCATACTCTAAGTCTCATGAGGTTCTGATTTCATAGCTAGCCACAAGATTTTACTTGAATCTTAAAGGAAATTCTAGCCCAAGAGAACAATTTCACAAGCTCTACCATTCAATATGAAACTCTTCCCAGAGTTATGCTCTATCAGGTACATCTCCACCATCCCTGGTAGCACATCCAAGAGAACATGCTCTATTGATAATAGTTCTCTAGGTCTAAATCTAATTACTAGTACTAGACATCATATCACCACTTTTATGCGCCCCTCAAAAGATCATAAGAACCTAAGTGGAGAGGCCCAACCCTCACCACTACACAAAATTGAGGGATCACTTCTCCAGAACATGTGCGACATGTATCCTCTATAAGTTGGTAGAAAGGAGGTACCTACACCTCAGTTTTTCCCCATATAAAATGGAGTAATAACTCCATACTCTGGTTGTGGGATATATGTTTTCATGCATTTTTAGTTTTAGTTTTATTATCTATGCACTGTTTCATGGAGATTTATATGGGTTTGTGAGTACAGTTACTCTAGGATATGGCCTCCCATATGTGAGATATCCCTAATTGATACTAGATTTCATCCCATAGATTATTTCATTACTTAAGACTCATTGGGTTGGGTCATGATAGAGGGTCCCATGCCCTAATTTGATAAGGGAGAATTGACTCCATGGATAGAGGACCTGCACCCTAGTACAACAGGGGGTACCTGCTCAGTCTAAATAATGAGTATAGAGGGAATCTTCCCTGATACAATAGAATAGCTACATCTTCATCTACATGAATGGTACAAGGGACCTGCACCCTAGCCTGATTGGGGAGTACTGACCCCAGGTGAACTAATATTTGGGTATAGGGAATGATCCCACTTTGGAGGTGTTCTGTCTCTACTAATATGATAGGTAGGGGAAATTTGTGCCCTAATATAATAGGGGAGTACCAGTCCCATTGTCTCTCTCTAATAAACCACACTGATCTCCAATATCAGTCAATTGCTACTGAAAGAAGCATCATGCTCATCATACCTCACATCGTAACACTGCCACAAGTATGGGACCTGCACCCTGATATAACATGGGATAACTAGTATACTAACTTAAAAAGTTTATAGGGTCCCACATCCTTAGATGTAAGGAAATGGTATAGACCTCAACATATCTCCAGTGATCCTCCCCAATCAAGATCCATGATCAATCACGGAAATGCAATTTCATTCTCAAATCACACCACCACGTATCTCACAAGTCACCATGAAGGCTACCATCACATTCCATGTGGAAAAATACTCAAGGCTACCTACTCACATATCTGAATCTGAGCCTAGAAGAAGGATAAATTCTAGGTGTAAGTTACAAAGATAAATACACAAAATGTACTAGGGTCCACACGGAATCTGAACCCACCTAAACACCTCTTCGTGTATTCTTCTGTTTGGTTTCACTATCCATGCGAGCTTACATGTCATGTACATGCTTTACACAGCATGTCTTGCCTCTATCAGGCCCCTAGAAGTGTCTTTCTCCACATGGATCACCAATTCATGTATTCAACATGGTGTGTTCTAACTAACCGACCTCATGATCATGTCCTCATCCCATGCCCATTTCTAGTACCATGTGTCCATGTCTCTTAGTCATGTAATGTAACATGGCCATGTCCCTTGACATGGAAAGTATGGACATATCCCTTGACAAAGAAATTATGGCCATGTCCCTTGACCACATGACCTACAAATCACTACATGGCGTGTACCCCTAGTACATGGCATGTATTCCCAAAAGGTTCATCTTACCCAAATGAGAAGAATACACGGTGTGTGCCTATGCACTACACATTGTGTGATCTGGAATTATAAATAATAATTCCCTATGAGCCACCCAAAACATCTTTATTACCACTAAACCTCAAAAATATACCCCAAAGGGATCACTATAAATCATCTAAGGGGGTCTAAAACATTAAAATAACACATATAAATGGGGATCGAGACTTAAAACTCAAATATTTCTAACTTGTGGAGAAATGCCAAAGATTTGGGTTTAAAATGATGCCCGGAAGCTGTTGAAGCTCAATCTAGTGATGATTAGAAACAAAAATAGAGATTAAAAGTGCCTCCTCTCCTAGATTTGGTGTCGGTTCTATCTGTTTTCATGGGAGAGCCTCGTCATCTTCCTCTTTTTCATGTGGGGAGGGGGTGGGGTAAGATATTAGTTTATTTTTAGTAAACTAATATCATAAACTCACCCACTAACATTACCTCAACCGAGCACCCAATGCTGATAAGAATTTTTGTCACATATAGGGTAAACACCAAATTCTAAACTCAACCACAGTCTAAGATTTATTATTTGGGACTTCACTCAGGATTTATTCCAATATTACAAAGAAACTTTGTGTTCATGATAAAATATATTTAATATTTTTATTATCACCACATTGTGGCTCTCCAGGCCTTGGATTCCCACACCAACTCAGTTCCCATCTCCAAATTTATTCCTAGAAATATTATAAAGTATTATAGGTAAAAATGAGAGTCATTACAGAACCTGTATAAAATATGGTATGTGATGCTTGAGATAAAATACTTCTGAGTATTCGGAAGTAAATGATTAATTTCTAATAATGAGAAAAATAGAAATTTTTAAGCATGTGAAGATGAAGTGATATTTCATTGATATTTATCCAAGAGAAAATCATGTCAATTATAAAAAAATGGATGGCCAAAATGGTTAAAAAATATAATGTGTACATGAATGAAAATGAGAAGATTGGAAAATATAACTAGAAAGTTTCAATCTCTAATGAGTATAATTTTCACAGAATAAGTCTAAAATGTGATGTGATTAGTGAATTCAATGTGTCCAACTCAGAAGAAGTTCAATGTGATGAAATAAACTCTAATGATAGATCTGATGATGAGGAGAATATATCAGGAATAACTAGTACAAGTAAATAGACCAGTATAGCGAATATATATTATGATAATATAATGGGTCCTAACATATAAGGGACCTATCCTTTTAAACATATTATTACATGATTTTAAGAATAATTAAACATCAAATTACAAGCCAAGGATCGTAAAATATAGTATCTTGGAAGATAAGGTACATAATTAAACATCATGAAACCAAAATAAAAACAACTTTTATTTAATATTCCTAATGATCTCCTAAATACATTTAATCCCTTATATCTACATATTATAACCTAGGGAATACATAAATAAAAGGGATAAACTAGAAAACCCAGTAAGGGAATAAGCATAGGAATAAAATATAGCACATGGTTTTGAAGGCATAACATGATGACATAAAGGAATGCGACGTGAATAGAAATAATGGAGAATAACATATATAACATGGGAAAATATAACAATGACATCATAGGAATGTGTAAAAAATATATAACATGACATTAACATGAATCAAGGCTAGCTACCAAGACATGGTGGACAAAGTTCCATAATGGAATTAGGTTCACTCTTTGTCCCAACATGGTATATCAGGAGAATAAAAATTACCCAATGAATTATAGAACTATTTGAGCACACAAATAATAACATGTTCATGAATATATGTTCCACATAAATAATCATTCATAATTAATCAAACATAATATAAGGTTTACTCATGGAAAGAAATGGGTATCATAAGCATGTCAAAAGGCAATAAAAATGGGTGTATCATAAAAGTGTCCATGAAAGAATGGATTTATAAAATACATGGACATTAATAAAGTAAAATATTCATATATAATGATAAATTGTTTCCAAATTAAGTGAAAATATTTTAAAATAATGTTTAGGAAACTTTAAAAATTAGCCACTTTAGTGTGATTTTAAGGGAAAATATTAACGAGTCTTTAGAACAAAAAAGGCGTAATTTTTTTCATAAAAAAGGAAATGAATCATGATATTTTTTATGATAAAACTGGTGATTTTAGAAAAATAATGGTGTCTTAAAATACATTATGGATAGCACATGATAATGGGTACGAAATAGGGAAATTCCCTTTAATTGGACTTGCTTATCAGGAAGATTTGAGAAGGGAACCTTTTTAAAACATTTATTTACCCATCAAAGAAGGATAATATGATCTGGATACATAATTTTGTAACACATAAAAATAATTTATAATAGGTACATAAAAATAAAGAAGAATTACATTGGGTTAAATAGAGAGAAAGCATAACCCAAAGGTAAAAAGGATGTTTGCAAACAATCCCTTACCTTATGTCTAGAAAGGTTTTAAACTTGATCTTACTATCTTGGATAATTAGATTAAATGAATTAATTAATTAATTAATAAAATTTTATATATTTTTTATTTATTATAATTTTATTAATATCATTTATGTAATTTTTTATGGTTTATGATATTCAAATTCATCGTTTGGGAGTGTTGGTTTCTCTGGTTTTCATGATCAGTTACTTGTATACATGTATGGAAAATAATGTAAAATGTGAATGGTTTCCCAAAATTGAATTTATATGTTATTAATGAACATTTATAATTTTAAATGGTTATATAATTCATTTGGTAATTTGGGGATGGGATGAATCGTTAGATAAGACGTTAATGATAATTATTTAGATTATTTTGGTGTTTTTTCTATCATCACGAATTAGTTATGTTTTATTGATTAATCTCACGCATATATAATGGTTATAGAATATTAAATATGATTTAATAAATATATTATAATAATTTTTAACCATAAATATATTTTTATAATTAGTCTTGATGGAGGGAATGGGAATTGAAAACTTTGTTGTCCTTGAATGTGATAAATTAACACGTCATGGATGATGCTTTCATTTTAAGTAAAAAAAGGGGAAAGAAATCATGATGGATTATTAAATTATCATAATAAAATTCCATTATATTTAAGGTTATGTATTTATCATACCATTTTGATGAGGTGAGGCGGGGATAAAATAATAAAATAAAATATCTTGAAAATAAATTAAAAGAAAAGAAAGAGCATTTTACTTTTTTAATGATTCTTCTTCAAAACCTCCTTAGGTGGATTGGTTTTGGTATTTGTTGAGACCAAAGGATCATGGAAGTGGGTAGTTTATTGGGAATATATTTGGGTATAATTTTAAAAAGTTTCAAATCTTGAGAGGTGTGAGAAGAAGATGTGGTGAGGGGTGATATTTCTAGGGGAGGAGAGGGGTGTTTTCCCATTATTTTATTCATTTTTTTTATTATTTTGACTCAAGACTATGAATAGTTTGATAATTATCACAAAAAATATTAAAATAATGTTTTATGGTTTGATAATTTTGTTTTACATCATCTATGACTCCATAATTCATGTATTTAGCTTTTATCGTAAATTATCGTATTTTACAATTCACGGAAAATTCAAGTATTTTAGAAAAATCCCAAAAATTAACCCTAATAATTTTTTGATGTGTATAATTAATAAATGAAATCCATTTTATAAAAATAATTTAATAAATATGAGAAATTTTATATTTAATTAAAATCATTATTTACTTGGAAAATATCAATTTTAAAGTTATAACTGATTTTATAATACTATGAAAATTTAATTAAGGTCTCTTAAAATTATCTTATAACCATAAGATAAAAAAAATATTAATTTATGAATACATTTTATAGAAATTAATTTTATTTTAAAACATTATATCAATTATAAAATTGAAAGTAAACACTTATGTTTTATAAAAATATCAACACTTAATTAATAATTTCTAAGACATTTATTTACTTATAATGTGATATAATTATATCATATTTACATTTATAATATCGATAAATATTATTTATACCTTCATAGGTGAGGTTACTATTCTATTGTTTAGTTTACTATTCAGAAGGGTCTCGTTACTATTCCAAAGGTTGAGTAACTATCTCATCAGTATAAGTTCCTTAACTTCTAGAAATAGCACTTATTTCACTCATTCTTCATTTATAAAGATTATATTATGTTATTTATGTGATTTTATACTATATGAAATAATTATAAGAAATTAATTTTCATTGATAAGTTTTTAGGTCATCACATTCTTCCCCCTTATGAAATTTCACCCTCAAAATTTCATTTTACATTTTAAGTTGAAAATAGGTGTGGATAATTATCATTCATCACTTACTCAAGTTACCATGTTACCTCTTCATAATTATGGTTTTGTCATAGTACTTTGACCAGGTGAGTAGTCTTGTTCTGTATAATTTTATCTCTATGATCCAATATCTTCACTCGATTCTCCTTATATGAGAGATCATTTTCCAACTGTACCACCTCTGAATTTAGTACATGTGAAGGATCCCATATGTACTTTCTCAAGAGAGATATGTGGAATAAATTATATACTTGATACATGGTAGTTTTAAGTTCTAGTTAATAGGCCACATCTCTAACATGATCTATAATCTTAAAGGGGTTGATATACCTAAGACTTAGCTTTACTTTCTTCCCAAATATCATGATCCTCTTCTATGGAGATATGTGGAGGAATACTGAAAGAGAGCTGTCGTGGGCGCCCTCAAATGATTAGTGATTTTGGGGTTCCTAAGTGCAGTAGAGTGGCTGACCAAGGTCGTCTCTCAAAGGAGGAATTGAATTTAACAACTTATTAAAGGTATTCTAAAAAAATAAAATAGAATAGAATAAAAACACTAATTTAAAGGATTGGGGTTTGTTATAGTTTATGAATCTAGAAGAAGTTTGCTGGAAGAAGATTGTATATTTTTTTTGTTTTTAGTTTTGAAATGAATTTCGATTAAAATGACACAACAAGAAAATGTTTTTTTAGAAATCTATTTTAAAAGGTGTAATAGATCTAACTCTACCTATTCATTCACTTATTAATCATTATCATTTAAATAAATATCCACTTAATTATGATCCCTTAATTTTTTATCCCTTGAACCCTATGAGAGTTAACTTAACCACAAAGATGAAATTACTTAAACCCTAGGCTAGCTTCGGAACACGCAATCGCAGCACCCTGCTTTGATTGTTGTTCTAAGGATAGATTATGGTCAGTGGTTAATTAGAGAACATATTCATTCTGGAAATGAGGATGAATTGTGTTTAGGGATTATATTTGAACTCTACAAATTTATCCCGTGTGGTCTTGTACTACCGATTAAGATCGCGCTCTCACAATTTACACAAAATCTCGACCTCGCGTGTTTTGTATTAATTGTTCAATTGCGTGCTTAGTTTCTTATAATTTAAAAACAAAAATCATGTATCGTATTATGTGAATTATAGTGGCTCATTTATTCAAAATAAATGAATGAATAAGTATAGAGGTCGATCGATTACTAAAAAGAACTATTATTCCATGGGTGGCGTAATCATCGTAGAAGCGTTTTGCATGTGCAAAGGTTTAGAATGGGTATAACCCAATCACACTTCTAATCAAGAATTCCAACCCAAATAGGAAGATTAAGAGAAGAATAAATTAAACAAAATAGAAGAAAATAAAAGAAATAAAAGAAGAACAAAGAAGTTTATTACACAAACAAAATCATTACAACATGAAGGAGAAGAAGAAGGCTTCGTCGAAGGGATCCTTGCTTCTAGAGCTACCCTTATTTAAATGGTTGGAGAATTAGAGTGGATCCACTTGTCCTCTCCCTAAAATTCCTAATGCACATCCCAACCCCACCAAGTGATAAAAACACCAATTTATAGAGTGGTGGGGAGGATAGGTTCATAGTGGTTTCAAGTGTGAATGGGGAATCTCGGCCAAATATTTTATGCCAACTTGAACTGCCCATTTTACCACTAAAACGTGTGAATTGGCCGGCCTTACAGAAGGATGATTTGTGCCAACTCATGTCTCTGAGTATTCTTCAAAATGTGGGCTTAATCCAAGCCTGGATGAAGAAGATATGGCCCAAATACAGAACCCATGTCCATTCTGCCGAGTCTATCCCACCATTGGATTAATGACCCATGTACTCCATCCAAATTCACTTTTTATCTCTACTTTCCTGAATAAAGGTTGTAGAAAATTAAGTTAGGAACACTGTTACAAAATTTCAAATTCAAATAATAAATATAAAATATTTATCCTCGAAATACTACAGTACACTATTAAGGGTAAAACTAGAATTTTCACCAAATTTTCAAATGAATGATCAAATCCCAAATATTTTATAAATAAACATATTTAACACAATGTGAAGAAATTATATCATTTATTATCAATAAAATATTTAACAAAATAGTGTTTTATCAACTCCCTCACACTTACCCTTTTTCACTCCTGAGCAAAACCTCATATCAAGTAAACATCAATATTAAATCAAAACCAATTTTAAAACACATATCCTTGAGATCAAACAATTACACACCAAGAAACAAAAGATATCATGCCTCATAAAAAACCATTATTTCAAGTTCTTCATTTATATCATTCAATATATTTCCACTTTATTTATCCTTCCATGCAAAAAACACTTACCTCACTTGAATTTTCTCTTATCACACAAATGTCAATTTTTTTGCAATGTCTTTCTCATCCAAACTCATACAAGGGTCACCATAGGCTTGATAGATTCCTACATCGCTACCTGATGTGATTCAAGGAAATATTTTTATCATGAGGACTTTTCAGGGTTGTTCTGTGGCTTTCAGTTGGTAGGATTTAGATGTGAAAAATTCTGAGGCTGAATGAGGAGGGCTTGACTCTTTTTGAAGCAAAATTGCATTAATCTAATTTTCACTTAAATATGGTCTTATCCTCAATCCCCATAGTATCAATTCAGCTCCATCATCATGAAAAGTCATGAAAGGTTTACACCATTCATCATTTCAGTATCAAAAATTTCAATCTTCTCAAACATGATTTTCTTGAAAGCTCAAGATGGGCACAGCTTTCCACCTCAATTAGAAGCTCCAGAAAAGGCACAGCTTCACTTGTCATGAAAGCTCTAGAAAAGGCATAGCTTTCAATATAATGAATTTATTCAGTAGAAAACACATCTCTTTAGAATTTAATTTTCCACCCAAAGTATCACAGAATGTGGTGGCACAACACAAGATAGATTCCCCCACACTTAAGCTCAACTAGATTATGCAATTTCACTTCAAGAGTTTGTTGGATAGGGAAAATTGGCTTGTAATATGGCTAACCTAATAGGCTGTGCATGGCTTCTAAGGGCTACAAGGATTAAATATTCAAGGTATGCCATTATAAAAAAGGATTCTTTGAAATATGGGCTTTAATACCAAATAAATGCCTCAATCATTTAAACATAAGTACCTCAAACCCCCAAGTTTCGACATGAATAGATCAAATTCTGGTTAAATCAAGCATGGTTTGGTTCTCTCAAGAAGTGAGGTGAATGTAAAGAATATGAAAATAATGGTTTAGAAGCATCACAGGAAAGTGATTTCAAATATAAAGATAGTGAGATGTGGCATGGGATTCAAAATTCAGTGTACGTTTCATGAAATTACTAAATATTTGAACTTGAAACAAAGTCATTTAAGCATTCATTTATGCATAGTTTCAAGGGGTAAATTGTTTCACTTATTGATATGGATTTAAAAATGGTGATGAGAATCCTTTCATCTCAAAATTTTAAAAAAAACAAAAAAATTGTAAAATAAATACACAAAATTTGAAAAACACACAATTTTTTTTTGGTTTTTTTTAAACAGGAAAACAATTGAAATTACTAAACTAAAAGGTTTCCTCCCCCACACTTAAAATATTGAATTGTCCTCAATGTGAACCCATGAGATGATATATGCACGTGAAATGCATAATTTTTAAATAGGACAAATAATATAAAAGTAAAAGGGTTAGGAACAGCCTGATGTGCTCAAGTGATGATGGGGTCATGCAGTGTGATAAAATCCACTGCATCAGTAGGAAGTCCCTCAATGTATCTCTTCAAACGTTTCCCATTGACTGTAAAGGTATTTCTAGTGTCCTCTTGTGTGATCTCCATTGCACCATAAGGAAAAACATTAGATACAATATAAGGACCTAACCATCTGGAACACAACTTACCAGACATCAGCTTCTATCATGAACTGTAGAGAAGGACATTCTCTCCAACATGAAACTCCCTTTGTTGGATCATTCTATCATGAGCTACTTTTGATCTTTCCTTCTAGAGACTTGAGTTCTCATATGAAGACAATATAATCTCTTCAAGCTCTTGAATTTGCAGCTTCCTTTGGATTCCATCTTGGTCCAAATCTATGTTGCATTTCTTTATAGCCCAATAAGCCTGATGCTCAACTTCCACTGGGAGATGACATGCTTTCCCAAAAACAATCTGAAATGGAGACATACCAATGGGGGTATTGTATGTTGTCCTATAATCCCACAATGCATTATCCAAGTGCTTGCTCCAATCCTTCCTATTTGGCTGCACAGTTTTCTCCAAAAAAAATTCAACTCACGATTTGAAACCTCAGCCTGGCCATTTGTTTGGGGGTGGTATGGTGTTTATGTTTTGTGTGTCACCCATTACTTTAGAAGGATGGAGGCAAAATTCCTATTGAAAAAGTGTGTCCCTTGGTCACTGATGATGGCCTTTGGTACTCCAAACCTGCAAAAAAGCTGTGCTTTGACAAAGTCCACAACAACATGAGAACCATCAGTCCTAGTGGCCTTAGCCTCCACCCATTTACTCACATAATCAACAGCAACCAAAATGTACAAAAAATCAAAGGAACTAGGAAAAGGTCCCATAAAATCAATTCCCCAAACATCAAAAATCTCACAGAATAAAATGGGTTGTTGGGGCATCTCGTGTCTCCTTGAAATATTTCCAGTGTGTTGGCAACGAGAGCATGACTTAAAAAACACATGGGAATCATGGAACAATCTAGGCCAATATAATCCAGAGTCCAAAACCTTCCTAGCTATCCGTTGGGGTCCAAAGTGTCCACCGCATGCAAGTGTATGACAGAATTGCAAAACAGACTCAAACTCATGATTAGGAACACACCTCCTAATAACTTGGTCACTACACATGTGCCATAAGTATGGATCATCCCAAACATAAAATCTTGACTCACTCTTTAATTTTTTGACTTGATGTTTCTTTAAATTTGCTGGGATTTCAGAGGAAACAATGTAATTAACTAAATCAGCATACCAAGGATGCGTATCTGAGATGGTATAGAGATGCTCATCGGGAAAAGTGTCCCAAAGTGGTACCTAGTCCAAGGTGTCATCCTCTAGTGTGTGAGTAAGCCTACTCATGTGGTCTGCCACCAAGTTTTCTGACCCTTTTTTTCCTTTATCTTGATGTCAAACTCTTGAAGAAGGAGCATCCAACGGATAAGTTGTGGCTTTGCATCTGGCTTCTTCAAGAGGTACCTCAAAGCTGCATGGTCAGAAAAAACAACTACTTTAGATCCCAATAAATATGAATGGAATTTATCTAATGCAAATATGACAGCAAGAAACTCCTTTTCTGTGGTAGTGTAGTTTGATTGGGCTGAATCCAATGTCCTTGATGCATAGGTAATCACATGTGAATGTCCCTCCACCCTCTGAGATAAGATAGCTCCAACCGCGAAGTTGGAGGCGTCACACATAAGCTCAAAAGGAATCTCCCACCGTGGGGGCTGTATGATAGGTGGAGTGGTCAGACACTTCTTTAGATCATCAAAGGAAGTCCTACAAGAATCGTCAATCACAAAATCAGAATCTTTTTGAAGTAATCGTGACATAGGAAGAGCGATCTTACTAAAATATTTGATGAAGCGCCGATAAAATCCTGCATGCCCTAGGAAATATCTAACATCACGCACACATGAAGGATAGGGTAAGGATGAAATAATGTCTACCTTAGATCTATCAACCTCTATCCCATGTTTTGACACTACATGCCCTAAGACAATGCCATGCTCTACCATAAAATGACACTTTTCAAAGTTCAGGACCAGATTCTTCTCAATAAAACAATTCAACACCTTTCCCAAACTATTTATACATTCATCAAATGAGGATCCATACACTATAAAATCATACATAAATACCTCCATGCAGGTCTCAATAAAATCAGAAAAAATACTCACCATGCATCTCTGGAAGGTACCTGGGGCGTTGCAAAGTCCAAATGGCATCCTCCGGTAGGAAAATGTGCCAAAGGGACAGGTGAATGTAGTCTTCTCCTGATCCTCCGGAGCTATAGGAACCTGAAAATATCCAGAAAATCCATCCAGGAAACAATAGTGTGTTTTCCCAGCTAGTCTCTCAAGCATCTGATCAATAAATGGGAGGGGAAAATGATCTTTGCGAGTGGAATGATTTAGTTTCCTATAATCAATACACACACGCCAACTATTTTGTACCCTCATTGGAACTCACTCATCTTTCTCATTTTTAACAACAGTAACACCACTCTTCTTAGGCACAACCTGAATAGGACTTACCCACTGAGAATCTGAAATGGGAAAGATTATACCAGCCTCGAGTAATTTCTCAACTTCTTTTTTAACAACTTCCAGGAGGGTGGGATTGAGTCTCCTTTGTGGTTGTCTCACCGGTTTAGCCCCATCCTCCAAGAGAATCCTATGCATGCAAATAGAGGGGCTAATACCTGATATGTCAGCAAGGTCCACCCAATCGCCCTGATGTTCTCCCTCAAAATATTCAAAAGCTTTTCTTCATGTTCAAAAGGGATATTGTTAGCAATGATAACAGGTAATATCTCACCACTCAACAAGTATGAGTATTTCAGATTTGGTGGAAATGGCTTGAGTTCTAATGAATGAGGGTGTAGTATGGATGGAGACATTGAAGGAACTGAAATATGTGCACAAAGAGCATCAATATCAGAATATACATCATCAAAATCAGAGAATAAAGCATCAAATCCATCAGCATACTCTATATCCATGTCATAATCAGAGTTCACATGATCAATATCAGAATATGAATCCATTTCAAAATCAAATCTTATAGAGTCTTGTTCATTAGAAATAGGTGTGGAAGTTCTCTTAGACATAAAACCAGAACCAATACTCATAATCTACCTAAGCATAGGACAATCAAAATCCATTGAGTTTTTACTTGGTGGTTCAAAATGGGAGATAACAAAAGCAGAATTGTCCTCATAGGGGTACTTCATGGAGTCCATAACATTAAATATCACAACTTTATCCCCAAATTACATGGAAAGTGTACCCTCATTGACATTTATGATACTGTTTGCAGTTTTGAGGAAGGGTCTACCTAAG
Source organism: Viscum album (assembly GCA_963277665.1). Classification (NCBI taxonomy): domain Eukaryota; kingdom Viridiplantae; phylum Streptophyta; class Magnoliopsida; order Santalales; family Viscaceae; genus Viscum; species Viscum album. The sequence continues at coordinate 1,236,903,460 of OY728150.1, forward strand.
ATAATGGGGTCATGAGAACTTACCTGATCGTCCTACATGTTAAGCACGTAGAAATCTACTGGGAAGATCATGTCTCTTACCCGGACAAGTACATCCTCAAGGACTCCCGCTAGATATGTTGTAGCTCTATTTTCCAACTGCACCACTACTCTTGTTGTCTTCAACTCAACAACCTGCAAGGAAGAGAATACAGAGTGAGGCATCACATTTATGGAATCTTCCAAATCACAAAGAGTATCAGGGAAGTGCAACTCCTCTATGGTACATGGGATGGTGAATGTCCCGGGATCCTTGCACTTTGTTGGCATTGCTAGAGTTGGTGTAATGAGTGCTGATACATTCCTTCCAAGGTTGATCCTCTCATTTCCCTTGAGCCCTCTTTGATTGGTACAAAGTTCTTTTAAGAATTTCGCATACCTTGGAATTTGCTTAATGGCTTCAAGTAGAGGAATGTTGATCTCCACATTCTTGAATGTATACAAAACCACCTTTTTCATTGCTTATTCAGCCATCTTCTTGGTTTGTACAACCCTATTGGGAAAAGGAAGGGGTTTAGGAGGAACATCATTAATCTTTTTCTTACCTTTATCTTTCTCCTTGGATTGCTCATCAGTTGGTTTGGAATGCGGTTGCTCTGGAGTTGAGGTGAATCCCAGTGGAATGGTAGGTAAAGATGTATCATTCATTTGCTTACCACTTCTCAATGTGATGTCACTAACATTCCCCTTTGGATTTGGAGTGGGTTGGGAAGGTAGATTTCTGGAATTCTTACTTACAAGTTCATGGAGGGCGGTGGCAATCTGGCTCATTTGAGTCTTCAACTCCCTCAGCTCCGAACCTTGATTCTTTAGCTCATTCTGTTGATTAAGAACAATTTGCTTCAAAAGGTAATCAGTGTTAGAATCTACCTGGGGTGGGCGATTCCCTTTTTGTTGGCTTGCTGATGCTTGGGCTTCAAATCTCCTTTGGGGTTGGAAACCCTGCTGGTAAGGCGGAGGCTGCTAGAAGTTTTGTTGAAAGGGTGGCCTTTGTTGTTGTCCAGAGCCATACCTCATGTCCGGTTGATCTTTCCACCCTTGGTTGTATGTTGGAGCAAATGAATCAAACTTCTTTTGGGGATATGGTTGTTGTTGCTGCTGAAATGGTCTCCCTGGGGATACTGCTGCACAATCTTCTGTTTCTTGTAGTTGGGGGCAACAGTCAGTTGGTTGGCTTGTATCAGTGCAAATGCCACAAGGCCTTGAAGGAGGGGGTAGAGATGTCTTTTGTTCCAAATCAATTTTCCTCACCATAGTGGTCAATTCTTCCAACTTGGTATTAATCAAATGACTTTCAAGAGAAGAAGGAATTACCTGATGTACTCCTCGAACATGTAGTGTACCTCTATCACCGAATTGTTGGGATTTTTGGGCCATCTTGTTGATTAATGCATGTGCGGCTACTGGTGTCTTGTCCACCAATGCTCCTCCAGCTGCAACATCCACCATGCTCCTCTCCATGGGTGTAAGTCCTTTGTAGAAGTATTGGATGAGTAATTGCTCACTGATTTGGTGATGTTGGAAGCTTGCACACAACTTCTTGAATCGCTCCCAGTACTCATACATTGACTCCCCTTGGGCTTGCTTGATCCCCGATATCTCCTTTTGAATGGATGTGGTCCTTGATGCTGGAAAAAATCTTTCCAAGAAAAGATGTTTCAAATCATTCCTACATGTTACATCTTCAGGTTTTAAATAGTACATCTAATCCTTTGCAGCTCCATCAAGTGAGAATGGGAATGCTCTTAATTTGATTTGATCTTCAGAAACATTTCTTGGTTTTAAGGTTGAGCAAACCACATTAAATTCCTTAAGGTGTTTATTGGGATCCTCACCAGATAAGCCATGAAACTTTGGAAGAAGGTGAATTAATCCAGATTTCAATTCAAAGTCCGATTCGAGGTTTGGGTATGCAATACAATTTGGTTGATAGTTAATATCTGGTGTAGCCAATTCTCGAATGGTTCTATTAAGTTCATTTCCATTATTTCCAGACATTGGTTCCTCTTTTATGTTTGAATTTGAATTTCTTCCAATTTCAATGTTTCCAGAAGAGAGGAATTCACCAACTGGTTGAATATTGAAACTTCCCGTAGACTGAGAATGTATGATTCGAGCCCTAAGACTACATTCAATCTCAAGGTCAAGATCTAAGAGATCTTCGGGATTAGTTCGTGTCATAAATCAAATAAAAATGAAGAGAAAGAAAGTGGACCATAGTAAAATAAAAATGAGAAGTTTGAGTTGATGGTCCAAAAAGAAAAGAAGAGGATGAAAAAAATGAAAACTTGAGAAAGGGGAAAGATGAAAGAGAGGGGTGAAGAAAATAATAAAATGAAAAATAAAAGAAATACCTCTAAATGGTTGAATAAATTACTTGTCTCCCCGTTAATGGTTCCAATTTGAAAGAGCGATGTCGTGGACGCCCTTAAATGATTAGTGATTTTGGGGTACTTAGGTGCAGTAGAGTGGCTGACCAAGGTCGTCTCACAAAGGAGGAATTGAATTTAACAACTTATTAAAGGTATTCTAAAAAAATAAAATAGAATAGAATAAAAACACTACTTTAAAGGATTGGGTTTTTTTATAGTTTATGAATCTAGAAGAAGTTTTCTGGAAGAAGATTGTATATTTTTTTGTTTTTAGTTTTGAAATGAATTTCGATTAAAATGACACAACAAGAAGATGTTTTTTTTAGAAATCTATTTTAAAAGGCGTAATTGATCTAACTATACCTATTCATTCACTTATTAATCATTATAATTTAAATCAATATCCACTTAATTATGATCCCCTAATTTTTTATCCCTCTAACCCTATGAGAGTTAACTTAACCACAAAGATGAAATTACTTAAACCCTAGGCTAGCTTCGGAACACGCAATCGCAGCACCCTGCTTTGATTGTTGTTCCAAGGATAGATTATGGTCAGTGGTTAATTATATCACATATCCATTCTGGAAATGAGGATTAATTGTGTTTAGAGATTATATTTTAACTCTACAAATTTATCTCGTGTGGTCTTGTATTACTGATTAAGATCGCGCTCTCACAATTTACACAAAATCTCGACCTCGCGTGTTTTGTATTAATTGTTCAATTGCTTTCTTAGTTTCTTTTAATTTAAAAACACAATTCATGTATCATATTATGTGAATTATAGTGGCTCATTGATTCAAAATAAATGAATGAATAAGGATAGAGGTCAGTCGATTACTAAAAAGAACTACTCTTCCATGGGTGGCGTAATCATCGTAGAAGCGTTTTTCATGTGCAAAGGTTTAGAATGGGTATAACCCAATCACGCTTCTACTCAAGAATTCCAACCCAAATAGGAAGATTAAGATAAGAAGAAATTTAAACAAAACAGAATAAAAAAGAAGAAATAAAATAAGAACAAAGAAGTTTATTACACAAACAAAATCATTACAACATGAAGGAGAAGAAGAAGGCTTCGTCGAAGGGATCCTTGCTTCAAGAGATACCCTTCTTAAAATGGTTGGATAATTGAAGTGGATCCACTTCTTCTCTGCCCTCAACTTCCCAATTCACGTCCCAACCCCACCAAATGAGAAAAACACCAATTTATAGAGTGGTGGGGAGGCTAGGTTCAAAGTGGTTTCAAGTGTGAATGGGGTATCTCGGCCAAATATTTTATTCCAACTTGCACCGCCCATTTGACACCCAAAACGCGTGAATTGTCAGGCCTTCCAGGAGGATGATTTGTGACAGATCATATCCCCGATCCTTCCTCAAAATTTGGGCTTAATATAATCCCGGATGAAGAATATATGGCCCAAATATAGAACCCATGTCCATTCTGCCGAGTCCAGCCCACCATTGGATTAATGGCCCATTTACTCCATCCAAATGCACTCTTTAGCTCTAGTGTCCTGAATAAAAGTTGTAGAACATTAAGTTAGGAACACGTTTAAAAAATTTCAAATTCAAATAATAAAAATAAAAATATGTATCTTCGAAATACTACAGTGCACTATTAAGGGTAAAACTGGAATTTTCACCAAATTTTCAAATGAATGATCAAATCCAAAATATTTTATAAATAAACATATTTAACACAATTTGAGGAAATTATATCATTTATTATCAGTAAAATATTCAACAAAATAGTTTTTTATCAAATACCATGTCTCTAGCCTTAAACTCTAGGTCTCTTCGATGATTTTCTACATATCTCTTATGTTGACTTTGGGATTCCTTGATATGATGCTGAATGATTTTTACCTTTTAATCCATTTCTTTGACTATTTCAAGTCCTAGAATCTCACATTCACTGACCTCATCCTAGAATTCTAGTGTTCTGAACCTTTTCCCATAAAGGGATTCATAATGGGCTATTTGGATGCTCTAGTGGAAACTATTATTGTAGGAAAATTCAACCAGAGATAAATGTTGGTATCATCCTCCTTTGAAGTACATAAAATATTCCCTCAACATATCTTTTAATGTCTGAATAGTCCACTCATATTGGAAATAATTTTTATGATTACAGGCCATACTGAAGTTCATCTCAGTCTATAGAGAATGTTGGAGACTTTTCTAGAACTTGGAGGTGAATCTAAGATATTTATTGGATAAAATTAATTGTGGTAATCCATGAATCCTTACCACTTATTTGATGTGTATACATGCTAGTTGATCCAAAGAGAAGTCTCCTAAAATTAAAATAAAGTGAGTTGTCTTTGTGAGATGATTCACCAAACCCTATATAGAATTGTTTCCTCTGGATGTCTTCGAAAGTCCAGTTTCAAAGGCCATGGTGATTTTTTACCATTTCCATGTTAGTATGGGTAATAGTTGCATAATTCCCTTATACTTTTTCCTTTAAACCTTCACTTTCTAACATACCAAGAAATTTGATGTATATTCAGTGATCTACTTCTTTATATTGTACCACTAATAGTTTTCTTGGAGATCTCGATTCATCTTGGTGATCCTTGGGTGAATAGAGAAGTTTGAGCTATGTGTGTCATTCAGAAGCTCTTTATTTGTCTTTGAATTGTATGGTACACATAGTTGTGACCAAAATATTATAAATCCATATGAATTGATCTTGAACTTGGAGGATTTTCCATTTTTATAGCTTCTACCCTTTCCGGAATTTCTACACCATTCCTTTGATAATTCTTCATTTTCTTCATAAGTGATGGTTGAGAAATAATTTGAGAAAGGACTAATGATGTTTGTTCCTTAATGATTCCCATGCATATCCTTTGCAGGTATAAGAAGATTATATCCTTTTAAATTCTTAGTACTGAAAAATATGTAGGATTATTTCTACTTAGATAATATTCCACCTTATTTTCATACCAAGATAGTAGTGGATTGATCATTCGTAATCTTTGATGAGCTTTAACCATATTCATTGGAGCATATTTAGTTCCTTATATTTGAGTATATATTTTATGCTCTTATGATTAATATATATCTCACGCTTCTCCCTATATAGAAAATTATTCTATATTTTCAATATAAAGATCACAACTGCCAACTTCAGATCATGTGTGGGATATTTTTTCTCATGAATTTCCAACTGCCTTGAGGAACAGGATATCACTTTATAATTTTTCATTAGTACACATCCTAATCCCTTCTTTAAGGCATCACTATATACCTAAAAGAGTTACCCACTTGTTTGTAGTGTGAGCATCGATTTAGTGATAAGCATATTTTTCAACTCTTTAAAGTAGTCTTCACATTCACAGGTCTATACAAACATTTCTCCATTCTAAGTAGGATTGGCTAGTGGGTTATACAATAATTACAAGTTCTTCACAAATCACTGGTAACACCCAGATAGACCAATGAAACTATGTATATCTATTACATATGTTGTTTTGGCCCACTATTTGATTGCCTTTGTTGTGTAAGGGTCACCAAATATCCCTTTTATAGTGATTTCATGACCCAAGAATGATACTTCCTCTATCCTTAACTCTTATTTTCGGTTCTTTTCATATAGTTTCTCCCTTTGAAAAGTTTTTAGCATAGTATTCAAAATCTCCTTATGTTCCCCCTTACTCTGGGAGTATATCATAATATCATTAATAAAAAAAACCAAAAATTGGTCAATGTAATCTCTAAAGACTCTATTCATTAAGTCTATGAAAATTTCTGGATAATTAGTGAGTCTGAAGGGAATCACTATGAAATCATAGTGTCCATACCTTGTTTGAAAGGTAGTCCTAGGAATATCTTCCCTCCTCACCTTTAATTGGTTATATCCCACACAAAGGTATTCCTTAGAGAAATAAATGGCCCCACATAGCAGATTAAAAAATTCATCTATATGTGGTAGGGGATACTTATTATTTATTGTGATTTTCTTAAGCTTGTGATAATCAATGTATAGGCGCATTGATCTATCCTTCTTCTTGATGAACAGGGTTGGCGCACCCCATGGTGAAGTGCTTGGGCATAGAAAACCCTTGTCCAGATTTTCTTGTAACTACTTCTTTAATTCTTCCAACTCAACGGTGGACATTCTATAAGGTTTCTTTGATATGGGTAGAGATACGGGAATAATTTCAATTGATAATTCAACCTATCGATCAGGAGTAAGACCAAGAAATTTTTCAGGTAATTCATCAATGTAATCCCTCATGATGGGCATGTATTTGATCATGATTATCCCCTTTTTATAAATAATTTGATCTAGATATGATTTCTCATAAGGCAACAATATCCACAGTTGAGATGATGATTTTGAAGGAGATTCATCTTCTTCCTTAGACTTATACATAATTGGGGGATGCTTTGGGATGCGAAGAGTGATCTACCTTTCCCAATAATTGATGTTGGATTTATATAAATATAGTCAATCTATGCCTAATATAGAATCAAACTCTACCAAATGGATTATGAAAATATTATTCAGGAGGTCAAGTACACAAACATTAACCAGGGAGGAGTTATAAACATTGGATGCAATAATTACCCTATTTTCAGTTCTCACAGATAACTCAACCTCCAAATTTTAAGGTGGTGATTGAATAGTTCTACTTAACTTTCATGATATAAAATATTGTGTTGAACCTGAATCAAATAGTGCATTCACTATTCTTGAATGAATAACCAGTGTACTTGTCACCACATAATTGTTGGGATCCACCACAGAAATAGTGATTTCATATTCCCTTCATTATGATCTTAGAAGTTTTTTTTGTTGATTTCCTCTAACAACCCTTGGCTTAGGGAAATGAATTTCATAATTCCTATGTAATCTCTTGAAACATTGTACTATAGGTAAAGTTTTGATCTGAACCATTCATTATTATTTCTCATTAGTGTGATTCTTCATAACCCTTCGGAAGTTATTATCCATATTACCTTATCTTCTACATTTTAAGCAACTCTTGGTTCCCTTTAAGTAGTTTCCAGGATTTTTTATCCCATAATTTTGACATGTGGGATGTTGGGTCTTCTTTACATTATGGGATATATCTATTGATCCACCCATATTAAACTCTATTTTACACTTTTTTTTTCACCGAGCCCATGAGACCACTGATATTCTCTAATCTCCATTTTAACTTTAAGGGCATAATGAATAATCTCATCATAAATTTTAAAGTTTTGAATTGCCAACACTTTTTATAGACTCGACTTTAGTCTTCTAAAGAAGTGGCCCACCTTTTTTTAAGTGTACATGACAAAGCCATCACAAATTTCTCTTCTTTTGAGTATTGGAGGAAAGTGAATATATTCTCAATAGAGTTAATCCATTGGTATGTGTGGAGGGGATCATAATACCAACTAAACATGGGATTCCTTTTCTACATGAAGGATTTGATGACAAATTTCTCTTTCTTAGGATAATGATGGATTTCCGCACAATTAAATTTATTATTCATAACTTGAGCTAGATGTGCATGTACTTTCATAAAGTTTTGATCACTCCTTCCAATAATATTTGGCATATCATTAGTGAAATAATCGAATTGCCCTTCACATTGATTTTTCTAATTCTTTCTCCTATCTCCAGCCATTAACTAAGAAAAAGAAAGTATAATTAGGAGACTTGAATTATTAGATAATAATCATATAAAAATAAAACATTGAAAATAGCGGGAAAAACTTTTTAATGAAAAATATATCCAAAATTGTGATCCCCAATGTTTCAATCTAGGTTATACATGGTGATAGAATTACCCCTAGGGTTCTTACAAAAGTGCTATATTTATAATTTCCAAAAATAACTAGACCTTTCTTTGATACCAACTATAACATACCTATCCTTTTACACAAATTATTACATAATTTTAAGCATAATTAAACATCAAATAACAAGCCAAGGATCATAAAGTCTAGTGTCTTAGAAGATTAGGTGCATAATTAAACACCATGAAACCAAAATAAAAACATATTTTATTTAATATTAATAATGATATCTGAACTCCCTTTGAGACTTTATATCTTAATAGGATAACCTGGGGAATAAATTAAAAAAATGTATGATCTAAAAAGTTTAGTAAGGGTATAAGAATTCAAATAAAACATAGCACATGGGTTAGAAGGCATAACATAATGACATAAAGGCATGGAACATGATTAGACATAAGGAAGAATAACATGTATAACATGGGAACATATAAAATCATTACATCATAGGAATGTGGTAACAACATATAACATGATATAAACATGATTCAAGGCTAGCTTCCAAGACACGGTGGACAAAGTCCCAAAAAGGAATCAGGTTCACACTCTGTCCCAAAATAACGTATCATGAGATTAAACATTACCAAATACATTGGAGCGCTATCTGGGATCACCCATCATAAAATTTTATGAATATGTGTGCCATATAAATAATCATAAATAAGTAATAAAACATAAAATAAGGGTTACCCATAGAAATAAATGGGTATCGTAATCATGTCAAAAGACATTACAAATGGGTGTATCAAAAAAGTGATTTTGAAATAATAGATTTAGAAAATACATGGAAATTGATAAAGGAAAATAGAAATATATAATGATAAATGGTTTCTAACTTAAGTGAAAACATTTTAAGAGATTGTTTGATAAACTTTAGAAATTATCCACTTTTGTGTGATTTGAAGGGAAAATATTAACGAGTCTTTAAAATGGAAAATGAATAATTGTTTGAAAAAAACAGAAATTAACCATGATAGTTTTTCCTGATAAAATGAGTGATTTTATGAAAATAATGGTGTTTTAAATCATATTATGGACAGCATGTGATAATGGGTAAGAAATCGGGAAATTCCCTTTAGTAGGACTTGCTTGTCAAAAAATTTGAGAAGGGAACCTTTTTAAAACATGTATTTCCACATAAAAAAGGATGATATGATCTGGATACATGATTTTGGAAAAAATAAAAATAATTTATAATAGTTTTATAAAAATAAATAAGAATTATATTGGGGTAAATAGATAAAAAGCGTAACCTGAAGGTAAAATGCAGGTTTGAAAAAAATATCTTACCTTATGTCTAATACAATTCTGCACTTGATTTTAATGTCATGTATAATTATATTAAATTAATTAATTAATTAATTCATAACCTTTTCTACATTTATTTTATTTATTATAATTTTATTAAGTTCATTCATGTTCTTTTTTATGGGTTATGAGATTCAATTTCACCATTTGGGAGAGTTGGTTTCCTTGGTTTTCATGATCGGTTACTTGTATACATGTTTGGAAAATCATATAAAATGAGATTGGTTTTCCATAATTAAAGTTATATGTTATTAATGAAAATAGATATATTAAATGGTTATATAAGTCATTTGGTAATTTTGGGAGAGGATGAATCATTAGATAAAACGTTAATGATAACCGTTTAAATTATTTTGGCATTTTTTTCAATCATCACAAACTAGTTTTATTTTATTAATTAATATCATGTATATATAATGGTTCCAAAAAATTACATAGGATTTAATACTTTTATTATAATCTGTTTTAACCATAAAAATTGTTTTATGGGTGGTATTGAAGGAGGTAATGGAAATTGAAAACTTTATAGTCCTTGAATGTGATAAATTAACACATCACGGATGAGGTTTTCATTTTTAGTAAAAAAATGAGATGGGAAAGAAATTATTATGGATTATTCAATTAGAATAATAAAATTTTATTATATGTAATGTAATGGGTTTATCATACCATTTGGATGAGGTGAGGTGTGGAAAAAATAATAAAGGAAATGAACATCAAAAGAAATTAAAAGAAAAGAAATAGGATTTTACTTCTTAAATCTTTTTTCTTGACAACCTCATTAGGGTGATTCATTTTGGACTTTTGTTGACACAAAAAGATCCTAGACATGGGTTAGGGTCTTGGGAAGATATTTGGGCATAATTTTTAAAAGGAATAAATCTTGAGAGGTGTGAGAAGAAGAGGTGGTGACGGTGGTATTTATAGGGGAGGAGAGGGGTGTTTTCTCATTATTTTATTCATTAGTTTCTTAATCTTCCTCAATAATATGAATATTTTGAGAATTATCACCAAAAATATTAAAATAATGAAGTATAGTTTGATATTTTTGGCTTAGATCATCCATACATCATCTATGAATCTATAATTCATGTATTTATCTTTTATCATAAATTATTGTATTTTACTATTCATAAGAAATTTAAGTATTTTAGAAAATTCAAAAAAATTAACCCTAACCATTTTTTTGGCATGTAGAATTCAAAAATGATTTTATTTTTATGAAAATAATTCTTTATTTATGATAAATTTAATTTTTAATTAAAATGATCATTTACTTGGAAAATTCCAATTTTAAAATTATAATTGATTTTGTAATACTTTGAAAAATTAATTAAGGTATCATAAAATTATCTTGTAATAATAATATAATAAAATATTAATTGATTAATACATTTTATGGAAATAAAATTTCCTGTAAAACATTATATTAATTATAAAATTGAAAATAAAAACTTATGTTTTATAAAAATATCAACACTTAATTAATAATTTCTAAAACATTTATTTACTTATACTATTATATAATTATATCATATTTTCATTTATAATATGGACAAATTTTATTTATACCTTCATAGGTGAGGTTACTATTTTATTTATCATTTTACTATTCATAAGGGTCACATTACTATTCCAAAGGTTAAGTTACTATTTCATTGGTATAGGTTCTTTAACATCTAGAAATACCTTTATTTTATTAATTATTCATTTATAAAGTTTTAATTGTGTTCTTTATGTGATTTTATACTATATGACATTATTATAATAAAGTAATTTCCATCGATAAATTTTTGGGTCATTACATAACAGCCCAGGTTCAAACACGTAGGATGAAGGCACGTCATCAAACATAATTTTTATCTCATGTGGAACCAAAATAAATTTATGATGATGATTTTTCTACAAGTTATGTCAAATATATGATAGATGATCTTGATCAAATTGATAAAAATTATACTTGGGAAATTTTATCAAGGCCAGAAAAGAAAAATGTGATTGGATCCAAGTGGGTATTTCTATACAAAGTCTATAAATATGGCACGGTGAAAAGGAATAAGGGAAATCATGTATACAAGGTCTATTCCCGAACTTATGGGATTTATATTGATGAAACATTTTCACTAATGTCTTGGCCTTAAACCATTCGATTATTTTTGAAGATGACCATGAAAAAGGGTATTAATTTGTCTCAAATGAAAATCAAATCCAAACTATTTAATTGATTACTTGAATAAAAATTCAACATCAACCAACCAAATTGGTTTTTAATTGATTATGATTAATTCAAGGTGTTTTTGTTAAAGAAATAATTTTATGAGTTGAAATAAGGACTATGATCTTGGTAATCAAGGATGGATCAATACCTAAGGAAAATCGGTTATCATTGAGGTGGGGTTGATCACAACATATACATTAAGAAGGAGAAATGGAAGTGGATGGTTATACTTATATATATTGATGACACTATCTTTAGAGGCCTGGATGGCGTCCAATGAAAGTGGGTTTCATATTTTATGAGGTGAGAATTTGATATGTATTTAATTAGTGAATTTTCATTCTTCCTTGGGTTGCAAGTGATTAAAAAGAAATAAGGTAAATTTATTTCCCAAATAAAATATGTCAAGGAGGTGTTGAAATGATTTAAAATGGAGTATTTTAAGCTAATGGATACTCTAATAGAGAATCAGATGAAATTATCTAAAGGTGATGAAGGTGATAAATTGGATGTGATAATTTATAGGAACATTATAAGAAATCTACTCTACTTAATAGCCAATCATCTAGAAATTTTATTTTCTATATGTCAAGATCCAAGATAAAAGAATTATCCCAAGTAAATTCCCATAAAATTTGTGAGATGGTTACTTTGATATATCAAAAAAATAGTGAATTATGGATTATTTTACAGTATTAATTTACATCAATAATTGGTGAGATTTATGGATGTAAATTGGGATGGATTGGTGGATTATCCAAAATATACCTCAAGAGGTGTGTTATACATTGGAAGCTCTTTCATTTCATAGAAAATTAATAAGAATGGTTGTATATATTAAGGTATTGTAAAGGTATAATATGTTGTGGCAACTCAATATTATACTTAGTTGATATGGATGCAACAACATATTGAAGGCATTGGTATTGATTTGGTATCTCTAATTCTGATTATTTGTGACAACTCTTGATCTATAAATATTATAAAAAATCATATTCAACAATAATGGATGAAGAAAATTGAAATAAAGTTCCATTTATTGAAGTATGAAGTGGAGTAACAAGTTTTCAAGCTAGAATATGTGCTGAAATGAAATCAAGTTGTGAATATCATGAAAAAAAATTCTAAAACTATATTTTGATTGACATCGATTCACTTATGGAGTCCAAGTAAATCCATCTCTCTAGATGTAATTGGGGTTGGGTCCCATTATCCCCTATAGGAATTTCTTCAAGGGAAAGGTGTGTTTTATTACCTCAGTCTTGTTAAGTATTTCTAACTCTATTTTGTGAATATTATAGGAATTTACCTTTTGGTTTATTTAAAATAGTGATAATATATGTTAGAAAAAAGGGAAGAATAATAAGTGGTAGTTCTTTTTTTTGAAAAATTTGGGGGTTAAAATATTATAAATGAGGTTTTCAACTTAAGATACAATTGTGTGTTATAATATGATAATTATTTAATTTAATCTTGTTTCTCACATATAGTTTTGTCTCTCATGTGCTTAGAGTGCATAATCAATGAATTACTAGTGCACTCTTTGAAGAAAAGGATCATAAATTTGTTCATGTGTGTTTTGTGCAAAGTTTGATGGAGGATTTTGTTGTTTGTGTTTTGGAATTTTCACCAAACTCAAAGAGATGGATTCCTAGACAAAACCCCTTTAATGTTTTTTTGTGAGTTTTTTTGTTGAAAATTTAAATAAGTGAGACCAGATGATATTTGGAGTATTGTTATGGATTCATATTAATCCATCATCATTCAATAATTCATGGAATTTCATGAAGAATATTTCTCTCTAGAAGACATTTCCTATGTCATAGATCATACTCCATGTCGTAGAATGTGTTGTATTTTTGAAAAATATGTCATAGTTCATTCAGGTATGTCATAGAGGATATATTGGAGGATAACTTCAAAATATATCCATTTCATATATGAAATATTGGAGGGTATCTTCAAATTATTTATATTTCATAGTCGCCATGGATACACCACAATTATATTTGGAAGTGTTTAAAAACATGGCCAATCCCACTCAAATCCATCACCTGTACATCATCTAGACAAGTTGGTGGCTGATCCCAAGGTCCATATAGCCGAGTGGACCGGAAAGGGTGTGTATGTGAGAATCCATTCATGTAGTAATAGGTTTGTGTGAAGGTAGTCCAATACATGGGTGATTATATAAAGATGGTTCTTATCCTATTACGTAAGGGATAGAATGAGAGGCTGTAGGTGAGAACTATATCGAGTCAGTCTTAATTGAGAGGATAAGGGGAATAATTTTATTCTATAGAGTTATAATTTAAAAGGAATTTATAATGTGGGATTTGGAACTCTAAAGTTATTCTACAACCAATTAAACCGTAGTTTAGAGGCATATTAAAGGATTTTTTAGTATTTGTTTTCCCCCTAAAATATTTTTGGTGTCCACAATGTTGAAATATGACTATATCGTAATCCCTTTGGAAGAGAATATGTCCATGCCACATCTATTCCTTATATTTTGGAGGGTCCAAATTATAAATAAGTAAAAAATTCCAAATATCAATTTCTTCATGAGGTTACACTATAGAATAAGTGTCCATGATATAGTGAATTTGGTGAGGTAATCAGTTAGAGGATATTATTATATAGATTTCTTGATTCTTAATAGAGGATTTAATCTATGAGTAGTGTGTACCTAGTCAACTATAGGTGACCACAACACATTTTACATGACCACACCATAGTGATATCGTAATTAATTAAATTTTCACCATAATAGAGGTGATGACATCATAGTATTTGAAAAATGTATGGTTCTTCACTATAGAACTTCAGAAAATGTTGTATTCAGATATTTTGTAGTTATCTAGAAGTTTCATCTAGGGGGAATAATTTTATGGATATTTTATGTGTTAATTACATATTAATGAATCTTAATGGAACCATTAAATAATATGGGACACTTGGTAAAATCATAGATATATGATATTCAATCCTATACATTGTATTGAAATAAAAAATAAATTAGAATGTCTAAAAAAGTGCAGAGAGCTTTGGAGAAGTAGAAAGGAGGTTTTTGCTATAAGATTGTTAGAAAGAAAGAGGAAGTATTTTCCAAGAGTTTCATCTCATTGGAACTTTATCAGAAGTTGTGAAATATACACACCTTGTTAGGTGTATTATGAAAATATCAATATTTTTAAGAAGATTAAGAAGGTGACAAAGGGAACAATGATTTTTTTATAGGTAGTGATCCTTCTCATTTTGTTTGAACAGTGATTTTAGAGGGTCAGTGAGACTACTCCATTGTGTAAACCAAACAAATTAGTGTTCTATATTTTTTTTGTATTTACACATCATTGATACCATTATGCTTGCACTATTCTCGTTGGGGTGAACCATGTAAAATTATATGTGTTCTATTTTCCACTTTCATCACTTCTTAATAGAAATTAAGGGAGATAAAAGGTGTAGTCCTCACATCTAGAGAACAAGATCATGGTCAATGGATTCAAGGGTTAAAATTTGTGTTACCTTGATTCACCCCCCAACCTCCACACACACACTACTCTTAGGTTAATTCCCTTGATAATTTACCAAAAACATACCACTTTATTTTCTTCATTGCATAGTTGAGATACACACATTATGTCGTGTTTTAGCCAATTAATTAATAGAGTGTTCTTCAACTTCATCTTTTTATATCCAATAATTGTTTAAATAAATCCTATTTTTCTTGAAACATAATTTTTTAAATATCACAAACCATTCTTTTTAAATTTTAATTTTTTAAGGGCTTCAAATATACTATCACATGTGATAAAAATCTACAATCCAAGATCCATGGATTTTTTTTTGAGATTATTTAAGTGAGACTTCAATAACCAATTTAATATCCTTTAATTTTTATTTCTTATTTAGATTTTTTTTATTATTTTTCCTAAAAATAAGTTTAGAAGGTAGTGTATTGAGAAAATATTCAATAAAGTGATCTAGTTGGTCATACCTTCTACAAACTTCTTCGAATGATTGAAATTTTTTTCAACATTAAATATTTATTTTTCAGACTGTTTTTGAACTTTTATACCTTGAGTGGGAAAACTCTCAATCAATTATTTCATCCTAAATACTCTAGGCTCTTATAAATATTTATAATTTACCAAAAACTATCCTTGCCATGTGTTAAAATCCTCTACAATACCAACATTATCCAAAAAATCATACTTCCCTTTCAACCCAGCTTGTTTTCCAGATTTTGACTTGTATTTTTCATTAAATTTTTTACCATAAAACTTGTATACTTTTACAAAAATAAAATTATAGTAAGCTAAAAACATTATCTTATTCATTATATATTTCTTTCTGGCCTTTTAAAATAACTATTTATAAAAAATTTCTCTTTAAAATTTATCTTCCCAAAATTTTTAGATTTATGAGAATAGTCTTGTTTTTAAAAAAAATTGACTTCTTATAGACCTATGAATTCACATAAATTTTTTCAATAAAATTCTTATTTAGTATTTCTATAAACTCTTGAATAAAATTTTTAAAGTTATGTTTTAACTTTTCTTATTATTTATATATTTTAATAAATTTATATGGAATGGTTTTAAGAACTTTCTCTATTTCCTTATACTTATCTTACATTGAATCATTCAATTTATTATCATTATAAAGTAAATTCATTAATTTTTCAATTTTATTCATTAACTTTGTATCTTTTTTATCATATAAGGCATCATTTTTTCTTGATGATTGATAGTATTTCTTTAAATTCCTACTTTACTTATCCATATTTGAAATCATTGAAATACATTCCATTATATCTCACTTTAGCATGAACTACATTTGATCTTCCTTCTAACTTCTATAATTTTTGTTTGAATCACTTGTAATTTATTTCTCATTCACCATTATAATTGGAATCATTTCACCAACTTTACTAAAATTCTCAAATTGTTCATCATTCTCACTGTTATTATTTCTTCATTCTTTGATAATAAATTTATCTTCTTCAATTTAGAATAATTATTACCTTTACTATATGAAAAAACATTGATTTATTAAATATTGATGATTTATTTCTTAAGAAACTTCTTGGATTATCATACTCATCTGTATACCCTTATTCTTATTTTAATATTTGAAAATTTTCTATAAAACATATAATATATTTATAATTGAATCACTTCATAGGTAACTGTTGAACCCTCTGGAAATCTAGTTGATTTATTATATTTTGATAATCCCAATTATGATTATTTTTATTTTGTTAATCCCTAGTTGATAAATGGTTAAATACTTATTTGGGAATCTAGCTATTTATTTGCTTTAAGTATTGTTCTATTGTTCTATGTTTAAATATTAGTCTTTCGGTTACTGGATGTTTGTACACTCTGACTTAACCAATTCTACCAATAGAATGCTTAAACAGCTTAGAGCTACCGTTATGATTATAGCTATTGATACAGCTACCGATACATCAAAGCCACTGATACACAAGTCTATCGCTACATCAAAGTTGACAGCTACCAATATGCTGAAGTCCACCGTTATGCAAAGTCCACTGATAGAGCCACCGCTACCGTTATAGATAATAGCTACCGTTACAGAACAGAGCTACCAATACACACAAGTCCGCTGATATGTTGAAGCTACTATTATCAAAGGAATTCTACTGATATATCAAAGTCTACCAATTCAAGACAGACCTACAGCTACCGATACAAGACAGACTTACCGATATAGATCTATCGATACAAGATAGAGCTACCGCTACTGATATAAGAAGGTTACCGTTACATCAAAGGCTACCGATACTCGAAGGTCACCGTTATGCAAAGCCTACCGATATAATGCTACCTATACAAGACCAGCTACCGTTACACATCAAGTCTACCGAAACTCAGACCTACCGATACACAAGTCTATCGATATCCAAAGCCACCGTTCCAGAGACAGAACCCGATGTTGCTTTAATTTCTTTATCATTATTTAATTTAACCAACGGTCATATCAGGTATATTTTAATACACTGACATTTATTTAATGTGTGTTGTTGGTTGTCAGGGAACCATACCTCGTACCTACAAAAATTAAATCATCTTTTGCCGGAGCTCGTGCTTTAAATAAAGGAAGGATATGCTACTGCAAAGTGATGTGTGAGACATATAGACGAATACACAAATATATACACCACGAGGTGTACTAGAAGAACAACCATGTGTGAATGCAAAGAGACGACATAACTTACACGAAGAACTCATTCATCACTACATACCAGTGAAGAGCTGAGAACGAGAACATAACACAAGAACTTCATCTACTACTTTTTCTCTATCTCTGAACCTGGAAGTGGAATCAGACGACACTCTTATTTCCAGACAAAAACCGGAAGAGGACTCAGAACCAATTCTGATCAATCTAAAAGGAGTCCAGATCTGCACGAAAAATCACTAGAGCCATTTCTAAACTCTAAATCTTTGCCTCTGTGATTTATCTTTTTACATATTGAGCAGTCTGTGTTATCTTCTGTATTTAACACACACACTGTCTCTTGTACTTTGACTGGAGGATCTGTAAATCTTCACTCAAACTACTTTATCTTTTATTTCCCACTGGGATAGTGGTAGAGGTCGTGTGTGACCTGGACAGCTGGTTGTTGTTGTTTTGTTTCCCACGAATAATAGCGGTAGAGGTCTTGGACCTGGACAGTTGCATACTGTTGTGAACCCCGATCCAGGGTGTGGATCACTTTTATATAAATTTTTGAAAGGACTAAGTCTCAGCTTGATACTGAACCTCTTGGTTAAACCTACTGTGCTTATTTAGTTTCAAAGTTTTTTTTATTCCGCTGCAAACTACTTTAAAACCGAAACTGTTTTAAAGTCACTTTGATAATTAAACTCGCAAGTGTTTATATTAGTTGTAAATCAGTAAGTTAGTATAAAAGTTAATCAATTCTTCTGATTTGATTAACTGGGAAATAATCAATCCTTTGAGAACCTAACAGAACCTTTATTTTGATATAAATTCACTACAGTTTAATTCTGTGTTTTATTTGGGGGATTTTAAGACAAAGTTTTTTAAACCGAAATTTTAATTGGAACTCAATTCCCCCCCTCTTGAGTGTCCACTCCGACCAACATTTGGTATCAGAGGATTGTTTAAAATATTTTGTACTCTGTTTTTCAACTACGATTGTAGTTGTATTTTAAAGTTCTTAAAATTTCGGTTATTTCTAAATTTTTATCTCTTTAAAATCTTTGCTTTAAGTAAGTTATAATGGATAATATACTTGAAGGTGTTTCTACCAATATACCACCATTTTTCAACGGTACTAACTATGCTCAGTGGAAAATCAAGATGAAAATTCATTTAGAGAGCATGGGTTTTGATATTTGGACTGCTATAGAATCAGAATATAAGATTCCTACCACTGTTAGAACTACTTGGAATGAAGATACTAAGGTTGCCTACAATAATAATTGCAAATCTATGAATTCCTTGTACTGTGCTTTAGGAGATGAGGAATTTAATAGAATATCTGCTTGTAAAACTGCTTATGAAATTTGGGATACGTTAGGTGTTTCTCATGAAGGAACAACTAATGTTAAGGAAATGAGATTTAACACTTATACTATTAAGTACGATAATTTTAAGATGAAGCCTAATGAACCCATTTCTGACATGTATCTCAGGTTTAATGAAATTGTCAACACAATGACTTCTCTGGGAAAGTACATTCCATCAAAGGAACAAATTATGAGAATACTGAGATGCCTACCTGAAAGATGGAGAGGAACTTCTATCTCAATTAGAGAGTTGTGTGATATTGGTGAACTACCAGTCAAGGAATTAATTGGAAAACTGATGATGTATGAAGAACTCAAAGTGAACAAAGAAGAAGACGATGACCCAAGAAGGAATTCGGTTGTGTTCAAGACTTCAACTTCAAAGAATAAAGATAAGGAAAAGCTTCAAGCTATAAATGAGAGTTCAAGCTGTGAAGACAGTGAAAGTGCTTCTGACAGTGATGCTGAGATGGCTCACATTTCCAGAAGGTTTAAGAAGTTCTATAGGAAGAAAAAGTTTTTCAGAAAATCAAACTACAAAGGAAAGTATGACAACAAAGGATATTTGAAAAAGGATTGGAAGAAACCTGACAAATCAGATGAAGTTGTCTGCAATGAGTGCAAAAGGAAAGGACACATAAAAGAAGACTGTCCAAAGTTGAAGTACAAGAAGAAATATGAATACAAGGACAATAAGTACAAGAAAGCCATGAAGGCTACTTGGAGTGCTTCTGAGGATAGCTCTAGTGAATCTGAAATTTCTGAAACTGAACTCAGAAATAAGGAAAACATGTGTTTTATGACAAACACCTCTGAGGTAACATCTGAAACTCCTGCTTTAAATTCATATTATTCTGGAGATGATTCTGACTCAGAAAACATGTCAAAATCTGAATTGTTTGAATATTGTGATATGTTAGAAGAAATTTGTAATGAGATGAAAGACAAATACAAAGGTTTAAAGAAACAGTATGCTTTAACTATTAAACATAAATCTGATCTTGATATTGAAATGGAAAAAAATGCTCAGTTTCTTAAAGAAAACACTGAACTGAAATTATCTAATGAACAACTTAAGAAAGACTTATAGAAATTTAAAAATGGTAAAGATACTCTTACTCAGATTCTAGGTAAACAAATAGCACCTAGATACACTACTGGTATAGGATACCAATCAGGACAGAGAAAATTTTCCAAAACTAAATTCATTCCTAAATCTGGACAGAATACTGCTAGTTCTAGTTCTGGACATTTATATGCCTCAACTAGTTATATTCATAGTTATGGATCTAATAAGGTTTACCTTTCAAAATCTATTGATTCTACAAATTTTATGAGACCCATAAGACAAATTTTGGTACCTAAAGTTTTGTTGGCTAACCTGTCCGGACCCAAGAAAATCTGGGTACCAAAATCATTTCCTGTGTAAATCTGTTTTGTAGGGAACCTAATTAAAGAGCTCCTGTAGAAAGATGTGGTACTTGGACAGTGGATGTTCAAGACATATGTCAGGATACTTCTCATGCTTTAAAAGTTTAGTCAGATTTGATGGAGTATTTGTCACTTTTGGTGATAATTCAAAAGGAAAAATCATCAGCTTAGGCCAAATTGGTAACACTAACTCAGTATTTATTTCCAAAGTTTTATTTGTTGATGGACTGAAATATAATTTGTTAAGTATTTCTCAGTTATGTGATGATGGTTTTTATGTAAAATTTGAAAATGATTCTTGCAATGTTTTTAATTCTAAAAATGTTTTAGTATTTTCTGCCTTAAGAAATAAAAATGTTTATGTTATTGATCTGAATTCTTTAGCAAAGAAAAATATTATTTGTTTAAATGCTTTTCATAAAGAGTCTTGGATTTGGCACAGAAGATTAGGACACTACAATGTACACTCACTTAGAAAACTTTCTAGGAAGAACTTAGTTAGAGACCTACCCAAACTTGAATTTCCAGCAGACAAAGTTTGTAATCTCTGTCAAAAGGGAAAGCAACATAAAGTTTCTTTTAAATCAAAGAAAGAAGTGTCAACTTCTCAACCTCTCAAGTTGGTTCACATGGATTTATTTAGACCTTCTAGAGTTTCTAGTTTAAATGGGAAGCACTATGTCTATGTTCTGGTAGATGACTTTTCTAGATATACTTGGGTATATTTTCTATCTCACAAAAGTGAATCTTGTTCTTACTTTGTTAAATACTCCAAATCTGTAGAGAACCTTAGTGGACTTAAGATTAGAACCCTGAGTAGTGATCATGGTTGTGAGTTTGAAAATCATGAGTTTGAATCTTACTGCTCACATAGTGGCTATAGTAACAATTTTTCTGCCCCTAGGACACCCCAGCAGAATGGTGTAGTAGAAAGGAGGAATAGAACCCTGCAAGAAATTGCTAGGACTATGCTTAATGAGTATGACCTACTTGTTTATTTTTAGGCTAAAGCTGTCAATACAGCTTGCTATGTTATTAATAGAGTCTTGATCAGACTTGTTCTTAAGAGGACCCCTTATGAGTTGTGGGACCATAGGAAACCTAAGGTTAACTACTTTAGAGTTTTTGGTTGCAAAGTCTTTATTCTTAATACTAAATACAATCTCGACAAATTTGCATCCAAGAGTGATGAAGGAATTTTCTTAGGTTAATCTACTTCTAGTAAAGCCTATAGAGTTTTCAATAAGAGAACTAAATGTGTGGAAGAATCTGTTCACATCAAATTTGATGAAACTGATCCACATGAACCTAAGACCTCTCTTGAAAATCTTGAAATTGATCTATCTGTTTTGAACCTTAATGATAAGGACAGTGGACCTGTAGTAAAAACATCCAGTTCTGGAAATTTTCCAGAACCTGCTTCTGTTGATTCCCAACCTATTGATGAACCTGAAATTTCTAGTCCTACCTTTACTAGATCAACTAGAATTCTAAAGAATAATCCTTTAGATACTTTTGTAGGAAATCTTGATAGAGGAACACAAACTAGAGCTTCTCTAAGAAATCAGGTTGAACATCAAGCTTTTCTTTCACAGTTAGAACCTAAAAATATCAATGATGCTATCAATGATGAATTTTGGGTAATGGTTATGCAAGAAGAACTAAATCAATTTGAAAGAAACAAAGTATGGAAATTAGTAGAAAGACCTAAGGACACTATAACCATAGGCACAAAATGGGTGTTTAGAAACAAACTTGATGAATCTGGAAACATCATTAGAAACAAATCTAGGCTAGTTGCACAAGGTTACAATCAAGAAGAAGGAATTAACTATAAGGAAACCTTTGCACCTTTAGCTAGATTAGAAGCTATTAGGATCTTACTTGCCTATGCATCACATATGAATTTCAAGTTATATCAAATGGATGTGAAAAGTGATTTTTTAAATGGATTTATTGTTGAAGATGTTTTTGTAGAACAACCATCTGGTTTCTCAAATCCTCATTTTCAAAATCATGTGTTTAAACTTTCTAAAGCTTTATATGGTTTAAAACAAGCTCCAAGAGCTTGGTATGAAAGACTTACAAATTTTCTTATTTCAAAAGGAATTGATGATCCCACTCTTTTTATAAAAAGGATTTCAAAAGATGTTTTAATAGTACAAATATATGTTGGTGATATTATTTTTGGATCTTCGAAAAATTCGTTATGTACTGATTTTTCAATGGTTATGCAAAATGAGTTTGAAATGAGATTAATGGGAGAGCTTAATTACTTTCTTGGATTTCAAATCTTTCAAACTAAAGATGGTATTATTTTGAATCAAAGTAAATATAATAAGGATTTATTAAAATGTTTTGGTTTGGATAGTATTAAGGAAAGTGATACACCTATGAGTACTACCTGTAAATTGGATATTGATGAATCTGGGAAACCAGTTGATCAAAATAATTACAGAGGTATGATTGGGAGTTTAATTTACCTTACTGATAGTCGACCAGATATTATGTTTAGTGTATGTATGTGTGCTAGGTTTCAAGCTAATCCTAAAGAATCACACTTACTCGTTGTTAAAAGGATTTTCAAATATCTTAAAAGTACTGCTAATTTGGGACTGTGTTACCCAAAAGAACAATCATTTGATTTAATAAGTTACTCAGATGCTGAATTTGCTGGATGTAAGTTAGATAGGAAGAGCACTTCTGGAACATGTCATTTACTTGGAAAGTCCCTAGTTTCATGGTGTAGTAAGAAACAGAACTCAGTTTCATTATCTACTGCTGAAGCAGAGTATATAGCTGCTGGTAGTTGTTGTGTACAGATTTTGTAGATGAAACACACTTTATTGGACTATGGATTTGATTTTAAGCATGTTTCAATTAACTGTGACAACACTAGTGCGATCAACATCTCAAAGAATCCTGTGTCTTACTCTAGAACTAAACACATTGATGTTATACACCACTTTTTAAGAGATCATTATCAAAGAGGTGATATAACTCTTGAATTTATAGGCACTGAACTCCAATTAGCTGATATTTTCACTAAGCCTTTATGTTCAGTAAGATTAAGTTTCATTAGACATGAATTATGAATGATAACTTATCCTCACCGTTAGAGAATCCTTACTGTTAGAAGACCTCACCGTTAGGAGACTTTACCGGTACATCTCGTGTTGTTTTAAACTTCTTTAAAGCCGAGACATCGAATTTTTTATTTATTTATTTATTTTATTTGTGGATCCTAAATGATATTAAACTGAGTCTAGAATTCACTCAATCTCACCGTGAACTCATATGTTCGAATCCCTCCAACCTAACCCTCTCAAGTCGCAAAACCCTAAACCTCGAATCTGTAATGGCCCGCATCAAGAGACCCCAGGTTACAGATGGGAGTGATGAGCCGCAAGCAAAAAGACATAAAGTAATGAATTCTAGTACCAGTGGAAGTGGAAGTGGAAGTATAGATAGAAGGAATCCAATAAACCCGCATATCTCAAAGCGAGAGATTGTCGTTGAGAAAGAGGTGTGTACAGAATGGATCATGGAGAGAAAGTCCGTGGTTCTTAAAGTTTTAGAAGAACAAGGTTGGACTGAGTGCTTCACAAACAACAACGGACCTTACTATCCTGAGTTGGTGAATCAGTTCTATGATTTTCTCCGCTTTGAAAAGACTGAGCAGGAAAGCATAATGATATCTTTGGTAAATGGTCAGGAAGTATCTTTTACTTCAGTAGAATGGGATAGGAACTTAAGAGTTCCACATGAAGGAGATTATGCATTCTACTCAAAGTATGTACCTTCGACCAGTGATTTGTTTCAATATGAAGATGCTTTGCTGGAGCTTACAGGAAATGGAACCCCTAGAAAGGTGATTGCTGCAGAGATGGCAGAAGAAGATAAGTTGTTGTTTAAATTTATTCAGCATGTTGTTAGTCCTAGAAGAGGAGATTTTGCTACTTTGAGATTCCAAGACATATATCTGTTATATTTGCTAAAGCACAGTGTGAGAATCAATCTATGTAGATTGATTATGGTTCAGGTGGAAGACATGACTAGACCGAAGTCCAAATCAAATGCACTGTTTTTCACAAAACTAATTTCTGTGATGCTAAAAGTGAAAGAGGTAGCTGGACCTCAGGATGAGCTGGTAGTGGTTAAGGACAACTTCTGTATTATAAGAACTGTCTGTAAATACATGAAATTCAGTTGGAATCCTTGGAATAAATCATGGGTGAATGATGATGGAAAAATCTATGACAAGTATACTCCTATGGATCATCCTTCTAGACCAAAGGATGTGAGGGATCCTGGTCTTGGACCAGATGATCCAGAACCGGTCTATAGTGATGTTGAAGCTGAGGAGGAAGAGACATCAGTAGAGGAAGGAGGAGACCTAGACTTACCCCCTAGTCCTGTGCATCAAGTTATTTCTTATGGAGCAGCTATCCCTCCAAAAGAACTACCAAAGAGAGAAACTGTCTTGAAGGACAATGATACAGAGAATACAGAAGAAGGAGAAGAAGCATGACAATATGTTTTCAAGGACACCTCTGAGGAGGATGAGGCAACTGAATCAGATCATGATGTCAATGGAGAAAAGGAGGATGCTGGTGAAGCACACAATGAGGAAAATGTTGAAAAAGAGCTCCGTTTGAGTCCTCTGATAGTTAGTACAGTCAGGACAGTGCCTGATCAGGAAGAAGTAGTAGAAGCACCTATTGATGAGAGAGTCATTAATGACTCAAAGCAAATGGCTTTTAAATCTGCTGCAATTGTAGAGAAAATTGCAGAATTACCTCAGGAAGAACAGTTAGAAGAGATACCTCAGGAGAATATTCCAAGTGAGGAGGAGAATTTTGGCTCAGTATCAGTGCTATATGACATTGACGGTTGGACATCAGATCCTGAATATATGATTATTGGACTTTATTATGGAGATTTGGATGAGGAAGACCAACCCTAAAAGGAATTAGTTACCTTACCCACTATGGCTAAAAATGTGGCAACCAAGGAGGACCTTGAGTCCTTAAAAGATGAACTGAAAGAAGCAATAAGGGAATCAGTGGTAGAAATGAAGAAAAGTATGGTTGAAGAGATGAAAAGCGTGGAGCAATCCCTTGAGTTATCCATTGGATATGGTGTAACCAGTCCGGTGAAAGAAATGATGGATGAACTTAAAGTGTTCCACACTCAGATTGAGAGTTGGACAGGAGCTATAGTTGCTTTGAGACAATCGATTGCTTCTCTGACTACCATGCATAGCTCTCAAACTCAAGTAAACTCTAACATTCGATATATCAAAGAAGTGGTCAAGCAATTTGTGGAAGTTTTTGAGGCCTTTAAAAAGTCAGTTAAAGAACATCTGAACAGTCAGGATGAACTTGTTCAGAAGGTAATTAGTAGTCGGACTCAATCTTTCAAGGAGACAGTGGCCTTCTCAATGAAACCTCTTCCCTCATCCAGCTCAAGTATGAACCTTGACCAGATCCGAACTATTTTTCAGGAAGAATTGGATAAGTCCAGTCCCAGTGGTGCATCAGATACTCAGATTCTTTCTACCACTAGGGAAGTTAGTAGTTTTGTTCATGATCACCTGCGGGCAGCTACTGCTTCTCAAGAGGCAATCAAGAATAAGGTGGATTCTTATTTCGAGAAGGTTTATACCAAGCAACAAATGACCAACCATTTCAAGCTCTTACTGGAAAATATGAAGTTACCTCCAGTGACCCAAGCCTTCAGAGAATAGGTTAGTAAGCTCAGGGAGCTTACTCCTGCCTTGGACAAATTCATTGAAAATAGAGATGATTTTGTGTCTGCAATGGAGAGAGTAGGAAGCATTATAATGGATTTCAGGAACCTGTTGCTGCCATTCCTGCATGTGGATGCCAGACCAGTGATTGTACCTCTTTCACTTCCTGCTTCTGCCTTTGGGAGTACTCCTCAACTGACTCTGGTTCAAGCCATCAGGATCTTGACACCTATGATCACTCAGAGGAGCACCGATTTCAGATCCGGTATAGTTTCTGTAGCTGAACCACCAGTTGTCCCTTCAGCTATTCCGAAGCCCTCTGCTGACCCTGCACCTGAAACCTCTACTACTCTTAAGGGAAAGACACCTATTCCAGAGGAGGATTGAGTGTTTCTAGATCTTTTTTGAGAGGATTCACTTGTATTTTTTTGTTATGATTTTATTAGTGTACCTTTTGTATACTAATGAACTTCCTTTTCATTCTCTACTTTACTGAGTTTCTATTACTTTTTCATTTATTCTCTGCTAATCTTTATATTTTCTATACTACCCTTCTTTTTGTTAATCACAAAGGGAGAGAAAATGAGGATAAAATGAGAGAAAATAAGAAATGAGACCTAAGAGTTAACAGAGGGGGAGAAACACACAAAGGGGAAATGAAAAACTAAGACATGAGAAAATAAGACTTAAGAGAGAATCTTGCAGTACAATTGAAAGGGGGGGGGGAATATGGAAGTTTTGTTCTGAACAAAATAAAAAAACCTTTTCCTCTAATGCTAATTTCTTTTTCACTTTTTTCTCTGATACTATTTCAATTTTCTTGGCATAAGTTGTGATTATCAAAAAGGGGGAGATTGTTGAACCCTCTGTAAATCTAGTTGCTTTATTATATTTTGATAATCCCAATTATAATTATTTGTATTTTGTTGATCCCTAGTTGATAAATGGTTAAATACTTATTTGGGAATCTAGCTATTTATTTGCTTTAAGTATTGTTCTATTATTCTATGTTTAAATATTAGTCTTTCGGTTACTGGATGTTTGTACACTCTGACTTAACCTATTCTTCCAATAGAATGCTTAAACAGCTTAGAGCTACCGTTATGATTATAGCTACTGATACATCTACCGATACATCAAAGCCACCAATACACAAGTCTTTCTCTACATCGAAGTTGACAGCTACCGATATGCTGAAGTCCACCGTTATGCAAAGTCCACCGATAGAGCCACCGCTACCGTTACAGATAATAGCTACCGTTACAGAACAGAGCTACTAATACACACAATTCCGTCGATATGTTGAAGCTACTGTTATCAAAGGAAGTCTACCGATATATCAAAGTCTACCAATTCAAGACAGACCTACAGCTACAGATACAAGACAGACTTACCGATATAGATCTATCGATACAAGACAGAGCTAACGCTACTGATATAAGAAGGTTACCATTACATCAAAGGCTACCGATACTCGAAGGTCACCGTTATGCAAATCCTACTGATATAATGCTACCGATACAAGACCAGCTACTGTTACACATCAAGTCTACCGATACTCAGACCTACCGATACACAATTCTATCGATATCCAAAGCCACCATTCCAGAGACAGAACCCGATGCTGCTTTAATTTCTTTATCATTATTTAATTTAACCAACGGTCATATCACGTATATTTTAATACACTGACATTTATTTAATTTGTGTTGTTGGTTGTCAGGGAACCGTACCTCATACCTGCAAAAAGTAAATCATCTTTTTCCGGAGCTCGTGCTTTAAATAAAGGAAGGATGTGCTACTACAAAGTGATGTGTGAGACATATAGATGAATACACAAAGATATACACCACGAGGTGTGCTGGAAGAACAACTGAGTTTGAATGAAAAGAGACGATAGAACTTACATGAAGAACTCATTCATCACTACATACCAATGAAGAGATGAGAACGAGAACATAACACAAGAACTTCATCTACTACTTTTTCTCTATCTCTGAACCTGGAAGTGGAAGCAGACGACACTCTGTTTTCCAGACAAAAACCAGAAGAGGACTCAGAACCAATTCTGATTAATCCAAAAGGATTCCAGAGCTGCACGACAATCACTAGAGCCATTTCTAAACTCTAAATCTTTGCCTCTATGATTTATCTTTTTACATATTGAGCAGTGTGTGTTATCTGCTATATTTAACACACACACTGTCTCCTGTACTTTGACTGGAGGATCTGTAAATCCTCACTCAAACTCTTGCATCTTTTATTTCCCACTAGGATAGTGGTAGAGGTCGTGTGTGACCTGGACAGCTGGTTGCTGTTGTTTTTTTCCCACGAATAACAGTGGTAGAGGTCTTGGACTGAGACAGTTGCATACTGTTGTGAACCCCGATCTAGGGTTTGGATCACTTTTATATAAAGTTTTGAGAGGACTAAGTCTCATCTTGAGACTAAACCTCCTGGTTAAACCTACTGTGCTTATTTAGTTTCAAAGTTTTTTTTTATTCCGCTGCAAACTACTTTAAAACCGAAACTATTTTAAAGTCACTTTGATAATTAAGCTCGCAAGTGTTTATATTAGTTGTAAATCAGTAAGTTAGTTTCAAAAGTTAATCAATTCTTCTGATTTGATTAACTGGGAAATAATCAATCCTTTGAGAACCTAACAGAACCTTTATTTTGATATAAATTCACTACAGTTTAATTCTGTGTTTTATTTGGGGGATTTTAAGACAAAGTTTTTTAAACAGAAATTTTAATTAGAACTCAATTCACCCCCCTCTTGAGTGTCCACTCCGACCAACAGTAACTTTCCAAAATAATTTCATTTTCCTTATATAATAATTCTTTAAATGAATTAAATAAGTTTCTAAAATTTCATTTTAATATACTATTCTTTATCAAAGTCTTATTATCCAACATCAATATCTTTTTCAGTATTTTCGTTCATCAAAGTATTAAATGATATTTATTTATCGTTCCCTCTCTTATTCTTGAAATAAATATCTTGTATCATTTTATAAGAAATTAAGATGCTATGAAAATAATATAATGAAAGTTTTTTGGTATCATACTCTTCAAAATCCAAGGCCTTTGTATCAAACCTATTTGGAAAGATACATAGTATCTTCTCGATAACCATATAATCATCTAGATTCTCTCCAAAACTTTTGATGGTACTTTCCACTTCATTAAGTCTAGTGAATAAGTCATCCACTATTTAACCATTATCCATAATGAGATATTCATACTTTAGTTCCCAAATTTTTAGTTTATCTTGATTCACTTTCATATTACAATCATAGATATCTTCTAATTTAACCCAAATTCCCTTCTCTATTTTCATCCCTTTTACTTTGAGAAACTCATTTTTAGAAATAGATTATAATATGTAATTTTCAATCATATTCCCTAAATCATTTATATCTTCCACTGTCATCATAGCACTTTCAGTATGAGGAACAAGATAATTTGTGGTTACCTCTAATACATCTAAACTAATTGATAGAATATATGGTAGAACCTGATCATTCCAAATATAATATCTATTTCCAAAAGGTAAGAATACATTTTTTATTCATTGAAATAATGTTTCCTATGATCAAAATGAAAATTTAAATCTCATACAATCAAACGCCAAGTAACATTTTCTCTAAAAAAATCTTAAAAGATTATCACACTCAAAGGAACAATGATTATCTGATATTAGTTTAAGGGACCACATTGATAGTGAGAGTTCACTAAGAAGTGGGGTGAATTAGTGAATTATATTATTTTCATTTTTCTCCTCTAAAAAACCTACATCATTTCTAAGTGAATAAAAAACCACAAACACTCTAAGGAACCAAAAAAACAATCATAGTGGATTATTACAGGGTTCGCAGCTAAAAATGAAGTTATATCCTTAGCATGATCTAGTAAAACCTATGGAAATATATTCCACTAGAATCACCATGTGTATTATAAATGAGAAGATATTATCCTTGAAATCATGGTAAAAAATGTGTCACCAAGCTTGTGTAATGTGACTAATGCAAAAAATATATATATAATATGAGATTTTAATAACAATATAGTATTAAATTAAGATATACTTCAATTAAGTTGTTAATGTGATTTTTTATCTTCATATTCCTCTTCCTCTTCTACTTCCACAATAGAAATAACTATTTTCTACTTCTCTTTAACATATCTTCCTCTTTACATTATCTCATTCATTTTTATCATATATTAGTAACTCTATCTCTATAGTTTTTAAATTTAAAATTCAAATTCAAAGATAAAACTTATTATAACTACTGTTACTTATTCTTCAGCTTTTAGATATTTTCCAACTATTTATCCACCCATTCAAATAGTTAGAAGACATAAAATTTTAATTTGTTGTAATCCATGAAGCACAAAATTATCCATATCATTAAAAACTCAAATTCTATAGGTCGGTATAAATCATGGAATGATTTTACTAATTTTAGCATGATCAACTAGTTTTCCTCTAACTAATTCTCAAATTTCTTCTCCCTTTGTGGTAATACCAACTTCTTCATGACAAAATGTTTATCTTATTTTGTATAGGTCTATATTATTGGGTAATGATATAATATGTTCTGGAACAATCCATCTATCCACCTTAAAATACTGTAAATCTTAACTCTTGTGGATTATCATTATGGTAAAACGCCATCCTAGAAGCTTCATTTCATCCTATACTATGGCATGTACTTTTCAAAGTGGTGTAACTATATCTCAATTCACAATACCAGTTACAAGACTTATTCATCTATAGCTTGAATTGTAGTGTGGTCATCATCATTACAGAGCAATCATTTTCTCTACACAAAATAGTGAAAACATGAAAACTCATAGTTATATATCATGACATAGCTTCCATGTCATTATAGACCACTTTAAAACATCATCAGATTTTATTCCTGAATAATTTAATGTACCTTTAAACTATAGTGTGATTAACATTTCCTTCAATGGACTTTAATCTACCACAACTTCATTTAAAAATGCATTATTCTTAAGTAGCTCCAATTTTAGTGTGATCAGAACACCTAGGGAATGACTAGACTCAACCTATAAAAATAAATCTAATATAGAGTTTTTTATAGTATTTTTCACCTTAAATAGAGTTTATTCTAATCTAAATTAATCATATGTAGGCTTCAACATGTAGTGATTACACATGTTTTGGGGTGATTTAATTTTTAGATCTAGAATCTATTCTAAACTACAATATCTCAATTCCAAACTACTTCATTCCATCTCTAGACTTTAAAATGGAATTCACCTCACATGAAACTAAATTTAACATGAGTTTAAACATGTTTTTTTATTGAAAAAAATCTAACACAAAAACCATATCCATTAAATATCTCATCAACTTCTTCTCCCAATACAAACAACACAATGATAAGGGTTTATTATTTAATACTTGATCTCAGAAAAAACCCCTAGGTATAAAAAAACTCCCCAAGGTAAAAAAACTCTCTTATTAAACTCTTAGCCACTATATAATGGATAATGAGATAAACATGTTTTAATGAGAACATAATCAAGGTATATTGATATAATATAAGGAAATCATACCCAATAAAACAACGATCAAGAATCATGACATAAGGCTTTTGTAATAACATAATAAATGAATCATGGTAATCTAAAATTACATATAAATGTGGCTCATTAATAAGAATATAATATTACATCTTACATCTAGTATCACTTCTAATACCATCATCACATAGTGGAAATACATGTCCCATAATATAGTGGACATGGATAACATCCCATATCCCATAATAGCAAATATCATGAGATAAAAGATTACACAATTCATTGGAGGGACATATAATTTCATTCCCTCCTATAAAATAATGATAAATCATGCATATTTGTGTCACATGAATATATAAATATTAATGAATACATAATATCATAATTAATCTATGAGAAATTAATAGATTTCATGAAAATTTTAATAAGGCATAAATATAATCCATACAAAAAAAGTATGTAGATTATTTTATTAAATCATATCCCCAATGAAACATAATAAACATTAAAGGAAATCTATATAGATGAAAAATTATCCAGAGGATGATATTAAATTGTTTAAAATTTTAAAATAAAAAATCCTATCATTTTTCCTCTTTTTGTTCTAAAATAGATTGAAAATGAATAAATGGTTTTAAAATTGGAATTATAATGGTAATAAAAATATTTTAAAGTATATTTGACTAAGAAAATATTAAATATAATCTTAATAAGGACTATAGAAGAATAAGTGGAATAAATTAATCATGTGGAAAAAATAAAAGAAGAGGGTTAAAAATATTTATTTCATACTTTTTTAAATAAGTCAAAGTTGATAGAAAAGGACCTTAATAAATCAGATAATTAGAGATAAGTACATCCATGATATAATATAAATAATTTAGATATATATTGGGAAGATCCCCAAACAAAAAGGAGTGATAAAGATTATTCTACTTACAAATATAATTTAGGAAGAATTATGGATCAATTAGTGGAGAAATGGTAAGAATATATGAAAAGAAAAAAATAACCAGAGGGGAATAAAATAAATAAATAAATAGATAAAAATCATATAAAAATTACCCAATGTAAATTTATATATATATAATCTCAATTCTTAAGAGATATTGGAAGAGGAAACCCTTATATGTACTCATGACTCCCGTGAATGCACTTTAACCTCATGGATAATAAATATATCCATCATAATCACTTATTTAAAAACCTCATTCATATATATTACCTTTAAAAATATTCAATTATATTCATTTATTTTATTTATTAGTTAGTTATATTTTATTTTTATCATTGAATGTTAGTGGTTTTGATTGTCTTATGCATGTTTTGATATGTAGGTGTTGATACTCATCATTCATTGATAAAAATTTCATCATTTTAATACTATTAAATTTAGTGGGAACATAGTATTATAATGAATTATATATTCTAATGTTCATTTGATGGATTATAAGGGTGTGGATCATGATAAATGACTTCATGAAGTGCACATTTTGGTTAATTTTACGGATAACAATGAGTTTTTTTGTTGTGTATCCCTTCTAAAACAATAATCATAAAATAAATTAATACTTAATATCAACTATATATTAGGAAATTGTTATTTCATAAGTTAAAATAATGGAACACACTCTATTTTATATATAATGTGTGATTAAAATTTACCTTGAACCATGCCCATTCTTTATTATGGTGAACTACTTTTCTTAAACCCAAGAATCTCTAATTATCTTCTACCAGATTCTTATAATCATAATGAAAAAAAATTAAATGCCTATAAATCCCACTAATAAATGGAATTTTTGAAGTAAAAAAGATGAAATTATAATTATTATCCATATATTTTTGGGGTTTTATGGATTTTTATTATGGTTACAGAAGAAGGGTCATGCTTCTCTATATAAATAAGTGAAACCCACTAAAAGAGTGCCTTACACACCTTGGAAAATCAAATAGATAGATATCTCTATTTTCACCTCGGTGAAACATTAGCATGTGTATTATTTTTTTAAGTTACTATGAAACTCTATCTCACCAAGCCCTTTTAAAAAGTGATTTAGAAAATGAAAATTTTACATTTTAAAATATCTAGTTTTTAACTTCCATGGTGATATTTATTAACATATTAGTATCTTTAACCCATTTTGATGAA
This sequence comes from Viscum album, assembly GCA_963277665.1. NCBI lineage: Eukaryota > Viridiplantae > Streptophyta > Magnoliopsida > Santalales > Viscaceae > Viscum > Viscum album. The sequence continues at coordinate 1,236,937,666 of OY728150.1, forward strand.
AATAAACTATATATTTTTGTATTTTCTCTATAGAAATGGAATATCTCACTCTAAAACTTAGTCTCATTGATATAGAAGAGGAATATTTTAATGAAATGACTAATGACATTGAGATTAAAATATTATACCTCAATAGTCCTCTGCTTTAGGTAAATGAAAATATCTTACCACAACATTTGTAGAATTTCACATTATCAAAATATATGATACATTATGGAATTAGATATCCCATTAATGTACCTATTCAACTAAAAATAAATAATATTCCATTATCATGTTTTTCACATAAATAAAGGTTAAAAATAGAAAATATCTCACCTTATGATACATATATTGAGGAGAAACTCCTTAAACTAGTATGTCTCTTATGGCATATAACTTCCACAATTGAATACCATTTCCACGCATCATATCCCAATACACATAATTTCTTATCAATATATCACCATTTACTCCATGATCAACATTAGTATTGAAACACATGATTTTATTTATTCCTATAGGTGAATTTAATTATGAGTAGATGTGATAATATTGAGTAAAAAAATTATAATATAAATTTAAATAATATATAAAATCTATAAGGATTTATGAATTCATTTGGATTTCTCAATCATATGTTTATAGGAAAATGAATTTACTTCCTCGACAATAATGTAGGTGCATCCCATAGACAAATATATTTCATTTATTGCAATGAGATGTTAAAATAAGCATGTGAGATATATATATAATTTTTTAATCCACCATTTTGAGGGATATAAATAATTAATTCGCTATACCAGTGGACTATTGGGAGAATTCTAATCAAACACCATAACTCCACATGCAATACTGAGGGTATTTAAAAATTCTTTATGGAATAATCCCTTACCAAGCTTTTAAGTAAATTTTGAGATGATTAATGTGAGACGCTACTTTTATATTTTTTAATGTACATTATTATAATGTTTTTCAGATAAAAATATATTATTTTTAAAATAAAAATAAAAATTATGATGTATTAATGGTATTTTTCACAATCCAAAGATTGTGTAATGTGTTCATGCAATTTAAAACATTCATCTCATACCATAACCAATGTTAAAGATCTATGGTTCTATCCTTAAATATAATAAATAATATCAACCATCCATGGTAATGTTTTCTTATGCCATAAGAATAATTAAGAATCCATGGGTATTTTATCCCATTCCATATAAAATATCAAGGATACATGGTCATTTTATACCATTACATAAACAAAATAACAAATTCATGGTTATGTTAGCCCATACCATAAAAAATATCAAGGATCCATGGTAATTGAATCACATACCATAAAAAATATTAAGGATACATGGGAATGTTGTTCTATATAGCAAATAATATCAATTATCCATGGGTATGTTGTCTCATGCCATAAATTATATCAAGAAAGTGGCTATGCTGTTCCATATTGTATTGATATCAATGTTAGTGGGAATAACATCCTTGAATGTGACATTTTAAAGTAAGTGGGAATGGAATCCCATACCATAACCAATATCAAGTTATCCAAGGGAATATCATATAATACAACTAATAAAAACTCATAACATATTCAATTATATCAGATAACATGTCAAACATAATATGTAACAAAAATATGAATGAATTGCCCTGATTCCCAATTTCAATTTCAATTCAAAATTTAGTTTGGTATCGCACAAAACCAATCCCTTTTTTCAATTTCTTATCCTAGGTATTATCTACTTAGAACCATTTTGACTGAAAATGAATAATTTTCACCTATTATTTAATAAAAGTAAGCTAAATAACTTCCAAAAAATACCAAAAAAACCCATTCCCAATGCTAATCCCCATGTTATACTTACCTTAAATTAGTTCCCAATCATAAAAGGAGGCTCTGGAGACACTAATAAGGATATCTAAAACATAACATATTAGGTAACACCCTAATTTTTTTCCACTCAAATTCCCATAACAATTCCAACTTATAAGCATGGTAATTTATAACCACATACCTAAATTGAAATACCTAGATAATTCCTCAAATATCTATTAGTCTTCATTATACTATAAATATATGAGCAAACACATTAATATTTGGTTTCAATCATACATGCACACATAGCACAGCCTATATTTAAAATGTCATTTAAACCTTATATAAATCGATAGAAAAATTTAATAATCAGCTACCTTTATTATGGAATTAACCTCTTAATGATTCTCACATTTTAATCAAACAACCTCATGTCAATCATCAACATCAAACATGAGATCTTATCTTAAAACAAATGATATATGATTAATTATAATAGATTATAATTAATTTAATCAATTAAACAATAATTATAAAAACTATAATAAATGATGACTATCTCACTAAATTTGGTAATGATTATAAAACCATGAGAAATATGGCATGGATAATCATCGACATACATTCAGGCCTATCCCATGAAAATTTATAATATGTAAAACCAAATACTCTATAAATTTATCCAATTTTGATGAATTTAATAGGATAATTGAAGTAGTGGATTACCTCAAATAAAATTTCATGAAACCAAGTATAATGTTCCTCCATTTTCTTTATCTCATGTCTGCACTAAAAATATCTAGGATAAATATATTATTCCACCATGATCTGGTGGTATCATGATGAAATCCCCAACTCCAACCCACAAAAATTAAATGTGAGAAAGGGAAATAAAGGATGAGGAATAAATGAAGAAAAACTAACCTCAATAAATGGAAAAATATACTCAAAACTCCATCAATCCAAGGGTGTAAAGTGCGATGAAGAGAAAAGAAAAAGGGAAGCCTCTCCCTTTCCCATGAAAGACTAAGGAAGAGAAAACCCATAGGTTTTTTTAATGAAAATCCCCAAAATGAACAAACTATCAAAAATTAAAGTAGGAGTTAGGAAAGGCCTCTGGAACTTTACTGGCCCCTAAAAAACATGTATAGCCTCCAAAAAAATTAGTATATCACTAATGGGGTTCCATTATCTCACCACCATCATTATTATGGGGTGGTATGTAGTTACTTTCTTGGAAACCAGAACTTCAGTGGCCTCTATAAAGGTTTTGGTTTCCTTATGCTACAGTTATTTAATGTAGCTTCATTCACACAACACTTAGAAATTCCCTTAAATTATTTGATACCAAAACTTCCACCTAAAAAATCTTTTTAATATTTTAAAACATAATATCAAATTCCAATTTTTTATTCAAATCAAAAAATTCAAAACTGACTTGGTTACACTTCCTTTAAAACCTAACTTTTCATTGGCTCCACCATCACGTACAGTTACAAGTCATTAAATTTTCAATAAAAATGGATTTATGGTAATGATTTTTATGTTTACAAGAATTAATAATCTAAAATTTCATCAAATTTAACGCAAAGTACATTAATATTTTGGTATCTGAAATGGAAAAACATAAAGTCTAATTAAACTAAAACATAAACCACATGAATAATTAGATATAAATCAATAAATATATAGAATAATTTTATTATATTTATCTCTAAAACAAAAGGTTTAATGGAGTTAAACATCTATGGGTAGATTGAAATTTTTATGAGGAATAACTTTTTTAAATATCAAATAGCATGATTATCATATTTTACTAGCCATAAATTCATAATAATTGAATTAATGAAAATTTTGTAAATTTCATGGTAATTAAAGCATTCTTTCATAATATGATCATATCATTGACAATTAAATTTTAATGGTTGTGAAATTTTAGGATATTATTTTATGAGATGTTAAATAATTCACGATTAAAATCATGTTCTAACTTAGATGATAGATTAAGAGGAAAATATGACCACCTTGTTCACTGTAAACATGTATTTATCAACTATTTCAAGGAGAGATTCATTTTAGAAGTTTATGGGAAGATTTTAGATCCATAAAACCCTTATTAATGGTTGGGAGGAGATTTATTATTCTTCTTTCAACTATATAAATTTTTCCCACTTTCACTTTTCATTATTTTATTCAGTGAAATTTTCGTATAATTTCATATTTTAAATATTAATTTCATTGTAGTTTTTTCATGATTTTTAATAATATATTATTTATTTATTTATTTAAATTCCCATAATTAGATATATTTTAATTCTTAAATTAATTTAAATAATTCCAAATAGCATTCCTTATTCCCCTTTACAAATTTATCTATGTTCTTGTGCCATTTTAACTTAGTATTTTTTTAATTTTAAATTACTTTATGACCACACAACCCACTATTTTCTATATAAAAAATTTAAAATATTTCTAAATATAGTATCTTTATAGATTATTAAAACTAAGTATTTATTTACAAATTATAATAAATCATTAGATTACTTGAAAGGTGATAGGTAAATCTAACAAACATCAATTCCTCTGTCATTATGTGAGAGATATGTATCATGAACTATTGAGAATTAAATAGATAACTAAATGGATATATATAGTCACCATTATAATGTGGAACTCCATCCCATGGAATATAGGGATTACACAAAGTTTAGATTCACACTATGGGCACTAAAACTACTTCTACCATGATTTATTACCCATTTTTCATTTACTACAACTCTAGTTCTATAAATTCATTCATATCATGTATTTTATCAAGAAATATTCATACCCCACCTCAATACATGATGTTTTATTTATCAAGGAAAAAATTAGTGAAATTATTATAGCTCAAGTATATAACACTTTATAAATAAACATCTATAGAAATAATCTTCCTAAAAATATAGTTATTCCCCCTTTGATAGAATTTGATGATATATTGGAAATATATTAAATAGAATTATATATATTCAATATTAAATATTAGGATAGGAAAATCTCATTCTATATCCCAACCCATCCTCTAATTATATACAAATTTAAGGAGAATTATAAATTCCCCTTTTAATCTATTTTATTGGTATGTGTATACTACCTTACTAATAAGTATATATGACTCAAATTTTTTAAACAAAGTAAATGATCATACTTGAAGTAATAAAATTTTTTAGGGAATATGATGATGTATTCCCATAAAATATTCTTAGTCTTCCTCCTTGCCAAGAGGTTTAATTCTCAATAGAAATTATATTTAGAGCTCAACTAAAACAAAATACTCCCTACATAATGGACCAAATTGAGATAAAATTAATTAGTTATAATAGAATTTAAACAATGATTTTATAAACCCTAATGCTTTTCTATGGGTTGCACTATAAATCCACAAAACTATGATGTGTCCACCCAAACAGTGATGTAGTTTTCCTATTAATACTTTATTTCTGGAAATCATTACTTGTATATCTCTAAATCCTTAAAAAACTAGTTGTTATATTATTTTTAATTTACTATCTACCATTGATAATTAAATTATTATTATTTTGATAAATTTAAATTATTATACTAAAAATAAATTTTTCTTATCACCTTAAAGCATAAGCTCCTCTTTATTTTTAGATGAACAATAGTATGCAACACTACATGGTATAGGAATATCTTGGGAAACTAAGACCTTGGGGTTTTAAATGAGGTAAAAGTTGTTTTGTATATGGTAAATAACATAAAATTTATTATGGAATGTAATTGGTTGTTATGCCAATTCATGTTTAAAATGGAAATTTAATTAGATTTTTTTCCATTCATTCTTGGTTTTTTATAAGGGAGTTGGATGTGATATGTAGCACCCCCTAACTCATACTCTTGGATACGATGCTAAAAACACCTAACTTACACTACATATTTGATACACATATAATATTAAAATATATTTATCACATTTAAAATCCAAGTACCTTTTAGTTTAGAGTTTTAGATAATTAAGATAGATTACTAAATAATAAATATTAATTCTTCTCATCAAATGGACATTTTATTTTTCCAATGTATAAGAATATGAAAAATCCATAATTGTCCTTTAATAATTCCCATAGAGGATCCACATAATATACTCCTCTAGGAACCCCATACATGTTACTTTCCTTCATAACTTGGTGAAAGGGAAACATAATAAGGGGTGATCTCAAATTCCCGGTAAGGGTAAGTATGATAAGAAATAACATGAGTTCCATGATTCATAACATGATATCATAATAAGGATTATAATGTTTATGGAAGCATAAAATAAAGTGATGATATCATATGTACATGGATTAAACAATTATCATAACAAAATAGAATTTAAGAATAGGAATATGGAGAAAACATAAACATGAAATTATAAGTATAATTCCAGGCTCCATACCTTGTTAACATAACATAGTTTTCTAGGATAACTACCCACGCACCACAATTGTCTAGGCTCACTGACCACACACTATAGTTGTCGAGGCTCACTTCCCACACACCATTGTTGTATAGGTGATGATATTAATGAACAAAATCAATATACCTAGAAAAAAAATTAAACCTTCCATTTGAAAATATAAAAGTAGGAAAAATATACTTGGAAGATCAAAATCATGAAGAGATTTCATAACTCATGGGAAAAATGAATTGAGTCAAGAACAAAATTGTGACTTGAGTAACATTTTAATAAAAAACTATTGAAGGAGAAATATATTGAAAATGAACCTCAAATGCCATGAATAAAATATATTTCTAGACAATATTACAATAGGTTAGCAGATACACAATATAAAAGTAGTTTGGTTTATAATTTAAATCATGTCTAAATAAAGGGAGTTTGAGAAAAAAATCCCTTACTTTATCCCCCCATGTATAAAAAGGGAGTTTGAGACAAAAATCCCTTACTTCATAACATTATTGATATCTATAACCCATTTATATACTTCATTTATAATAATTTACTATGAATATAATGGTTCATTATAGCTTATTTTTAACATTAGGTGTTAACACTTTAAATAGTCTTGCACATGATTTTTAATATTCATGATCAAACATTATATTTAGTACCCATTTCAAAATTACTATTTTACTTATGATTATTTAATATATATCCCATGATTATTTACAATTCTCCACTTTCACCCCTTTAGAGTTTTAATTACAACTCTTGAAGATGATGTTGGAGACAAAATTGTTTTGGGAATTTTTAATAAACAGATATGATATATTATTATCATGTTTAGATATTAAAATTATATCTCTATAACCTTTAAAAAAATTAATATATTATTATTACATTTCCTTAACATTATATAACATTCCTTAATAATTCACTATATAACCATTACAACATCGATCAAGTCGGAAGTAAACTAACCAAAATAAAATTGTTTTATAATGATTGAATAAGTAAGAAAGTGTTTTTAAATAATGTTCATAAAACAATTACATAATCATATGCACGTAATACATTTAATAAATCTCTATAAAATCTTTTATTACAACCATTCATGATGTGTGGTGATGATAAATGAAATTCATCCTTCATAGAGGCAGTAGTCCACATGTATGCACAATTAATGAACCCATTTCTCAATGAATGGATGTAGTGATGGTATATAAAAATTTATCATTTAATAATTATACAAATGTTATAAAAATAATATTTAATCATTAATTAAATATTTAGGTCTATCCATGTTAGCTTGTTAAGTTAAATAAGACACCACATTCATGGAGGAAGTATTCTTCCCATACATGTGATTAATGATATCATTACTTAATGAATGGATGGAATGATGGTGAATGAAAAATATGAAAATTTAAGAATATTATGAGTGAAAATAAAAAATTATTATTATTCATAAAACCCATCCTTGATTACATTCCTAAAAGGTGATAATAAAAAATAAATCGCATCATTTTATGAAGGAGGTAGTCTGCACATATGCACGATCGATGTGTTTTCTTTTCTTAGTATATTATATGGAATGAATGAAAAATTATTTTGAAATTAATATAGTTAAATTTAATTATATATATATATGATATGATATACAATTATTTATATTAAAATTAAAAATAATCATATAGATAACTTTTAATTACCTTGGAATTATCCATGGAAGTGAAGGGATTAGGATAATGATGGATGTCTGAAGGATATGGTTAGTGGGAGAGAGTTATAGGATGAATAATGTGAAGAGTTTCATCAAGTAATTTTTATTTATGGTTTTGTAAATAAGGGGCATAAGTGTGACCTTTTATAAGTGAATGTAAGGGTAGTTTTGAAATTATCTTAACTTATTAAATTATTTATTTACACTATTCAAGTTCAAAGACCCCAATAGTTAGAAATTATAGATTATGTTCCATGATATGGATGAAAATCCTCCCATAAAATCATGTTGGATTCATATTTTATTAATTTGTATATTTATACATTCACTTTTCACTTGACCCATGTGTAATTTTTCCAAGGTAACATTTACATTCACCCATGTTAATTAATTAAAATGTAATTTATTCATATTGATATTACAACATAATTTGAGTATTATAAAACTATATATGATAATAATTTTTTAAATTAAAATTAATATGATTAGGAAAAATTAATTTTAAAATAAACAATCTTAACGCTTAAAAACAGTTTTTCATATAATCATGTTTTTAAGAATAAAATTTATGTGTGAGTTAGAATTATTAATGTTAATAATTTTTATAACCTAAATTGATTTATTATATATAAAATTAATTTTATTTTACATTAAAATCAATAAATAACCTAATTTTACCAAAATATTTATTAATTGAAATAAAATACATAAAATAGTTTTCTTTATAGAAGCAACCTTCTACTTTTGTTCAAAAAATGATGGCCAAGGGTTTTATAAGATCAAATAATATTTTAAATTGCATATTTTTATTCCATAATTTAATATTTTATCACCTAAATTATTTTTTACCTTCTATTTTATTATTATATGTTTTTAAAGCTTTTAAAATTATAATTTTCATAAAAACTCATTTTCAACTAAAAATCGATATTTTTCAAAAATGATAAAACATTAAACAAAGTAAATTCGATATTATAAATTCAAAAATAAATTTAGTTTTATATAATTATATTTATAAATATATATATATATATTTATTTATTTATTTAAATTTTAATAAAAAATATAAAGATAAACTTCTTTTATTCAAAAATAACTTTATTAAATATTAAGTATTTCTAATATTATTTTAGACCAATATTATAATTTAAATATCTTTAATATTTTATATCATATATATATATATATATTATATGTTACAATAATGATCTTTTAAAAAGGATTAATTTTATTTAGTAATGTATCACAACCTTCATTTTAGTGTGTGTGAAGAAAGATATCAAAATCAGCATTATACTAAAATATCAGGTTGTTACATTATACCTCTTCCTCTTAGAATTAAAAGTAGGGTGGGATGTTATTAAAAATAATATCTTATTAGATACATGGGATTATACACTATTATAATATACCATATATTCTTAAGAAGGATTGGGTGTTATGTCTATTCGTTTCTTAATATGGCTATGGCATGGAATGTTATCCCCATTCACCCAGTGATTTTTATAATGCTTTTAACACTATGATAACCAAGTATATAAGAACTTATGGTTATCTAAATTTTTATGAACTACTAACTAGATGTTTTAAATTTTGGGGTTTTAGTGATTATTTATTATGTTAACCTATACCATTGTATTATTTTATTATAGATATAAAGGGAGACATTATTTAAACCCTTTGTGTTATGGGTGATATATTTAGACTGATATAGAAATTGATAGAAAATAGTATGGTCACACATTAGGTGTTGTGTTTAGCACATGATTATGTGATGAGTGTTTAATAATATTATTATTTATTAGCAGATCAATTTATACATAAACTTATATAGTCAAGGTTTATCATGGACACTATTAGTGGTGGCCTATTGAGTTTTTTTATCACACCCTATATATACACCTTGGTGGGAATGTAGATTTTATAGTTTGGGGTATAAGTAATGGAAATGTATCTATGATGTGTGATGTGGTGGGATGTATAGATGGTGTGGGATATGGTTCCCTAAAATTAATCACAACTTCCTAGACATATATATTGGAAAGTTATAACATAATTAAATTTTCTCAAATATAAATAAAGTGAGTAGTCTCGGTATGTTGATCACCCACAACCAATAATATTTTTCCTTTGGACTCTTCCAAATACTCATGAAAAAATTCATGGTGTTGTTCTAACATTTATATATTTTTATAGGTAGTGGTTTAATAATCAAAATATACTTTTGACACTCTTCTTTAAAATGTTCAGATACCAAGAACTATGAGGTGTACTCTACAATACCATTATTTATATTTCCCCAATATAATTTCTCTAAAAGGTCATGATTCATATTTGTACTTATAGGGTGGATAAAGAAAGACAAGAAATATACATTAGTTAATCATTCCTTCTTTATCTATGATGTAGATAGTAGAAAAAGTTTAATTCATAGCTAAAAAAATATCATTATCAATATTGAATTCAAGAAACTACCCTTTATTTTTTTCCTTAAACATATTTTATAGCTCTAAATCATTATATTGATCCTCCTTAATTTTCTCTTGGATCAGTGGTTAAGAAATTATTTTGGCAACGTAATATGAAAATCCTAGATTTATGATTTCCAACTCTATGCTTTTCATATTCATGTGGATTGGTTCTTCATCAATCTTCATCATGGATAGTATAGTAGGTTCAATTTTACTAAGTGCTTTAACTACTATACTTTCATTCAAAGGGTGGTTGTGTATTGAGAAATCATAGTCTAGAAAAAGTGGAAAAAATAAAAGGAAAAATCCTACTTTTTTAATTTCATATATATTAAAAAATCATTAAAATAATTCTATTAAAAAAATAATAAACTAACAAAGATGAAAATAGAATAATAATGTTAATAAGATAAAATAAAAAGTAAAAAATATGTAAAATTCATTTCATTCTAAAATAAATTAAAAAAATAAATTAAAACTTCATTTTATAAAAAATTAAAAATCAAAAAAAATGAAAAAAGTAAAAAAATATTTTTCATTTAAATAAATATAAAAATAAAAAATATGTGTGTGTTTTTAAAATTTAAAAAAATGAAAATATAAAAAACAAAAAATGTTATTTTATCAAATTAATTAATAAAATTTAAAAAAAAATTCCTATTAAAAAATAATCATAAATAAAAGTATATAATTTTATATCTTGTATTTCATATAAAAGAAATTATAAGGTATAGTTCTATTTATACATATCATGAATAACCCTTTCCCCTTTCTATTGTATTCAATGAATGTTATAACACACTATTGTTCATTTTTAAATTTTATAAATTATTAACAAGATTCCCAATAATTTTTAAATCATTCACATCATATGATAGCCTATCACATTCCCATTTTTAAGATCATAAGTTTCAATATTTATTATTTCTAACATAAAATAAACATAAATCACACAACATAAAATTACATATCCCAAACTCTATGAGTTACATACTATATTTATTTTTATCCCAAAAATGTAAATAGATGTTCTTATTCACCCATCATATTTATACCACCATTAATATAATTCAACATTCAATATAGAAAATTTATTTGACAAAAAAGTTTTTCATATTCTATTTAGTAATATTAATAATAATGCATGTCATTATATTATTTTAAATAATTATAAAAATTTTACTTAAAATATTACTTTACCTACTAAGTCAATTTCATAAAAAAATCACTTGTAAACCTCAATTTATATATTTAGTGAGTCAATTATTACATAATCAGCCACAATGACCCCAATTCATAGATTATAAATGCATTCCATAATGAAAATAATGAATACATTTAATGTATAACTCATTTTCATACCCCTTAATTGTCCCCTTATTTGTTATCATCCTTGGATTTTACTATAAATTATTTAATCATTAAAAATACTTAAAAACCATTATTAATAAGAACCAACAACACAAGTGGAATTATCCAACCCAAAAAAGTAGATTTTATCATGTAAAATGTCATTTACAAATCCATTAAGCCACATAGTAATTTTTTAAAAACATTATATATTAAAAATGCATATTTATCACCTAAATAATATACTTAATAATCTAATTCATCAAATCTTATTTAATTTTTAAATTATTAATTAATCAATTAAAACTAACATTATTCTAAATATTCTTTTCATATTTTGTGTCATTGATTCACAATGTATCATCATCATTAATTTGATAATATTATAATTTTGGTAATAATTCCATACTTAATTCTCTTAATAAATCTAAAACATTGATTTTATCAATGCCTTATTGAATTAATAATTTATTATATAAAAACTATAAATTTATATTATGTCTCTAGTGTAAAAAATAAAACACTTTGTTGCTTTCATGATATTGTGAGGGTGATGTTGAGTTATAAGTAAACCACGCATATTAAACATGGTTTAATTTCATATTATTCAAGTAAAAGGAGGATGTTCTGGTTTAATAATTAAATAATGTTTTTAAAGAAATTATATTATGGTTATAAAGTCGTGCATGTTTTATATAGACAAACCATGCATGATTCATTATGGTATTCATTCCATTTTTTATAGAATTGGTGTAAGAAACTATATAAGGTAAACCATGTCATTGTTAAAGTTTTAATGTCATGGTTAGTTTGATATATTAGTAATAATTTCATTTTTTCATGTTATAGATTTAGATGAGTTCTTAAATATATTACATTGTTAGAGTTGACATTTTTTTGGGTTTGTATTTGGAGGATATAATAGATTATATCTTTCTTTTAAAAGAAAAAATATAATCATGAGTTTTTGAAAATATTTGGAATGAAATATTCTATAGAAGTATCTACTCTTATATCCATTGGGACTAAATTTAACAAGGATAAAGAAGAAAGGATGGTAGAACAAAAATATTTTTCAAGGTTGATTCAATAAATAATTTACTTGAGATATTTTATACTGGACATTGTATTTATTATTACACTTTAGGTGTTAAATATTTTTTACATTTAATAAGGTTTTAAATAAAGTTATTTTTATTGAAACCGCTAATAACTATAGTAAGGTTGCTAGTGGTGGACCTCTTGGGTGAATTAAAAGTGATTTATCATCCAATGGGTATATGTTTCCATGAAAAAACTTTGGGTTCCCCCTAAATAGGGAACCTGAGCTAGCCCATGACAAACCTGAGGTGCGTTTTTTATCACCCTAGGTTGGTAACTAGTGTCAGACATCAAATTTACTCTAATGGAAGTGATTTCACCTAAATAATTAAATAAATCTTGGTATTATTACAAGGATCCTAGAATTACTACTTTATATATCACAGATCTATACATAATGAAATAATAAAATACAAAATAATATTGAAACCAAATATAACATAGGATAATAAACATATATAATTCATGAATATACTAAAACAATAAATAGATAAAATAACATACAATATGACCATAAAAAAGATGATAAAGGAATCCTACGTGTTCAATACATTAAAATTTCCACAAAATAAGTAAAATAAATCAAATACATGACTACCCATCTCTGTGAGAAATTAGAACATCCCCACTTTCCACCTTTATCAACCCAAACCATGAAAATTGTTCATCTTCTATATCCCAGTGGACCTTCTGAAACTATAATATAATATTCATGATAGAAACATGACTATTAGGTATCATTCCCACACCCCATTCATAATATTTAATAATAAAACCATTTCACGCTAGTTTTAAGTGCATTTAGAAAATATGTTTCATAATTCACTTTGAAACAAATATAAATTCACATTTATTTGAAAACTCTTTACTTAAACCAAAATCCAATCATTTTTTAAATTGAAACAATATTTTTAAGACCCTATTTTAATATGTATTACCACTTAAAGAGAATTTAAAATAGATTAAAATTTATTTTAATTTTTTATAAAAAAAATGTATAAGAAAAGAACCATAAAAACAAGCCAAAATATAATAAAATAATCTCAAGCATCATGGAAACCAAGGATCTCAGGGGATAAACTGGGGAACATATAACATAATAACTATAATAAAAAAACATCACTAAATATCAAACACCCTTCCCTAATACTTAGTGTTACCCCACCTAGCCTAACCAAGGGGGAAATTCCATAAGTAGAACAAAATCTAATGCATGGCCACTAGTTTGTGCATGATACTAAACTAGTGCAGTATGTATACATAGATATCTATCCTAGATGACTATATATTCCCATAAAATAAAATTGTAGGTGAGAAAATAAATTATCAAATAATAATATAATTATAAAAATCACAAATAATGACACACTAACTCAAAACACCTTTCATGGAAACAACCCCTTCTTCTCTATCTAGAACAAAAATCAATATAAACATTACCCCATTGAGGTGATCATCATAAAACCAATAGAATTTAAATTTTCAAAATACAATAAGGAACATGTCACAAGGGAAAGCTTTAAAAAATTTATAAAAGTTCCAATAGGGCCTTTGAATTTGATTTTAAGAAACCAAATTATACAACTCCTTTGAAAATGAAAACATTGAATCTTCATAAAACTGAAACATTTAAAGTAGTTCAATGAACATTATTTAAAATATAATCATAACCTTTTAATTCAATAGATTCATTTTAAAAATAATTTTAAAGTCTATAAAACCATTAGTGATTTTAAAATAAATTTATAAAATCCATTTATTCATTTATTTTTTAAATATTTTGTGTGTGCAGAATTTGACAAACAAATTTAAAATACATGTTTTGATAGAAAAATCATTTTCATTCAATGGAAACCAAGTTAATCTTGATTTAAATTTTAAAAATATTCATATATATATACATATATATATTATTTATTATTAGTAATCTAAAACATGGATTAAAATAACAATCAATAATGGTTCTAATATTAAATTTTAATATAATGGGACAAACCAACATCAATCATGTCGCCTCTCCCAGCCAAAGGGATAACCCACCACAATGGATTTTAAATATAATAATACAACCAAAAGAAACCCTAAACCCACTAGAAATCATTAAAAATTGATCAAACATAAAACTTAGGTCACTGAGAAAATACTAGGGAAAGAAAATAAGAGGAAATGGTGAGGAATTGATAGAGGGGGAGATAAGAATATATTTACTTTATGAAATCGATACAAAAACATGAAGAAATTCCATCTGTGGGGAAAGGGGATAGAAAAAATAGAATGGTAGTAGCATCCTAGAGTCATAATATTTTATTGGTATATGAATAAGATATATGTGGTTTAAAATAATATGATTTTAGAATATGAAAATAACATTTCTCAAAAATAATTAGAAGATCACATGGTTTTTATAAATTTTAGAAAATTGTGTGTCAACCATGAAAAAATATATGTTAGACAACAGAATTATTAACATGGTTTCTATATGATTTCTCTTAATTGTGAATAACCCATTATATATACACCCCTCATGAAAATTTAACCCCACATGGTCTTTCCCAAGATTTTTACAGTTTATCGGAATCATACACTACACATGCAGAAAAATTGTTCACATTAAAAAATGAAATTGGAATCCCTTATTTAAGTAAGGTTAAATCACATGGTTTTATCATAAATCTTTCTCTTTAAACTATAAACATTAGGAGGGATATAAAAGTTTCATCCATACTATTTGTCCTGTTGTTTAGTGATCGTGCACTCAAACCTTGAACAAAATAGAAACCATAAAATACATAAAAATTCAAGGGGATTCATCCTGAAACTCAAGGAAAGAATAAAATATAAATAAATTAATAAAATACAAAGTAAAATAAATGTTTTAGTATGATAATTATTCACACCATAATACTTTATACCCCCCATAAATTTGTGAATGAAAAGGTTTCTTCAATAAGAAAAGAAGTCCAACTTAATCATGAAATACAAAATCTAAATAGCTTAAATACATGAAGACCAACTGAAACTATTAAAAACCATTGGATGCACTATCGTCAATTTTCAAATGGAAAACACTAAAAATTTCTAATTCCATCATCATGGATAACTACAAGGACTATTAATAAGGTCATCAAAACTCAAATTATCCAAAGGGTACCACAAAATTCAATATCAGATATCAAGGACCACCCAGATTCAAGGGGGTAAGATAAAAAGAACTAGAAAAACTCAATCAATGATCCTAAATATCCTGAGAACCACTGATGATCCATGATAAATATTATTCCATTATGTGGGAGTGGTCATTTAAAATCATATAATCATTTCTCAACCACACAAAGTTAAAAAAACTAGAGTTTCGTAAAACGTTCACTTATGGTGGTATCTATACTATATTAAGAATTATACTAAGGAATTGACTCTATAAACACTCCCTAATCCCAAAAATAATAAATACAAAGATCACTATAAGGGAAGAAGGATTCACAAGGTATACCAAAAAAATAAAAAATTGCCATAATAAGATACTATCTTCAAGAGATCGAGACTAATATCACCTATAAAAATAATAAATAAATAGAAATACGTAAAATAAACATGCCTATATGAGAAAAATGAAAGTTTTTGTCATGGGTGATCATAGATGATGTTTGGTTTCTAGTTATTTAGGTAAAGTATAATGGATTCCCAATGTTATCACTCAATGGAAGAAGTAATTAAAAAAAAATATTAAAGGTATTTTGTAAATAAAATAAAACAAAATAAACACACTACTTAAAAGGATGGGGGATAAATATCATTTATAAATCCTAAATATTTATGTTGGAAGAAGACTGTATTTTTTAATTAGATTGATAAAACCCAATGAGAAGATTTTTTTAGAAAATAGTTTTTAAAAAGGTGTAATAAATATAATTCTAACTATTAACTTACTTATTAATCATTATAATTTAAACTAAACTCTACTTAATTATGGTCCCCTAATTTTTTAACTCCCAGACCCTATGAGAATTTACCTCAACCATAAAGATGAAATAAATTTAACCCTAGGATAGCTTCAGAACATGCAATCATAATACCCTTATTTGATTGTCATTCCAAGGATAGCTTATGGTTAGTGGTGAATTAAGGATCACATCCATACTGTAAGTGATGATTAATTGAGTTTAGATATTATATTTTAAATCTAAAAATCGATCCTGTGTTTTTTTACCGATTAAGATCTCACTCTAAGAATTCACACATTACTCGACCTCACATGTTTTGTGCTAATTGATCAATTGAATTTATAGATTATGTTAAATTTAAAAATCAATTAATATATCATATTAATTGAATTATATTATATCATTAATTCAAATAAATAAATTAATAATCTAATAGTTTTATTGATTATTAATAAAAACTACTCTTCTATGGGTGGTGTATTCATCATAGAAACAAATCACATTCGCAAAAGTTTATAAAGGGTATAACCCAATAAAATTTATACTTGTAAGTTCCAGACCAAATAAGTAAATGAAAGAATAATAAAATTGAAAAAATAATAATAAATATATTATTAAAATATTTTTTTTATTGCAAGAACAACAACCTTATAGCAAATAAGAGGAAAAGAAGATTATTTTGGAGGATATCCTAGCTTGATAGATTCCCTCCTCTAATGGTGTATTGAAATGGAAATTCACCACTAATACTCTGATCCCAATCCTATAATTCACTTCCCATCCCCTTAAAATGAGAAAAAAAACACATTTGTAGAGTGGAGTGGTGGATAGGGTTTCAAGACTTTTCAAGTGTGATTGGAAAATTCAAACATATATTTTAATCCAACTTAAACTTATTGTTGGAAATCCAAAATACATGAAACATCTATCCTTATAGAATAACTATTTTTGAGAAATTGTAACTTTTAACTATTTTCTGAATTTGGGTCCAATAAAAGAACAGATGAAGAATTTATGCCCTAAATAATGCAGTGGTGTCTAATTGGGAGAGTCTAGTCCTGATTTGAATTCATAACCCACTTAATTAAATAAAATTCACAATACAAATTGGATATCATAAATTAAATTTTTAGAATATTTATTTAGTAACACTTTTACAAAATTTTAAGTTCAAATATATCTCATAAAAATATTTATGGCCAAAATACTACAATGCACTTTAAAGGGGGGAAATTGTAATTTTTATAAAATTTTCAAATGAATGATCTAATACCAAATATTCCATAAATTAACATATTTAACACAGTTTTAAGAAATTACATCATTTATTATAAATGAAATATTCAATAAAATTGTGTTTTATAAAATCCCACACACTTACCCTTTTGCACTCCTAGGCAAATACACATGTCTTGTATTCCAAAAAATTGTGTCAAGATATGTATGTTCATATTTCCCAATCTATTATGAAAATATAAAAAAAATAAGAATCTCATAAAGAGTCAATAAACATAGATTTTAAATCCATTGTATCAAAAAATTTATCAAAACAATATCCAATGAGATTAATAACACTAATCATAGTGAAACAAGTCATGGGTCTACTTTGCCACTGATTCCCCACATGTGTGGGTGCCAACAATTTACAGGTCATATCTACACCATTTAGTTAGTATATTTAAGTCAATTAAAACAATTCTTCTTTCCTAGTTTAATTCCACAGAACCTATTCTGCATTCCTTTGTAATCAAATTTCAAAACCCACTCACTTAAGAACTTTTGAGAGTCAAACCTTAAGCTCTCAAACTGGATATCCCCATGTTCTTTATTTATCTATAAGATAAATTTTCTAATGGTAATGGTCCTTGATGCTGGGAAATATCTCTACAAGAAAATATGTTTCAAATATTTCCAAAAATTTACATCTTCATGTTATAAATAATATGTCTAATCTTTTGCCTTTCCATCAAGTGAGAATGGGAATTCTCTTGTTTGATTTGATATTCAAATCCATTTCTTGGTTTTAATTTTTAGAAAACCTCATTAAATTGTGCAAGTTATTTATTTTTATCCACACTGAATAAGCCATGAAATTTTGGAAGAAGGTGAATTAACTCAAATTTTAGTTCAAAGAATGATTTGAGATTTGGGTATGCAATACAATATGGTTGATAATTAATATCTGGTGAAAATAATTATTTAATGGTTCTATTAAGTTAATTGTTATTATTTTTAACCATTAGTTCTAGTTTTATTTTTTATTTAGAAGTTCTTCCAATTTAAATGTTCCTAGGATAGAGTAATTCTTCAAATAGGTAAATATTTAAACTTTATCTAGAATAAGACTGTCTGATTCGAGCCCTAAGGTTGTGTTTAGTCTCAGGTTCAATATCTAAGAAATCCTCAGTAATAGTTCATTTCATAAATCAAATAAAAATTAAACGAATAAAAGTGAAACATAATAAAAATTAAATAAATTTATGTTTATGGTCCAAAAAAAGAATAAAAATGTAAAAAAATGAGAAGGGGAAATAAATAAGAAAGAAGAGAAGAACATAATAAGATGAAAAAAAACCTCTAATTGGTTTAAATACGTACTTAAATCCCTATAAATGATTCCAATTTTAAAGGTGTCAATGTGGGAACTATCAAATTATGTTTGTTATTTGGTTATTTTGGTGTGTCAAAGTGGCTAACCAAGGTCATCTCCCAAAGGAACAAGTAATTAAGAAAACATATTAAAGGTACTTTAGAAATAAAATAAAATAAAATAAACACACTAATTAAAAGTATGGGGTGATTAACATTTATAAATATTGAATATATATTCTGGAATAATATTTTATTTTATTTTTTGAAATTAGATTGATAAAACACAAAAAAATATATTTTTTTAGAAAATGTTTTTTAAGGCGTAATAGATCAAATTATACCACTTCACTTACATATTAATAATTATAATTTAAATTAAAATCCACTTAATTATTGTCCCCTAATTTTTTAACTCTTGAAACCTACAATAATTTTCCTCAAACATAAATATGAAATGAATTTAATGCTATAATATCTTCAAAACATGGAATCATATAACCCTATTTTGATTTTCATTCCGAGACTAGATTATGATTAGTGGTAAATTAGGGATCATATTCATACTATAAGTGAGGATTAAATGATTTTTGATATTATATTTCAACTCTAAAAATTAATATCATGTTTTTTTGTTTCACCAATTAAGATCATGCTCTCACAATTAACACATTACTCAACCTCGCATGTTTTGTATTAATTGATCAATTCCCTACTTATTTTATATTAAATTAAAAACTCCATTAATAGATAATATTAAGTGAATTTAAGTATCTCATTAATTCAAAATAAATAAATGAATAAGGTAAGATGTATATTAATTACTAAGAAAAACTACTCTTTTTTGGGTGGTGTAGTCATCATAGAAACGAATTACATTTGCAAAGGTTTAAAAAGAGTATAACCCAATCATATTTTAAATCATGATTTATATCACAAAGAAGTAAGTTAACTAAGAATAAAATTGAAAAAAAATAAGAAATATAAGGATAATAGAGATTTTATTGCAAAAACAACAATGTTACAACAAAGAATAGGAAAATAAGGTCATTTTGGAGGAGATAATAGCTTAAGAACTTCCCCCTCTAATGGTGTATTGAAATAGAAAGGTCCAACTTTACCTCTAATACTAATCCAATTATTCACTTCAAAAACCCTCCAAATGAGAAAAAACACATTTATAGAGTGGAGAGGAGGCTAGAGTTTCAATAATTTTCATGTGTGAATGGGAAATTTGGCCAAATATTTTAATCTAAGTTACTTGAACTATTTACCTTCCAAAACACATGATCTATAAATCCTTATAGAAGGACTATTTGTGAGAAAAAAAAATTTATATTATTTTCAAATTTGGGCACAATAAAATCATGTATGGAGAAGTTATGGTTCAAATACTGAAGTGGTATCCAATTTGGAGAGTCTAGTATACCTATAACTTCATGGACTATTTACTCCAATCAAATGCATGGTCTAGCTAATATATCCTAAATGAATGTTTTATAACATTGATGGAGGAACACTACTAAAAATTTTAAGTTAAATAAGTCATATAAAAATATTTATGGATCAAATAATATAGTGAACTTTAAAGGGGAAAACTTGAATTTTCATCAAATTTTCAAATGAATGATCTAATACCAAATATTCCATAATAAACATATTTAACACAATGTGAGAGAATTATGTCATTTTTATAAATAAAAAATTCAATAAAATTTTATTGTATCAAACAACATGTCCATAAACATAGGTAAAGGGACAGGGTAACATGGGACATTAATTTCAGAACACCAACTCCTAGTGAACCCTACTGAACAAATAGAACATATAAATCATCCCAATATCCCAAACACACACCCAAATATTACCATGTACCACTCATCAAATTTATAACCTTATCACTAGGATAAAATTAGATATAATCCAAGAATAGATCAACTAAATAATGAAGTAGGTGAATTTCCCAAAAACATCATTCTATAAGAAATAATCAAGGGAACACAAAAGGAGATGAACCAATCAATAAAAATATATAAACTCCATATATTCTATGAATGGTAAGTAAAAGTTTCAAAAAATGTGTAAAAATCATCATCCAAAATATGAATACCCTAGAAAATAGAAGGAAACATGTTACAGATAAATTTTGAAGGAATAAATTAATCATATCCATTTATACCTTTCTGAGAGGTAAAAATCAAAATCACATAAGAAATAATCCCAAACACACCATAATTATAAATCAAAAACAAACTAGTCCAAATTAAAAAAATATATAATTATATAAAAACAATAGCACATATTAAAAACACCTTTAAAAAACTTCCCTTTTTTCTTTTAAAACCCACCAATTTCAAGTCAATAATTTAATACTTATTTTTTTAAAATCAAATACACCATAAAAATGTTCCCCCATTTTAAAACATAAAATATTATTTTTCCCATTTAGGAAAACCAAAAGAACATTTCACAGTCAAATATAAATTCATTTCCCACTTTCCTACTAGAATATTTTAATTTATTTATAAAACATTATTCTAACTTTAAAATCCTACTTAGATTTCATTATAAATCATTCATGGGGATCTTAAAATATTTTCCAAAATCATCAGCAATGTAAGGATTCACTTTAAAAATTTAAAACTTCAACATTCAAAATCATTTACATTTTTGAAGTATTTAATAATAACCAACATAAATCATTATAAAGCTTCACCCTAATATTTTTAAAATAGTTAACACAATACACTATTTAATGTTATGAATCATTTGAAATCTAAAATAAAGTTTCTATGAGACCAAATCTTCTTTTTTATATAAAACATTTGAAATAAATCTCTTGATTCTATAAAATTACACATTTTTTAAAACACCCATAAAAGTTTTAATCATAATTTTTAAATAAAAAAACTTCAATGACATTAAAACCCCACAAAAAATGTCAAAATATATCCTAAATTAATCACAATAAAGAAAAAATCAACTCAAAACCCTCAAGAACCAAAATATCCAAAATTCATATAATTCTACAACTACACACAATTTGGCCAAAATGGAAATTTTTTTACTAACTATGTGATTCCCCACTAAAATTCATCCATACAGGTTTTCATGATAATTTCATGATTTATCATATTGTTCAATATATATGTGAATTCATGTATTTCTTTCTAACCTCACCCTAAAACCCAAAATTTTTCAGAAACAAAAAAGTCATAAATTCTTTATAGGAAACATAAACACTCAAATAATGACTCAACATCTCAAAAACAACCAAGAACCAACCTTTATTTTGAAACTTATCCATCTTAAAACCCCTATAAACTCAAGGTTTCAATAAGAAAAGTGTGGTTCATACATTCAATATCACATACACTTCAGGTTATAAGGATCCTAAATTTTATCTATATTGACTTCTCAAATAATAAGGGTAACTATAGTACTTAATAATTTTTAATAACCTAGTCTATGGTACCATTTTTTCATGAACCAAATTCAATTCACCCCTGAACTGGGCATCCAAGACAACCTGTGACATACCTGAGGCATTTTCTCAATCTCCCTTAGCTGGAAACTAGTGTTGGGAATCAAATATACTTTAATGTTAATAATTTCTCCTAAAGAACTAAATAATGAACATTATCACTATCAGTATCCTGGAATGACTACAATATATATTCTATATCCTTACATAGTAAAATAGGTAGATACAAAATAATATAGAAACCAAACATAGCATGAGATAGTAAACATAACTCATGAATATACTAAAATAATAAACAGATCCAACAACATACAATATGATTACAAAAAAATATGATAAAAGATTATAACATGCATGATACATCAAAAATACCCCAAAATAAATAAAATAAACCAAATCCATGACTACCCATCTCTATGCACAAGAATAATATCGTCACTTTCCACCTTTATCAACCTAAAACAAGAAATTGGGATCATCTTATACATCCAAGTGCACCTAATAAACCTATAATATGATTGTAATGAGTAAAACATGTCTAGAATTTATCCTCCCCAAAA